>CM029674.1:24264404-24930716 GCA_017311315.1 Dendrocalamus latiflorus
GCACACAGTTACAGTGATGGACATCAAATTACATATCATGCGGAAGCATAATTAAAATAATAAACTTACTCATGGGCCGATTAGGCCGAATTAAAAAAAATTGCAGCAGCGGAAGAACGAAGCACACAGGTGGGACCTTCAGGACATGCCCACAGGCAGCCAACTGGAGGATCGCGGCCTAGTTCTCGACATCTTCATCTTCTTTGCCATCATGATTCAAGAGTATTGTTGAAGCGCAGTGATCTGATTCCTGCTCCTGAATTTGTCGCAAAAGCGAGCATGAGCACTCCGACCCCGTGCTCAGCGAATCAACACACAGAATGCAGTGTATAACATGTATGGCTATCCAAAGGATGGTTTTGGTTTGTTTTATTTTTGCGAAGAGTGCTTTTGAATACAATTATATAAAAATTCCTTAAGACCTAGCATTTTGAACACATGTATATGTTGAATGCAGTAATAATAGTGATTCAGATTCCATCCACCATTACATGGCATCTGCACCATATAGCAATTTCTTTTCAGCGTCATAGCCGCTTAACTTAACACTGGGACGACACCCAGGAACCACTGGAACGACCTCCAGTAACCACTGGGACGACACCCATGACAATTCCACTACTGGGACGACACCCAGGACAATTCCACTACTGGGACGACACCCAGGACAATTCCACTACTGGGACGACACCCAGGACAATTCCACTACTGGGACGACACCCAGGACAATTCCACTACTGGGACGACACCCAGGACAATCACACCACTTTTCCATTCCCACTTTTCAAACATTTTGAAATAGAACTATATCTAGTTAAGTTCCCATGTCTGCCCCTGACCGTGGGCACGGCTATCCGAATAGTTTTGACTCTGCAGAGTTTTGCACACTTTACCCACAAGAGATGAATCCACCCGTTGCCCCACATGATTCCTTAGCCATGCGGTTGAGTAAATCATCACAGGATTGTTACAATGCATAGTCCTATTGTGGTTACGCCCGCTAAGGTCTATCTTCCGTAGGATCCGACCATCCCTCGGGAAGGGTCCCTCGTGAGCCATCACGGGTAAAGGCGGGGATACGACCATCCATCCCTTTACTCGTGTTCATACCTTCACGTAACCACCTAGAGCCACACAAATTAGTAAACCCTGCCTACACTTTGCCAGCTTGTGGTTGTGCTTGTCATACACGGGTGACATGACAAGATTCGGTCCTTAGGGTTACCTGGGCGGTCTACCACTAGCCCACTTTCGAACCATCACTACATCACACTGTGCAATCACTGCACCATACTGTGCAATCACTGCACCACGCTGTGCAATCACTGCACCACATTCACACTACACATATACATACACATACACACCTTCAAACCAATCCGCCCAGACATTAAAGCAAGTTGGGACTTTTGGGAGCGTAAAATAATCGTATTCAACATATACCAGTCATTATCACAATGACTGCCCAAACCAATTTCTCATGAATAAAAGTGATGCTCGGGACAATTTCTTGCCCCGATTTCCTAATCAATGCTAAGCATGGCATACGGTTACGGACTTATTTTCGAAAGGTTACTACTATATATCTTTGCTAGGGCGACAAGGTTCACACATTCAAATACTCAAAGGAGGGGGTAATACTATTCAAGACAAACAATGGCATATAACTAGAATACCAAATTTAACATGTATTTGCATAAAAATAACAGCATGCATTTTGTTAATTTAAAACCAAATAATTTGCATAAATGTGGGTTCAACATGATCAAAGTATTGACTCGCCTGGCGCGGTTTACCGCGGTCTTGAGCTCACACAATGCTTTCTCTTGAGCTTCGGATCTTTTCTTCACTTCGCTCTTGATCTCGCTTGATCCGTGGAATCTTCGGGCTTCAGTTTCTAATTACGCGACAAACGACGGAATCCAAAATGAAAGCAAATAACTCAACAGATCCAAATAAATCCAATCACTTTAAATATCCGACTTAGTTTAAATTATGCATTTATTATGATTTGAGAATAGAAGGGCGATTCAGGTTAGTGTGTGGTAAGCACATCGGTAGCTGGGTTTGGGCAGGAGGACGAGTTGTTTGAATGCTTTACCGTGAGGGAAAATTTTAGAAATACGAGGGATCGAAAGTGAAGATGCACTCACAGGAGTTATCTGCTTTTGAGAAAGGAAGGTGGCCATACATAGCCGATTGGGGGAGAAGCGAGGCTTGACCTTTTGATTGATAAATTTCTTTTATTATTTATATTTATCAAGGAAGTTCCATGAGTCGGGTTAGACCTATAGTCTGGTGCAGGAGTTTAGTGCACAAATTTTATCTCTAGAGTATGTATTCCTCGCAACTCAGGTTATGGTAAGGCAAACTGGACTGACGGATGAGATATGTACTTATTCTATAAATCTTTTTAGTCGAAGGCATTATAACATTGGGATATCTTAATTAAGTTTTTAGAACAGTCTCTGATATAGGCTTTTATTTATTACTAATCTATAGTTTATTTATACGAGCCCCGACTTGCTGTATATAGATAATTATGCTCCATATAGATATGTGCTAAAGCTAGTGTAAGATTTACTTGACGGCGCTACTGTTATGTTGCTCATACTTTAGCTATTATTATGCTTTACTTTAAATTTTTGTTTAAGCTTAGCAACCTGAACAAGGTTTGATATGTATCATTTTATGTAACTCTAATTACTTGTGGTTATTGATTAAGTGTTTACTTTGGAATGTTTACATATATTAGTTAGGTCATTTTAATGCCCGATGTCCTAGTGCTATTGCATTTTAGTAACTATATATTACGATGACCTTTTAAAGACATAGAAATGACAGTCATGCTTTAGATAGTTAAATTTTGTATCACTTAATTATCTAAGGCTTTCGTTGAGCAATTAGTTCTTACCATATATTCTACCGGCGCATTTTAATATTCACCCGCAGTCACTCTATGTGGAACGTTAATCCAAATACCAATTCTCACTTCTCTGTCATTAGTAACTATATCCAGCGTTGAGATTTGTTTATCGGGGATGTACTAAGGATGGAGACTAAAAATCATAACCTTCTAACTTAACTACGTACTTCCTTTTAAATGGTTATGACATATCACTTAATAAATTTTATGAAACCATTTGATTTATCATTTAATTGAATCTACCTTTAAGATTTACTTTATGGCTACCTGCCAGATGTTATGGTATTTTTATTATTGGTATTATTATTTATTAAATTTAACATCATGATTTAATTTAACAGTACCATTAGTATTTGGTTTATACTTTAGTTATTATTTGATCTATTTCCTTATCTTCATGTTAACTTTTTGACAATAAGGAGAGAGTTCATAGCATAAGCTTATTTGGATTAATCTTGCATATGAGGACTAACTTATAGATATTGATTGACATATAAATACATTAACCAATTGTTAAGTTTCCAATTTGGTCTTATACATCCTTTTATTATGAACTCTCAAGTAAATTTCTTATTTACATTGCTGTTCCTAATTTCTTTTTACTGGAAATGCTTGCATGAATATACCTTCACTTATGAGTACCAGTTAGCCAAAGAGTAACAAGCATTGCAACTTTTTCTGGTTGGGCCCACCTGTCATACACATACACAGAGAGGAGGAGCTGCTTCGGCTGAGCTGAGGGCTGAGCAGGGGAAGACGGCCAAGGCAGGGCGGCAGCGGCGACGCCGGCGGGAAGTGGCCGGGGAGTCGGCAGAGACTAGCAAAACGGAACGTCCCGGCGACGAGGTAGTTCGGTGAGGCGGCAGCTCCGGCCGGGAGACACGGTGGCGGGCCGGCGGCGATGGAAGGCGGCCGGGTAGGGAAGCCGATCGGGGCGCCAGCTCTGGAATAGGAGAGAGCGAAATTAGGAGGGCGGGGAAGCATGAGGGCGCCACGTGAAAGCTCACCGAGGACTTGTCCAAGCGGGGAAGAGGCCACGGCGAGCCAGCGGCTTGCACGGGCGGCGGCGCGGGGAAGCTCACGTCGCCGGCGAGCTAGGGTGGACGGCAGCTCCAGCCGGTGGCAGGGATGACTTCAGGGCGCCGAGGAGATGCTCTGGCCGCGCGGAATCGGCCCGGGATCGCTTGAGGAGGAAGCGGCGGCGGTAATGGCGGCGGCCGGCACAAACTCGGGCGGGGAAAAGGAGGAGGAGTGGGAAGGGGGAACTCGGCTCTTTATAGACGGCGAGCGCGGGTGGCAACTGGGCGAGGTTGAACCGGGGCGAAGCCGAGCCAAAACCGGGGGCGGCGCTGAGGGGGGATGAACGCGAGGGAATGGCGACCAGGGGGAAATGAATCAAATCTCTCCGAGATTGTGTGGGGGAGAGAGATGACGGGGTGCGTTGAATCTTGCTCGGGGGTGTATGAGCGAGAGGGAGAGGATTGGCTGTGGCCAGCCGAAGAGGGAGCTGCGCGAGGGAGAGAGTGGCGATGGCCGCGTGGAGAGGAAGGAGCCGAGGAAGAAGAGGGCGCGGCGCGGGAGGTGGTGCGAGCGGCGCGCCGGAAGAACAGGGAGGAGGCAGGTGCGCCGGCTGCGGTCAGGCCAGGGGAAAGAAGGAGCTGGCGCGGGACTGGCTCGGCGGGAGCGACGCAGCCGGTGCGGCCGAAGAACCGGAAGAATAGGGGGGAGGAAGAAGGAACGAAGGAAGGAGGAGGCGCTGGCAATCGGGACCCGCGGGGCAGAGGAAAGGGGGCGCGGGCGAGGGGTCGGTTGGCCAGAGAGGAGAGGCGGGGTGGCGCTGGGGCCACGCACCAGAGAGAAGGGGGTGCGGGCGGGCTACGTGCGCAGGAGCTGGGCCGGGGTAATGGCCGGCCTGGCTCCAATGTTTTCCATTATCTGCATATTTCCTTTTTGGCATTATGAATGCTTGTCTTTATCTATTATGAATTTATTCAACTTTTGAAATCACAACCAAAATCGGAAAACACAATTAAATCCAAATTCCAAATATTATAAAATATTTCAAGAAATTCATATTTTCAAATTTAAAAACTTCAGGATGTTACAGTATCTTGCTGATAGAATTTTAAAAAGTGGCTCTAGGGTAAGGAAGTTTCACAGGAAGTCATGAGTTGGGCGGGTCCTATGATCTTATCTTAAAGTGGAGACTTGGACTAGAAAGGTGGCAGTGCAGTGGGCACTGAAATATGGGTTTGCGGGTGGATGTTGCTTCAGTGAAAATATAAGGACTAGACCCTTATACCAAGTAAAGAACATAGTGATCGCCTAACCACAAGCGTTGATTCGTCTAACCTGGTTTAATAGCTGCTTAAATCGATTGAATATCTACAGATTATTGGGGTTATAAAAAAGGAATAGCCCGTGTGTATAAAAGGTGGTATGGAAACGGTAAAACCATACTTAACAACAATAGGATTACATGAGAGTTGGATTACACGCTTTCCGTGTTGGCTAGTGGAATGCCGACTGCCCGTGTGGCTAAGTCCCTACTAGGTAGAGGGTATACAAAGAGATGAGCAGTGAAAAGTCTTGTTTTCTTGAACCCGGATGCGGGAATTAAGAAATCTTGTGGGTAAACCTGGGCAGCTCTGTAGAGTCATTTATAAATGGTATTCAAATACGTCGTGGTTTCGATTAATGAAGCTGTGTTTAATAGGTGATTCTAATAGCAAAGCATAAGTAGACCTAGAAATAATTTGGAAATGTGGAAGTTTGGTAATCGAGATGTTGAAACCTCAATTCCTTAAGAAGTTATTATTCTTATGTGTTTAAAAAAGTTTACAAATAAAATTGCATCCACAAATACTCTATTAGAACCACTATATTTCAATTTTTTGAAAACCCTGGCAAGTAGCTACTAGTGTTTTCCCATATAACTTGTTGAGTACGGTTGATTGTACTCATGCTTGCTAAAATCATAAATAGAAGATGCTTGCCGAGAAAATGAAAAAATCTACGAACATGATGCTGAGGAATACTACGATGTAAACGACGCCTGGTGTTAGGGTTTATTCTACACTCAGGCACGCCTATGGAGTTTTTTTGTATTGTATTATAACTTTGGGTTACACGTCTCGCTGTGTAAAACTTGACTGCTAAGTCTTAATTTTGTAATAAAGTTTGATTTTTATGCTTAAATTTGTGATGGCATGGTGTACACTAACCTATGATACTCACAGCTAAATATTCTAGACAGTTACGAGGAAATCCTAACGACCCAGAAATAGGGACGTTACAGTCTGCGCTGCCGGCAGGGCCACTGCCTCGGCTTCTCCAGCGAGCCCGAGTTCATGGAGCGCATCGACGCTGATCTCCACGACGTCACCGCTAACTTGTTGCCACACCGTCGCCGTAGAGCACCAAGCAGCACGAAATCCAGTGAGGCCGCGCCATCGTCTGCTCCTGCACTCGGAAGGCCTCCATCGCCGTTCGCTCAAAGCATCAACATGCGAGCAACCTTCTCTTCTTCTTGATTGCATCTATTGTTGTTCTTGTCTTGATTTTTTTAAAAAGGAAACTTAGTTTCTTCCCCTGGCCGTGTATGAGTTTGTATACATGTACGAGTCAAGTCCGTAGTAGAAATCGAGTCGGGTTGTTGAGTCTATTTATGAGTCTTGTAATTAGCCTTTATAAGGTGTAGTTCAATTCTGTAATCAAAACAAGAAGGGGAAGAGAATAAGAGCGATCGGTTGTGATCGAGAAGTTGAGGAAGAGAAAAGAAGAGAAAAGCGAAGTGATTTGGCTCCCAAGAAAAGCTCTTGTATTCGTGTATTGTGTTTCATATTGTCACTACCATACTCGAAGACAAGAGGAGTAGAGGAGCTGCGCATCGGAAGTACTTGTACTCGAAGTATTAAGTACCGAGTACTTGCTAAGTGTTCGAAGTCTACGAGCGAGTACGACCTTGAAGACGTGGTCGTTACAAGAACATGCTAGTCGTAATAAGGCTACGAGTATGAGCAGATCGGGAATACGCAATCGTAAGCTGGAGTGGGTCGTTACTCGGTTACTGTAACAGCCCAGCTGTTTAATTTAAAAATTTTTGGTGAACAAAACTTAAATTAAATTAATTTGGTTCAAATAAAAACTTATGTTTTGGTGCCTAAATTGTAATTTTGGATTTACCCTGAATTTCTGTCTTTGAAAAAGATGCATTTGAAAAGTATTTTAAGTAAAACCTAAAAATATTATTAAATATAATGATATTTTGATTTTCTATAAAAATTCTAATTCAAATTAATTATTTGGATTTATATGGCTTTTATTTGGTTTCTCTGAGTTTTCAAGAGTTTTAAAATCTATTTTGAAAATAAAAGGTATTTTAGGTATAAAAATATAATACCAACATTAGTTGGAAATATTTTTAATAAGTCCAAAATGTCTCCAGGAGGTTCTATGAATTTTTCTGGAAATTTTGGAAGTTATTTCATATTTTTCTGAAGCTTAATGAATTTTCTAGGCTTTTCTGAAAATCTGAAATTAAAAATTAAAATCAAAATCCTCTCCCCACATGTCGCCCGCTCCCATCCCGCCTTCCTCTCCTCCCCGCTCCCATCCCGCCTTCCTCTACTCCCCGCTCGCCACGCGTGCGGCCTGTATTGCGCCACGCCACCCCGCTCGCCCCATCCGCTCGTCCAACCCTCCCTTTCCCCCTCGCCCTCCGATCCCCATCCGGCCGCCCGCGTTTCCCCTCCCCTTCCGGCCCCACCTGTCGGGCCCTTCTCCTTCCTCCCGGCCTCTCCCGTCCCCACTCCGGACGCGCCGCATCTCCCGCCCTCTCCGCGCTTGCACCCCATGCGCCCGTCGCCCACCTCCCCACGTCTCTCCCTCCGCAACCGCCGCCGCCCACCTCCCTCTCCGACGAGCGATTCCCACGCCGCCCCTCCCCCTCCGCCCCTATTTAAACCCCCCTAGCACCGCCCTCTTCCGCCCATCCTTCCGCCGCCCTCGATTTGCCCTCTCCGCCGCTCTAGTGCCCCTGTGCCATGCTCCCCTATCTCCGCCGCCGCCATCAACTCCGGCGAGAGATTGCTACCAGCTCGGGCCACACCTCGCCTTGCCGTCCCCACCACCGCCTTCACCGCGCCTGAACACTGCTGAAACGCCGTCCCCGCTGGAGCCCGAGCTGCGCCGCCACCCTCCCTCGCCTCCGACCATCTTCCGGTCATCCCCGGTAACTCCCTCGTCCACCCCCAAGCTCCCCGTCTCCTCCTCTCTCCGTTCCCGCCCTCGCCACCGGCCGCCACTCGCCGGCGAGCCGTGGCGCCCGAGCTCCTCCCCGCCGGTGCCATGCCATGTCAGCACGGGCAGTGAGGTGGCTGCCAACGTGGTCGCCACTGTGCGCCATCTCGGTGCCTCCCTGCCCCGTCAGCATACCCCCGCCACCTCAGCCCCTCCGAGTTCGTGGGCCTGGTCCATGGACCCGGGCCACATGTCAGTGACATGTCCGAAATTCCACCTCATGGCTGACGCAATGCTAACGCAGTAAATCCTATTTTCCAGTAGAAAAATAATTCAGCCGAAATTAAAAACCCTGCTGACGTCATATTTAAGATTTTTTTCTTTAGAAAAATAATTACAAAAATCCAGATTTTTCTTTTTATCTGATTTTAAACTTCCCGGAGCCCGTTCTTTTTTGTCCTAACTCCGATTGAGCCCATTCAAATTTCTAAATTCATCAAAAATTCTCCTCTACCCATTTAAAGTCAATTTGAATTTATTTTGAATTTATTTGAATTTGGTGGGTTATTTTCGCGTGTAGACTTCGACGATTCGGGAAAATTCTTCGACGAAGATTCACACCAAGTTGAAGAGCAAGGCAAGTCAAACTCCTTGATCATGTTGATCCCAGATTTCAAAATAAAATTATGTTGTTTTAAATTATTCTGCATGCATATTTTTATTCAACGTATTTCAATTCAGTTTTAAATTTAGTTCTTGCCTATTTGTTATCGTCTCCTTTGACATTGAAATTCCCTTATACCTTGTCACCCTAGATTAAAACTCTAGTTGGTACAATAGTATGGCTAGAGACTTTATGGATAGCAAATGCTTAGTCTTGCTTAGAAGTAACTAAGGGTTGGGATACCTGTTCACATAAAATGATGAGCTTTTCACATGAAATGATAAGTTTCCTAAATGTATTCTTGACTTCGGTGAGTCAAGAAGGTTTACAAAATTATTTCAAAACAAAATATAAAAACTGGTTTAGACTTAGGCAATTGGTTAGATGGTGGGTGCAGGCATGTTCTGTTGGTAGCCGCAGGGTTGATTGTCGAGCACGAGGGTATGTGGTTGGGCCTAAGTCAATTAAGGACCGGTCTATGAGCTACTGTTGTAAAGCCCTATCGTAGTACCACATGGCTGGTATGGGACAGCCCTGGCTGAATAATTTGTGAAGTCCCAACCTGAGTCAAGTTGTAGGTTGAAAGTGAGCGTGGTTGGTGCCATGAGAAGTCTCACTTGAGAGAGCGTGGTTAAGCCATGTGAAGTCTCTCTCGGGCTCAAGAGGGGGTCCCGGTCTGGTGGATTCCTTACTGGGGTGAAACCTTAGAGTTGGCTTGGCCAGATTGAAGACTTTGCATTGTAAAGGCCTTGTCTCGATTCCTTGCCGCACACCTAAGGAAGTGTGTAATCGCGTGGCAATATGGGATGATCGTGTCTTGTGGGTAAAGCTGTACAACCTCTGTAGAGTGTAAAATCTATCCTGGATAGCTGTGCCTACGGTCATGGGTATGCTGAGTAAAAGTTTTTCATGGATTAGACTTCGTTTTTCAAAAATGTTTTTGAAAATCTTGTGGATGGATGGAATCCATGAGAGATGGAAACCTTGCGGGTGGATGGAATCCGTGAGAGATTAAAATCTGGTGGATTGATGGAATCTACCAGAGTTGCGCAGTGCAAGCGTGTGGATGGATGGAATCCATACGTGAACTTTTGAAAATGATGGTCCGGGTGGGATGCCCGAGAATAGGTTGGTGTTTGGTCGGAGACTGCACTGACGGTATTATTTTCAATTACAAGTATTGTTTTTAATTGCTGTATTAAATTCAGCAATTTTAATCTATCTATTGTATTTCTTTAAATACTGTTTTATACAAACTAACCCTATAAGCCTTCCATTGAAGCCTTTATCATTATGTTGCATTTCTCCGTGTGATTTGCGAAGTACAAGTTTGTACTCACCTTGCTATCTCCACACAGAGAAGGACAACGTCGACTACGGTGAAGATCTGGACGAGTAGGCCACGTCTTACTGTCGTTTGCCTGTGGGCAGGCTCAGTGGGCTTCTTCCGCTTCGGTTTTTTTCCTTCCGCTGCTTATATTTAATTTTGTCTTATATGCCACTGATGTAAACTTTGGCCATCAGGCCCATAATCAGTTAAATAAAGTTTGTCATTGTGTATGATATTTGTCTTTGTTATCACTGTGTGCACTAGCTGATCCTGGACTAGTGCGATTTACACAGAGGATCCAGGAGTTGTTGCTCCGAATTCTGATAGTTACGAGTACATGCACAGCAACAAGGAGTGATCGTAACCGGTTGAGTGGTCGTAAGAAGTATGGAGCAATCGTAAGTGAGTTACGACTACTGAGATCAAAGTTTTGAGTGGTCGAAACTCAACAGTGGTATCAGAGCCTGTTGATCTTGGTGATATCTAAAAATCATGGGCGAGAAGGTGAAGGCCCGGGATGGCCTAATCCCCCTCCAGTATCCTCTCCTAACGACTGACAATTACCCATAAGGGCAATGAAGATGAAGACGAACATGCGAGCCTAGGGTGTCTAGGGTGTAGTGGATCCGAAGGGGAAGGACAAGGAGGTGGACGACAAGATAGATCAGATGACCCTTGCCACGATCTATCAGGCGGTGCCAGATTCGATGATGCATTAGCTCATCAGAAAGGAGACGGTATGAGAAGTGTGGGAGGCGCTTCAGACGATGCACGAGGGAGTTGATGGTGTGAAGGAGGTGCGGCTCTAGAATTTACGGAGCGAGTTCAAGAATATCCAAATGGGAGAGACCCAATCGGTGGACAAGTTCATTGACAAGCTGACTTCGCTATACAATCAGATTAACTCTCTTGGTGACAAGATAGAGGAATCTGTGGTGGTGAAGAAATATCTACGCGTGCTTCTGGAGAAGTACATACCTGTCATCACCATAGTTATGTACTCCTCCAATCTAGATAAGAAGATTGAGGAGATCATCGGATCCCTCAAGGTGCATGAGCAGCTACTGAAGGGGTTTTAGTCGCGTAACGAGCAGGGGTTCCAGTCCCATAACCAGCAGGCATTGCTATTAAAAGGAGATCCGAGGGATAGCGGTGGCTCATCAAGCAGCCACGAGCGATGGCGCGAGTAAGGCGGCCAAAGTGGTCGAGGCTCCGGAGGTGGCCGTGGATACAAGGCTGGGAAAGGCGGTGGTGAAAGATCCCATGACAAATCACTTGTCAAGTACTTTGAATGTGGCGAATATGGGCACTACGCATCAGAGTGCTATAGCCACATAAAGTGTTTCAACTACGAGAAGTACGGGCACTACGGTTCGGATTGCCCAAGCAAAAAGAAGAATGAGGAGGTGAACCTCACTTGTGTTGAGGAGAATGTTGAGCTGGCACTACTTCTTTCCTTATGTGTTGAAGAGATACCAGGCATGGTGATGTTGAATAAGAAGAACGTAGTTCCTAAACTATGCAACAACGAAGGTAGCGACGATCATACTAATTGGTGGTACCTAGACAATGGAGCCTGCAATCACATGACGAGAGATCGCAACATATTTCATGAGCTCGATGAGAAGATTTTAGGCAAAGTTAAGTTTGGTGATGACTCCACAATTGATATAAAAAGCTAAAGGATTGATGTTGTTGCGATGCAATAATGACGATCAAAAGTTGGTGTCTGCAGTTTACTTTATACCGAGATTGTGTAATAACATACTCAGTCTTGGACAGATGACAGAAGAAGGGTGCAGGGTGGTGCTATAGGAAGAGATCTTACGTGTCTATGACAAGGACGAAGAGCTGTTGATGAAGGTGAAAAGATCATAGAATCGATTGTACAATATTTCCTTGAAAACTCATAAACCAACTTATCTAAAGAGTAGCTTGGAGGAGTCAGGGGGTGAGCCACATGAGTGCAGATCCCAGGGACGACACGCAGCTAGTGTGGAAGGTTTCAACCATGCAGGGCGCATGAGGCATCCCAAGGTGTCCTAGGTGTCTAGAGAAGATACAAGTACCAGAAGAATTTCAAGTAACTGGAAGCTTTCAAGTGCAAAGTCAGAAGCGTACGGCCAAACTTCGAGTTTAAGTGCACAGTTGGAAGCGTTTGAGTGCTACCAGTCGAAAGCTCCAAGTGATGTGGTCAAAGAATCAGAGTACGCAGCGGTCAGAGGTTCTGGAGCATGGGGGTGATCGGAGGTTGCATGATCGAAGCCAACAGTGGTATCGGTACACATCACGGGGACCAGCAGGTCTCACCGAAGGAAAAGAATGACGCATCCCTACGGGAGACAGAGCAAAAGAAAAATTTTGAGCAAATAAAATTTTTGCTGCATGTGGCATGGAAAGCAACTGTCTAGGCGAGCCTCGTATGTGTGTGCGAGGCACAATGAGTAGCAGCTCGGGAGCATTTGTAGGCAAACATATCCACGTGTGTGTAGCTGGGGCAAATCACAATGGCTCAGGACGACCAAGTGATGAGTCCCATAGGCACACAAAAGGCAGAGGAAGGTCTCATGAGCATGCAGCAGTCCCACGCTCGAGAGCAAAATGTTAGCTACAGCGTCAATGGAGGAAGAATAGGTAGATGTGGATGCCAGTGCGGCAATAGACGTAGATGTGGGAGCAAGAGAAGATCATCATGATCAAGGTGGAGAAACAAGATTAGGGGGGTGTATGTTAGAATTAATCTTGTTTTGGTAGGAAATATTGAGTTTGGGTAGGATATGTAGTGTTTGCCATGTACGAGTTCGTATACGTGTACGAGTCAGTTCCGTAGTAGAAACCGAGTTAGGTTGTTGAGTTAGTTTATGAGTCTTGTAATTAGCCTTTATAAGTCGAAGTTCAATTCTATAATCGAAACAAGAAGGAGAAGCAAACAAGAGAGATCGGTTGTGATCGAGAAGTTGAGGGAGAGAAAAGAAGAGAAAAGCGGAGTGCTTTGGCTCCCGAGAAAAGCTATTATGTTCGCGTATTGTGTTTTGTATTGTCACTACCATACTCGAAGACATACTTGAAGACAAGAGGAGCAGAGGAGCTACGCACCAGAAGTACTTGTACTCGAAGTATCGAGTACCGAGTACTTGCTAAGCATTCGAAGTCTATGAGCGAGTATGACGTGGAAGACGTGGTCGTTATGAGGATGTGTTGGTCGTAACAAGGCTACGAGTACCAGTAGATCAGGAAGATGCAGTCGTAAGCTAGAGTGGCCGTTACTCGATTACAAGTACATACACAACAGCAAGGAGTGGTCGTAACCAACTGAGTGGTCATAGCCACATCTTGAAGTGGTTGTAACAAGTACTAAGCAGTGAGTTACGACCATCGAGATGGAAGTTTCGAGTGGTCAAAACCCAACAGCCAGAACCACGTCAAGCCAGCGAGGATAGGAAGAGGGACCAAGGAGCCGACCAAAAGCACGTGAGGAGCAACACTGCCTCCGCGGCCATCGTCTTCACCTTGTCGTTCCAACCCGACCAAGCCAAGTCCCCCCATGCATCCATTTTCATCCTCCACAACACACAATGTAAAAATCGACTAGATCAAGGCTAGCTCAGGTGAGAGAGGGAGAAAACCTTGAACCAGTGGAGCTGCACCAGATCCTGTTAAGCCAGCACCAGACCTGGCCAAAGGGAGGTGAGGGATGGCACTGAAGCCAGTGGAAGAGCCACCGATGGCGCGAAAACTAAGCCGAGCACCGTGTTCGGCACCATGACCGGGCCGATCCCCAAACGATAGACACCGCAGGCTGAAGTGGGAATCGGGGGAAGGACCGCAAGCGGCTAGCCGATGGCGAACGTTCGGCAAGCCCGAGGCCGCCTGAGCTGGCACATTAGAACTCTTGCTGAGGCCAATGCGTAGCCGAGTCGGAGGAATAGAAAGGACACAGAGGGCAGCGTTGTGGGGGAGGTCATGGAGGATAAGGGTGGATCTAGGCCTCGGGCTAGATAGGATATAGCCTGAGGCCGAGCGAGAAAAGTAGTGCAATTTTTTTATGTAGGCTGAAAATTTCACAGTGTAGTGCCCCTACTCGAGACTTGGGAGCCCAGCCAGAGGTGGTAGGCCATAGCCCAGCGTCCCTACCCATAATGGAATTTCATTCACAACCGACAGGCCAAGCCCAAAGTGAAATCATTCTCACAGCAGTCACCAGTGACAGCAGCCCAGCCTCATTCTCACAGCTTCACCATAGCCCAATTAGCCAATGAGACAATGTCTCCCATGGAAGTCCTGACTTGACGCGAACCCTAGACTTGAGAGTAGATCCATGATTCCACGCCATGCCCACGCGACACGACCGCTGGGCGAAGCCTCTAGCTCCAAGCCTTCACTACTCCAGGTGAAAGATCAAGCTCCACTTAAGTTGGTTTTGGCGATAATGACAAATACTAATATGAGATTTTGTTGATAATGACAAATGCATTGTGAGATTAACCTTGTTTATTGATTATGATATTACTTAGTCTCATTTGGATAAAAAGGTGAAAAGCATAAGAGGTATGTATTCGAAATCATATTCTCATATATTAGTGCATTCCTTGGATCCAAAATATAGATTGAACTCTACAAAAAGTCCAAAATGAATATACGCATATGTCTTCATTTTACATACTTGTATGCACACACTTAGGGGGAGTTGTAACATCCCAAAAATTTTATTTGCAATTTATTTGTTTTTCTGGAGTTTAATTGGATTTATCTGGATTTTATTTCAAAATCTAAGGCAAGAAAATGTATTTAAAATATTTTATTAAAAAAAAATTATTATTATTTTTTTCTTTTCTTAAGCCTCCCTAAGTTTTGTTTAACTCTTGAGAATTTACTTCTGGAAATTAAAAAGAAATTTAGAAGTTTCCTTCTTCCCTTCTTCCCCAACCGGCCGGCCTCCATTAACACCCCATCCGAGCTTTAAAAGCTTCGGTTACTCCTTCCCTCGGCCGGCAACCGAAGCCATTATTGGCCCTTAAGCTCGCGCGCTAGTAACCGCCCCACCTCCGTCCGTTTTCTGTCGGCTTAAAGCCTCTCGCCGTTATGCGACTGTTTCTAAAGTCCTTAACTCCGGCGAGCCCGTTACCTCCGTCCCTGCCCTATAAAGCTCCTTCCCGAGCCCGTTATCCCCTCCTTCGCCTTCCCGTGCGCCGCCACCTCTTTCCCCCTCCGCCCTGAACCGAATCGGCCCCGACCCGTGCTTCCTCGTCCGCCACCGTGCGAGCTCCGGCGAGGAATTGGCGCCGCCCTGGTCTCTTCCGCGCCTCGCCGACGACGCCTTCGTGATCCCCAAGCGCCGGCGACCACCATTCCCCTCTCCGCCGAGCGACGCCGCCACCGGATCCCCGTTGTTGCCGAAGACTCGAGCGCTGTCGCTTCTTCTCGTCGTCCGACCGTCTCCACTCGTAACCGAACCTCTACGACCATCCGTCGTCTCCGGCCACTCTGCCTGATTCCCTCCGACCACCCCGCGGCCAACCAGTTTCCGAAGGTAACACCCTTCCGGGTGGTCGTAGATCTGTGTACTCGAAGTCGTAAGTTTTCTCTGGTAGTCGAAGTCGTAGGTTCTCTGTGTACTCGAAGTCGTAAGTTTTCTCTGGTAGTCGAAGTCGTAGGTTCTCAGTGTAGTCGTAGTCGTAGACTGGTCTGTGGCCGTAGTCGTAATTTCCCTGCGTAGTCGTAAACCTTCCATGTGGTCGTAAGTCGACTACGTGGTCGTAGCTCCGCCGATCGCATTTGCCGTGGTCGTAGCTCCGCCCGATCGCATTTGCCGTGGTCGTAGCTCCGCCGATCGCATTTGCCGTGGTCGTAGCTCCGCCCGATCGCATTTGCCGTGGTCGTAGCTCCGCCCGATCACGTTTGCCGTGGTCGTGAGAACTTCCGAAGGCCATAACTTCTTCATTTTAACTCCGATTTAACTCGTTCAAATTTCTAAATTTTTCTAAAATCCTAAACTACCCATTTCTGGACTCTTTTTGAATTTTTGGATTTTATTTGAATTTTGTTTGAATTTTCTTTTGGCTCTTTGCGTATAGATTACGACGAATCCGGAGAGTATTTCTTCGACGAATCGCAGCAAGACTTTGAGCAAGGCAAGTTACACCTTTGACCATGTTGATCCCAGTAATTTAAATTATTATGTTGTTTTTAAATTAATATGCATGCGTACTTTTATTCAATCTAGTTTAAATTCGGTTTAAACTCTAGCTATACCCAATTCCTTTGTGTATGGCCAATCTTGAAATTGAACGAACATACCTTGTCACCATAGATGAAAACCTAGTTGGTACATTAGTATTGACTAGAACATTTTATGGAATTGCTTAGCCATGCTTAGAATAATTCGGGTGGAAAGAATTGTTTCACATAAAATGATAAAGTTTTCGAGTGTGTTCTTGACCTTGGTGGGTCAAGAATGTTTGTGAAATATTTTCAAACAAAATACGAAAACTTGGTTTAGACTTAGGCTAATGGTTAGAGTGGTGGGTGCCTGCTGGTGTGCATTGTTGTTTGGTGACACAATGTTGATTGCCAGGCACAAGGGGTATGTGGTTGGTGCCTGAGTCAGTTAAGGACCGGCCTGTGAAATACTATTACAAAGTCACACCGTACTACCACAAGTCTGGTATGGGACAGACCTGGCTAAGTAATTTGTGAAGTTCCATTTTAGTTTCGCTATAGGCTGAATGTGAGCGTGGCGTAGGCCATGAGAAGTCTCACATGGCACAAGAGGGGGCTCCAACATGTGGATTCATGTTGTGGTGAAACCTTAGTGGCGGCGTAGCTAATTTGGTAATGGAACATTGGAACAGCTTTGTCATGATCTCCTCGGCCGCACACCTAAGGAAGTGTGTTAATCCGGTGGCAAAACGGGGGACATGTCTTGTGGGTAAAGTTGTACACCTCTGCAGAGTAACAAACTATCCTGGATAGCCGTGTCCACGGTCAAGGACATGCTTAGTATGGTTTTTCACGGATTAGACTTCAGTTTTAATAAAATTTGGTTTATGGAAATTTGTGAAACTTTTGGAAAGATGGTCCGGGTGGGATACCCGTGGATAGGTTAGTGTTAGGTTGTTGCCTGCACTAACGTTATTATTTTGTTAAATCTGGATTATATATATTGTATCAAATTCAGCTTTTGCACTTACGTTATTGTATTTAATTCAATAATGTTGTTTATGCAAATGAACCACATTATGCCTTCCTTTGTAACTCCTTATGCATGCATCAAATCTGTTATATCTCCTGGTGTAACTTGTGGAGTACTTTATGTGCTCACCTTGCTATAAACAACGTTGCCAGAGTACGACGACGTCAACTATGTTGAGGATTGCGACGAATAGGCCACGTCTTACAGTCAATTCGCCTTGTGGGAAGGCAGGATGGGCTGCTCTTCTTATTTACCTTCCGCTGATTATTTCATGTTTGGCCATGAAGCCACCTTATTGTAAATTTGGCCTTAAGGCCCGTACTTTCGCTTTATAATAAAGTTTGGTTATCATGCATGATATGTATCACTGTTCAGTCTGTGTGCACTAGCTTTTCCTGGGATAGTGCGAATAACACAGAGGGCTCTGGAGTTGTTGCTCCGGGTCCCGACAGAGATGGTATCAGAGCATGTTGACCCTAAGATGTGACCGTAGGTAGAATAGAATGGATGACCTTAAGGATTTATTTTCTAAATATATATATATAATAAGAACATTTTTAAAATCCTTCTACCTCTTATCTTCTTTAGTCTTTCACTTGTCTATTCTTTTCTTTTAAAAATATAAATACGCATAATTGATGACTAACTCCTTTTCTTTTTCAAAATTATAGATGGCTGAACGTCCTACCCAAGTCACCCGTGGAATCTTAGCTGGACACCTAGCTGACCGCCTTTGGGATCTTCTTCAAGAGCTGGGTGTTACGGCACGCCCCGTGTACCAAGGATGTGTGGAAACCTATGGAGATCAAGAACGTTGGAGAGTGGAAGTGTTGATCTACGCCAACATGGGAGATGAGGAAGCATGTCACACCTTTGATGCTCCTCTACCCCGGGACACCTTCTTCAACGGAATCCAAGATGCAGCTCGTGAAGCAATTCGGCAGATGAGGGACATCTACGCCCAAGAGCTTCAGCGCACCACATTCCGATACTTCCCCAGCAAGTACCCTGCCAGCTCCAGCAGCGTCTTCTCCTCGACAGAATTTGAGAGTAACCCTCGGCTCGTTCAGCAGGTGGAGTACACCAAGTCCTTGGACTATGTGTACCAAGACACCTTGAAGGAGTTGAGTCTCATGGCGCAGCGACTCCGCGAAGCAGAAGAGGAATTAGCCAAGTATCGTGTAGAAGATGAGGGTTCTTCTGTTACAGGACCACCCCCAAAGAAGCTTAAAATCCAGCCTTCCACTAGTAGTAGCACCAGCCATAGAAACCATAGTTTAAAGTTTAAAGTTTTAGAACGATACTTGTGAGCTGTTATTCCTTTGTCAACAGCCTCAAGGTTATATTCAATAAAATATTATGGTTGGTTGTTCCTTGAGTTTTGTTGTGTTTCTTGTTTCGTGGTGGGAATGTTACATAGACCTTCTCCTAGTCCTCTCTCTCTTTCCTCTAAAATCTGGAAGAGTCTGACAGATGGTGAACACAAGGAGAAATGTCAACGACAGCGCCAACGACACCGGAGCGCAAGGAAGTCAGTCTGCTCCCATCCTTCCTCCTCCGCCAGCAGCTGGACCCGACTGGGCTCAAATGATGGCAAATCAAAATCAGTTGATTCAACTGTTAGCTCAAGCTATCAACAACCCTGCTCAACATGCTCCTCAGCCGCCAGCTCAAGCTCCTCAAAACCGGATGTCGGAATTTTTGAGGATAAGGCCTCCAACCTTCTCAAGTAGTGCCGAGCCAATGGATGCTGATGATTGGCTTCGCGCGATTGGCAAGAAGTTGGATATTCTGCAATGCACTGACCGAGAAAGGGTCTTGTTTGCCGCTCACCAGCTAAATGGACCTGCATCCGAGTGGTGGGATACCCTGATTGCTTCTCATACCAACCCTCAAGCCATTTCATGGAATGAGTTTGATCAGAGTTTCCGCAAGGCTCATATTCCAACTGGCACCATTACCCTGAAGAAGAAGGAATTCAGAGCTCTGCGTCAAGGAAGCCGCACAGTGAATGAGTACCTGCAAAAGTTCAATCAATTGGCGCGCTATGCACCAGAAGATGTGGCTACCGATGAAGCCAAGCAAGAAAGATTTTTGGAGGGCCTGAATGACAATATTTCTGTCCAGTTGATATCAAGTGACTATGCAGACTTCCATCAGTTGGTTAGCAAAGCCATTCGCCAGGAGGGCAAGTTTGTAGAGATGGAAAAGCGGAAGAGAAGGATGACCTCGCAAAAGGCTAACCCTGGAGGTTTTCCCAAGCCTCGTAGTACCCCACCTCAGGTTGGGCAGTTCAAGCCGCACTCTAGCAACTTCAAGCCTCAATCAAGCAGCTTCAGGCCAGCAGCTAACCGTCCAACTTTCCAAGTCAACCGCCCCAAATATCAGGCAGTTTCTGTTCCTCCTACTGGTGGTCAAGTTCAGAAGAACACTACTACATCTGATGGAGTGACCTGTTTCTATTGCAAGGAAACAGGGCATTATGCCAAGTCTTGCCCTAAGAAGCTTCAAGCTGCAGCTAATCCTTCGGGAGGTCAGAATCAAGGTCAGCAGTTCAAGAAGCCAGAAAACTATGTTAAAGGACGTGTGAACCACATCACCGCAGAAGAAGCTCAGGCTGCACCAGACGTCGTACTGGGTATGTTCCTTGTAAACTCAGTACCAGCTTCAGTTCTTTTTGATTCCGGAGCTTCCCATTCTTTTATTTCCTTGGATTTTGTGGTTAAGAATGGGTTAGGTATGGTTTCTCTTAGTACACCCATGTTAGTTCTCTCCCCTGGAGCGGAAATGAGAACAAGGACCTTGTGTCCGAGAATAGAGTTAATCATAAATGGGGTTCTGTTCCTAGCGGACTTAATAGTGTTGGAATCTCAGGGATTGGATGTAATTCTTGGCATGAACTGGTTAGCCAAGAACAATGGTCAGATTAATTGTGCTACCCGATCCATAACCCTCACCAATGATCAAGGAGTAGAAGTAAAGTTTTCCCCTGAAACCCCTGCAGAAGGAGAATGTGTTCTCACTCATCTTCAAGTGCAAGAAGAAGTACCAGTAGTACGGGAATACCCAGATGTATTTCCGGAGGATTTACCAGGGATGCCACCAGATAGGGAAATCGAGTTTGTGATTGACCTAGTCCCCGGCACTGCCCCAATATCCAAGAGACCTTACCGTATGCCAGCTAATGAGTTAGCCGAGTTGAAGAAACAGATTCAAGAATTGGAGGATAAAGGGTATATTCGACCCAGTTCTTCACCTTGGGGTGCACCTGTTTTGTTCGTCAAGAAAAAGGATGGAAGCATGAGAATGTGTGTAGATTACAGAGCGCTTAATGAGGTTACTATCAAGAACAAGTACCCGTTGCCCAGGATCGATGATCTGTTCGATCAACTGAAGGGAGCCAGTGTCTTCTCCAAGATAGATTTGAGATCAGGATATCACCAGTTGAAGATCCGTGCGGAAGATATCCCTAAAACTGCATTTTCTACCCGTTATGGGCATTATGAGTTCACTGTCATGTCCTTTGGACTAACTAATGCGCCTGCTTACTTCATGAACATGATGCATAGTGTATTCATGGAGTATTTAGATAAGTTTGTTGTAATCTTCATAGATGACATTCTTATCTATTCCAAGGATGAAGAAGAGCATGAGAATCATCTTCGGATAATCCTGGGAAAGCTTAGAGAGCATCAGCTTTATGCCAAATTCAGTAAATGCGAATTTTGGCTAAAGGAGGTTGCTTTTCTTGGTCATATTGTGACAGCTGAAGGAATTGCAGTGGATCCCTCCAAAGTGCAAGCCGTAATGGAATGGCAGCCACCCAAGTCAGTAATAGAAGTCAGAAGTTTCCTTGGACTTGCTGGTTACTATCGCCGCTTCATAGCAGGATTTTCAGAGTTAGCCAAGCCCATGACTCAGCTTCTGAAGAAAGAAAAGAAGTTTGATTGGACGAAAGCCTGCGAGCAGAGTTTCCAGACTCTCAAGAATAAGCTAGTTTCAGCCCCAGTGCTTATACTACCCGATGTGCATAAGGATTTTGAAGTTTTCTGTGACGCCTCTCGTCAAGGTTTGGGATGTGTTCTTATGCAAGAAGGCAGAGTGGTAGCCTATGCATCCCGCCAGCTAAGACCACATGAGTGCAATTATCCTACTCATGATTTGGAATTAGCAGCCGTAGTGCATGCTTTGAAGATCTGGCGTCATTACCTCATCGGTAATCGTTGTGAAGTATACACGGATCACAAGAGTTTGAAATACATTTTCACTCAAGCAGAACTCAACCTAAGGTAGCGCAGATGGTTAGAGTTGATCAAGGATTATAATATTGGAATTCATTATCATCCCGGCAAAGCAAATGTTGTGGCAGATGCGCTAAGCAGAAGGACTTATGCAAACAGTGTGTTGTCAAAAGAAGATCAGATTCGACTTCAGGAAGGAATCTCCCGTCTAAGTATAAAACCAGTGAATCAAAGTTTTCTCTCAACTCTAGAGATTCAACCTACTTTACCTGATCAAATCATGGAAGCCCAAAAGGTGGATGAAGATATTCAAGAAATCAAGAAAAATATGAGAAGAGGCAAAGCGCCAGGATTCAGTGAAGATGAGAATGGAACTGTTTGGTTTGAAAACCGTATTTGTGTGCCCAATAATCAAGAGATCAAGAAAACGATTTTGCAAGAAGCCCATGAAACTCCATACTCAATTCATCCAGGTCGTACCAAGATGTACCAAGACCTTAAGGAAAGATACTGGTGGGTCAGTATGAAAAGGGAAATTGCGGAGTTTGTTGAAGCTTGTGATACCTGCCAGAAAGTCAAGGCGGAGCATCAAAAACCTGCAGGACTTTTGCAACCCCTACCAATACCAGATTGGAAATGGGAAGAGATTGGTATGGACTTCATAACCGGACTCCCTAGGACTCAATCTGGCTATGACTCAATCTGGGTGGTTATTGACCGGTTGACCAAAGTAGCCCATTTCATCCCAGTCAAGACTACTTACTCTGGAAGTAAGTTAGCTGAGATTTACATGGCTAGAATTGTGTGTTTGCATGGAGTTCCGAAAAAGATAGTATCGGACAGAGGTAGTCAGTTCACATCCAAGTTTTGGCAGAAACTTCATGAAGAGTTAGGAAGTAAGCTTAATTTCAGTACAGCTTATCATCCCCAAACAGATGGCCAGACGGAGCGAGTAAATCAAGTGCTAGAGGATATGTTGAGAGCATGTGCTCTGGTTTTGGAAATAGTTGGGATCGCTCATTGCCCTATGCTGAGTTCTCTTACAACAACAGTTATCAGACAAGTCTGCAGATGGCACCTTTTGAAGCACTGTATGGTAGGAAGTGCAGAACACCCTTACATTGGGAACAGTCTGGAGAATTCCAAGATGCGGGACCAACCTTACTTCAAGATGCTGAAGAGAAAGTGAGGAAGATCAAAGACAGATTGAAGATAGCTCAATCCAGGCAGAAAAGTTATGCCGATAATCGTCGTCGAGACCTGACTTTCGAAGTTGGGGACTATGTGTATCTCAGAGTATCTCCGCTCAGAGGAGTCAGAAGATTCCAAGCCAGGGGAAAGCTTGCACCAAGATTTGTTGGGCCATTCAAGATCTCAAGCCGCAAGGGAGAAGTTGCATACCAGTTGGATTTGCCGCCAAGCATGTCGGGTGTGCACAACGTCTTTCACGTCTCTCAGCTGAAGAAATGTCTCAGAGTGCCCGCAGAACAAGCAGACCTAGAAGCCCTTGATCTTCAAGAGGATCTCACCTACCAAGAGCAACCGATCAAGATTCTTGAGACAGCCGAGCGCCAGACCAGAAGAAAGACTATCAGATTCTGCAGAGTTCAATGGAGCAATCACACCGAAGACGAAGCAACTTGGGAGCGAGAAGAAGATCTGAAAGCCAACCATCCCCATCTCTTTGCTAGCTAGTTCAAATCTCGAGGGCGAGATTTCCTTAAGGGGGGTAGGTTTGTAACATCCCAAAAATTTTATTTGCAATTTATTTGTTTTTCTGGAGTTTAATTGGATTTATTTGGATTTTATTTCAAAATCTAAGGCAAGAAAATGTATTTAAAATATTTTATTAAAAAAAATTATTATTTTTTTTTCTTTTCTTAAGCCTCCCTAAGTTTTGTTTAACTCTTGAGAATTTACTTCTGGAAATTAAAAAGAAATTTAGAAGTTTCCTTCTTCCCTTCTTCCCCAACCGGCCGGCCTCCATTAACACCCCATCCGAGCTTTAAAAGCTTCGGTTACTCCTTCCCTCGGCCGGCAACCGAAGCCATTATTGGCCCTTAAGCTCGCGCGCTAGTAACCGCCCCACCTCCGTCCGTTTTCTGTCGGCTTAAAGCCTCTCGCCGTTATGCGACTGTTTCTAAAGTCCTTAACTCCGGCGAGCCCGTTACCTCCGTCCCTGCCCTATAAAGCTCCTTCCCGAGCCCGTTATCCCCTCCTTCGCCTTCCCGTGCGCCGCCACCTCTTTCCCCCTCCGCCCTGAACCGAATCGGCCCCGACCCGTGCTTCCTCGTCCGCCACCGTGCGAGCTCCGGCGAGGAATTGGCGCCGCCCTGGTCTCTTCCGCGCCTCGCCGACGACGCCTTCGTGATCCCCAAGCGCCGGCGACCACCATTCCCCTCTCCGCCGAGCGACGCCGCCACCGGATCCCCGTTGTTGCCGAAGACTCGAGCGCTGTCGCTTCTTCTCGTCGTCCGACCGTCTCCACTCGTAACCGAACCTCTACGACCATCCGTCGTCTCCGGCCACTCTGCCTGATTCCCTCCGACCACCCCGCGGCCAACCAGTTTCCGAAGGTAACACCCTTCCGGGTGGTCGTAGATCTGTGTACTCGAAGTCGTAAGTTTTCTCTGGTAGTCGAAGTCGTAGGTTCTCTGTGTACTCGAAGTCGTAAGTTTTCTCTGGTAGTCGAAGTCGTAGGTTCTCAGTGTAGTCGTAGTCGTAGACTGGTCTGTGGCCGTAGTCGTAATTTCCCTGCGTAGTCGTAAACCTTCCATGTGGTCGTAAGTCGACTACGTGGTCGTAGCTCCGCCGATCGCATTTGCCGTGGTCGTAGCTCCGCCCGATCGCATTTGCCGTGGTCGTAGCTCCGCCGATCGCATTTGCCGTGGTCGTAGCTCCGCCCGATCGCATTTGCCGTGGTCGTAGCTCCGCCCGATCACGTTTGCCGTGGTCGTGAGAACTTCCGAAGGCCATAACTTCTTCATTTTAACTCCGATTTAACTCGTTCAAATTTCTAAATTTTTCTAAAATCCTAAACTACCCATTTCTGGACTCTTTTTGAATTTTTGGATTTTTTTCTTTTGGCTCTTTGCGTATAGATTACGACGAATCCGGAGAGTATTTCTTCGACGAATCGCAGCAAGACTTTGAGCAAGGCAAGTTACACCTTTGACCATGTTGATCCCAGTAATTTAAATTATTATGTTGTTTTTAAATTAATATGCATGCGTACTTTTATTCAATCTAGTTTAAATTCGGTTTAAACTCTAGCTATACCCAATTCCTTTGTGTATGGCCAATCTTGAAATTGAACGAACATACCTTGTCACCATAGATGAAAACCTAGTTGGTACATTAGTATTGACTAGAACATTTTATGGAATTGCTTAGCCATGCTTAGAATAATTCGGGTGGAAAGAATTGTTTCACATAAAATGATAAAGTTTTCGAGTGTGTTCTTGACCTTGGTGGGTCAAGAATGTTTGTGAAATATTTTCAAACAAAATACGAAAACTTGGTTTAGACTTAGGCTAATGGTTAGAGTGGTGGGTGCCTGCTGGTGTGCATTGTTGTTTGGTGACACAATGTTGATTGCCAGGCACAAGGGGTATGTGGTTGGTGCCTGAGTCAGTTAAGGACCGGCCTGTGAAATACTATTACAAAGTCACACCGTACTACCACAAGTCTGGTATGGGACAGACCTGGCTAAGTAATTTGTGAAGTTCCATTTTAGTTTCGCTATAGGCTGAATGTGAGCGTGGCGTAGGCCATGAGAAGTCTCACATGGCACAAGAGGGGGCTCCAACATGTGGATTCATGTTGTGGTGAAACCTTAGTGGCGGCGTAGCTAATTTGGTAATGGAACATTGGAACAGCTTTGTCATGATCTCCTCGGCCGCACACCTAAGGAAGTGTGTTAATCCGGTGGCAAAACGGGGGACATGTCTTGTGGGTAAAGTTGTACACCTCTGCAGAGTAACAAACTATCCTGGATAGCCGTGTCCACGGTCAAGGACATGCTTAGTATGGTTTTTCACGGATTAGACTTCAGTTTTAATAAAATTTGGTTTATGGAAATTTGTGAAACTTTTGGAAAGATGGTCCGGGTGGGATACCCGTGGATAGGTTAGTGTTAGGTTGTTGCCTGCACTAACGTTATTATTTTGTTAAATCTGGATTATATATATTGTATCAAATTCAGCTTTTGCACTTACGTTATTGTATTTAATTCAATAATGCTGTTTATGCAAATGAACCACATTATGCCTTCCTTTGTAACCCCTTATGCATGCATCAAATCTGTTATATCTCCTGGTGTAACTTGTGGAGTACTTTATGTGCTCACCTTGCTATAAACAACGTTGCCAGAGTACGACGACGTCAACTATGTTGAGGATTGCGACGAATAGGCCACGTCTTACAGTCAATTCGCCTTGTGGGAAGGCAGGATGGGCTGCTCTTCTTATTTACCTTCCGCTGATTATTTCATGTTTGGCCATGAAGCCACCTTATTGTAAATTTGGCCTTAAGGCCCGTACTTTCGCTTTATAATAAAGTTTGGTTATCATGCATGATATGTATCACTGTTCAGTCTGTGTGCACTAGCTTTTCCTGGGATAGTGCGAATAACACAGAGGGTTCTGGAGTTGTTGCTCCGGGTCCCGACAGGAGTTCACTCTATATTTTGAGGTTTCATATGTATTGATCCATGTTTCCTTTAATATGCATATTTAGGATCTTTACTTTGAAATACATTTTTTGAGCACATATAGCTTGTGTAGTTCATATATACTCATAATCAAGTTGTTATCTAGTTCCTCCATTATATGTTAATGGTTGAATGATTAATGACAACCGGATAAGTAAGCTTTTCTTGAAAAACTTATCTTAGAGTATACAAATATTGTGTACATATTGTATACTCGTAAATGCAATCTTTATCTCATATTTTGTTAAGATTGTCATGAATTACCAAAAAGGGAAGATTGTAGAATCTAATCCCTCCATTATGTGTTAATTGTGAAGTTTGGTAATTGATGGCAATTGATTTGTGGACTAACATTTTTCATGAGTTGGATGAATATGTTAGGTACCACAAATGTGGATAACTTAGGATGACTTCATGTGTTAAAAATCATCAAGTCTAGATGGAAGATGGCTTCATGTGTTGAAGGCTATTAAGAAGATGTATCATGAGTTGATGCATGTCCAAGAGGAGATGATCATGTGTCTATCATCAAGTCAAGTGAAGACCATCATATATTGATGGAGTTGAAGAAAAGGATGCATCATGAGTTGGCATATCAAGACAATGACCTAAGGCAAAGGTATGACTAGCTAGGGCTAAGGATGTGTTCCTAGTCTTTTACTGGTCTTGGTGTTTGGTTGGAAGACTGGATTGCTAATATAGGTTGCTGTAATATTAAGAGGGGTCATGTCTTCTAGTTTGAGTCTCATCATGTGTTGATACTTGATAGCTCAACCTCACGTCTTATAGATCATGTTGGCATGAGGTTTATATTTGCGGATATGTTTTGCAAATAATTGAAACTCATGTGTTGAATCCTTGTAACATGGGACTATGCATTGCAAATGTATTTTGCTAGTGCTTAAAGTCCATATTTCTATTCTTTGTGATATTAGGCTTATATTTGCAAATGGTTGAAGATCATATTTAATCCTTGTGTCATGATTCCAAAAGTGTGCAAATGTGTTTTGCAATTTGTTAGGAACCATGTTTGGTACTTGTATGCATGATACTAAAGTTTACAAATGTGTTTTAAAAAATCTGGTGACGTATCTGCATTCCTCAGGACAATCGGAACTACCACAGTTTAACCTGCGGTACTACTGCGGATCGGAACTACTGGCGTTGTAATCACAGAACTACTGCGTGCGTTAGTGGTCGAAGACCTGTGTGGTCGAAGTTTAAGTGGTCAAGAACCAGAACGATCGAGACTAGGTGGTCGAAGACCTATGTAGTCGAAGACCAGAGCGGTCGAGCCAAAGTAGTGGAAGACCTGAGTGGTCGAACTGACATGGTCGAACCAACATGGTAGAAATCAACATGATCAAGATCTGTGTGATTGAAACCAGTGTGGTTAGAATTGACGTGGTCGTAGGCTTTCATGGTCGTAAACTAGTGTGGTTGAAATCGACATGGTCTAGGCCTTCATGGTCGTAAACTAGTGTGGTCGAACCAGCATGGTCGTAAACCAGCGTGGTCGAAACTAGTGTGATCGAACTAGCGTGGTCGAACCGACATGGTCGAGACCCGTGTGGTCATAAACCGACGTGGTTGAGACCTGTGTGGTCGTAAAACGACATGGTCGAAACAACATGATTAAAACAACGTAGTCGAAGATCGATGAGGAGGTCGAAGATCTATGTGATCGAAGATTGACGTAGTCTATGATCGACATGGTCGATGTGGTCGAGACTTGAGTGGTCGAAACCAACGTGGTCGGAGACCTATGTGGTCGATCCGAACAACATGGTTGAAGACCAATGTGGTCATGGACTAGGGTAGTCGACGATCAAAGTTTCCGACCGACTCTGTTTGAGCAGTCCGATCAGTTCTGTGTGAGTGGTCAGACGGCGAGCAGAAATGCTGGCTCTGTTGAATGGTACTACCAGTGGGCAGAAGTACCGGCTTTGTGTAAACAGTACTACCAGCGAGCGAAAGTGCTGGGTTGTGTAGCAGCACATTTTTTCCAGAGAGACATATGTGTGAAGTCTTCTCATCCTCGATGAGATCAGTAGTTCCGTATGTGTGGCGCAGTACTTTTGATGATCGGAAGTACCGGAAAATGAACAGCGGAACTTCCAATTTTTACTGCAACGGCTAGTTTTCTGACCATTGACAAGGAGAGCAGAAGTATCAGCCCTAAGTTGGCGGTACTTCTGATAATTCTATTTTTGTCAAGATTTGGCTCCAATAACTAGTTTTCTTATGTGGGGTATACATACCCCCTTGTAGTTGGTTGGAGAATAGGTTGAAAGGTTGGTGGACCCATTTCTATTCCCTTGAGCTAGTGTGAGGCTCTCTACTCAATTATGCATGTGTTGCACCTTGTGAGTAAGGAGAAATGATCTAGATTGTATGTGTTGCATCTAGAGGTGGATTGTGTATCCATTTGAGCTTGTGCATTCGTTGCACGTGGTGAGAGTCAAGCAAGGGATTTGACTTGTTACTCTTAAAGTTTGCTGACTCCTAGATAGCGTTGAAAGCATCGTGCATAGTGATCTTCTCAAAGAAGGTTGTGAGAAGACTCGACAAAGTTGTGAAGGTTGGAACTCACCTACCCGAAGCAGGAAAGAGCTACCACTAGTGGATTGAGGTGTTTCGGCTTAATTAGTGGAGCCAGTCCAATTCGTTTGGGCTAACCTCAACGTGGACTAGGGGAAACCAGCAAGTCTCCGATCACCATGGTAAAAAGAGACCGTGTCTATTGTGGTTTGTTTTCTTGCACTCAATTTTCCTTCAAGCAATTTACTTTCATAGAATTAAATTGATTGCTTGACATGGCCTAAAGTTGTTGGTGCTATTAGGTGAACTTAACTGGCATAGGTGTTGTTTGTGCTAAACCAAATTAATTTAAGCTTCCACACTGTTTACTTGGTTTAGACAAATAGAAAAGGTCTTGGATTGTTAATTATAATTAGAAAAAATTTTAAGACCGCCTATTCACCCCCCTCTAGTCGACCTCCTCGATCTTATACCAGGCTACAACTCCATTACTCCAACTCTCCAAGATTCTCCACGGTGGAGGAACACGGTTACCGCGCCGTTCACCGGAGAAAGGTATGCCTCCCCTTCTCCCCTCCTTGCCTGCTTAGCTCAATCTTTATATTTACTCGTACCTGCCAGGATTTCGGCCATAAGAAACTAAGAATCAGACATGATTTCGTGTATCGATTGTTAAGATTATGGTTTTAAGTTTTGTTTTGTTGCGGTGCAAAACTACAAATTAAGAACATGGGAGTGGTGATAGACTGATAGGCTTGCAAGGGTCAGCTCACTATGCAGAATAGACGCAGTTCAATTCATCATAGAGTAGAAGTAGTTCATCGTAGAAGTAGTCTGATTCAATGACAACAACATAGTTGATTGCTCACTGGTACATGACTAGACAGAATTTGTGCATTAGTTTCTAGAGGGTGTTTTTCAAGAATTTTTACATTAATGTAACTCTGTTTATGCAATTATTTAGTTTTTTGATCCTAGAATTGTTTTGCTTGTAATGCAAAACTTCCAAGTGTGTTAAATTCCATTGATTTGTCTGCCATTGCATCAAACATCAAGCACCATGCGGAGTTCACACCCTTGTTCTCCCTAGAAAACTTTTCACCCCTAAGTTTACCGTGCAACTACCAAAGTGTTCTTGATGCTTTGATAATGAATTGGAATGCAACATATGACTATTACAACAGAATGAATATAAAGCAAGCTTATTGCCTGTCCATGGAGTTTTTACAGGTCTCACAAGCTGCTTCCTCTAGCCTCATATCTTATCTTTCAGTAACTGCATTGTGATGTTATGTGGTTATTTTTGTATACTATAGGGAAGAGCTCTCACAAATGCTACTGGCAACCTAGAGCTAACTGGTCAATACACGGAAGCACTAAAACAACTTGGACAAGACCTAAAGGATGTTGCTAGCCAGGCAGGAATTTCTTTAAGTGAGTTGGTTCTTAGTTCATATCAAAATTGTGTCATGCAGTTTCATTATTTAAAATTCCAAATTTCACATCTTATTATTAATTCATTACCTTCTATTTGTTTTGAAACTATCTAAAAAGGAAAAGCTCTTGTCCCCCATGTTCCACCGTCTGACTTACGTTCTTCATGTAGCTTTTAGGTCGAGTTATGTTGTAAATGTGGGCAATATTTTAATTCCAAATTTTAATAGGAGACAAATACAATAAATCAGTGATGCAAAACTCACTACTAATAGCAGGCTACTCATCATACTTCAGACTATATGCAAGAAAATATAGTAACAAAGTAGAACGAACACGCGAACGACTTACTTTTGAGCCTGATGAAGAACAGAAAGCAGCGCAGGCTTGATGTAGTGCAGAACATAGATGACACAGTGTAGTGAGCGATCGCGCAGATGTGCACTGCCCAGAAACCTTATTGCCGCCCCGTGTAGGTACTCTTTGGAGCAATGGTTCGGAGATAACCGCTCTCCCTTCTTCCAGGTGCACACCGGGAAGAAAGGTTGGCGATAGGGCTGGATAACGAGCTGGCTCGGCTCGGCTCGGTCTGGCTCGGTAGGATAACGAGCTGGCTCGAGCTGGCTCGTTATAACTAACGAGCTAAAAAGCTAGCTCGGCTCGGCTCGTAAAAAGCTCGAGTTAGCTCGTTTGGCTCGTGAGCCAGGGCCAAAAAATGTCTCCATCATATATTCATCCATGGAAGCATGGCTCGTTTGGCTCGTTTAGCTCGTTTGGCTCGTTTGGGTACAATAGAGTACAAATTAACACATGTATGGCTCGTTTGGGTACAATAGAGTACAAATTTACACATTAACACATGCAATAGAGTATAAATTAGGTCCATGGAAGCAGCATATGCATATCTAAATTCCTGGAAGTATGGCTCGTTTGGCTCGTGAGCGGCTCGCGAGCTGGCTCGAGTTGGCTCGTTATAGCTAACGAGCTAAAATCTTGGCTCGGCTCGTTATCCTAACGAGCCGAGCCGAGCCAAGCCGAGCCAGCCACGAGCCGAGCGAGCTAACGAGCTTCGAGTTTTTCGTCCAGGCCTAGTTGGCGAAGTTCAAACAACACAATACACAAGCACAAGATCACAGGGAAGAAGAAAATGGAGGCAGTGAAATTCTCTCACGCACTTTGGACGTCTCCAGGCATATAAATAGACAGACTGAAAACTGGCATGATTAAAATGGCCATTTATCCACTGGTAACTGACACATTCAACCGGCCATTTATCCACTGGTAACTGTCTGTCATCAAAACCCCAATAAAGCCTCAAATTCAAATGTTTGAATCTCATTCAAACACAGAGAGAGAGTGGTGCAGAGTTCAACAAAAGTAAAGATGCGCGATTTTCACGATCACAAGTCACAAGTCACGCGATTTTCACGTGAAAATACGCGAATACGTGCGCGCGCGTGTGACTAATCAGAACCCTCATACCATCTCTATCCATATTTAAGGAGTGTTGAGAACTCCACTGTATAAATTGGTCTTCCTCACCTTGCCTTAGCAATATAGTACTAAACCATGCATGCTTTGGAATTAAGGAAATGGGCCTTGCTAATATGGGCCAATTTCTAACAAGTTACTCCATTGAAATTACACTAAAATGAGCTTGTTGACACACTTGTTTAATTTACTCTCATACGTTGTCTCTGTTGGTTCTGATTTATGTCCAACTTTTAATAAAGAAATGATGTGATATGGTAGAGAGTAAATCTTCGTTATTTGGGCACTCAAATTATATCTATACTATGCTACATTGTTTATATTTTCCATGTTTTTCTTATTATGTTATATGTTTTAGCATTGAACTTAAATTTCATATCAATTTTGCATTTGTGATGTATTTTTGTTATACCATGATGTGGGTATAAATTGGCGCTAGTTATAGGTTGTTAAAGTTTAGCTTGGAGTGTAGCTAAATCCTGATTCCGCCACTAACGGAGGAGCTCATTGGCGGCGAATCAACGGCCGACGACCAGCTCAGGCCGGCGTGCCCGAGAGCTATGCGAAGCCCTGCCGTCGCCTGGAGAGAGATTAGTGAGAAGAAATGGCAAAGTAGTAGTGATAGCAAGTAGCCACTCGTAGAGGCGACTAGAAGTTGTGCCATGTGTGTTTTGCACAGTAAGGATTAGATAGATTAATTAACTAGTATAGTTAATTAGTATGATTCACTGAGATAGGTAGTTAATTAGTATACATTGTTAGTTGGGTGAAGTGACTAATTAGTATTAGGATTAATTAATAGATGATTTAATTAGAGTAGATGACAAATTAATGTAAAATTAATTAGTATAACTAATTAAAGAGGGAGGGAGAGAAATAAAGAAGGAAAAAAGAATGAGTGGTGAGGCTTCAGCCGAATAGTGGCAGGAAGAGGGGGAGAGGGGGAAAAAGAGGACGTGATCTCTAACTTAAGCGTGCACGAATAAATTGGTTTGTGGGTAAGTGACGTGATCTCTAACTTATGATCTTGGAGCACAGGGACCGCGGAAAGGTGATCGGTGAGAGGGGGATCATTTGTGTCGGTTCTGCACGTAAAAACGATGTCGTTCATATATGCACACGTATATCGTTATGGTATTAAAACTGGATGATGCTTGTATAGGTGGAGGTTCTGATATGGAGCCATCGACGTATCATCCACAAGGACAAACAAACAAGTGCATAGTAAAATGGTAAATTCGGGTAGTGATTGCTATGAATTGGATTTTTAATGCATTACCTACCGTGTTGTTTTGAGTTGATTATTTCCGTTTGCATATTGATATAATGATGAATGATAAGTAATAGCACATGTGATGGATACCCAATGTTGTTATGTTGACAAATGAATATTGGAACATGACATGTTGATATACATATATGAAGAAGTTGCATTGCATACATTCATGTCATAGAAATAGATGTCCTACATAGTATCTATGGTCCACTTTGTATGGACACTCCACGAGAGTGGAGGCTGGGGTCCCCGTATGAAAAAGGATAGGCTATTGAGGTCCCCGTATGAAAAAAATGGGCTATTGAGGTCCTCGTATAAAAAGGAATTGAGATCCCCACATGAAAAAGGGCAGACTTAGGTGAATATCGATGGGTACTCACTCCGCTATACCGGTATAGGCTGAAGAGATGAGAGAGGTGTGCATCTGCATACGCAATTGCATTGTGACAGAGAAAAGGTGCAAATGCATAATGAATGGTTCATGAAAAATTGAGAGAGATTAAATAGAAATAAATGGTTAATGAGACTGTGATAGATATTGAATAATACGTGTACCTATTGTTTACTATTTTACTTTATACTTGACGAGTCTTTAGACTCACCCTAATTTTGTTGACTTTTTTAGGTGAACCTAATTGATGGCATGCATGGTATGGAAGTAGATCCTTTTTCACTGCATTCATTGAATAACAACTTAGCCAGTCACTTCGCATTCGGGTTTAAATCTCTTGTTAAGTTGTTTTAGTTAATTCCTGAGTAGCATATGCTTTGGAAATGCTATAGGTTTGCATAGGATGCGGTCAATCCCCTTTTTTTGCTGAAAGAAGAGAATGAAGTTCTCTTGTTAGTGCGAAATCCGTATGCATGTCCTATGTGGTTCACCGTTATATTTAGTATAGTATCGGGCTCGTGATTTTGAGCCTTTTGGGCGTGGAACTCTAAGCTTTGCTTATGTTATGTTTATCTGTGATATGGAATTAATTGTCTTATTACAATTGTTCTATATATATTGATTTCTCCCTGTTTGTAGCCGTATAAATAGGGGAGTTGCTACCGAAATTTTTAGTAGCAACACCAAGTTTAGATGGTAAGAGTATAGTGGTAGCATTTTGGGGTCAGAGGATGGGTCGAGGTGTTACACCATGAAAGTTCAGATCCTTGAACTACATTGTGTTTTTAACAAATTGTTGTGAGTTAAACTTTTATCCTTGAACAATTGCACTGCAGGGCCCAATTAGCAAGAACCCACTTGCTTATAAGTGGTATAATGTAGAGGAAGTGATTCTTGGAAAGAACATGAAAGTATGATTTATGAACCCAACCAGCAAGAACCCACTTGCTTATAAGTGGTACAATGTAGAGGAAGTGGTTCTTGGAAAGAAAATGAAAGTACGATTTATGAACTATGTCTTCTAGGTAGATCCTTTTAATCCCCTTTACATTATGGGCTATAGTCGGATTATATATTTATTTGCTTGCCTCTAGGATTGGATGCGGTTCAGTGTAGCCTTTTGGCATACATTCCATGATACTGGAGCAGATCCTTTTGGTGCCCCTACATAGTCTTGGCTCTGACAGTAAAACACTCGTGGTATGTCCATCATTTATGCTATAGTTGTGTTAATGCATGAACTCTAGATCTCTAGAATCACAAAGGCTCAAGTTCCTCATCCCAAATGCGTTTCAGGCATTCGTTTGGTCCCTGATATGCTTTCATTTTCTAGCTCATCTGTGGTAAATTTCCACTTTCTACTTCAACTCAGAGATTCACAAGCTATATAAATGTTTTCTCATAGTGTGTATGCAAATGAACAAATAATTCCTTGGCAATCTGTTTTGCTCATGGCTTTCTGCCCTTGAAGTAACATGATAATTGCATCCTTTGTCACAGAAACATTCTTTTATTTTGAAGTCCCTGAAGCATTTACTATTAGCTTCTTTTGACCAAATGGTGACGTTTCGGAGCTTTTAATTCATGTAATTTTAATTTTTTTTAATTCGTAGCAATACACGGACATTCAATTAGTAAATTATGAATGTAACATAGGAAATACAATCGATCACATTGCTTGCATTATAACTCATCCATTCAATACTTGGGCATCAACTTCTCTTCTCCTATAACGATGGTAACTAACAGCAAACCCAGCATGCTTCAATATCCACGCGTTCACATTTGTATACAAAATGACAAAATCCACAATGCTCCTCCCCTGATTACCAACTAACTATTAGAACATCTTGAAACTTCAGAAAAAAAAACATTTTAGGACAAAAAGATGCACTTCCTCTTCATAATATATTTTAATTGAGATCTGGCTTTTTTAGTTCATCTCTGCACAATGGAAGTCCCTTTTTTCACTATGGACGCATCAAGATCCCAGTAGAAGGAATAGTTTGTCAAATGGAATGGTATGATTGCATATAAAAATATAGCTAGAATAAGTAAAAAAAACCAAATCAGTAAAATCGTAATCAACTAGATAGTTAGGGGAGAAAAAACAGTTTCAAGTGCAGTAAGGCAAAGAAAGGTTGCCCCTTTGAACTGCTCATGATAGAACAACAGTTGTGCATCTACTGGCGAGATAGTCATTTATCCATCCATTTATGAAATGACTTAGTGTAATTCTTAGTGTAATGATCATTGCTGCAAGTAAATGATCATAGTGGGAAAGCTTAAAAACTGGGAAACAACAACAAAGTCTTTTGTCCCACACAAGTTAGGATAGATTAGGAATAAAACCTCCTCAAGAAAAAATGGGGGAAAAGATAAAATTAATAAAATTGACAAAAGAAAATATTAAAAAAAGATATGAAAGGCACAAGGCAGGTGTGATCTGGGCGTAAGCTGTAAAGTTTAAGCATGCACAAACACAATTGAGTGAACATTGGGCAGGTTCTTTTGAGTTATGGCTTATAACTAAAAATTTTGAATTTTAGACTGTTTGTAAGAAACAGTACGTAAAAAGAAATAGTAGCATACGATTTTAGCCGGTACAGCTGAACTCGGTACAATTGTACTACAATCTACCTATAGATTCCATCTTAAAAACACACACCATTTAAAAGGTAGACACTATAGTATAAGCTACAAGCCATAAATCCTACCGAAGGCACCCAGATTTCACTGAAATAATGGAAAACCCCTACAATAGGCTGTAATACATAACTACTAAAAGGAGAGCAATATGCACTTACACATGCAGGCCACTGCAAATTTAGAACTACAGGTATACCTAAATTTCTCTCTTGGGGAAAAAAATGATATACCTAAATTGGAACCACACGTTGGGACTAACCTCGATGTGAGCCAGCTGACATATATGCTTTACGCTAGTCTCTCAGGGCGGTTGCGGCATCTAGTCGTGGCAACTCTGATTAAGCTAGGTTGTAGCATCAGTAGCAATACATTGAATCTGGTAAAAAGAATAGCAAGGTCCTCCAATCTCTATCGGACAATAACTTGAACAGTACAGGCAACAAAAACTGTAGGTCATATAAGCAGCAAACACAAGACATGGATCAGGCAAGAATGAAGGGGAGAATGATCATTAACAAACTGGACACTGCAATGATCATACCAGCAGGCTGACTGGCTGAGTACATAGACGTCGTCGCCGTCAGCCGCTAGCGCACTAATCCCAGCAGCAGCAACCTCTGTAAAGAAAACAAAAAGGAAATAGAACAAAATCATGTGCACGGATTACCTAGAGCGCAATCAATGAACAATCGTGAGGCTGCATAAAGGGCAATTAGCATAACAGATCGCTAACCTGCAGCTGGGGAAGCTGACATAAGCCCTCTACGCCTACGACGAGTATTAGGTGGTGATGTCTCAAGAGAGAGAGAGAGAGAGAGAGATTATTACAGCGTTGGACTAACCACAGCCAAATCTGGGAGGAATAGAGAAATTAGTACGGTCCAATGTAATATATCTTCCAGCTCCAAGACCCAAACTATTCCATGGGCTAGCAGCATGCATAAATAAAGGTAAACCCACTGTCATTTTGTTAATACTCGTTGCATTTTATTGGAATAATTGGTTTATTTAGGCCCTGTTCTTTTCAGCTTCTAAAAGCTGCTTTTCGGCTTTTCTACAGTAACTAGCTTTTAAACAGAGTATCTTTTTAAGATAGTATCTACTAGTTAATTGTAGTACATATTTTACTGACTTCATTTATATCGCCAAAAACCACACGTGAGTTTCTGTTACTCTGTAATCTCTCGTACAACAGCCCAAAAGCCACAAGCCGCAGCCAAAAAGAACATACCCTTAGGGGCATAGAGAGGCAAAACAAAGCTGTTGGACCCCGCATGCGCCACCTAGGACACTCTGTGAATCCATCGCACTATTCTCTGGATCAGTAGACAGTGTTCATTGATATATTATTAAATCATTTTATACACCGCATGAATCATATCACATACTTATATTACATATTAGAGTTTAAACAACCTATATATGGTAGAGTTTACATAAGGGGCTGACCAAATCGTGCCATAGGAAAAACGACTGAGTAAATGATGCTTTACTATTCTCCAAAAGTTTGGATAATAAATGACTGAGGGTAAATGATGCCTTGCTATTCTCCAAAAAGTTTGGATAATAGATATGCACACAATCACCATCATAGTCCGCCTAACTGAGGCAAGGACTACACTACTAGATAACATCTTAGTCTCTACCATCTTCTTCTCCGTCTGGTTCGGATGCGGCATAGTAGATATAGTGATCTTGATCTACAGGTTCTAGAGCACAAATAACCGTATTCCGCATGCTAACACACAGAATGCAGTAATATAGATGCATAGCTTATCAAAGGAATTCAGTTGTAAATTCTCTCAAATTACTTTATGGATCATCTTTTCAGATTTGGGTTTGTGTTGAAATTTGTTTTGTTATTTGTATATCTTTTCCTGAACTAAATTTTCATAACTCAATTTCCAGAAAAGTCCCAAGTAATTTCTCAGGAAAAATCCAAATGTTAGAAAGATGCATCAAAAAGCTTTAAAATTTTCATATTTTCGAATATCCATTTTTTGGGATGTTACAAAAGCAAAGACATGCAGAAACGATCTGGGAAGCTAACCTTTAGAAATACAATCCTTGGTACACTCTTGCTGGAAGCACCGCACTCTTCATTAATTACAGATGCTAATTGGTGGTAGCAGGCAATTTATAACAAACAAAAAGACAGGCAGCAGAACAAAGCCGAGATGGGCTGACTCCTCGTACCCAGCGTTCCAAAAGGCGGACTAGGCAGCCATCGAGGCGACGCATAGGCGGTGGACAGCAGCCGGCCGCCACGCCTTGGTGAAGAATCTAGACCCATCATTATGCGTTAATGACATGTTTTGGTAATTAATGACAATCGAACTGTGGGACTAATATTTTCATTGAAATGAATGAACAGGATATGTCCCACGGTGATGAATGATTTGAGATGAGTTCATGCGATTGATTATGTTCAAGCGATGTAAAGACTTCACATGTGTTGAAAGGTCATGACCCAAACTTGAAGTTGAATCATATGTTGTCAAGCTTCGAGTGGATGCGCAAGGCAAAGATATGACTAGTTAGGGCTAAGGATGTGTTCCTAGTCTTATACCGGTCTTGATGTTTGGTTGGAAGACCGGATTGCTAGTATTGGTTTGCCGTACTATTAAGAGGGGTCGCGACTAATAGCTTGAAATTAACAAGTGTTGATAGCTCGCATGATTGCTCTAGCTCTAGCTCATGTGTTGACTCTTTGCAACATGAGACTATGCATTGCAAATGTGTTTTGCAAGTGCTTGAGGTCCATGTTTCCATTCGTTGGAATATGAGGCTTGTATTTGCAAATGGTTGAAGCTCATATATGAACCTTGGTGACATGTGACTTAATGTTTGCGAATGTGTTTTGCAACATGTCGAAGTCCATGTTATTTCCCCTTCTTGAGGCATGGCGCTAATATTTGAGATGTGTTCTCAAATGATTGTAGCTCATGCAAATGTTGTTGCTACATGTGACTTAAGTTTGAAATGGCAAATTCGAATTTGGATAAGTCCATGTTGTTTCTAGGGATGCGATTCCAAAATATAATTGAGGATGTGTTCTCTAATTTATTGGAAGTCACATGATGTATATTTCTATATCTTGCAATACTTTTGTGCAAGGTGGCTGAGGAATATATATTGTATACAATTTTCAGAAACTGCCAGCAAGGCGGTAGTCAGACCAGGCTGAAATAGGCGGTCAAACCGGCCCCATAAGGGCGGTCAGACCGGCACTATGCCGGCGGTCAGACCGGCCCCATAAGGGCGGTCAGACCGGCCCAGAACGGCGGTCTGACCGGCCTGGCGGTAGTTCCGCTTTTTGCCTGGTAGCTTTTTTCCATAGAGCGATTTGGCTGAATTTTCTGAGGGCGGTCTGACCGGCCCTGAGTGGGCGGTCCGACCGACCGAGCGGTTTGACTAGTTTTTATATGGCGGTTTGACCGGTCTTATAGCCGTTGGGAGGCTGATTCTTGGCTTTTCTTCACTCCAACGGCTAGTTTTCGAGGAAAAATTATAAATACCCCCTCAAGGGCTGTTGAGGGGTTGCTGCTGGTGTTATTCTTCCATCCCTTGAGCTAAGAGCTAGGTGTTGGTGATATGCCCTAGAGGCAACATGGAGATGTTGAATATATCACATACTATGTTTATGATACATTGCTTTGTTCCTTGAAATAGACATTATCATTATTGATCAATGAGTATGTGACTTATTCATGAGACTCTTAATGCCAAAATGTTGCTATTTCTAAATGATCCCTGATCATATATCATATGAGGAACATATATGATTCAAAGATCAGCATATGTATTGATTGATGATCATGTCTCATGGATCATGGTATGGAGATACCAAATCAATAATATGGACATGTGTTAGTGAACATATGTTGGATAGACCCGCCATGAGACACTGCAGAGATTCCATGTGTCATTAGTTGGTCTCAAGTAGTGTTTATGTAGAATCGTTAGACTTGAGATCATCATGGTTCCCAACATGCGTAGTAGCCTATTTTGGGACTACTAACCACTACTCCGTAACTGGGTAGTCATAAAAGTAGTCTTCGGGTTTGCTATGAAACATGTAGTGGGATGTGAATGATCAAGATAGAATTTGCCCCTCCTTATGGGAGAGATATCTCTGGGCCCCTCGATGTAATGGATTATGAAAGTGCATGGCCATGCCAATGTGATTGAGGAGTCAATCACAAGTTTATAATCCATCACGGAATCGAGAGAGTGATTGAGCCATTAAGAGGATGACACAGGTCTCGCCTTGAGCTTAATCTATATCGTGAGGCAAAAGGATTCGTACATGAGAACATTACAGGTTCAGCCGATATGATCTTTACGTATACTTTGGGGTTAATATGTCTTGCTAGAGGCCGCTATTAACAGGGTGACCGGAAAGGTGTTTCCGGGTCGCGACCAAGTATACGTGAACCTACAGGGTCGCACACTTAACGGGTTGGAACACTAATTCGAATGTGATTCGGATGTGGGCTCAATTCGGATAGAGATCCGGATAGACTCCTATTGGGCCTCGGTCCACGAGGCCCAAGTGAGGAGGTCTATATATTTGGAGGCGGGGGGGCTGAGGGATGCACGCATATGTTCCTCCCGAACAAAACCCTAGCCGCCACCTCCCGAGCCAAACCCTAGCCGCTCGCGAGTGCTGGTACACTCGCGATCGGAGTTCCAGCCCCGGACGTGTGGATACCGGTGGAGGCGCTGCTCGTTGCGGCGTTGATCGGCATCAACAAACTACAGATTGGATCTGCTCGTGGTGTGGTTGATCGCGTGGAGGAGACGATCTGTTCGGGACGATCGGCTACTTCCACTACTACCTCGACGCGCGTGGTTGGATCGGCTTCTCCAACTCTTCTTCCGCTGCGCTGCGCGTCTAGTGGTAACGATCTATGATCCCTTCTTAGCATGATGTCCTGGTGTGCGCGGTAGAAATTTTTTATTTTCTGCTATCGTAGCCTACGCGCGTTCCTTCAGTGGTATCAGAGCCATCTTGCTTAGTTTGCGATCTGGATCAGCGCATATGATGATATGCGGTTGTAGTAGATTGGATCTATTACAGTCTAGATCAGTCGGTTCATGTGATGAATCGATGGTAGCACGGGTTGATGAGATCAATCGGTGAATAGGGGTTGGATGAGGCGCAGATTGTATCACTACTAGTGCCCTAGAGATTGTCTCGGATCGGCATAAGGTGGTTATGTCGAATACTAGTAGGATACGAATCTGATAGCCTCGGGCCAGTGGGAATACTAGTGCCCTAGAGATTGTCTCGGATCGGCATAAGGTGGTTATGCCGAATACTAGTAGGTTACGGATCTGATGGCCTCGGCCCAGTGGAAAAACTAGCATCCTAGAGAATGTCTCGGATCGGCATAAGGTGGTTGTGCCGAATAGTTTTTCCATTGCGATTTCATAGATTGGATCTGTAAATTTCGTAGGGTGTTCAGGGCGCTGCCCTGAAACCCGCGGGGGGCGGCCCCCCCCTCGACCCCCCGCCCGCTGACCGGCCAGCGGGACCGCCGTGCGTACCCGCCTTGTATAGCGTCTTGGGTTCTCATCGTTAGGTAGAATACGATTCTACGTCTAACTTGTTTTTGCAGAGAATGACGTGAATAGTATGGCCCTATATCTTGTTGGAATGTATGAGATGTATGTGATGCATGTAACATTCGTTCATGGCCTGCGTGTCATGATTATTTCAGCTATTGTTAGCTGTCTATATTGTATTTAACGACCTGCGTGTCGACCTTAATGCTTGAATCTATCTTTGTAATCTTCAATTTCTAGCTATTATAGGTAGTAGCCTAGTTTTGAGGTTACAAGCTTTCAAGCATGGTGGCCTAAAGGAGTGATGTGGAGGATGGAGATCGTCTACACCTACATGGAGATGGAGATCACCATTTGTTTGGGCCATACTACTTCACAGTTAAATGTGTTTATCTGTGATATTATCTATCTTATTCTTATGCAATGTTTTTGTCATATGTTGCTTTGGTAGGATAGAATCCCTCATAAAATTAGGTGTTCATGCCCTTCCATATGTTGCACCAAAAGATAATGATCACCGCATGGTAGGTCTACCAAAGTAGAGTGCCGTCGGTTATCATCATTGTTTGGGGTAGATGTCGGACATCTACATGCGGAAGCATTTGGTTTACTTAACAAGGTTATCAAAACAGTTTTGGACCTTGGGGCATAGATTGGGGCCGGGGCATGTTGATGTCACCCAACAAGCAAGAGTCACATAGGGATGTGATTAGCAAGGTGTTGCTTACCCATGTCACTAGTTTTCTAGCCGTGATGCCAAAGCTCACTAGGAATTAGTGAAATGAGGTTCTTGACCCACTATGTAACTTAGAGGGAGTTTTGTTGCAAAACACATAGTGGGAGTCTTTTGTTAAATTGTTTAATAAAAGATGAACATAAACATAGTGCTAAACTTTGCATATTCTTTGTTGTAGATCATGTCAACTAATGCCGCATCCAGTTCTTTTAATTTGCGATCTATTCTTGAGAAAGAAAAACTCAATGGAACGAACTTTATGGATTGGTATCGCAACTTGAGAATTGTTCTCAAGCAAGAGCGCAAGGAGTATGTCCTTGAGTCTCATTATCCTGATGACTTGCCTGATAATGCTACTGCGGCTGCACGGAGAGCTTATGAGAAGCAAACGAATGATTACCTTGATGTAAGCTGTCTCATGCTTGCCACAATGTCCTCTGAGCTTCAGAAGCAATATGAGAACACAGATGCCTACAATATCATTGTGGGGTTGCGTGGTATGTTTGAGAACCAAGCAAGGGCTGAGAGGTTCAACACTTCAAAGTCCTTGTTTGCGTGCAGGCTTGCAGAAGGGAATCCCGTCAGCCCTCATGTGATTAAGATGATTGGCTACATTGAGAGTCTGGAAAAGCTTGGTTTTCCCCTTAGCCAAGAGTTGGCTACTGATGTGATTCTCCAGTCGCTCCCCCCGAGCTTTGAGCCATTCATACTGAACTATCACATGAACAACATGGATAAGACCTTGGCAGAGTTGCATGGGATGCTAAAAGCTGCCGAGGAAAGCATTAAGAAAAGCAGCAATCATGTGATGATGATGCAGAAAGGCAAGGGCAAGCCCAATGTCAAGAAAGGCGCGGTCAAAAGAAAGTTAGCTCCCGATGAGATCGCGAGCAGTTCTAAGGCCAAGCAAGTCAAGAAGGGCGCTGCTCCTAATGCAGATTGTTACTACTGTAAGCAATCAGGTCATTGGAAAAGGAACTGCCCAAAGTACTTGGAGGATCTTGAGAAGAAGAAGGGAAGTACGACTTCCTCTCCAGGTATAAATGTTATAGAGATCAATCTTGCTACTTCATCCACTGATTCTTGGGTATTTGATACCGGATCGGTTGCTCACCTTTGCAAATCGTTGCAGGGGCTAAGAAGAAGTAGAAGTTTGAGGAGGAGCGAAGTGGATCTTCGCGTTGGCAATGGAGCAAAAGTTGCTGCGGTCGCTGTTGGCACCATGCCATTGTCTTTACCTTCAGGATTAGTTTTGGAATTGAATAATTGTTATTGTGTTCCATCTCTTTCCAAGAACATTATTTCTGCTTCATGTTTGCAAGCAGAAGGTTATGACTTTAGATCTGTGAACAATGGTTGTTCTCTTTATTTCAAAGATATGTTCTATTGTCATACTCCATTGGTGAATGGGTTATATGTTCTTACTCTTGAAGAGTCACCGGTCTATAACATTAATGCAAAGAGGCAACGTTCGAATGATTTGAATCCCACGTTTATTTGGCACTGTCGCTTAGGTCACATAAATGAGAAACGCATGGAGAAGCTCCATAGAGATGGTATTCTGCACTCATTTAATTTTGAATCATTTGAGACATGCGAATCTTGTTTACTTGGCAAGATGACAAAGGCACCTTTCACCGGTCAAGGTGAACGGGCAAGTGACTTATTGGCACTCGTACATTCTGATGTATGTGGACCAATGAGCTCAACAGCCAGAGGTGGTTTTCAGTACTTCATAACTTTTACTGATGATTTTAGTAGATATGGGTATATCTACCTGATGAAGCATAAGTCCGAATCCTTTGAAAAGTTCAAAGAATTCCAAAATGAAGTGCAAAATCATTTAGGCAAGACAATCAAGTTTCTACGATCTGATCGTGGAGGCGAGTATTTGAGCCATGAGTTTGGCAATCATCTGAAGGATTGTGGAATTGTTCCACAATTGACTCCGCCAGGAACACCTCAATGGAATGGGGTATCTGAACGGAGAAATCGCACCTTATTAGATATGGTGCGCTCCATGATGAGCCAAAGTGATCTTCCGTTGTCTTTTTGGGGGTACGCTCTTGAAACAGCCGCTTTCACACTAAACAGGGTTCCATCAAAATCAGTAGAAAAGACACCATATGAGATGTGGACAGGACAACGTCCTAGCTTGTCTTTTCTTAAGATTTGGGGATGTGAGGCTTATGTAAAACGTTTACAATCTGATAAGCTCAGTCCTAAATCTGATAAATGCTTCTTTATCGGGTATCCTAAGGAAACAAAAGGATATTACTTCTATAATCAAGGAGAAGGCAAAGTGTTTGTCGCCCGGCATGGTGTCTTCTTAGAGAAAGAGTTTCTCTCAAGAAGGGATAGTGGGAGCATGGTGCAACTTGAAGAAATTCGGGAAACACCTGAAAACGTTTCAGCTCCTACAGAACCACAACAGGATGAACAAACTGTTGAAGAACCTGTTGTGGACACACCGGCACCACGTAGGTCAGAGAGGTCACGTCGTGCACCTGAAAGGTACATGTTCTTGACTACTCAACAACGGGACATATTGTTGTTAGACAACGATGAGCCTAAGACCTATGAAGAAGCGATGGTGGGACCAGACTCTGAGAAATGGCTTGAAGCCATGAGATCCGAAATTGAATCCATGCACAGTAATCATGTTTGGAACTTGGTTGATCCACCTGATGGTGTTAAAACCATTGAGTGCAAATGGATTTTCAAGACAAAGATAGACATAGATGGAAATGTTCACATCTATAAAGCGCGATTGGTGGCCAAAGGTTTCAAACAAATTCAAGGTGTTGATTATGATGAAACTTTTTCGCCCGTCGCAATGATAAAGTCTATTCGGATCATTCTAGCGATTGCTGCATATTTCGACTATGAAATATGGCAAATGGATGTCAAAACAGCTTTCCTTAATGGAAATCTGAGTGAGGATGTGTACATGACACAGCCCACGGGTTTTGTCGATCCGCAATCAGCTGGAAAGATATGCAAGCTGCAAAGATCCATTTATGGATTAAAGCAGGCATCTCGGAGTTGGAACATTCGTTTTGATGAAGTAATCAAAGGGTTTGGTTTCATCAAGAACGAAGAAGAGCCTTGTGTTTACAAAAAGGCTAGTGGGAGCGCACTCGTGTTTCTGGTCTTATATGTGGATGACATATTACTGATCGGAAATGACATTCCTATGCTCGAATCTGTTAAGTCTTCATTGAAAAATAGTTTCTCTATGAAAGACTTAGGAGAGGCGGCATATATTCTGGGCATCAAGATCTATAGGGATAGATCAAGAAGGCTAATTGGATTAAGCCAAGATACGTACATTGACAAGGTGTTGAAAAGGTTCAACATGCAGGATTCCAAGAAAGGCTTCCTACCTATGTCACATGGTATACATCTTAGCAAGAGTCAGTGTCCTAGTACACCTGATGAGCGGGATAAAATGAATGCGATTCCATATGCTTCGGCTATGGGATCCATTATGTATGCCATGCTTTGTACACGTCCAGATGTCTCGTATGCTTTAAGTGCTACAAGTAGATACCAGTCAGATCCAGGTGAAAGTCACTGGATTGCCGTAAAGAACATCTTGAAGTACTTGAGAAGAACTAAAGATGTGTTCCTCGTCTATGGGGGTGAGGAAGAGCTCGTTGTAAATGGTTACACCGATGCTAGCTTCCAAACTGACAAAGATGATTTTAGATCGCAATCTGGATTTGTGTTCTGCCTGAATGGCGGTGCGGTGAGCTGGAAGAGTTCCAAGCAGGAGACGGTTGCTGATTCTACAACAGAGGCCGAGTACATAGCAGCTTCTGAAGCTGCTAAAGAGGCTGTTTGGATCAAGAAATTTGTTTCTGAGCTTGGTGTGGTGGCTAGTGCCTCCAGCCCAATGGACCTCTACTGTGACAATAGTGGGGCCATTGCGCAAGCCAAGGAGCCTAGATCGCACCAGAAGTCCAAGCACATTCTACGGCGATTTCATCTCATCCGCGAGATTGTGGAGAGAGGCGATGTGAAGATATGCAAAGTACAAACGGATTTGAACATTGCAGATCCGTTGACAAAGCCGCTTCCCCAGCCAAAGCATGAGGCTCACACTAGGGCAATGGGTATTAGATACCTACATGGTTGACTCTAGTGCAAGTGGGAGACTGTTGGTGATATGCCCTAGAGGCAACATGGAGATGTTGAATATATCACATACTATGTTTATGATACATTGCTTTGTTCCTTGAAATAGACATTATCATTATTGATCAATGAGTATGTGACTTATTCATGAGACTCTTAATGCCAAAATGTTGCTATTTCTAAATGATCCCTGATCATATATCATATGAGGAACATATATGATTCAAAGATCAGCATATGTATTGATTGATGATCATGTCTCATGGATCATGGTATGGAGATACCAAATCAATAATATGGACATGTGTTAGTGAACATATGTTGGATAGACCCGCCATGAGACACTGCAGAGATTCCATGTGTCATTAGTTGGTCTCAAGTAGTGTTTATGTAGAATCGTTAGACTTGAGATCATCATGGTTCCCAACATGCGTAGTAGCCTATTTTGGGACTACTAACCACTACTCCGTAACTGGGTAGTCATAAAAGTAGTCTTCGGGTTTGCTATGAAACATGTAGTGGGATGTGAATGATCAAGATAGAATTTGCCCCTCCTTATGGGAGAGATATCTCTGGGCCCCTCGATGTAATGGATTATGAAAGTGCATGGCCATGCCAATGTGATTGAGGAGTCAATCACAAGTTTATAATCCATCACGGAATCGAGAGAGTGATTGAGCCATTAAGAGGATGACACAGGTCTCGCCTTGAGCTTAATCTATATCGTGAGGCAAAAGGATTCGTACATGAGAACATTACAGGTTCAGCCGATATGATCTTTACGTATACTTTGGGGTTAATATGTCTTGCTAGAGGCCGCTATTAACAGGGTGACCGGAAAGGTGTTTCCGGGTCGCGACCAAGTATACGTGAACCTACAGGGTCGCACACTTAACGGGTTGGAACACTAATTCGAATGTGATTCGGATGTGGGCTCAATTCGGATAGAGATCCGGATAGACTCCTATTGGGCCTCGGTCCACGAGGCCCAAGTGAGGAGGTCTATATATTTGGAGGCGGGGGGGCTGAGGGATGCACGCATATGTTCCTCCCGAACAAAACCCTAGCCGCCACCTCCCGAGCCAAACCCTAGCCGCTCGCGAGTGCTGGTACACTCGCGATCGGAGTTCCAGCCCCGGACGTGTGGATACCGGTGGAGGCGCTGCTCGTTGCGGCGTTGATCGGCATCAACAAACTACAGATTGGATCTGCTCGTGGTGTGGTTGATCGCGTGGAGGAGACGATCTGTTCGGGACGATCGGCTACTTCCACTACTACCTCGACGCGCGTGGTTGGATCGGCTTCTCCAACTCTTCTTCCGCTGCGCTGCGCGTCTAGTGGTAACGATCTATGATCCCTTCTTAGCATGATGTCCTGGTGTGCGCGGTAGAAATTTTTTATTTTCTGCTATCGTAGCCTACGCGCGTTCCTTCACTAGGTTTTCTCATCTCATGTGCATGTGTTGCACTTAGGGAGTGAGGAGAGCATAACCAAGTGCATTGTTGCATTTGGTGGTGGACTTCGTGTCCGTTGAGCTGCGATCCTTGATTCGTTCAAGTGAGAGTTATCGGCTTGTTACTCTAGGAGTTTGCCGACTCCTAGACGGCGTGGGAGGCATCGTGCGCGGTGATCTTCTCAAAGAAGGTTGTGAGAAGACCCGGCAAAGTTGTAAAGGTTGGAGCTCACCTACCTAGAGCGGGAAAGAGCTACCACTAGTGGATACGAGGTGTTTCGGCTTAATTCGTGGAGCCGGTCCGACTCGTTCGGGCTAACCTCAACGTGGACTAGGGGAAACCGGCAAGTTTCCGAACACCACGGTAAAAACATTGAGTGTCTTTGTGGTTTGTTATCTTGTGCTCAATTTACCTTCCAGCAATTCATATTCAAGTATTTGTATTCATTGTATTGATTAGAATACTTGTCTTCCTAGTATTGCCTATATTGATTTAGAATTATTTCGTTGGTGCACTTAGTCAAATTTATATGTCTTAGGTGCTATTTGAGCTAAACCAAATTGATTTAAGCTTCCGCATTGTTTACTTGGTTTAAGCAAATAGAAAAGGTCTTTAATTGTTAGTATTAATTTAAAGAAAATTTTTAGACCGCCTATTCACCCCCCTCTAGTCGGCCACCTCGATCTTACAAGTGGTATCAGAGCCACGGTCTCTCATATATTAGGCTTAACCGCCTAGAGAGTATAAAGGATGGCGACTAGTGGAATTGTGCACCTAGATGACACATCTCTATTTGATGGCACCAATTATGCAAATTGGAAAATCCGCAAGACATGCTATTTTAAGGCCATGAGCCCGAAAATATGGCGGATTGTAGATGTGAATTTTTCTCCTCCATTGGATCCTCTAGCTCCAACTATTGAGGAAGAGAAATGGCTACATCTCGACGCTCAAGCAACTAACGCTTTATTTAGTGCTTTGAGTGTAGAGGTGTTTAACACAATGTGCAATCTTGTGAGCGCTCATGATATGTGGACAAAAATTCAAGACAAATATGAAGTGTCCACCTCATGCGATGAAGATTGCATACAAGAGTGGATGTCGGGAGAAGAATTCTCAACTTCTAGCTCCGACGATGAAGAATCCACCATCCCCTCCACATCAACTCGGTGCTTTATGGCAAAAGGTAAAAAGAAGGTTAACATTGATGATAATGATGATGCACATTCTTATGATGATTTGATGGACATGTTAGAAGAATTAAATGGATTCCTTGGAAAGGAGACAGCTAAATTTAAGGTTTTGAAGAAAGAATGTTTCTCTTCAAAATAATCATGATGTGTTAAAAGAAGAACATGAGTCTCTTCTTCTCAAGGAATATTCTAAACCAAATGTGGATATAGGAATTACATGTAATTTATTAGACGACATGCCATGTGTAGCTCCTAGCTCTTGCAATTCATCTAAAATTAATGTATCCACCTCATGTGATGATTTGCTTGATCTACCTTGTTGCTCAAATATAGATGCTTCCACTTCCTCTATACTTGTTGAGACTAACCTTGTAGAGGACAATAATGAGCTCAAGATCCAAGTCACAAGATTCAAGAATGACTTAGAGAAAAGCTATAAAGGGAAAGCCTCTCTTGACAAAATATTAGGAAGTCAAAGATTGCCAAACGACAAGAGAGGTATCGGCTTCGTCTCCGAGAAGAAGGAGAATAGTAAAACAAGGCACAATGCAAGACACACGAAGAAATACGTTAAGTGCCATGGATGCAACAAGATGGGTCATTTTACCTCAAAGTGCCCAAACAAGATTGATGACAAGTCAAAGTCATCAAAAATGAGGCAAAATGGAAATAAGCAAGTCAACTAAGTAAGAAAAGAAATAAAGAGCTTAACTTGCTTTGGTTGCTATAAGAAAGGACACATTGCCTCCATATGTCCAAACAAAATGAATGACAAGCAAACTTGTTCAAAAGCAAGGCAAACCGGCAATAAGCAAAACAACAAGACAAAGTGTGGAAGAAAAGGTCAAACTTGCTATAATTGCCGGGAAAAAGGACATTTCGGTAAGGATTGTCCCAAAGGTATCATTCCTAAGCCATCTCTTTTTAAACAACAATACTTGCTTAGGAAAGATAGAAATGGAAATGTGTTTGCTAGAAGTGTTAGTTCACATAAAATTAATGATAGGGCCATTTGGATGCCCAAATCCATTGTGACTAACGTCCGAGGACCCAACCAAGTTTGGGTACCAAAATGTACTTGATTGCTTAATAGGTGCTTGGAGATGCATTAGAAGCTTGGATATCTCATAAAAGTGGACTCCACCACAAGCAAATATGGAGCCAAGCTTGAAGATCAACGTCCCACATCTTAAACTAATGCCATCTCGGTAACAAGCATTTAAATTGAAGAATCTAGTACTTGCCATGTGTAGATTGCATTACATGAAATGTTTATTCAAAAGATATTATTGATCTTATTCGAAATTGTCATTGCAATCTTAGGCAACTTGGGTGTGGCACATTAAGGGAGAGTGCTAAATCATAATCATGTATATCACATTCCTAAATGTGCCCAAACTAAAAAGTGCTAATACTAACTTTTCAAAATTGAACCCCTTAGCCAAAAGTAAAAACTCTTTGTAATTATTAGTATATCTTTGAAAAAACTAGTTGGAAAATGTATATAAATGTTTTTCAAAGGTTTTACAAAGGTTTTGGTTTTAGAAAAACTAAATTTAAGAAAAAGTGAGTTTGTAACTCAAAACTATCAATTTAGTATCTTGTTTTGGCTTCAAACTCAAAAATTCCCCAAAATTAATTCCAAAAGGAATTTGAAAATATGTTCAATTCCAAAAATCTAGAGTTGGTTATTTCAAACATTATTGATATTCAAAAGTTTTCAAAATGCCAACCTATCAAATGTTATTTGATTTTGAAACTCACCCAAAACTCAACCTTGACCTATATTGGTCATATCCTTGCACCAAGTGAGTTATGCCTCTTGAATCAGATCTTTAGTATATCTTAGTTCAAAAAGGGGTATTTCAAATTCATACATGCCATTGCAAATTTGAGGGCGTCTCATTTGCTTCCTTTGGTATTCATGGAGTAATAATCAAGTAATATGCAAGATTACCCTTCAAAAGAGTTTTTTTGGTCAAAAACCAAAATGATTTTTTAAAAGGCTAAAAGTTATGAAAAACTAAATAAAAGTACTTAACTATATATTTCAAATATTTTCAAAGCCTTTTGAGTAAAAATTTCTATTTTAGAAATCAAAAGAAAGATTTGGCCCGAAAAGGATCTTATATGATCTTGTTTTTGAATTAAATGACATATTTCCTTATATCAAAATCTATTGAGTTTTTGGAAAAGTGATCAATACCAAACTTGTATGGTTGGTTGTTTCAAACATTACTCTAGTACAAAGTTTTCAGAAAAGACCAACCATCAAAAAGTTATACTCATTTGAATCTCATCCAAAAAACAAGTATTAACCCGAAAAGGCCTATTCTTACATATAATGAGTTTAGCTATTTGAGCAAGATTTCTTTGTACATATGAAGCTAAGAAAGCAAAGTAATCCATAAAACTCCAATTGGTTTATATTTTAAGCCTTCGATGCAACAATAGAGCAACTCATTTTCTAGCTCTTAAAGCACATTTTCGCATATCTTTTGATTGGAGAAGTATTTTTCAAAAATTCTTGTTGGTAAAGGTCAAAAATAGAATCAAGTTCATATCTGCAAAATTTGAAAATATTTCAAGCTAATTTGAAAAAGTTTTGACTTTTTCTCTCTTTGCAAATGTGCTGAAAAATTCAGAACTTCCATGATTCTGAGCCGATTTGTGATTTTTATATCTTCAAATGGGTTAAGATTTAAAGGAAGCAAAAATAATGCAAAATGATCCTCTGTAGTTGGTCTTCATTGTCAAATTTTCTCAGAATTTATTAAGGGCAATGGATCAATTTTTCATCGCTCTCTAGAAGCTTAAGTGAAATGCAAAAGTCTGAAAATTTCAGATTTTCAGTTTTCTGAATTTTGAGCCTTTCTCTTAAAAATGAAGATTAACACTTTAAAAGGCCTAGCTCAGTTTGTAAACTTCAAATTCTCCTAAAGCTCATTGCACACATTCAAATTTTCATAAAAATGCAATTTTGCCAAAATGCTTTCTTAACTTCTTTTTGGCCCAAAATGCAAATTTCTTTGTGGAATTGTGATTCTAAGGTTGACCTATCCTCATTTATCTTTCTTGGATGTGTTCATGCTTGATTTGACTTCAAATTCAAATTTCCTTCAAAATGAATACTTTAGCGAAATCGAAAGCTATATTTAGCTAAAAAATGTTTCTTGAGGATAAATTGGTTTAAAAATGCTCCAAAGTATATTTAAATTTTGATTGTGCTAATACTCGGAGCTTGTACATCCATTTTCCTCCTTTTGGGTTTTGTGCCCTAATCTCTGACTGCCTGAGTGCTGCGGGCGGTTTGACCGGCGTGTCTCGGCCGGTCTGACCGGAGGCAGCGGTCAGACCGCTGTTAGTCAAGCGGTCAGACTGGAATCCACAGTGCAGTCAGCCCGCTCCTCCTTTTCTCAGCCCGACCCCCTCATACCCCTTCGGCAGACAGAACTCTCCACCCGGTCTCCTCACCGCACAGCCTCCCCTTTGGCCTCTTCTCTCTCTCCGGCGACCAAGCCAACTCCGGCCATCCCTTCTCTTCTCCAAAGAGGTAAAATTGCTCCTTTCCATCTCCTCTTCCTTTCTACCAAACAGATTCACTTGCATTGCTCCCATTCTCTCCATGTCTCTCAAACCCTAGGTTTGGGTCTCCTCCATACCCGGCCAAGAACTTGGAATTTCTTCAAGCAATCTTAGTACCCTTTCATTCAAAGAGGTAAAATCATACTTCCCCTACTTGCATTACTTTAAAATCCAACTAAATCTCACTCTAGGGTTTGTGATGTTCTTCACAAAACTTGTCACATTGTTGGATATCCTCTTTTATGCAAGTAAAATGGAGCTAATTAGACCTTTTACTCTTGATTCCATGCTCCATCTCATAAGAAATCCTTGCTCCAAAACTGAAAATTCTTGTATGGCACTTATGTATGTGGAGGGTGATGAAGAAGAAATGATGGCGATGACGAGGAAGAGCCAGAGCACCATGACTTTTCAAAAATGAACAATGAGTATACGATGCTCAGGCATACAGATCAGTTCCAACTTCCTCGTTCTGCTACTCAACATCTCTTTCATACCATGTTTCAGCAAGAGGTATATCATCAAATTTATGCTGACAGGAAATTTGCTAATCATCGCTATGTCACATGGAATTTTCTGAGCAAGAATTTTCTATTTGATGGTTTATATCCTCTCCTTCAGCGTGTGAACTTGGATGAGTTTGTGACACTAAAATGTGATTTTCACGCTAAGGCAATCAAGCAATTCTACTCCACTTTGTATGTTTCCCCAGACTTTAATTTTCTTTCTTAGATGACGGGAAAAATACAAACGCAAGCCACCAAAACAGAATTTGAGATATCTTTGGGCTTGCAACGATCACGTGGAATTAAGGTTCATGATAGAGATCCACTGCCACTTACTCTTATTGATGAATATTATGATCCAAATCAGATATTTGTGCGTGGCAGAGTTTCAGGGCTCCTTCCTCTTCCAAGCATAATTAACAGAATCATGAGAGTTACCTTCTTTCCTAAAAGTGGCAACAATGATGAGATACATGGTCGTGCTTGGAACATAATCAAGTATATCATGGAAGGATGTAATTCCAAAATATAATTGAGGATGTGTTCTCTAATTTATTGGAAGTCACATGATGTATATTTCTATATCTTGCAATACTTTTGTGCAAGGTGGCTGAAGAAAATACATTGTATACAATTTTCAGAAACTACCAGCAAGGCAGCAGTCGGACCGGGCTGAAATGGGTTTGACCGGTCTTATAGCCGTTGGGAGGCTGATTCTTGGCTTTTCTTCACTCCAACGGCTAGTTTTCGAGGAAAAACTATAAATACCCCCTCAAGGGTTGTTGAGGGGTTGCTGCTGGTGTTATTCTTTCATCCCTTGAGCTAAGAGCTAGGTTTTCTCATCTCATGTGCATGTGTTGCACTTAGGGAGTGAGTAGAGCATAACCAAGCGCATGTGTTGCATTTGGTGGTGGACTTCGTGTCCGTTGAGCTGCGATCCTTAATTCGTTTAAGTGAGAGTTGTCGGCTTGTTACTCTTGAAGTTTGCCGACTCCTAGACGACGTGGGAGGCGTCGTACGCGGTGATCTTCTCAAAGAAGGTTGTGAGAAGACCCGGCAAAGTTGTAAAGGTTGGAGCTCACCTACCCGGAGCGGGAAAGAGCTACCGCTAGTGGATACAAGGTGTTTCGGCTTAATTCGTGGAGCCGGTCCGACTCGTTCGGGCTAACCTCAACGTGGACTAGGGGAAACCGGCAAGTTTCCGAACACCACGGTAAAAACATTGAGTGTCTTTGTGGTTTGTTATCTTGTGCTCAATTTACCTTCCAGCAATTCATATTCAAGTATTTGTATTCATTGTATTGATTAGAATACTTGTCTTCCTAGTATTGCCTATATTGATTTAGAATTATTTCATTGGTGCACTTGATCAAATTTATATGTCTTGGGCGCTATTTGAGCTTAACCAAATTGATTTAAACTTCCACATTGTTTACTTGGTTTAGGCAAATAGAAAAGGTCTTTAATTGTTAGTATTAATTTGAAGAAAATTTTTAGACCGCTTATTCACCCCTCTCTAGTCGGCCACCTCGATCTTACACTTGGCCCCTCGATGGGAGGTTAGGCGGCTGGGCGGTCGCAAGTGGGCATAGACGGTCAAAGGCGGACATGGCACGGCGGCAAGCCTGGTGTTCACAGCAGCGGCACAACTCCTAGGCGGCCGCCGAGCATGCCTAGATGTGCGGACGGTGAGATAAGGAGGAAATGGTATTTCGTAGCACTTTAACAGAGAGCGCAAAAGCTAGGGTCATGAAAGACTTACAGAGTCACCTCCACCTCCAGGGATTCCCACACGTCGGCGCCGCCGAACTGCCAGATTTGGCCGAGATTCTGCCTCCGCCTCACGTCCTTACTGGATTTGGCCGAGTAGCCCGAGCTTCTCCCTTTGTCTTGCCGAATATTCCCTGGTATGTAGTGTGTTCCTCTTCCTCCCCTCTGCCTCCGCCTCCCCCTCCACTGTCGGACCCCGGAGCAACAACTCCCAGATCCACTGTGTAAATCACACTAGTCCAGGATCAGCTAGTGCACAGTGTACAACAAAGATAAATATCAAGCATAATGACATTTATTAACTAAATATAGGCATGATTGCCACAGTTTACATCCACGGCATATAAGCCAAATTTAAACATAGCAGCGCAAGAAAAACACCAAAGCGAAGAAGCCCACTGAGACTGTCCACTAGCAAACGACAGTAAGACACGGCATACTCGTCTAGATCTTCATCGTAGTCGAAGTTGTCTTCCTCTGTGTGGAGATAGCAAGGTGAGTGCAAACTTATACTCCACAAGTCACACGGAGAAAACATAATGATAAAGGCAACAAAGGAAGGCATATAGAGTTAGTTGAGCGTAAAGCAGGGATTTGAGAAATAAAATAAATAAATTGAAACTGCTGAATTTAATACAATAAGTAAAAGAGTAACAATAAATAAAATTAATACCGTTAGTGCAGACTCCGACCAAACACTAATCTAACCACAGGCATCCCACCCAAACCTTCTTTTCCAAAAAAAACTCATATGGATTCCATCCATCCACATGCTTTCAATCTCTCATGGATTCCATTCATCCATAAGGTTTTCATAAACTATTTTGAAAAACAAAGTCTAATCCATGAAAAACTTTTACTTAGCTTGCCCATGACTGATGTGGCCAAGAGGAAGACACAAGATCAATCAAGTTCTCGTGATTGCAGTTCTGTCCATAAAATTCATAAAGTTCTCAACGTCAATACTGAGGTTTCTAAGACACAAAAATACATATTTGGAAAGCTAATGAAGTCTACTTTCCAAAAAATCAAACGGCGCTTGATTTGGAGCTTCCTACACAAAGTTATGGTAATTTCATTGGAAGCTGCACGAGCTGTCCGGAGAGACGCGCGAGACTTGCCAAACATAAGGAGTCCGAGTATTGCAATGCAAGTAAGGGTAAAATCCGACCACACCATGGCTTTCTAAGGGTTGAGAAGGATTCTTTTTCAGGTTATAAACGGATTTGGAAACCCCTTGAACAAGAAAACAAAACATATAAAGATTTGAAACCGATTCGGACTCGGATTGGGACAGCTGGCAAGACCAATACTAAAATGTCCATACCTTTCACAAACGGAGTCCGATTTGGGCGTTCTTGGACTCGTTGGAAAGCTATTTTGAAGCCCCACACAATGGATGAGGTGCCAGCCACGTAATCCTCAAGGTCAAGTCACAAATTGAGAGAGAAACCATAGGTAGCAGTTTAGGTATTTCCTTTTTAGTTCGTATTCGAGTTTGTTTCGGCCTTAGGCCAAGTAGTGCGTGAGTTGTAATCAAGGCCATGCATTGTGCACCAATATAAGGCCAGGGCCTTAGCCCCATTGTAAGGCAGGCTATGATATGATAAGTTTTTTAGACTCGTGAAATAAAGGAGAAAACGCCATGATGGTTGGTGGCGGCCAAATTGCGTGATTGCAAGGTTTTCTCGTTTGGAGTTTGCGAAGTTGGTGCAAGGCAAGAATAGGAGATTCTTGAGATTGCCCATCGAATCTACAAGGTTCATCTCTTCTAATTCGTGTTTTCTTGCTGAATTCACGGTTTGGGGAGTTCGGCGGATTGCTTCTAGTGTGCGCCTTGCATACTAGTGCAAATTGCCCTTATCAATATTGTTTGCTGCATCAAGACAAGGAGAAGACTCTATCCAAGGAGAAGGGACCTCGCTGATCGTACCGGGAAAGATCGGGCCAACCCTACGCATCAACTAATCCTTAGTTGGTCCGCATCAATGACCGTGGGCCTGACCATCCAGGATAGATTATACACTCTGAAGAGGTTGCATAGCTTTACTCACAAGATATAATCATCCCATATTACCACCGGATTAACACACTTCCTCTGGTGTGCGGCGAGGATATCATGATAAGGCCTTTACAATGCAAAGCCTTCAACCTGGCCAAGCCAACTGTAAGGTTTCACCCCAGTAAGAAATCCACCAAACCGAGACCTCTCTTGAGCTGAGTGAGACTTCTCATGGTCTACGCCACGCTTACTTTCATCCCACGACATGACTTAGGTTGGGACCTGCAAATTAGTCAGCCATGACTGTTCAATACCAGCCTTATGGTAGTACGATAGGGCTTTGTAATAGTAAATCACAGATCAGTCCTTAATTTGACTTAGGCTCAAACCACATACCCCTTATGCCCGACAATTAACACTGTGTGTCTGAACAACAATGCATGCCTGCACCCACCACCTAACCATTAGCCTAAGTCTAAACCAGATTTTATGTTTTATTTCAAAATATTTCATAATCCTTCTTGACACACCGAAGTCAAGAATACATTTGAAAACTTTATCATTTTATGTGAAAAGATATCCCAAAATAAATATTATATCTAAGTAGGTCTAAGCATTTGATATAAAATTCTCTAGTCTATACTAGTGTACTAACTAGAGTTTTATTCTAAGGTGACAAGGTATAATGTTGTATAAGATCAAAGATGTCAAAAACAATTAGGGATTAACTAAGTTTAAAACTGGAATTGAAATACTTGAATAAACATATGCATGCAATATAATTTAAATCAACATAATTTTATTTGCAAACTGGGATCAACATGATCAAGGTGTGTGACTTATCTTGCTCTACAGTCTAGTGTAAGTCGTCATCGAATTCTTCCGAATCGTCGCAGTCTACGCGCGAAAAACCAAAGCAAGTAAATTCAAATAAAATCCAAAATTTATAAAATATATATTGAGGGATAGATCATGTTTTTAGATGAATTTAGGAGAAAGAATCAACGGATTTGGAGTTCGTATGAGGGAGAACGAATATCTGAAAGTTTTGGATATCACATGAAATGATAACAAAATCCAAGAGTTACTTTTTTGAATAGTAGTTTTAAGGGCTTTGTGTGTGATGAGCAGAGCACAAACATGGTGGAGGCGTCGGCGAGGTAGGCTGCGAGGTGGCCGACGAACGGGCAAAATGGAACCCCGGCGACGAGGCGAAGGTGGTGACACATGTACGGCAGCGAAGAACGACGGCAATCACCGGCGGTGAGAGAAAAACGGCAGTGATGGCGTGGTAGCGATAGTGACAGGTTGGAGAGAGATAGTACCAAGGTATGGAATGTGGAGATGTAGGGTGAGCATGGGTAGAACACGGTATGGTGAGGCTAGGAAAATTATCGGCTAAGTTAGAAATCCATCGGAGACGGCACCATTGACGGTGGAAGTCGAAAACGGCCATTTCCGCAGAAAGCTCAATTTTTGTCAATTGGCTTCTCGAAAAATTAAGTAAAAATGGCAGATAAGTTGCTTAGAGGCTAGGATACGATATGACATGATCAAAAATCAAATAACTCACCGAAAACGCGGTGTACGCGAAGAAACGATTTTAGTGTAGTGGCTCGACAAGGTCGGCGAGGACTCGAGGATCTTCAGGTGATGACAATGGAAGCACAACATAGAACGCATTGAGGCGAACTCAACGGTGTAGACGGCTCGACTAAAGAACATCCACTACTACAGAAAGGCTAATAGTAGACGGCAAATCACAGACGATTTTGTGAAACCGTCTGTAATGTAAACTATTACAGACGGTTTTAATTTGAAGGCCGTCTGTGGTATTTGTGGCGGGAAAAAGGAGTATCACAGACGGTTCTTACCGCTGAACCGTCTGTGATACTGGAATATCACAGACGGTTTTTATTAAAAATCGTATGTGATAATCTGGGATTATCACAGACGGTTGTTTATTAAAAACCGTCTGTGTTATGTCGACTATCACAGCCGGTTGTTGTTAAGAACCGTCTGGGAATGTTCACAGACGGTTTTTCACAAGAACCGGCTGTGATGTCCCTTTGTCTGTCATATTCTAGATCAGAGGTTAATATATAAGTACACATTGCTTCTAATAACTTAACTACAGAACTACTGAGACAAGAGATCACAAATTAAAGGCAAATTTATTAATTTCAATTAGAGGCAAATTTATTACAAAAGTCGCACAGGTAAAGAGTTTCCCATATTGTATTCTTTTGGGCTTCGTAAGCTTCTTCTTCAACTTGGGGACTTGGAGGATCAGCCGCTAAATTCTCGAACGCCGTTAAGATTGCCCTTGTCCTCAGCACTTCCTCGTGCAGCCTGGGCAAATGATCAGCAGCATCCATAATGTCGTAGATGATAGCATGAAAAGATTCCTCAGAATCTGCCGTTTCTGCTTGATCGGCAAGGCTATCCATCAGTCTCTGCAATGCGTGTAGAGCTTCTTCCGCATTGCGCACATTGTGGAGAAGAACCAGGGTGAGGGCTGTTTCCCTTTCTTGAGCGGCAGCGAGACGCCTCCGTCGACGGCGGAGGATCAGGTCAAGCTGACGGATGCAAGAAAGTCGGGGAAGGAGAGCAGGGCGGGTGCGGCGAAGCTGCTCCAGATGCAAATTGCTGGCCGCCTGTGTAAGGTTTCTACCGAACAATTCGTGATGAACAGATGAGAGGAAGGAGATGATCACAAGAACAGTAGTAGAAGCCATGTTGTATTGTATATTGTATTGTACGTACGTAGAAGAGACCTGGATTAGGAGCGCATATTTAACCTTTAGCACAAACGGTTCATATACCCAAACATTAATGATATAGACGCTTCGTATAACGATCGAGAGACGTTAATTAGACGATCGAAACACGAAGCGTTCTGGCATCGAAACACGCGCGAAGCGTTTTGGTATGAAGCTTATCACAGACGGTTTTTTTATAAAAAAACGTCTGTCATAACTGGTTATCACAGACGGTTTTTAGTTTAGAACCGTCTGTGATAATCTCCCTACATATACCCTCTTGCTAGGGTTTTCCGTGTGTGCTGCAGTTATTCGATTAGATCTAAATCCCGAGCCCGTCGTCGCCGCCGCCTCCCCGAGCCCTCGCCGGTTGCCTCCCCCAGCCCTCGCCGGCCGCCTCCACGGACGAAGACGTCGCCGCAGCCTCCTCCTCCTCCGTCGCCGCCTCCCCGAGCCCGTCGCCTCCTCCTCCTCCATCGCCGCCGCCTCCTCCTCCGTCGCCGCCGCCTCCCCGGACGAAGACGTCGCCGCAGCCTCCTCCTCCTCCGTCGCCGCCTCCCCGAGCCCGTCGCCTCCTCCTCCTCCATCGTCGTCGCCTCCTCCTCCTCCGTCGTCGTCGCCACCTCCTCCTCCTCCGTCGCCACCGCCTCCTCCTCCTGCGTCCCTAAGGTCACCAAAACCCTAAGGTCATCAAATCCCTCCCCGAGCTTCATGCTTACTGTTAGTGTTTAGGGTTGATGCTTGATGCTTCATACTGTTATGGTTAGTTGCTTAGTACATATTTAGGGTTGATGCTTCATGCTTACTGTTAGTGTTTAGGGTTGATGCTTGATGCTTGGTACATATTACAATGGTACATTGTTTACTGCAGTAGCTTAATTAGTTTGCTATTTGGTACATATTACATTGGTACATTATTTACTGCAGTAGCTTAATTAGTTTGTTATTTGGTACATACTACATTGGTACATTGTTTACTGCAGTTGCTTAGTTTACATTGGTACATATTACATTGCTTGTTGTGTTAGTATATAGTATATAGTATATAGTACATAGTACATAGTACATAGTACATAGTATATAGTATAGGCACATAACCCCTCTCTGTCCACATCACCCCCTCCCTTCTCCCCCTTCCTCTCTGTCCACAAATTAACCAATCAAGGAAGAGTATATGATCAAAGGGCATGAAGCAAGAAATCTTGCGATTATTGCAAAAGATACATTGACCATTTGGGTGGAAAGAAATACATTGTGTCGTCAGGCTCATGACTGCCAATTTGAAGCATAGCATAGCATCCGAGGCACATCCAAGGCCTGCAGCTGTGTCTTGAAGAATGCCAAGAGCTGGTCTTCAGATGTGGCATTCCTCAAACTATAAAATATGAATCTTATTCTCATAACCCATCTGAATACCAGCTCTTGGTATTCCTCAAGACACAGCAGCAGGCCTCGGATGTGCCTCGGATGCTATGCTATGCTTCGAATTGGCAGTCATGCGCCTGACGAAACAGTTGATCTTTCCACCCAAATGCTCCTTGTATCTAGACAAAAAACAGCAAATGAAGCAAGTGACATACTATAGTGTTCCCGTTCAATGAACCGGATACACTAGTTTGTGTCATTTGCTTCATAGACCTTTGTTTAGGGACTTTGCTATTTGGTTTATAGTTTTAGCAACTAAAGTAGGTGCTAGGATAGGCACTTTGTTTAGAGACCTTGTAGTAATAGTATTACAAAATTCAAGGAAATTTTAGTACAGAAGTTCAAAAAAAAGAAATTCCCAGATTCTTCTCACCGAAGAATCTGGAATATCTTTTTTTTTTTGCACTTTTGTAATAAAATTGACTTGAATTTTGCGGGAAAAAGAAGGACTTGATGGAACAAGGCTATATACCTTGATTCTCTAAGTAAGAACAAATCCAAGTACACAGCTATCACCCAAATACTCGATAGGTACGTACATTGTACATTGTACTCTTTCTTTCCTTCCGAATAACTAATCTAACTTTTTCGAATAACGAAGGTCGTTCGCCACATACGTTCAACAAACACGTCACTCGACGACAGGCTGCGTCCATCTCTACATCTGCATTGACACAGCCGGATTTTGCAAAAATTCGAGGAGAGCTCATTTGGTTTTTGTGGACAAAAGTCGTAAGATCAGATAGAGAGTTCCACTGCCCAGAATGATTTTTTATTGTAATTCTAAGTGCAAATACAGTGTCAATTGTGTATTTATATATGTTTGTGAAATGTGTATTTGTGTATTTGTTAATGGATATTTTATTTCAATTCAATGAATTGATTTGCGAAATGGATGCTTTATATATGTTTGTGAAATGAAGTGCGTTGTCAATTGGATGTTTTATGTCTGTGAAATGTATCTGAAATGAAATGAGATGTGTGAATTGTATATGTTTTATGTCTGTGATTATCTGCTTGTTTCAGAGGGCATGGCTAGCATTTCCTGAGGCTAGCCAATAAACAGAAATATATTTAGGGTTTGAAGGGAATATCACAGACGGTTTTGAGTTAAAAACCGTCTGTGATAGCTGATAATCACAGACGGTTTTTAGTTAAAAACCGTCTGTGATAGCTGATAATCACAGATGGTTTTGAGTTCAAAACCGTCTGTGATTACCAGCTATCACAAACGGTTTTTAACTCAAAACCGTCTGTGATTATCAATTATCACAGACGGTTTTTGAGTAAAAACCGTCTGTGATAGCCCATAATCACAGACGGTTCGAAAACCGTCTGTGATAACCTTCGATAATCACTGACCCATAAATACAGACGGCTCACAAAACCGTCTGTGATGACGTTTTCGAACCGTCTGTGATGACCTTTTCTGTAGTAGTGATCGGATGGTGGTGGAACACGGTGGAGAAGACATTCGGCGACCAGCGGGTTGACGTCGACATTCCGGGCAAACAGAAAGGAGATAGTGGGTGGGGTTTGCGGCGAAACGAAGAGGGGAACACGGGGAACACAATACACCTCAGTTGTGGTGGAACATGCACGGTCGCCCGACGGCGACGAGAGAAGTGGCGGCGTGATTTGGCCCACGGTGGCGTCGATGCTCCGACGAAGGCGAGGGAAGCACCGCGTATAACGAATACGGATTGTGTTGGATCAGATTTTCTTCGGATAATTCTCGGATCGAAAACAAATATCGATTTTTCTGTCAGAAACAAATACGAATACAGTAGGCCTGATATCCGATGAATACGGATACAAATACGGATTATCCAGATAATACGGATCTGGATATCCGAAATTTCAGCCCAATAATGCCCAGTCCAAGCCAGCCTCCATCATCTCTCCTGCAAGTAGCCCACTAGCAAATATTTATGTTTATTAAAAATAAATTTAGTATTGTCGTTACATTAAAATTTGTACCGATTAAATTGATGTACTGCCATTTAAATTATTTTGATGCAAATTTAAATTCTTAATTAATTTATTAGTCACATGTAAATGATAGAAATCAATTAAGAATTATTTATGACTTAAAAAATGCCATTTGAAGATTTAAAATTTGTACAATGGTATGACTATTATGGATAAAAAATACTTATGCTTGTTTAGATTTCATTAATGTTTTGACAAGATAAACTATTTATGTGTTTTCATTGATTTTAGATGTATAGTTTAAGAGGTTTTTATGTTCCAATAAATATTCGTGACCGTCTTCGTTTCGATTCGTATTCGCTCCGTATCTGTATTCGATATTATTCGTATTTGTATTCGTATCCGAGGTATCCGTATCCGCATTCGAGAAAAAAAAATATGAAAACAAATATGGTAAAAACATTATCTGTCCGTATTACAACTAATAAAGGAAGAACACAACCTGGCAACGATTTTTTTTATATCCTTTCCTTCCAATGACTCTGGGCAATGAAAAAAAGGGGAACTGAACATCACATAGATTGAAAAGTATTAACTGCACGAATAATTGAAACTTGCCTAAAAATACTGTTTTTTGAGATCAGATCGAAAGATTAGAACACAACACAGTAAGAGCAACTCCAGCAGTAGCCCTCAAAACAGGGCCCCTACTTTTCATTTGAGGGCTCCCCCTACTTTTGAGGGCCCTGTTTTCTGGGCTGCACTCCAGCAGGAGCCCTCAAAACAGGGCCCCTACTTCTCAATTCCCTCTATTTCCTCATACACTATATGCATATGTATGGGACAAAAGCACAATACACAATAAAATATTTATGATTTCACAATGAGGGACAATATTTAAATATATGAATTCAAATACGAATATTCAAATTTAAATTCAAATTTGTTCCGAATTTAAATTGAAAGCACAAAGTTCATCACATGACATTCAAATTTGTTCCGAATTCAAATATGAATTCAAATACGAATATTCAAATACGAATATTCAAATTTAAATTCAAATTTATTCCGAATTTAAATTGAAAGCACAAATATGAATTCAAATACGAATATTCAAATTTAAATTCAAATTTGTTCCGAATTCAAATACGAATATTCAAATACAAATTCAAATATGAATATTCAAATTTAAATTCAAATTTGTTCCGAATTTAAATTGAAAGCACAAAGTTCATCACATAACATTCAAATTTAAATTCAATTTTGTTCCGAATTCAAATACGAATATTCAAATTTAAATTCAAATTTGTTCCGAATTTAAATTGAGAGCACAAAGTTCATCACATAACATTCAAATTTAAATTCAAATTTGTTCAAAATTCAAATATGAATTCAAATACGAATATTCAAATTTGTTCCGAATTTAAATTGAAAGCACAAATGTTCCACAAAAAACAAGGAAAGCTGAAAAATGAGAGCCGGAGTAGGGGGCCCCTAGGAATGAGGGCTGGAGGGGGGATTTGAGGGGCTCCTCAAATTTGAGGGCTCTAGTAGGGGCCCTGCTGGAGCTCTATTTTTACCTCAAACCCTCAAATATGAGGTTTGAGGGCTCAAGTAGGGGCCCTGCTGGAGTTGCTCTAACCGATTTGGAGAAATCCACTCCCGCTGCTGGGAAGGAAGGGAAGAAGAAGGTGCACCTGGCACAGGGGCACGGAGCACTCAAGAGAATGGGTCAGGGAGAGGAGAGGACGAGGTCAGCACTTGGTACCGTAGGCGTGGAGCGGAGGCTGCCCGACCACCATTCACACCTCCAGTATGGGCTCTAGCAGCGGTTTGACCGGCTGGATCGACGGCAAACACAACGAATGTGGACCAAACCCTAGCTGCAGCCGAGCAGGCTCGCCGGAGGAGATCCGGCGATGGCGGGGCTTTCCGCAAGGAACTATGGATCGACCGGGGTTAGGGTTTGTGGAATTTCGGGCTAACGAACGGCGCTTATTGCTGCTCACGCAAGAGATCGGACGGCTTCAAAAATAAAGGCGATGTGGCTATGAACAGTAGACGGTAACTGGATGTTAGTGGCCGACAAAAACATTAGGTTTATACCATGCAGTGGCGGAGGACTCGATAGGGCAAGGTCTGACGTGCGCCAGACCTTGATGCGGGCGGCGGGAGGCGGGCGGCCGGTGGGCGGGCTGCGGGAGGCGGGCGGCAGGAGGCGGGAGGCGTGCGGCCGTCAACACACCGCCGCCATTCACCACCTCTCGGTCAACCACAGCTCACCCCGCAGCTCCACCACCGCGCCACCAAGCGCCGCCTTCATCCACCACCCCTCCATCGCGCCTCCTCTTCCTCTACTCCGGCCGGCGAGCCTCCTTGCCTCTCTCCGCCGCCTCTCTCTTCCTTCTCCCCACCGGCGCCGGCACTCTCCTCAGTTCGGCCGCCGCTTCCTTGATCTCCCCCTGCAACTCGCCACTGCCGGCCAACCGCTCCTCCGCACACCTCGTCGCCACAGCGCCGCCGCCCTGCATCTTCTCCTCTGCTCTTCCTCATCGCCGCTCCTTCTCTTCCTCTCCTCCACAGAACCGCGCCATCTCTATTCCTCCTCCTCCATCCGAGCGCCGCCGCCTAACGGGAGGCGGGAGGCCGGTGGGCGGTGGGAGGCGGGCGGCGGGCGGCGGGCGATCCGCCCCACCTCATTTTTTCCCCGTCCTCCGCCACTGATACCATGCCTTGTTATCTTCCCCTTATAACCCTGCCCAAACAAATAAACATAACAGCTTCTCTACCATCTTTTTGAAACAGTTTACCAAAATAGTCTTTTTGATATAATTTATCAGTATTCATATAAATACTTGCTCGGTAAAAAACATCGGCCACAGCCATAGATGCATACGATGGGCCAGAGCAGCAGCACAAAATATTTGCATTGGTACGCACATGGGCCACACAACACTCCTCTCAGTTCCTGCGTCTCAACATCATTTGTCACGCAAATGCTTTGCATTCATAACGGATTACGAGATAGAATACTGGCCAAAGCAAGCAATCTCAAATCTGGTGCTCAACAAATCCAGGCAACAATCACAGAGCGTCAATTTTCCAACCAAAGAGCGCATTATGTCAGCGTCTCCGTGCCGATAACACACAACCTCCGAGATCGCTGTAAGAAATAACACGCCAGGGAAAAAAAAGAGAGCAAACCTCTGTTACCCAAAAATAGAACCTCTGGCAGCTCCGGCGTAGGGATACCATCCCCATGACGAACATTCTAATCAGCAATGTTACAGCGATGCAAGGCCTAGACTGCAAACATTTTACACAGACAGGATCTACAAGCTAGACAATAATATAAGCTAAATCCAGAGTTGCAATGATCGGAATGGCTGCCTGCCAGGCAGGCACTAAAGCAAACCACTGTTACAGATGGAAGCAGCAGGGCTGAGTGGAGCTCATTTCCAATCTTGACTGCCGCTACATCATTCACCTGAAAAGGTAGAAAAATCCGTGCAACATATAAGCGCCTCAGGGTCCGATAACACAATCCCATTGCTTCATCACAATATCCTCTCAAGTACAGAAAGAATATTCGGCAAGCAGAACAAAATAGCTAGAATCCCTCAAGGTCTGTTCTTTCTTTCCCTCATCAATTAACTGTTTTCCGCATGCCAAGATTCAATGCAAATCACTGTTGACTTTTCTTTTTCTTATACATGGCAACCAACACCAATTGTTTTAGATGACAGCACATTTCAAATGACAGAAGATCAAGTTGGGTCCGCTGATAGGTAATGTCACATTAGATAGTTCACAAAGAATGCAATTAGCTAGCTTCCCAAATGAATGCATTATAAATTTCAAAGTAGGGGTAGGGTGACAAACGTCAGGTAAGGAACGTAGGTAATGTTGCTCACCAGCAGTCTCAACTTTTCCAAGCACGCTCTTGTGCTGCTTGAATTCCCTACAAATAATGAACCGATGCTCAAGAGTCTAGATATTGAGAAAAGGTCAATAATGCAATAAACTACCTGCTGAATCCTACTGGGATCAATAGAGCCAGCTGCCTGTAACCGAGTATAATTCAACTCCTGTATAGAATTTTTGAGAACTCAATATAAGATCTTATATAATTTACAAATTCAATTGTAGTAAAAAACTGATAAAAGCAAAAGATGGGGATTGCAAATTCGAATCTTCACTCTCTATCTCCTTTCATCGTTATCACTTATTATAAATTGCCTTGTAATCATATATGCACCCAAAAAGATTATATATATAGATCTCCAGTCTCTATAAGCTGATATATATCCTCTGTTGCATCAAAAGTGCTGAATGCTGATTGAAAATATGCAAACAAAAAAAATTGCAAGCAGTCCAAAAGAAACATATTCAAATCAATAGGAAAAGGACATGCAATAAAAATACAAATCTACAAACAAGCTTATTCGTTTGGATAATTTTCTTGGTTTGTCCGAGAGACGAAAATGATCTCTATAACAATGTATCTGTATTACAAGGAACAAGAAAAACTAACATAGAACTATATGTCATGCGAACTGGAACAAAACCGTAAGTTCACAAACTGAAATTATGGCTGAAGAAACTGCATGTGCACCTGCTGTTTCATCTGCATTTGTGTTTGTCCTTGCTGTGCCTGAGGAAGTTGTTGGATAGGTTGCATAGATGGAAGCGTCTGAGCCTGAGGCGGTGACTGAAGTTGCTGCACAGCGAGCTTTTGTTGGTGCTGTTGAAGCAAAAGAAATTTCTGCTGTTGCTGCTGCTCGTACACTACATACTCTTCAGGCTTCTCCCACTGCAACACAATAGATCATAAGAATGGAACCCCAAAGGTTTCAAATTTCAAGATGATGGGTGAAAAGTATCCATTCTTCACCTTACTCTCTCGCATAATGCTGTTGTAGTAGTATTTAAAACCTTCAGGGGAGGTATGTTCCGTCCAATTGCAGGTTAAAGAAACTGCAGGTGAAGTAACCTGCTGTGGAATTGCATTAACGTTTGCCGGAATAATGGCAGCTGGAGCACCAGGGGTACTGGATTGCACCGGCTGTCCCTGCAATGGAAACTGAAATGGTGAAGAATAGCACACAAAAACTTTGAATTTGTGTCAACTGTAAAATACATAATACAACAAAAGACAAACTGAGAAATATATAGATGATAGCAGGAAAAGGCAGCAAAAATGGCAGGGTGTATGCTGAGTGATCTCCAATATTAAAAGAAGTGTCTTCTCATGAGATAGTTGCTAGGAAATTACCTGTTGTTTAGGAACCTGTGTAGGTGGTTGCTGATTTAGGTTAGATTGCTGCTGCTGCTGCTGCATTAGCTGCAGCTGTTGCTGAAGCTGAAAAATTGCCTGCTGTGAAGATTGATAACTGGACTGCAAAGCTGCTTGCTGTTGGAGTAGCAACTGTGGTGCTTGTGACGGCATCTGCTGCATTGGCTGTTGAAGCATTTGCGGTGCAACATTGGAGGGAAGTTGCTGTTGGCCAGGAACAGCTTGCATGGGATTGGACTGTACAGCTGAAGGTGCCTGTAAAGCTCCTGCAGAGGCATAGGATTGTGGGACCTGAAGCTGCCCAATCTGTTGAACAGGCCCCTGCAACAGCTGTCCTTGCTGAGAATTCTGCAATTGTACAGGGAAATTCTGTGGTGGCCCAGGTGGCTTTTGCAAGGATGGAATCTGCTGGCCCCCCAGATGATGCCTTTGTGCCATGGGAGGGTCCATGCCCTACAAATACAAAGTAAAAAGCGTTATGACCAAGGACTTAAGAACACTTTCCATTGCAGGCAAGTGATGAACAGAAGAAGTCATAATATGTCAGTGTACCATATGAGATGAAGTTGGAACAGCTGTCTGGCTTGACAAGGAACCATTCCCAGGGAACATCTGAGGTCGAAAACCAGCCTATGATGTTGCAGGATCAAAGGTAAGTAAATGGAGCTAAGAAAAAGTAACACTGTAATAAAGGATCGACTTGAACAGTACAGTATCTGCTGATGATGTGACAGTGCCACCCTTCTGAGCCATAGGATTGCCAGATCCGAAGTTATTAAACTGATGAGGTGCAATTGACCTTGGGCTTGATGGATGCCAAGAGTCGGGAGGCATATGTCGCCCCCTTCGCTCATCAAGATTGGCTGTTGGCCTGAGTAGGAAAAATGATCAGCAATGAGTGGGCTCGGTTAAAGTTGTAACACTTCTCGCGTAGGAAGACGCTTACTGCTTAGTTTAATAGACTACTAGAGAGTCAGTCAAAAAGAAAAGAGAACATGAACAGACAATTTTATAACACCCAGACTGTGTTGTCTATCCCATTAAACCTTATCCATCCATACATATCGTGTACTGCATGTAAATTCTTTCCTAGAATTAATGCAAGTATTCTTTTGTCTAATGCTGTTGACAGTTGCACTACAGTCAACACTCAAAGCAATTAACCCTTTACTAGTCTATAATTAGATTATGAGAAAATTATTGTTTTGCCACTGGTGGAACCTCTAATCTTTCTGCCACCTAAAAAAATCCCTTCTTTCTTTTGCCACTACTATATTTGCATCCTTTTCTTCTTTTTTCCACTCCCGTTAGGTCAACGTTGTTTCACCATTAAGAAAAATAATAGAAAAACCAAGAAAACAAAAAAAAATAGAAAAAATCGATATACATACCAGAAAATATTGATTGCAAAATTTAAAAATTCACAAAAAAATTACTATGGGAAAAACATTTGAGGGTGACACACAAAAGCTGAGGAAGATTGAAAATTTTGCCTAGTTTAAAATTTTCAAATAAATAAATAAATGAAACTATTGTTCAATAGTTATTCCCAAAATGTTTTTAATTTTCTGGTTTATTCTTTTTTATGAATTTTCTTGTGTTCAAGGTTATTAAGGCGTCGCTTAGGCGACCCTAAGCGGTAAGGCGGACCAGAGGGTCAAGGCGTTGCCCCCGCCTTGCCGTGCGTGACCAAGGCATCTGCCTTAGGACGAAGGTGCCGCTTAGGCGTCTCTAAGGCGGCATATGTCGTCCGGAAGGCTCAAGGCGACGCCTTTGGAGGCAGCGACGTCCGCGAGTACATGACCTCACCTGAGTGACCCGAGCTAAACCAAAACCGAGACGGGAGTGGAGGCTAAACCAGAGAGAGAAGGGCGAAGAGTACTCACCTCACCTAGAACACTAGGAGGCAGCACCTCCATCTCGCTGCTCCTGTCTCAGCGCTCTCTCCAGCAGCAGCAAGGTACACTTCCTCTCCCTCCCCCCTCCTCTCCCAATGGCTCACAGCCGGCAACGGCGAGGAGGCCGAGGCGACGACGAAGAGAGGAAGAGAGCACGTCGCCATTGATCTCGCGTTTTGCGTTCCGATGATCGAATGGAGAGGGGGTTCTCTGGAGTATGGATTGGAGGCATTGGGAATGGAGGGGGGTGGATAATGGAGAGGGGGGATGGATAATAGCGTTGGGAACTAGAACCAGAGGAGGACCTGTTCGCTAGTTAGCTTTCCTGCCAGCTGCAAGCGAGTAGTCTGATTTTTATTCATCCCCAAGTCTAAAACTCTTTATTGTGGCTATATGTTACTTGCTCTGATAATGCACTACCTCTTTTATGCAGCAGCTGAGCAGCATCATGTCAAGTGCAAGGGGCCAAGGGGATGGATGCTACATAAGAGAAGAGCAATTGGAAAGGGGGATGTGTACTACATAAGCTTAAGAATTGGCAACAACAAGGTACATATATGCTGCTAAAATGATCATTTTATTTGTTGCCTTAGCGCATTAGGATGTATGTAAAGCATCTCCTCACCTCGCGCCTTACCGTTTAAAAGGTGTGGCAGGTGGGTCGCCTCATCTCGCCTTACCGCTTTAAATAACATTGCTTGTGTTTTCCAAATTTTCCATGATTTTCTGGTAATTTTTTCTTAACAAAAGTGTGTTGACTGGATGGGAGTGGCTAAAAAGAAAATGGCAAAGTTGTGGCCAAAGAGAGAGGCTTTTTTTGGGTAGCACAAAGGAGATTAGAGATTCCACTGCTGTCAAAAGAAAAATTTTCTCGAAGATTATAAGTTGCAACATGCAAAATGCAAGCCCCGAAAGTCAGCAACTTTGAATGTGCAGGGAGCCAGGGACAAACCGTATGCAGTTCTTTTCACTTAACAATCTACCAATAATTTTTCTCTTACAAAAACGTAACTGTTCAAATACGAAGTAATCAAACCTGATAACAAGTGCTGCGTCAGAACGAGGACTCAAACCAGGACCTCCAAATGCAGGACCACCCCTAACCATACAAGGCAATTCAGACAGCTGTAATGGGGATGATTACACTTAAGGTAAAATAATGAAATCTGCCCTGCAGCTAAATTAGTGCAGAGTTAGGATACCAGAAAAGAAAAATACAGAGTCAGAATTCTTAGCCACCTTGATTCTCCAGGTCTAGGTCTCTTAGGATCAGCGAATCGAACTATTAATGGTTGATCACACCCCTAACACAACAGATACACTAAGTATTCACGAAGGAAATATGCAGAACTAGTCAGCTTGGCACAAAAAAATTACCCTCATTACATAAGTCCCGTTAAGAGCATTCATGGCTGCCAGCGCCGGTTCTCTTGATGAGAATTTGACAAAGCCGCAACCTTAATATTACAACATATGTTACAACCAAAGTAAAACAAAAGTTTGGAAGAAAAGTGTAGATTGAAGAAATGAAGCAAAAATGTATATAACCAACCTCGGCTCTGCCTCATGCCATCTTTCATAATGTAAACATCTTCCACGTAACCATATGGAGCAAAAATCTATAAAATATATTAAACACATATATGATTTAGTGCATAATTGCTGCATGTTTCTAAACTAAGAGTCCCTTACCTCTTCAATCTCCTTTGCAGTTGCCTGCTTATTGAGTGATGCAACAAACAATTTGTGCTCAATCGCCCCTAGCAAATTAGTTGAGAAAAGCAATGAGCCAATGAAATCACCCAATAAGCACAATAAAGAAAAAGGTCTGAAGATAATGGATTTCATTTAACAAGTCAAGCATATCTCACTTCTCTCAATATTTTAATTTAGCCTAACTCGGAACAGAACAATTAAGAATCTTAGAAGTTAGAAGTGAAGTACTACTTGTCAGAAGAGAACAGGAAAAATGTGTAAATTTGAATGAAAAACCAGGACAGGAATGACTACCATTAGGAATTAGATAAAAAAAAGGAACATGAAATGTCATCTGCACATCCTATAACCATCAAAGGTGACTACTGTGACAAAAAGGCACATACAGGTATATTGTTATATCTTAGCACAGCTGAATTTGGCCTACAAGCTTTCTGTCAATTTTTTTAAAAAAAAGTTCAAAGAAATTTATGTAAAAAAGGCACAGCAAACAAACACAATAATTTTGTGGGAAGAAAATTATGGGGTAAGCAATACAATTGCATCAAAGACCACTAATAGTCAAACTAATACGTAACGGAAGTACTTCGAAGATTTACCATGGCGTTCCCTTTCACCATCAGCATATCTAACTTGAATAGGGCCCATCGCCTGACAAAACAGATGCACAGTCAATAACTCGTAGACAAAAGATTGATGCTAAACAAATGTTCAACAAAGAGATTAGTTACCCCAGGTAAAGTACACTGGTTATGCAGAGCTCTGATGGCTCTCTCAGCCTCTTCAGAAGTAGCATATTTAACAAAACAGCAGCCTTCAAATGCAAATATATGGATTTGATTATAAGCCGTTGCAATTTTCTGTATATTTCAATCTGATCTAATGTACATGTAATAAAAACATAGTGGAGTTAGCCAACAGCAGGACAGAAAGGAGGTATGTTAATGTGAAACAGGTTGTTACTTTCAACTCCACAATTTCCACGCTTAGTGTTCATGAAAAATAACTTCAACTACTTCCAATGTCCAGGAGCAGAAGTCACTCAACCAGATGACCATAGAAGCTTTGAAAGGGTTAAAAATACAATGACTTGGTAAGACATGTCAAAATATTAATTGGGCTATGCTCTGCAACACCAGTGGACATCCTTCCATGCAGAATTTCAGATATAGCTAATTTATGGAACATTAAGTACAACTTTTTTACAATGCTCCATTAAAATTTCAGGAGACTAACACTGGATCCCATAATGCAACACTATTGATGTTGCCAGAATACAAGAACAAAACATAAAGCAAATTACTCGCAATAAAAGAAATAGACAGTGTGTGCTTCACATGAAGCACAATGCTATATCCATCACTCCTGAGCTTGGTATAACTAGACTGCAGTTCACACTCAGCATGACATGTGGTGCACAGAAATTGTGTATAGACACTACGTGGTAGCAGCACCAACAAAGCTCAAGTGTCCAGGTGATAAGAGACTGGCCATTAACAGAACCAGAGAAACTTCTAGGTTGAATCCCATAAGATTCAAAAGGGACCCACATTCAAAATCTATAAATACCATAAAAAAGGCGACATAAAATGTTTATCGCCACCTTACTGTATTCTAACAACAGTAGCTAACAAATCTAGCATACCTTGCCAAAATGCAGGCTGCAACAAGCTGACGAGTAGCAGGAACAAAATAAAAGTGACTAATCTAGATGCACAACAAGCTGATGAACATAAAAAGAGGGAATGGCATGATCTTGCACCAAGAAATATCACTCAATTATATCTGGTATTCCACGAGGCTCCACAACTGCACCCCACCAACAATACATTCAAGAGAAAATAAAACAATGTGCTTGCAACCATAAAATTCGCTATACATGAGACCACAAGTTACTTTCTAAATTACAAAGCACAAGGTAAAATAAAAAATAATGACAAAAAACCGAAATTTCTGGAGAATACAACAATTGTATCATTTTTATTTTTTTTATTTTTGAGAAAGGGACATGAATGAACTTCACCGCAGGATCAAATGGTCTTGGAAATCCAATTCAGTTCACTGACACACAATGAGCAAGTTAAAAGAAGTAACAGCCACTCCTAGACTTAAAGATGTCAATGCACTCAACATCTGACGGCACGCATGATCGCACCCCTCTTGGTATATTGTACCAAGTAAATCCATTGAATAACAATAAGAATCTGTCACAACAGAGGGCCTAGAATATATTACTACATGCTAAACACTATAGTACAATCCACCAAATCTATGCAGGAGGGTGTTAATAATCATGAGGAACTAACACTTACGAACTCGTAACTGCCAGGTGACACACTAAAGATGGCAACCGAATCATGATAATTAAGATATATCCACAACATCATAGCTCAGACCATATCTCCTTGCTCAGCCTTACAACTCCAATAGCTAGAATGTTGACATAACCCAAATACACACGTATCACAAAGTAAATGGGTCTACAATCAGAGTTCAACTTCAATTTTCCCTATGTTTAAAACATAAGCTTCACCAATCATATCCCAAGAAAATTTTTAAAAAAAACAGCACCACATTTCAAGTGCAAGGACTTTCACACGGCATTCTTATAAGTTACATGGAAAATGATCTGATTCAGGATGTCCTAAACTCACAACCCCTTCATAACAGCAGTTACATGCAGCATGAATCTGTGAGTCAAATAGATTGGAGTGAAAGTCGCCACGTGAATGAAATACATAAAGTCACCACGTGAATGAAATACATAAAGTCACCACGTGAATGAAATACATAAACCATGCCGGTGAGAATTTCCATGCACACATCAGATGTAATGAGCATAACATTAGTATATCATTGTCATGTAATGCTACAGAAAATTATTTCAGAATTTTGCGGTGCCACAAACTCAGGTCAAAAGAACCAGAACAGCAGAAGTGCAGAACCATCAAAAGAAATGCCACAATTCAGTGGTATCTGAAAATAATACCATCGGTGCCATCAACTGCAAAGTACAGGACCAAAATTATGCCATTCAACCCTATCAGAGCAAGCTGATCATACAGCGCAAAACGGTATTATGGATATTGCGCCTTGTAAGATATTTCATACAAACGTAAAGTGTCACCATGACAGTCTTTTGAGTCCAGCACCCATTAAGTGGATCCAAAATTAACGTCTCTTGCACACAAACATCCACAATTGCATACAGTCATGGTGTAGCACAATCAAACAACCAGATCTCACAAGATACATTATTTTCAGATCAACCAAGAGGTCTGCGCCACTCATGACATGGCAATCATGCATAGTTGAGCAGACGAGAACATTATTGTCCATCCAACCACAGCTCTAGATTGGCGAATGCACATAACACGCAACCACAATTTCCCAACACAACAAGAATGAATAAAACTGCATCAATCAGGGCAAGTGGGCAACACTACACTGCATCATCCAACCAGGCAACCACTTATGTATCGAGCAATTCAACCACAAGCATTGACGGATTCCATACAATGCAATTCATGGTGACAAGAATAAAAGAATCTGAAACCATGGAAGGCAAAGAAAGAAAAGTTTGGTCTTAATTCATTAGAAGGTTATCTGTTCTTTTGCATCACACTCAAAACAAACAGATGCAAAAGTTAAACTACACCGGTTACTGGTAGAACAACACAGGACATGCACAAGATTGATATGACCTAAACAAAGTTGTTGGTACCAAATCTGCTGCCTTGTCTAGCAGTAAAGTGGAGACTAGTTAGATTGCAGTAATCAGCCAACGGTTAGTTGCTTTCATTCTTGTCTTCTACTGAACCCACAGGAGATAAACAGAATGGAAGCGCAGGTAACGAAAATCAACAATCGCCAAATCTAACTGAGAGAAGATGCAACCTTGTTGCTCCTTATAACTCTCAGAACCTGAAAAGAAAGAGATACACGTATAGTGATAATATAAGAGGAAAAAAACAGTTTTGGCACACCTTGATGTTCACCAGTGTTTCTATCCTTGATCAAAGCGACTTCGATAACATCTCCATGGTCCTCAAATAAAGGTCGAACCTGAAGACAGCAGAAATATGTTTCACAAACAGAATGACACGACAAGAAAATTAAATAACAGAACAAAAGAAGGCAAAAAAGCAAAGATAGCAAAAGAATTTAACTGGTTGACCTAGCTTAATCGACTAAACAAGAGTAAGGCTAAATGCCATGCTCCTAGTGGAGCTGAGATCAGAAAATTGGCTTATGAGAATAAGCCATAAGCCCTATTCAAAAGTGATGTAGCACTTGGCTTTTAGCTAAAATGACACTGCAGCAGCTGCTATCTTTTTCTAAGATATTCAACTAAAGGAAAATAAAGAAAAATAGGAAAAATGAAAAATATTGTTATATCTCTATGGATAATACAAAGGAAAAAAGAAAAATAAGAGGAAAATAAGAAAAGCCACGTTAAGAAGCCAACGCGTTCCAAACAGTTTTTGGCTTCTGGAAGCCAGAAGCCATCGCTGTTTGGAACGGGGCCATAAATGGCTAGAGACAGCTTTAGCTAGCATTTAAGCGATATTTCTCTCTAAAATTTAGATAGTTTATTAGCTGATATCTTTTATAATATAAGCTGCAACTGCAAACCTTGATATGGTTTCATGAATATCAATAAGCTGGAATAAAACAGCCTCAAATAGAAGTACCACCTAAGAAGCGTTCTGATTTTATGTCCAGACAAATTATATTATCAGGTCAAGAAGAATAAAAGCGCTAAGAAAACGTATTTGCTAGGTAAGAAAAGGCATATACTACATCAAGTGTGGAAGTAGTAACACTCACATCATCTTCAGTTGCTGTCCTTGGAACTGACCCAATAAATAGTTTAACATAATTGCTTCTGTTATCATGATCTGTGAGAAATTTCAGCAGGAATATCAAATAAGTTTCTAACGAAAGGGTGTAAGCCTAAGCTTAAATATTTCTCCATTCAAGTTCATTCAGATACAACAGGACAGTTCATTCAGATACAACAGTACAGCTAGGTGCTATTTCTAACATTGAAATCATTATATCATAACATCTACAAATATAACCCATTGGATGGCTTTGAATTGGAAAGTAAACTTCATAGTAGGAAAAAACACACAACATTTAGCTAAATGGTTTAAACTGCATAGTAGGAAAAAAACACACACACATTTAGCTAAATGGTTTATCACTGGATGCCAAAAGTTCATCCTCAAAAAGCTGGGTGTTTTTTTTTTTTTTGCCACCTTGGGATACATGCTAGCGCCGTATTATGCAACTGCATACTTGTGCACACACTAACTTAAGCCAAACTTGTCAAATCCCAACACTGACTGCTCAGTTTTGCCAATATTGTCGACAAAAGTTGATTGAATTTGAGTTCATATTTTCCAGAGGTCAGGTAAGATACAAATCATCACCTCTCCCTCACAGCGCCAAAACCCTCGCCATGCGTAAGCAAGGTAAAGTCTCCCATCTTGAGACAGCAGAGCACAACAAAACCAAAGCGCCCAAACTCAAGATACTGGACCAAACCTGAGTAGTCTCCACGGCCTTCGCCGCCACCACCGTAGCGATGCCTCGGTTCGCCGGCCGGTTCGCCGCCGCCTCCGCCTCTATACCCTCCACCTCCTCCGCCAGAGTAGTCAGACGACCCACGGTACGGGTGGAACCTCCCGCCTCCACCTCCGCCGCCATCGCCCCCGCCCCCGCCGAGGGAGGAGAAGCGGTGGGGTGGGCTACCCCCGCCGCCGCCGCCGGACCAGCGCGAGGGGCCGCGGGCGAATCGGCCGTCCCCGCCGCCGCGAGAGCCGCCCGCGGGGCCGTAGGGGTCGCCGGAGCGGTGCATGTGGAGGGGAGGAGGCGGCTAGGGTTTTGCCAGGACGCGGGTCGCGAACACGAGAGGAGAGGAGAGGACGGGAGAGGCGAGAGGGCGTGGTGATTTTCTAACAACCCTTCGTCAAGAGCCTTTTCCATATTTTCGTCTAGTTAGAATTTTTTTTGTCATTTTTTAGGGGTTTCCTAACCTTAAATTTATCAAACCTAAGTTTAGAACTTTACATGCACGCTTCATTATCGAAAGCGTCAAAATATATTATTCATCAAACATATATTATTCCTCGAACACAATATTATAATATTATATAGTGTGTTACATTAAAAGTTGTCAACAACATCACAGGGCCCTGATCAACTCGGCTTCGGCTTCTGGCTTCTGGCTTATTTTCCACTATTCATAAGTTTTGTCTTTTTCTGAACTTTTGGCTTTTTGTTGAGCTTTTTTGCCGGTTCTTTTTTTCCCGTATTTGTTTGTATTATACGTAATGGGCTAACATATTTTTTTTATTTTTAATTTTTTTTAAATTTAATTATGCTAAATAAGTCTCTGTCAGCTACAGTACTTTTTTCAGCCAGCTACAGTGTTTTCAGCCATAAGCCACGAGCTTTTCAGCCGAACCGATCACCACCCAAAACCACTACAATAGCATCGTGTAACTCGTTTATACTTGCATTGGCCCTAGAAGCAGCAACATAAGGTGCAACAGGGTCGCCATCCCCAACAATGCAATCGATGTCCCGTTCAAGCCTCGCGAAATCCAGGGAAGGCAACTGACTGTTTCTAATGAAATTGTGCAGAGCCATCGTAGCTACAATAATTTTCTTCTGCTTTTTTGTGTTGTAGCTGGAACATTGCGAAGGATACGCCACTTCATCTTTTAAATATTGAAAGTGCATTCGATGACATTCCTTAGTGATGAGTAGTGATAGTTGAATGCCTCCTTCATTCTGACAGAATGACCACCATTCCTAAACTCAGGTACATGTATCTTTCATTCTTGTATGGTGCTAGAAATCATTTACAGTTTGGATATCTAGAGTTCACAAGGTAGTATTTGCCGGCAATGCAAACAAAACAGGAGCTTAGAGACACTTGACCAACTTACGAGAAGTAGAATTCATCGAAACATAAACGAGTAATGTAACTTCCGGAGGGTGGGGAAACTGCTCTCCCTACGTCGCCAACGTATCAAGGAGTATGCGTGTATTGTGAGTGAAACCGAGACACCCAGCGCAAACAAAAGTAAACCTCATATCAAAATCGTAAACTGCGAGCATATTCTGACTCGTGTACCCATGCTGGTTTAAGTGTATAATTGGTTGATCAGTGGGCACAATGGCAGGTACGTGCATCCCATCTGTAGCGTTAATGCAATTAATAAAAATGCATGTTAAATCTGCGCTCCATAAGTCTTGGATGTGCATCACTGAAGGTTGGTTGTAAAGGCTTTATGTTGTCACCTCCCAGCTCATACACGCATTCCAAAACTTGGGCAAATTTTCGACTTATAGTCTGACTGGAATAAGCAAACCGGTTTTCCGCTTGTCAGTTAGATTGTGCCACTCCACAAATCCATAAAACACAGGACTAGTGCTTCTTTCAAACACATTTCCCTAGACGATCTCAAACCATAGTCCACTAAAGCGTCACTAAGGTTTGACCTATGCATTCTAAACATGTTGTAGCCATTATTTAAGTTATGGAATTGCTCTTCTACCCATTGTATTCCAGTCAACTCAGGTATTCTCCTTGGCCTCGTCCATGATGACTCATCGTACTCATCACTGCAACTTAAAGCGACACACGCCACGAGTGCGAACAATGCACTCGAAGTTGACGCAACATCATCGCCTCATGACTCCACATCAGTTAAGGTTGATGTACTTGATGAGCTCATTTGCGCACCAAAAAGGCATAGAAGACAAAAAATAACATGATACTTTAAGGCCAACATATCAACACAGAACATCAAGTGGATCATACGAATCTCAAGAGAGAAGGTTAAACACGTGTTGTTAACACATACTAAAAAGGCAACGGTCAACCAAAATAAAAATGAACTCACCACAGACAGTACATAACAAGATAGCACTGAACATGACGGAATGTAAGCAACATCTTATGGACACCACGATAGATGCAAAGTAGTGCTCATTAAGTACCATGTAACAACATTTTTTTGTAGCAAATAACTTAATATAATATATCAACCAACAACAAATGATGCAAAGTATTAAATGAAATAAAAACTACAAGATGAGCCGGCCATGTCAACACCTAAGCTGAACGCAACACATCACTTAGGCTTCCTCCCGTCCTCCCAACTCCTCAGCCAAACAAGTCGTCCTTCAAGTGTCTCAAGGGTGCCAAATATATCCCTATACTCTTTTCTCATGAACAGCTACGTGGCATAGTACTGTTCCTTTCTCCCCTCTACAACCAGTGCGTCCTTCACTAACTACATAAGTTCTCTCATTTCCAACTTGGCAGGATCGGATGTAGGGGAAGTTGCAACAGGCCAGAAGCACATTTGGTTAAGCTCTCATAAATATCAACCAATCACTCCAACTGGATATCCCTATGGGTCTTCTTTGATTTCTTGCCATCAGGTGAGTACACAACATATCGTTTAACAATTGTTCATCATAATCAATGCCATAGCAAGATAAAACATAAAAGAGCAAATAAGAATAATGCAATACTACTTGAAAACAAAAGATCAATTAAGATTCAAAATCTATTTTTCTTACATAAAAACTCATTTTTCTCTAACGCAACTGTTGTGGTTACAGACCAAACAGAGAGAGAGAGTATGGTAGTGGAGAGTTAGGTGAGCAAGTGCTTAGGGTTTCCCCCATGGCCGGTATCGTATATATATATCCACATGGGGAGTGTTTTTACAATAGTACCCTTACATTTGAGTATTCCCTCATGGGCACTTATGTCATTATACATGTCCCATTTTGGGCCTTACAACCTTCTAACAGGCCTGCTGGGCTTAGGTGGGGGCCACCCCTACAACAGGAGCCTCTCATGGTGAAGGGTTTCACGGGCCGAAGCCATGCTGCCAAGCCCTTTGGCCCCCTCTGTCCCCGCGGCCTGTGAGCTTCCCTAACGCTTGATGGAGCCTATTGCTTGGTGTAATATTCGCCCCGCCGCGAAGGTACAACGCTGAGCGAGTTGGCGAAATTGTCCTTGCTCCGGGGTCCTCCAGCGGCGGGGTCGGAGTTGGAGTCGAAGTTGGAGTCAGGAGCGGGGCGAGATCGGGCACCTTCGGCGGGCCTACTGGCGAAGTGTGGCCACGACCTGGTTGCCCGGGCCCCCTTCGACCGCAGGCTGCTTGGGCAGCGGAGTCGCAGCCAGGGCGGAGACAAACCTCGCTTCGTGGTAGTGCGCTTTAATGGCAGCGAGGATCGTGCCGACCTCTGAATTGTCAGGAGCAGGCTGCTGCGGCCGTATGCGCTATCCTGGCAGGGGGGATATGCGACGGGCCGCGATTGGCGTGTCGTGGCCTACCAGTGGTCGCCGGGCCCTGGTCACGTCCCAAAAGTGGGACGCGTGGCGAGACCGTCGATCGGTTTGCATCCGCGCTTCTTTGCCGGTGGCGGCTGTGTTCCTCGACGCGGGAACCGGACCACCAGGCGACTGCCGGCTGCAGTCCCATCGATTGGGATGTCGCCGGTTGACGTTCCATCAGCTTGGCGACTCCCCACTAGGCGAGGGCAGGTATAAATACGTCAGTATCACGGCTTGTTGCGTCCCCATCCGCGGTTGCTCGTCTTGTTTCTGTGCGCAGTTATCTTCCCACGAGTAGGCCTACTTTTGTTCATCTACGTTTGATGATTGCGTCTACTGACAGTGACATCAGCGAGCGTTGATGAACAAAAGGCGGCCTGGTTGTGAGAACACGTCAAAGCTTGCCGTGGACCAACAGTTGCGCACCCCGGCTGTGTTGGGTGCGGGGGGTTGTACCCCTATTGGCCAGGGCCAGGACGTTGCGTGAGCTCCGGGCTCGTAGTGGCTTCTCGCGCCGTTGTGCGGACTTAGGGCCGCAGACCTGTGGCGGCGTAGCGAGGTGTCCCCTCGCGGGGATGGGCCCTAGACCGAAGCCGGGGTCTCGCTGCTGAAGCGGAGACTCCGTCGGAGTTGTTGATGTTGACTGGCCGCTACTGCCTTGCTGGTTTCGAGAGCCGCGCCGACACGCGCCGGAAGATCGCTACGCCATGCGGCCTGCACTTATCCCTTGGGGGAGCAGACACGTGGCGGTGTGCTATTGGCGCGTCGTGCGTTGTCAGGCCTTTGCACGACTGCGGTCGTGGGATGACCACGACGCCTCAACTTCGATCGTGGGGAGGCGGACGGTTCGCCTCCCGTCGGTTATGCTTACTGGCGGTGCTGGAGGTGAAAGGGCTTTAAATACCCCCCACAGCACCACCGTTGCCTTGGTTCCGGATAGCGATGGCGCGCGGTGAAGAGCTCGCCCAGGCGGTTGGTGACACCGTCGTCTCCCGCCGGTCCTCGCCGCTCGAGGTGGAGTACACGCTCGAGAAGCGTGGTTCGACGGCGGCAGACAAATAGTGGGTGGCGACGGATAAGATGGAGGGTCCGGGCTCCCGCATCTTGGGCTCCACGCTTGTGATGGAGGAGACAATCCGCACGCTGCTGCGCAAGGGGAAGCTGTCAGACCGCTGGGAGGTGCGATTGCCTGCCAACGACGAGACCGAGCTGCGGCCAGAGAAGTCGGAGGCGATCGTCTTCGTCGCTTACTTTGAAGCCGGGCTCCGTATCCCGGCCGCCATGATCGTCGGCGACGTTCTGCGGACCTTCGGACTAGAGCTGGCACAGCTGACTCCGAACGCGCTGGCTCGCCTTGCTGTGTACAGCTAGGCCCTGCGTACGGAGGCTTGCTGGCCCAGCGCATCGATGTTCGCATTCCTCCATGACGCGCGGTGCCAGCCAAAGGAGCGGAAAGACAGGATGTTTTCCAACTTCGGCAGTGTCAACTTCGTACCGCGGTCGTCATGCGAGAAGATCTTCCCTGCCAACTCAACCCGGGCGAAGTGGGAGCCGTACTAGATGAGGCGGTGGTTTTACCACCGTGTGGCGGGCGGTAGCGTCCTTGAATGCTCGGGCGGGCCGATGGCGTTTAACACCACGCCCGGCGTACCAATCGACGTCGAGGACAAGCGAAGGGCGCGAAGGCTCGTGGGGATCGCCGCCCGCTTCAACATGCGCGACCTCGCCGAGGAGTTCGTCATGTATGGCGTGGCGCCCCTTGCCCATGAATGGCGCCTCCTGGCTGGGAAACTTCGGGGCGACACTGTCCGCCCATCCGTGTCTTGACTACCGGCACCCTCCGGCCTTCGTAAGTCTCGGCCATGTCTTGTTTGCCGTTTCTGCCCGTTGTGCCGTGTTTAACTTTGCCTCTTGTCGCGTATAGGAATTCGCCTGGAGGACGCGGAGCGGGCGGTGAGCGTGTTCCTTGGGCCATATACGGCCAGGGAGCACGACCTGCGCACAGCTGCAACCGCGGAGGCGGAGCTGGGGCGGATAAACCGCGTGTGCGAGGCCCTGGGTATTTGCGTGCCGGAGCATGCCCCTCCGGCCCCAAGCCAACCTCGACATCGGGATGACGGTGCCAAAGGGAAAAAGGTGCCGTCTCGCGGGAAGGCTCGGGCTTCTGCGGTCGCGCCCGGCGTGGTGGCTGCCGTCGCTCCCGTCGACGCGGCAGACGCCGAGTCCGATTCAGCGAAGTATGCCGATTTGGATCTGGAAACGGGCGCGGATGACGAAGGCGAGGGGTTTCTGGGTGGCGCCGGGCACCGAGAATGCGCCATGGACGATCGGGAGGGGGAAGCTTCGTCGCCCGCGGTAGTCGTTGAGGTGGGGCTAACATCCGCTGGCGACACCGGGGCGGAGTCCTTACCAGCGGCGACGACAATGTCGGAGCTGGCCTTCATGGGGGTTAGTAGAACGGAGCTTCCGCCCACACTGGTTACCGAGGCGGAGCTGCCCCCGCGGACGTTACTAGAGTGGGGCCCCCGTCCACAAGCATTGCTGCTGTGGAGCCCCCTCTTGCGGCAGTTGCCGAGGCGGGGTCCTTGCCTTCTTCTCCCAAGGCGAAGCGGCCACGCCTATGATCCCCTTCTCACCAGACTTCGAGGGGTTCGCCTTGGCGGCCAGTGTTGGGAGCTTGTGGGACTCCGACGCCGAAGCCCCCAGGTCCAGCATCCCCCCGGCCCCTTCCCGGGCCGCAGCGGCCGGGGCACGGGAGCTGTTGGTGTTGGACTCCGACACGGAGACTCCCCGGCCCCCAGGGCCAACGTTATCCGAGGGTGCTGGCGTCCCTGTTATCCCGTCCGAGGCTGGGGGGACGACCCGGCGAAGTCCACTGGTTGCCACCGAGGGTAGGCTATCTTGGACATAGCTTGGTATAGCTTTGCATTGGTCCCGTAATACTAACCGATATGCCTTCTTTTAGCGGCACTCATCCCGGAGGACGGGCGATCTTCGGGGCGCGGGGACGTTCCTTTGAGAGGGGCGTCCGACGCTCCCAAAATTGTCGTCGCGGACGCCACGCGCCCGAGCTTAGTGGACTTCGCCCCTCAACCGGAGGTGCTGGGAGCATGGCGCGGGGTTGCGAGTGACGCGGCCGCAAGTATTGATCAGCAGGCGCTGCTAACCTACGGGGCGGAGCGCCTTGGAGACGCACTGGAGGTGTCAGGAGTGAGAGTGGGTATCTGACCTTGCAAGTGTGGCCTTTAGAAGTTTGCTGACCATTTTATCGTACAGACCCTCGTCCTGGCCCAGGAATTGCAGGCGGCTCATGCCCGCGATCGGGGGGCGCTAGAGGGGCGGTTGCGGGCCGCCGAAGAGGCTCTACGCGCAGCCGAGGGGACGCATTCCACCAAGGACGACCGCATCCGCCGCTTAGAAGCAGAGTGCGCGGAGACGATGTCACACGCCGAAGCGCTCGTGGCAGCGGCGCGGCTGTCAGCCACAGAGGCGGCGCCACAAGAGGCTGCGGAGAAGCGAAATGGCCTACTCCAACAGATCGCTGCACTAGAGAAGGAGAAGGGCCAACTCGTTGCGTCTCTTGTGGAGCGGGACCAGACTCTGGGCGATGCCTCGGTGGCTGCGTGGGATGCCATGCTAGCCCTGGAAGGCACCCTTGAAGACCTTATCGCCGAAGTGCCGCCCCGCGCCTTCGGGCCAGAGGAGCTGTCGCGAACGCTTCGGCGGATCGGGGATGTAGCCAACCTTGCGCGCAATGCCGCGACGTCGTTCGGCAACCATTTCTCTTATGTGACGTCGTGCCTGCTATGCGCGCTCCTGTGGCTCCGGGGCTGCCAACACATCGACGGGCTAGCCGACCCTCAACTGGAGATGCCGGCCGGGGCTGGAGTGATGTCCGGTGCCGTACGCGCCGTTCGCCGCGCCGTGCAGGTTTTCCACGAGAGGATTTGGGAGTACATCGGGGAGGCCGCAGCGAAGATCGAGCTAATGGCGCTCAGGAACTTGAAGTCCTCTAGCCATGCCGCCTGCTGTAGGCCTGTTGAGAGTGGGGACTCCGGATCCACGCGTCGCAGCGGGACGCAGCTGGACGTGGGGGCGTCGCAGCTATCTGCTCGCTCCGACGTGGGCTCCAACGCGACCACCGGCGGGGTCTGCTAACTTCGAGCCTCTTGCATATCCCTCATGGCCCTGCGGAGATCCGCTAGCTCCCGCTGAAACGCGCTGAGGGCCGCCAGCAGGGCGTTCTCCACCGTAGGTGTGGCCGGGGCAACCGGTGCACCTGGTTGCACAGCCGGAACAGCGGCGACCATGGCCTGCGCTTCTGTTGCGTCGGCGTGATGAACTCTGGAGTCGATGATGAGGCCTGCGTTGCTACCGGGACCGCTCGCCGCTTCCGTACTGGGTGGGGAGACGGTAGCCGCACCAACGTGGGCGCCGGCGTTACCGCTCCCGACCACCCGGTCGGTGCTGCTGACGATTGCTGCCGTGCCCGCGGTGGAATCACCCGTCACGCGCGGGGCGGTGCCGACCGTCGTAGCAGTGGTGGCGGGTTGACCGTTGCGGCGGCAGTGGCGGGGTCGACCGTCGTGGCAGCGGTGGCGGGGTCGACCGTCGCGTTCGTGTCACCGTCCACGCATGCGGCTGCTGACGCCGAAGCCCTGGTGTTGACGCAAGCCTCCGTCGCGCCCGCCTTCTTCTTCTTGGACACCGACGATGAAGCTTTCTTCGGTGCCATCCTTCTTCGGATCTTAAGGCTTGCTCTTGTCTTCCCCACGGACGGCGCCAACTGTTGTGGTTACAGACCAAACAGAGAGAGAGAGTATGGTAGTGGAGAGTTAGGTGAGCAAGTGCTTAGGGTTTCCCCCATGGCCGGTATCGTATATATATCCACATGGGGAGTGTTTTTACAATAGTACCCTTACATTTGAGTATTCCCTCAGGGTACTTATGTCATTATACATGTCCTATTTTGGGCCTTACAACCTTCAAACAGGCCTGCTGGGCTTAGGTGGGGGCCACCCCTACAACAGCAACATTACAAAGCTCATCCTCCCCCTTTTAACTTTTCTAAGCATTCTCCCCCTTTTGAATTTCATTTTCATCATTTTCACCTTATTTAGACTAATGCCAAATTTTACCTTAATCATTCTTCTTGTTTTGGCAAAATAGTCATCAACGACAAGTGGCAATGCAAGCTCACTACCACTCCCTTTCAAAAGATACATGAAAACACTTATAAACAATAACAGAGCAAGAAAGAGCATGTATGCATGAATAAAAAAGCATAACCTAACAAAGTTTTGAAAATTATCCAAAATAAGGTTGAAGATAAAAGAATACCACTTAAAACTATAGAATGCATGCAAAGCTATCTAGATCATAATAATCTTAGATTGATGTAAAATCATGTTTAAGTTCTTTTTTTCCACTAGAGAACTTCTCATTTTTTTTACAAATAATCATTCTCCTTTGCAAGGGTGACACAAGAGTTATAGGCTTGGCTCTTAACAGCTCTAGTATATCTCTCCTTATGCGTAGCCACCTCTAGCTTCAAAGCCTCATAAGAAACATTCTTGATTCTACGTAACTGCTCATCAAATTTAACTCTAAATGCTTTATGTATATTATGAAAATCATTTCCAATTTCAGCATAAAATACAGAAGCTATTGGCGTAATAGAATCAACATTTGAAGCATGAACAGAAGCAATAGATTCTTTATCATGTTTGTCTTGCAATATTTTAGTGAGAACTTCAATTTTAGAATTGAGCTTTAGGCAAGTATCATAAGGTTCAGATCTAGCAAGATTAAGCTCATCAGTTAATTTTTTCAATTTTTCTTTCATAAACTCACAATGAGCACAAGAATATTCAGCACTAAATTGGTGCAATTTTTTAGTTTGTATGGTAAGTTTCTTTTCTAATTCATCACAATTCAAGCATGAAAAAACACTAGCTCTGGAAATGTTCTCACCTCCTAAGCAACTAGATCATAGACTAGCCTTGATGTTAATAATTCAGCTCCAGCATTTTCTACTTATTCTAGCAAAGATGTCTCAGATGATATCAATTTATCAATTGCAGCATGCAAAGAAATGCAAGTATCACAGTTGTTAAGATCAAGAATAGTAATTCTAAACCTATCTAGTTGCAAGACTAGGAGATCATTTTCAGCTTTAAGCTTATTATTTCTTTTCACTAATCATTCCAAGTGCTTAATTTGCTTTACATAAGCAACCATCAGTTTATCGTATTTGAGCATGAGAGTCAAATGAATCTACCTCATCATCATCCTCAATATAGGGATCATCATTGTCATGCGTGTTGTCGTGATCAACATCGCTAGTAGCCATGAGGCACAACCGATGAACCCAACAAACTTCCAGCATCTCTCATGTCTCGACCATTGAGGGCTATGAGCAACGGCATAGTTGCCTTCCTAATTATATCATTGTTTTTGAAAGGTTGATGAGACTTCTTGTAATAATCCTTCTTATGATCCTTCTTATACTCCTTGTAGTCCTTCGTCCCATGATCATCACCATCCCTATTCACAATGTTAGGACAACGAGTACAAAAATGTCTCATCTCACCATACTCAAAACAAACAATTGGACCATCTCTCCTACGCCCTCTTGTTTTGTGGTAGGCACAGGTGAATTGGCTAGTGATGATGGCTAGATTATCAATGGGAAGGCTCTCAAGTTGCTCATCACTCATGGATTGAAAACAAGACAATGAAAAACCAGAAGACGCATTCTCACAAGAAGTGCACTTCATGATAGGATCAGTCACAAAAGCCATCGTTTGTGGACTTTTAGACTTCTTGGCTATGACGCCCATCTCATGGGTCTTAAGATGTGAATATAGCTTATCCACAGTCATAGTTGTTAAATCCGCCTTGTCAGTGATGGATGTGACTTTCACTTTCTAAACACACATGTCAAGAGCACTCAAAACATGAGCTGCATTGACGACATTTGAATAGGTCATAACAACAGACCACATATCACTTAGGATCTTGTGAAATCTACCAAAAAGGAATCGATGGTCTCTCTAGGTTCTATCTCCAGCTTCTGGTAGTCTGTCTTGAACTCACACACTTTCTATCATTCTGACATTCTCTCATGTTAATCAGAGAGGGTCATCCATATCTCATGTACGAATAAAAGAGGAGCTACTCGATTGAACTTAGATCTTTGTAGGCTTTGGATCAGAAAGTTATATGCCTTAGCATTTGCCTCAACCTCAATGACTAAGCAGCATAGAGGACCATGTTATCAATTGGTAGGCACAACAAACGGGCTTCTCACCTTGTTCCAAATGGCTAAGCCTTGAGCCTTGATGTACATCGCCATCCTTATCATCTAATAAGAATAGTCGACCTCATCAAATATAGGAGGTTTGTTGTGATACCTCTCTGACACTATTGCTCAAGATTGATTAAGATCAAACAAAGAGCAACCTCACTCTGATACCCCTTGTAGGATTGAGTATGATGAATCAGAGAGAGGGTGAATGACTCTTTCAAAACCTTCCTCCAAATATCAACAACAACATGCAACGAAAACATAAATATATAAACTCAACAAAGCCTAGAGACACATATGGCAAAACTCCAAAAAAGCAACCCAACACCGACCAGACCTCTAATTGCTAGTGGTCAGACCTCCAATTGCTAGTGGTCAGACCTTTGTCAGCTAGCGGTAGAACTCTAGACCATGAACAGTAAAATCAACGTAATTTCAAAACTAAGAATCTATATAACTTTTGATTTGATAATCCAAATGAATTGAATTTAGCATGCACTTTCTCTAGGATGTCACAAACCTATTCCAATCAACAATCAAGAGAATCATTGCCAAAGTTGTGATCTTTTTCCATTTGAAGAAGGTTGCACCAAAATCGGGCAAAAGAGGGAAACCTCGATTTACTCTTGCTCGTGAGTCAGTCATGATCTAAATGACCTTGGATAAATTCTTACATGTCATAGCAAGCTAGATCATAACACGAATTCAACCCGAAACACCTACAAGAGCAAAATCCCTAAATCACCTCTCTTTAGGAAAATTGAGCAAACTCAAGAACTTGCTCTAGATCATGCCTAAATGGATGAGATTTATCTTCAGGAGATATGTCTACCTCTTACATGTCTTTGGCACTAGGAATGATCAAAAAGAGATAAATGCAAACAAGAACGCCAATCAAGAAGAGATGATACATAGCACAACTCACTTAGGCAAACGTTAGATGTTTACATCACCTGGAGAGGAATGTTTTACAACCAATTCCTCAGGATAGTAGAGTTCTAAGCCTGGAGCACACATACAAAAGATTCCACACATGCAAATCCTAAGCATAGAAATCTTGGAGAGGCATACCTCTCACAAATTAACACAAGGTTTATATAGTGTAGGCTCCTCACCTCTTACTTAACCCTAATCAGCGTATTCTTAGTGGATCACACCACTTACAATTAGGGAACCCGGTAACCCACACAAAAATGAGTTTTAAACACACACACTTGTATGTTTTTCAAAGCACAACTTCTCAAAGGCTCCAATAGCCCGATAAGACATTCCATACACAAAGACGTGACCTGAAACCACTTAGGCCAGCGTTGCAGTTTTAAAAACCGCCACTGCACCCAGTATTGAATATTTTTCATAATTTCCACCCATCGGTCTTCACAAGGATTTGATGCCAATGACTTATTGCCAAGATTGTATGCCTGCACCGAGGTCGTCATCATTTGAAACACCTAAGTCCCATGGCACACCAACATCACACCATAGTCTATGATGCCTAATGCTTGCCACCAAGATTGTACATCTCCTCCGAGAACCATCAGCACTTGAAATGAACAAGGCCAATTGGCACACTACATACACGCACTGCCTCTTCACGACCCTTGTCTTTCTCCCGTACTCTCGGCTTGATATGATACTCCACCTGGACTTATACAACACTCCATGGCCACCAAGCCTTGGGCTTGATATGACCCTTGTCTTTAGTTTATCACAATTTTTGCATGGTGAGCTAACAGGGTCCTTAGAAGCATACTGAGCCATTTTCTTATTGTAGTCAATCATTTCTTGAAACTGTTTTGAGACAGATTCAAGTTCAGCAGTTAATTTAGGACAGTTCAAACATGAAGCAATAGGCTCAAGTAATGAAGCTTGTAATTCAGCAATTTTGTGATCTGCCCTTTTTAGGTTCATCTTCAAGTTATTGCAATTTTCACAAGTCTCGGGCAAATCAAGGAGCATGGTGTAAAGACCTCTAAAAGCATTGTCCTTATCCTCACATAAGGTGCAAGAAGTAGTCTCAACAACAGATGAAAGGGGTGCAACCCTACTCATTTCTAGTTCAGCCAAAAGACTAACATTCTCCACCTTAACTATGTCTAACTCAGAGGACACACTATCATGCAAGGTCCTTAGCTTCTTCAAATCATCGAGCAAAGCAGTACAAACATCACAATCGTCATGGGAAGGAGCAGATCTAAGTGAAGTAAGCTCTCGTGACAAGCTCTCTACTTCCTTCTCCAACTCGCTAACCCTAGCTCTAGATCTAGCATGGAATTTCCCTAGCTTAAGAAAAGCATCATTAAGCTGGTCGTAGGAAGGGTATACCTCATCGGAGTTGGAATAGAGCTCGCTGTCGCTGATCTCGCCCTCAAGGGCCATGAAGCACATGCCAGAGAAGTCGTCGCTGCCCTTGGGATCTTGCTCGTCCGTCCCATCGTCGTCGCTCCACCCCTCCACCTCGCTGAGGTCAAGGTCATCGAAGGCGGTGAGTACGCGGTGGAAGAGCTTCTTGGCTTTGCCAAGGACGCGGAACTTCTTCTTGCTTGGGCATGAGCTGAGGGCTTCTTGTTGCGGTTCTTGTCGATGTAGTCGTTCTTGCTCACACCGCCATAGTCGCCCTTGCCCTTCTCCAGCTTGGGGCAGTTTTCCCGAATGTGGTTGGGGCCACCACACTCGAAGCAGATCACGGGTCCTCCTCTCTTTCTGTCCCTCCTCCTCTTGTAAGCATGAGAAAATTTTCTGGCTAGAAGAGCTAACTGGTCATCTGCAAGCTGCTCTAACTGATCATCAGTTATGTCACAGAGAGCAGCAAGAGAGAAACCACAAAGCGACTCGGAAGAAGGACCAGAAGTGGGATAGGTGACTAAGGCCATCGACTGCGACTTCGACCTACAAGAGACTATGTCAATCTCGTGAGTCTTGACGCGTGAGTACAACACATCAAGAGTCAAGGTCGAGAGATCGGTGGTGTCCTTGATGGTAGTCACCTTCATCTCCCAAACACGCAAATCAAGCGCCGTGAGCATCTGACGAGCGTTGTCCGAGTCAGGGTATGTGAGACCGATCGCTCGGAGGTTGCTCAAAATCTTGTGGAAACGCGCAAAGCACTCATCGAGGGACTCACCAGCGAGTATTTCAAAGTTGTTGTAATCTCACTTGAACTGGTCCTGTCGAACTGTCTTGATCTGGGTGGTGCCCTCATGGTATGCATCGAGAGTCACCAAGATGTCAAAAGCCGACGTCAGATGAGAGTTGCGATCGAACTCGCTTCGGCTCAAACCCTGAATTATGATGTTCCTTGCCTTCGCATTCGCCTCAACATCAGCCATGTTTCCGGCATTGATGTTCTCATCGTCAGGAACAACATATCGGACCTTGACCTTCCGCCAGATGGCGTAGCCCTGAGCCTGGATGTAGGTCTCCATCCGACTCTTCCAGAAGGGATAGTCGATCCCATCGAAGATTGGGGGCTTGGTCGAGTACTTGTCTGTCGCCATGGCTCTAGAGACCGGTTAAGATCTATCGAGAAGAGCTAACCTGGCTCTGATACCAATTGTAGGACCGAAAATGGCGACAGAGGGGGGGAGTGAATGGAGCCCTTTAAAAATGCGCACCAAATATTCAGGTAGAGTCCAGAACAGTCACAAGCTTCTCTATGAAATATATATCAACCCTCTACTGTGATCGAGATGATCAAGCCATTTTTAGAGCAGTCGAAGTATCCAAAAGAAGCTTAATTGACAAAAGAAGCTTGTTTTTTGCCGCAGAGATGTAGTTGGACTGAACAACAGTAACAAAAGAAATGATTCCAAATCTGGTGCCAATGCAGCCAAAACATAGGGTGCTGCAATTTTCGGCAAATTAGAGAGAAGGCAAAAACAGCAAATACTCTATTTTCGGGTGAAAACTAACCAAAGCAAAAAAGCTGAATGAAAACTGAACTAATACTGCCAAAAGGCTGCTCTAACAACAAAAGAGAGAGAGCAAAAAGAAAGGAAGAAAACAAACCAGAAAGGACTGTAATTGGTGAACCAAAATGGCTGAAAACAGAAGAAGAATCTGCTGCAATTGCTTGACCGAGAACAACGCAGCTTGCTGCAGTTTGCTGCTGATTGGGAAGCACAAAAAGGAGTCTAAACCAAACACTTCAGGCACAACTGAAAAACAAACTGAAAGAACAATGTTTGTTGCCCTCTTTTGGCCGAAAGAACAAAGATACTGCAGTAAAGACTAAACCTGAAAAGCTGACCGAAAGTAAAGACAAAAGAAAACAAATTCTGCAATTCAAAAGGAAAAAAGGATCGGCTGCTTGCTGCTCCAAGAAATAAGTGATTTCTAGTGTAAACTGCAGCAATAGCTAGGACTGCATGTTGCACATGTTTTAGGGAACTAAGAAGGAGTCATCATTCTGCACTCAAACTGCAGTCCAAAGAGCATCCAATTAAAACAAAAAGGCAAAACAAGCCGATTGATTTGCTGCTCTTCACCAAGGGATGAAACTTAGAACTAAATAGCAGCAAGATCTTGAAGTCAAGAAAATACACCCAAAAGACAATTTTGCTGAAGAAAGAGCTCAACTGAGCAAGAACCTGAAACTGCAGCTTCTTAAAAACAAACTCTAAACAATGATCAAGAGGAGAAGAACAGAGAAGAATAATCAAGGCACAACAAAGAGAAGAACAAAATAGTAGAGCTCAGAAACGAGATTCTTGAAAACAATACAGAGACATGAATGATTATATTAGAGAATGTTCTCAACTCATCTCTCTAAAACACACACATGGAGAGCCAATGCACTAAAACCTTCTCATTTTTCATACATGGAGAGAAACAAACATAAAACTCTCACACCCACTCTCTCAACTCTCTCCACTAGAGATCATCCTCTATTTATAGCCTCCACTAATGGGTTTATAACACACTTTACCCATTAGCTCTCAACAACTCATGGCGCTTTATCCACAATCCACTTCCTTTAGTGCAGCTTTGCGTATTCACCAAAACGCCCCTCGTGCACCTTCTAGGAAGCTTCCTCATTCCTTGCCCTCCAATCCACGCAGCACCTCGAGTCCTCGTCGTCTTCGGCACACCTCGACCATTCTGACCTCGGCACCGCCCGCGCCTAGTTCGGTCATCCCGTGCCTCGCCACGACTCCACCTCGACGTCCTGCAGCCATCACAGACAAGAAACAAATCACATAGCACCGCTCGAAATATTGTAACCATACATTAGCATCAGAAGAAATACTCAAAGCCCAAACCGATCGAAATGAAAAATAAACAACTTAAGCACGTTCGACCTAGTTCGACAAGGTCCGACCGAAACTGACTGCACCGTGCAACGACATGGCTTGAACCACTCAAACCAAACTCAAACTTTCCCGAACACGCGTCAATTACCCTTAGTCCTCTCCCTCTACATCCCAATCAGGGTGGGGTTGGCTCACCGCGGTCGCCACCCCCTCTTTGTACTCAAGCACAAGCCAAAATGAGATGCGTCATTAGTGGCCTGATAGCGTTGATTGGATTGGATTGGGATTAGTTTCATGAAATTGAGTTTTCTTGTCTTCTCATCTGATTGTACTCATCGATGTGATTCAATTAGAATTAGTATTTGGATTCTGTTCTGACTTTATTCAATCAGCTCGTTCGCCATGGCAATGCAGCATTGACCGGACCAGCCTACCACTGTCTCTCTCTAGGCACTGCCTCCACTATGCACTGGCTCTAGTGCCCACAAACAGAGAAGGGATACGGAACACATGGCCATCTCCATCTGTCATAGCCCATGGGGGTGGTTGCACTTCTGACGTCTGCCGCTGGAATTTGGGGAGAGAAGGACGGGATGGTTCTGGACGGGAAGGGGCCGACGATTCAGTAGCACAAGGTCGATGCACACGCAGGTGATGTAGCGCATGTGGCGGTGATTGACCAGATGGTAGAGAAAGACCTTTAGGCGTAGCTCCTCGCTCCTGACCACGAGTGCGTGGGAGTGCTTGCCGGAGTCCAAGGAGGTGGCCGAGGACGATGAGAAAACTGTTAGAAATCTCTCAAGATTTTTCACTCTGCTCTAATATCAGGTGTTGGAAATCTCTTAAGATTTCTCACTCTGCTCTGATACTAGATGTTGGTGATAGCCTCTCTCAAACACACGCTTACATGGTGGAATGATGCACACAAACACAGTGGATGGCTCGCCGAAGTTGGGAATGAGACGACGAAGCTAATAACAAAGTTGAACACAAGAAACTAAGGCACAAGATTGTAGTGCTAACTGCTCTCACCTTTTCTGTGTTTTCTTTGTTATTCTCTGTCTCAACTCACTCAAAAGATTTACATGGTATATATAGAAATAACCAGGTCTCACAAGCAAGCCACTCACCCACACAACTTTGACTTTGACAACGAGTACCAGTCCATACCGAGCAGTTCGCCAACTGACTGAAGATCTACATCATTCCAACCACTCCCACTAACGACTGCTATAGGGACCACAACTGCTACAGTAACCAACGATTGTTACAGTGCAGACCGCTTCTGAGTATGACATCTACAATACTCCTTCGAGTATGACGTCTATAGTACTCCTCCCAGTATGACGTCTACAGTACTCCTCTAAGTATGATGTCTACAGAACTCGGTGTAGCTATGACTGGTTTGCTACAACATGACGCCTCAACTATGACACCAATGACCATAGTGCCAACGACCATGGTGCCACCGACCACAACGCCACAACCATGGTGTATTGGAGCTACATTACTCGGCGCGGCTATAGTACTCAGCAAGGCATCCTTGTGCATCTCGCACAAGCGGGCTGAGGCAAAATGCGCCACGTCCTAGATGGAGTCCGAAGTGTGGTTCTTGGGATGCTCAATCTTGAAGGTGTGGGAGTCGAATTCCCTTTCCCTCGCATAGAGGAAGACCTCCATTAACCAAGATTCCCGATCCATGATTTTGGTCTTCCGGCCCCTAAAAATGGGCTAGTGGCGATAATCCAAATACTGCATAACCTTGCGAAGGATATCCACAAACTCTGTCATCCTCACTGTAAGAGAAGAAGTCCCACGGGCACTCGAAAGATGATCCGACCATCTACAATTTTGAACAAGAGAGAGTTAGAATATAATAAAATATAAAGAAAATAAAGGTATGTAAAGAACTAAGAGTGATGAGTGAGAGCAATAGGTACGCTATATCTTATTGAAGCTTTTCTTAGTTTTTGAAAATAGAACAAAGTCCTTAGGTACGACTAGTCTAACTAAGGTCTCTATAGTCGTATGCTCTAATACTAGCCATATCGGACCCAAATTTAGTCAATCCAGAATCCTCCGTGAAACTACTGCACAATTCTTTGGATAAGTAGATAGTGTTCATAGATATAATATTGAATCATTTCATACAGGATGTAAACCATACCATGCATTAATGTTACAAGACATTAGAGTTCAAATAGACAACGTCGGGTCAAGTTTACAATAGGGTTGTTCAGGCCAAAAGGATACATTACACAAGAGCGAAAGCGGTAGCGAAATCAAAAGGAGAAGGCACATCTCGCCATAGGTAAGTGACTGGGATGACATGTGTGCTTTCGATATTAACCAAAGGTTTGGAAAATATTGGTGCTTGCAAAACATTGACTTAGTCGGCCAGACTGGGGTGCGACTTAGACTGTAGAGCCTAATCTAATCTCAATCGCCTTCTTCACCATCAGCTCCTGGAACATCGTCATAGGGGTAGTGTCCTTGGTCCATGTGCTCTAAAGGATTTTATGAGCAAGGGTGAGCACAGGCAACAGTGCACTGTGAGCCAACACATAGAAATGCAAGTATTTATACATGCAAGGCTTAACAAGGAAGACTCGGGTTATTTTATTTGCGAAAGGCAGAATTAAAAAATACAATACTTAAAGAACTCCTATGATTTAGCATTTTAACAAAACTATGTTTTATTAAAGAGAGTGAAAGTATGCAATATTTATAGTGGTGCAGGTTCCATCCACCTATTACATGGTTCCATCTACCATGCTTAATTTTGATTACTAGGGTTACATCCACCCAATTAACAATGCTAGGTTACATCTACCCAGGGAAATCCAAAACCAGGGTTACATCCACCCGACGAGTTTTCATCCCACCCACAAAGGTTTTTGAAATAGAAACTAACTCGAGTAAGTTTCTATGCCTACCTTTGACCGTGGGTATGGCTGTTCGAACAATTTATACTTTGCAGAGACTACACATTTTACCCACAAGAGATAATCAACTTGTTAAGTTTCACATATTTCCTTAGACATGTGAATCAAGGATATCATCATGAGGCCTTTATGATGCATTCCCTAGTGTAAGTTACACTTGCTAAGGTTTCACTTGAGGGTGGTTACAACCACCACACCCAGACCGCACTTGCGCCATACGGTGGCTTACACCAACAAGACAACATATGTTCACGATGGCTTAAAACCAGTGACACGGCTCGTAGGTCACTCCAATGGTGCAACCCGCACTAGTGAATGCAAGTTATTTAGCCAAGTCGTATCTATTATAGACTTGTGATTGTATTGTTTTACATTGGGAGGTCATCACATGATTAAGTCTTTAAATTATCCGGGTAGTACATTCCACATGCCACCATTTCTCATTCTACATCCGCACCAACCATCATACCATTCACCCAGATATGGTAGCAGTAAGTTTTTAAGGTTTTGAGAGGCACAAAACTAAGTTATCTCAAATACACTAGTCATTTACCTCTAGTGACTAGCCAAAACAAGTTTCATGATTAAAAGATGATGATAGGGCAATTTAATGGCCTGGTACTAAAACAAGACTAGCATGTCGCTTAAGTATAATTATAGCTAGTAAAGTTATCAATAATTATCTAGGGTGATAAAAATTAGCTGATTCAAGTGTCACGTAGGCATGTAACTACCTTACGTTTAACATACATTTGCATAACAAATAATAGCATACAATTTGATAATTTAAATGAACATAATTTGCATAAAATGTAGGTTTAATATGATCAAATTATTGACTCGCTGGGTCAAAGGCAGGCTGGCCTTGGAATTCTTATGTTTCCTCGATCTAGGGCTCTTCCGCGTCTTGTACTCTACTCAGATAGTCACATCGGAAAACAGACAAACAAAAGAGCAAAGCAAATAAATAGAAAAGAAAAATTCAAATGAACTCCAAATTGGATAAAACTAGTTCCATTAGATAGATCTTGAATTCAGAAAAATTTAAAAACAAATTTCATTAAATTTGGAGCTAAAATGAGCGAGAATGGCTTTCCAAAGTTTATATTTGGATTAAATCCAAAAATAAATAGAGAAAGAGAAATTCTCTCTAACAGGTGGGGTCCACCTTTTAAATTAATTTTCTATTGGAAAAGACTATAGAGGCTGACAGATAGGTCCCATGACTATTGAAATTAATTTCCAATTATTTTCTAAAGGAAAAAATCCAGAGGCTGACATGTGGGGGCCCTTCTACTGTGCAAATAGTAACTGGACCCACATGTCAGTGGCTTCCATTGACTTAACTGGTTTAAAATGGAATTAAACGCCGACGAGGCCCACATGTTGGCCACTCATTAACTTAAACACGGATGGGGGCCCACCGATCAGCACCTAATTAACAGGGACTAATGAAAGCCGTTACACTAATTAATAACACGCAGTTAATATCTAATCTAGTTGTTACAGTGCTCCTTCCCAGCCGAAGGGAGGCGAGGCTCACCGACGGTGAAAAGTGCCACGGTGGTCAAAGGGGATGGCCAAAATGGGACCTACGGCATAGCGCGAGCCTCCCCGTGGGGTGATGCAGGCCAATTCGGCTCCTAGGGTGGCTGGCAGCGAGACTACGTGGCAGCGAAGGGCCGACCATGCACGGCGATGTAGAAGATTGTAAAGCTCGATTCCAAGCTAGGGGAGTAACTACGGGTTACGGGGAGCTTACTGGAAGCAAGGGAGGAGCTTGGGGACGACGAGGTTGGGCTGGCAACGGAGAGCCAAGGCGGCGGGAAAGGGGTCACTGTGGAGAGCTTGTCGGAGAGGAGGGTGCTCGACATGGTGCGGGATGTCTTCGGGACGTCCGTGTGGTGCTCCAAGTGCAAGGAATTGGGCCGAGGTGGCGCAATGCCTGAGATGGCCTGGCAGCAGTGCTTCGACTAGAGGGGAGGAAGAAGTGGAGGGGGTGGCGCTCGGGGACGATTGGAGGCCCAAGGGAGCAATTGGGGGTGAGGCGGAGTCGTCTGAAGGCTTTACAGCCGCCGAGGGGAGGGGGTGCTTGGCTCTGTGCTAGGCAGCAAAGGCGAGGGAGAGAGCTAGCGTGCTGTGCTACACGGATGGGAGTTAAGGCGTGCAGGCAGTTTGGTGGCAATAGGCGGCCGGGAGACGCGAGCACGCGGGGGCAACATGGTATGGGAGTGATGGGGGTGGGTTGACGCGGTGCGTGGAGAGGGATAGAGAGGAGGGTCTAGGCCAGGGCTAGCTCGGGCATGGGTGGCATAGCACTATGGAGGTGAGTCGGGCGTGCGTAACACTTGCATGGCACAAGCACGAGGATTGCTCTGGGCGAGGCCAGGGAGGCGCCAGGCAGCATGGCCCGAGGCAGGCTAGGTCAAAGGGGGCAAATCGGCCAAGCCAAAGGCCATGGGCCTAAGGAGAGGCAGGGGTGGGCCAGGCCAGTAGATTGAATTTTCAAAAAATTTGAAATTCAAAATTTGGTTGGATTTTGAGATGACAATTCTCCACCTATGTGGTTTTCTATAAAGCCTGTCTCAAACCAGGAAAAAGGAGGAGGGTTGTGTTAGACTTGGCAAGCCAACATAAAAATCATGCCATCTTTTCATGGAATGAAACCCAAATTAGTTTCATTGGGGTGTAACCCTCTTAGCGACGTGCCATATCGGAACCCGGGTGTGGTGATAAATGAGCAAGGGTGTAGGATCAAGGATACCGACTAGAGGGGGGTGAATAGGAGGTTTTTAAAATTTTCTTGTTCACTTGATTAATTCTTCACAAATTTAGTAGCAAGAATGTAGAACAATTAATCTTACACAATTCTAGTCAAGAGTATAGCTCTTACCGTGGTGATCGGAAACTTGCCGGTTTCCCCTAATCCACGTTGAGGTTAGCCCGAACGAATCGGACCGGCTCCACAAATTAAGCCGAAACACCTCGATCACTAGTGATAGCTCTTCCCCGTTCCAGGTAGGTGAGCTTCAACCTTCACAAGTCACCGGGCCTTCTCACAAGCTCCTTGAGAAGATCACCGATTGAACCTCCGCCCAATCGTCTAAGTGCCGGCAAGCACTAAGAGTAATAAATCCGGGCTTCACTTGAATGCAATTCTAGTGCCAAATGGATCAACTAGTGAATTCTAGCACTAATTGCAACACCACTTCAATTTAATGCTCAATGTGTGAAAGAGAGTGGAGTGAATGCTCTAGGGCTCAAGAAATATGCAATGGGTCTCTAACCTTAGCTCTTGTGCAGTGGTGGGGGTATTTATAGCCTCCACCAACCAAAACTAGCCGTTTGGCACAATTTCCTGAAAAATTCAGGATGAGCGGTACTACCGCCCCCAGGGGCCGGTACTGCCGCTACCAAATCTTCGTGGTAGAACGGCTATGTCAGAGCTCTGCAGTGACCGTTGGATTTGGCGGCGCGGTACTACCGTCGTTGTAATCTGCGGTGCTACCACTCTCTGGTAGTTCCGCAAAGTCGACGCGGTACTACCGCTCTGGCTAAAATCTGAAAGGTCCCAAATTCGGCGCTCTCTGGAAAAAACGTACCGCTCTCAGTCCGGAGCTACCGGACCCCGGAAGTACTGCTCTGAAAGGCGGAACTACCGCTCCCTGCGGTAGTTCCGACGTTGAAACCGCCGGTACTTTCGCTCCGCGAGATTTCAGAAAAGATTCGGAGGTGCTCTCTGAAAAAAAGGTTCCGCTCATCCTCCGGATCTTCCGGGCGCCGGAAGTACCGCTCGAAAATGCGGTACTACCGCTCACTGCGGTAGTTCCGGCGTTCAAATTTCCGGTGCTTCCGTTTTCAAAAAATCCAAAACGCATCCGTGGGTGCTCTTTGGAAAAAAGGCTCTGCTCGTAATCCGGAGCTTCCGGTCGCCGGTACTACCGCTTCTGGGCGTGGAACTACCGCTATCCGGTAGTTTCGACGTTCAAAACTGCGGTACTACAGTTCGACCAGATAGAGCACAGACTTGTTTTAAAAATTGATTTTTGATGAATGCATGCTTTTAGGTTGATCCAAGTGGCACATAAAATTTGCTATCAAGTTACTTGCCAAGATCCCTCTTTATGGTACGATTATCTCCCCTATAATCCGGTCTTCCACCATTCTCCTAAGACCGGTAAAATAAAAGAGATCCTTTCTAAATATACATGTGCCTTGAATAATTTTGAGTCTTCATTTTTATCCATTGGCTTGCATCTTGTCGCTCACAAGTGGACTTACCCTTCGCATGCTCACAAAACGTGTTAGTCTCATATTCACATGAATTCAGTAATTACCAAAACCATTTTTAGGGGCCTAGATGCTTTCAATCTCCCCCTTTTTGGTAATTGATGACAACCAAATTTTATGTGAGGTAAATGTTTTTGAATATACCAATTTGTTTGGCAACAAGTTGTATATTCTATGTTGACTTTTAAATGAGAGTAGTTCTTTGCAATAAAATTTGTATTGGCATGAGATGAATTATTCTCATTTTAAAGTCCAAGAGGGAAGATGACTCCCCCTAAACATGTTCATGGATACAAATGTGACATTTTGTACAGGATGCACAAGACAAAGAGATATCATAGAGTGAAAGTAAATTGTCATTTAAGCAAAAGGCATAATAAGCATCCATGAGCATAAAGTTCATTACATCCAAGCAACCATAAACAGATAGATTAAATAGATAGATAGTCCAACTGCCCAACTTTCCACACACTTCTCCCCCTTTGGCATCAAATACCAAAAAGAGACTACTCTTGAGGAGGAGAAGGGTCACGACGGAGACGGCGTCGAGTGTAACGAGGAGGCGACCGAGGCGGCGACGCAGGCGGCTGAGAGCGAGACTGCTCCATGGCTGCAACTCTGCCATCTAGTGAGGTCAGCCTGCTATCGATAGAGTCCAGTCTCCCATCCATCGCATCCATCCTGGAGTTGAGGGTGGAGAAACCCTCAAGCATGGTCGAGTAGATCTGGGAGAGAGAAGGCTGGCCAGGCTCCTGTGCTGCTGCTGATCCTGCTCCTGCTGCTCCTGCTGCTGCTGAAGATGATCCTGCTGCCGGATCTGCCTGTCGAGCTCTAACAGCGGTGGGAATAGGAGGGTCAGGTCTGGGCTTGTATGGCTTGTGCACTCCACCACGTCCTCCGCGAAACTCAAACTTGGTATTAATTAATGCCATAATTAGGGCGCATAGTTGATGCGCTTGATGCAATCATTCTTGGAGGAGGCTATCTCCCGAATGATAACGTCAACCACATCAAATTTATCCCCCTTCATGATGTAATCTATGAGGTTCCAAGCATGTCCTCGAATGGAATCATAATTTCCGCTCTTTGGGAAGATAGTGTAGTTGATTATGCGGTTGACCAAGCTGGGAATAGGAAGTAGTCCAATATTCTTGCCAAGGACAGACTTTTCAGCAGTGTTGTAATAGATGGACATAGCATGAATATCAAGGGCGGGCTTGTCATATACCTTCTCATAAGCACTCAGCTCAGCCCACAATGCCAGCTCAAAGTCATGCTTGGTGGCCTCCAGCTTGGTGCAAACTTTCATCCATGTGAGGTACTGAAAATCTGGGGAGATATAAACTGTGGCATAAAACTGGCGTATGATCTCCTCATTGTAGTCACAAGGCAACGATACTAGCTGGTGAAGGCCTGCCCTCTGGAAGAGTCTGTATGTGCCTTCATATTTGTCAATGGAATCCAGATGATCCCAATCAACAAACTTGTGATCAGCAAACTATTGATCCGGTCCATACATTTGATCAAATACTTTCTCCTGAAACTTAGTGTGGAACTTCAGATTGATGGAGTTGCAAGGAAGCTCAAACTGATTTCTGTGGCGAAGTCTGGCATACTCGTCAGCAGTGATCTTCTTGAGATCAATCTCAGGATCCTCCCGGTCAGCTAAGTCCTCCTCGGATGCCTCCATAAGAGAACTCTCACGGCGCTCAGACTCAGTCTCGGATCTTGAGTCAGACTGAGATGCCAGGCCCTTCCCTTTATCCTGAGCTTCCTTCTGTGCTGCCTCAGATGAAGGAAGAAGAGCGATGCTGTCAGAAGTTTCCCCGGAGGAGGAATACATTCTCCTGCCAGCGGTTCTTGGTCTAACCATCTATGAACAAAGAAAACAACTTATGAGGATCAAGGAAGAATGGATCAAACTAGATTGAAAAAGATTAGACAGAGTTTGCTGCACTGTCAGGAAAATCGGTAGTACCGCCGTTCTTAGACAGGTAGTACCACTCGGCGGCAGTTCCGATTCCTGGCAGATTCTACGTTTTGACAATGTGCATAGATCTTTGGTGTTATCTTGGATGGAATCCATGGAATGGGTGTGCATATACCCTCAACCACCAAATCTACTTATTTTACCTAGAATTTTTGCGCAAAATCATCTCTATTTCAAAATCAATCTAAAATGTGCCCTAGGGTTCAAAAGAGAGATCAAAAAGAGGTTTTGATCCGAGATACCTTGAGGATTGGAGGAGTTGAACCCTTGAGAGTTGATGTGACTTGAAGAGACGAAGAAAACTCCGCTTGATTTGAAGATCAAAGGGGCGGTTTTGGAGGATTTTGGAGAGGGAGAGAGAGAGAGAGGTGGCGGTTTGTACGGGCTAGGGCGGAAGTGATGGAGCGGAATAACCGCAGGAAGGGAGAGGTCCCACAAGGGAACCCTCGGGCGCGGGCGGTTTCCCTTCTCAAGCCACTTGCGGTAGTACCGCCGATATGGACGGTAGTACCGCTCTGCAGAAGTACCGCTTCCATGGCCGGTAGTTCCGCTGAACGTTCGGACTGGGCGAACGGTCAGGTGGAGACGTTCGGACCAGGGCGAATATTCCTCTCATACGGTAGTACCGCTGTCAAAGCCGGTAGTACCGTTCCCCGGAAGTACCGCAGGAGACAACGGTAGTTACGATTTTTCTGGGACTTGAGAGATTGAGAATGGAATGAGAGTAGATGCAAATGATCCCTAGTTTTTGCACTCAATTAAAATCTTTAAGGATCATTATGCATTAAATATCCCACAAATATTATCATGAAATAGTTTTTACATTTATTTTAAAACAAAGTTCTTTTGCATAAGATCTTTTGACACAAACTCCCAAGCTTTTACAAATGAGCATGCCTTTAATTTTGCCGTAAATTTATGCAACATTAGAGTAATCTAGGACATTCAATTCACTCCTTAGTTTGCAGAAATGACTTTCATCTAAGGGTTTGGTGAAAATATCTGCTAATTGGTCTTCGGTCCGGATATGGCTAATACAAATATCTCCCATGCTAACATGGTCCCTCAAGAAATGGTGGCGTATATCTATATGCTTGGTTCTTGAGTTTTGGACTGGAATATTGGATATTTTGACGGCACTTTCATTATCACACAAAAGAGGTACTTTATCAAAATTAATTCCATAATCCATCAATGTTTGCCTCATCCACAATAATTGAGCACAACAGCTTCCGGCGGAAATATATTCAGCTTCGGCGGTTGAAAGGGCTACGGAATTTTGTTTCTTTGAGGACCAAGACACTAAAGATCTACCTAAAAATTGACAACTCCCCGAGGTGCTTTTTCTATCCACTTTGCAACCCGCATAATCGGAATCCGAATATCCAATTAATTCAAACTTAGCACCTTTAGGATACCAAAGTCCTATATTTTGGGAGTGTTTCAAATATCTCAAGATTCTTTTTACGGCTTTTAAATGACACTCTTTTGGTAAGCTTGAAAGCGAGCACACATGCATACACTAAACATAATATCGGGCCTAGATGTAGTAAGATAAAGCAAGCTACCAATCATGGATCTATAAAGCTTTAAATCTACCGACTTACCTCCATCATCAAGGTCTAGATGCCCGTTTGTTGCCATTGGTGTCTTGATGGGTTTTGCATCCTCCATGCCAAACTTCTTGAAGAGGTTTTTAATGTATTTTGTTTGGCTTACGAAGGTCCCATCCTTGAGTTGCTTGATTTGAAGTCCAAGAAAATAACTCAATTCTCCTATCATGGACATCTCAAATTCTCTAGACATCATTTCTCCAAATTCCTCACAAAAATCTTGATTAGTAGAACCAAATGTAATGTCATCAACATAAATTTGGCATACAAAGAAATCATCACCAATTATTTTTGTGAATAATGTTGTATCTACTTTACCAATTTTAAATCCTTTTGAAACAAGAAAATTTCTAAGGCGCTCATACCATGCTCTAGGAGCTTGTTTTAAATCATATAGCGCCTTTGAGAGCTTATAAACATGATTAGGGAATTTAAAGTCTTCGAACCCTGGTGGTTGTTCAACAAATACAAGTTCGGAGATGGTTCCATTTAGAAATGCACTTTTAACATCCATTTGAAATAACTTAATATCTAAGCTAGATGCAAAAGCAAGCAAGATTCTAATTGACTGCCAGGACCCAGATTTTATAATCTGGATTCCTCTGTGATTCCACCACACTATTCCCTGGATCAGTAGATAGTGCTCACAGATTACAGCTCTGAATATCAAAGTACATATCATGCGGAAGCGTAAATATAATAGTAGACTTACTCATGGGCCGATTAGGCCGAAATCATCAAATTGCAGCAGCGGAAGAACGAAGCACGCAAGTGAGACCTTCAGGACATGCCCACAGGCAGCCAACTGGAGGTTCGCGACCTAGCCCTTGACGACTTCATCTTCTCCTCCATCAAAACTAAAAGTGTTGCTGAAGCGTAGTGATCTGATTCCTACTTCTGGATTTGTTATGAGAGCGAGTGTGAGCACACTAACCACCGTGCTCCGTGAGCCAATACACAGGATGCAAATAAATAGTATGCATGGCTTATCAAAGGACAGGCTCGGGTTATTTTATTTGCTAAAAATCGTTTTTAGTAGCATTATTATTATTTAATCATAGTGTTATGGTTGCTACCTAAACTCCACACAACGAATATACAATCCACCAATCAATTGCTACATAACTCCCCAAATAGCGAGTATCATCATTTATATAATCTATCAATCCATTGCTGCCTAAAACTCCCAACAATTAGCAACATCATTTATCTAATATCATTTATTTTATCCACAAATATCTTTCGCATTCTAAATTCCTAACAATCCAATCCTTTTGTTATTGATCCACAACCATAATATGATCTTCCAATAATCAACCTGATTTTGCATTAACTATCTCTAACTAATTCACTAGTATACCTCCATCAAGAATATCATTGATCAAGTCTACGCATCACTAGTATACATCCACCAATAATATTATTGATCAGGTCTACTATTCACTAGTATACATCCACCAAGATTATCATTGATCACATTTATACTCGAAGAATTGTTATCATACCTCCAATTTTTCAAAAATTCAATTGACTCATCTAGTAGTCGATTCTATTGATCCCAATATTGTCAACATCTTTTTAGAATTAATATTAGTTATCAGTGTCGTAATCCAACAATTACCTTTGCACTCCCTAATTCTCCAAAAATCATTTAAATCATCTATCTTGTATATATATCCAATTAGTCTCCACCAATTTATTTCTCCCAGAATCCACTCTATTGTTTCCTATTTATGATCGACATAGATCCACCAATACCTTTATGTGTATACTACAATCATCCATCTCCTTTACTCACGACCCTGTTTATTCCTTCCATATTTTATTTTGTAAGATTAGAAGTGTCATTATTTGAAATACAATATATAGAAATTTCCTGAGACCTAGCAGTTTTACTCAAAAACATAATGTGTAAAGGAATGCAATAACAATAGTGATCCAGATTCCATCCACCATTACATGGCATCCGCACCATATGCTAACATTTCAGCGTTATAACCGCTTACATTACCACTGGGACGACACCCAGGACAACTCAAATCAGGGCTTTCCACTGCCCTTCACTTTTCCATACCTGTCCATAAAGCATTTTGAAATAGAACTATATCTAGTTAAGTTCCCATATCCGCCCTTGACCGTGGGCACGGCTATTCGAATAGTTTTGACTCTGCAGAGTTTGCACACTTTACCCACAAGAGACAGTTCACTCGTTGCCCCACACGATTCCTTAGCCATGCGGTTGAGCAAACCATCACAGTAACCGTTCAAAGTACCTCGCCCCTTCCATCATCTCACCCTATGGGTTGCTCCCATTTGCGGTGGGACCCATTCGTTGTGCGGGATGTTCCCCTCCTATGCGCCTAGCAGCTGGCTACCCATACTGCTAGCGCGTCGTAAGAGAACTTCTCCCCCAAGCCTGCCACCCAGGCTGCCACTTGCACTACTACCATGATGATGACTTCCAGGGTCCGGTAAATTTACTAAGCCAAGTTGTACTTTATAGACTTGTGGTTGTACTTGTTTTACACAGGAGGACATGACAAGATTCAGTCCTTAGTGGTATCTGGGCGGATCTACCACTACCCACTTTGTGCTTCCACTGCACCACACACACACACACACTCGAACCATCCGCCCAGATATTTAAGCAAGTTGGGGTTTTTGGGAACATAAAATAATCCTACCAACATATCCCAGTCATTACCACCATGACTTCCCAAACCAGAGAAATGATAATGATGCTTGGGGCATTTCAACGCCCCTGAGTATCTATGCAGTACTAAGCATAGCGTATAATTAGGGACTTTATTTTCGAAAGGTTACTATTATACTTTTGCTAGGGCGACAAGGTTCACACATTTAAATATTTCAAAGGAGATATAATATTAATCAAGTTAAATAAAGGGCATATAACTAAAATTCTGAATTAATCATGTATTTGCATATAAAATAGCAGCATGCATTCTGATAATTTAAACAAAAATAAATTGCAGAAAATGTAGGATCAACATGATCAAAGTATTGACTCGTCTGGCGCGGTTTACCGCAGTCTTGAACTCACACAATGCTTCCTCTTGAGCTTTTGGGCCTCTATCTTCACTTCGGGCTTGATCTCGCTTGATTTACTGAATCTTCACGACTCCCAATTTCTAATTACGCGACAAACGACTAAATCCAAATAAACGCAAATAACTCAAAAGATCTAAATAAATCCGAATAAACTCAATTTAGTTTTATTATGAGTTAATGGGTGTTTCGAGTGATTTGAGGCAAGGCCGGTGGTAGAATACGATAACTTGACCCTTATAATCTCTTTTACTGTTTTTGTATATGTCAATGAGGTTCCATGAGTTAGGTTAGATTTAGGATTCTGTTTGATGACCCAGGATTGCTATATTTTAGTATCTATTTACGATTATGACCCTTTTAATTCGAGTGCTCCCTGAAAGTTACTGTTATTGATATTTTATGTACCTTCAGTTATTACTAGTCATAATTAGAATCCATTGGTTCGGGTCCTAACTTGCTATATTTAGTTAGGTCCATCATTGTTACCAAATCTACGTTAATATTTAATTAATAGTACCATTGGTATTTTGCCTATACTTCAGTTATTATTAGGCTTAACTCTATTTAATTTAGATTTGTTTATCTAGGCTGAGATTAGTGTACAAGGTGATATTTCATTTTTGATATTTAATAAGATATATCACTAAGATTTGTTTAATGGTGGCTTGATAAATATTGGAGCATATACGTTTTCATTATAATTAGGTGTAATCTTTATTAGGTTTGGATATTTAACCATAGTTATATTTCCTTACCATTGCTTTGAATTAATAATTAGCCTTCTAGATGATTGCTTAATCCAGATTAAATATGCATACATGAACTAGTCCAAATATTAAATAGTCTCATTTATATCCTAGTTAATTTTTATTAGATTCTCCAAATTATTCCCTAATTGTCCATAATTTTCACCAAAATTTCAATAAGCTTCAAAAATCTTTGGTTTCCATTTCGTTGGATAAATCTTGAATTTAGATAAATTTAAAATTTTATTTCATTCAATTTAGAGTTAAAATGAATAAATTATGCCCATTCAAAGTTTTCAGCCTAAATAATTCCAGAAAATACTAAAAGTCTGACAGGTGGGTCCCACTCCCTATTTTTAATTCATTCTTTTATTTTTATATTCCATACACTGTGCCTATGACAAGTGGACCCGGCTATTATTTAAATAAATGGGGCATGGCCCACATGTCAGTGAGAGTTGCATGTTTTAATCCAACATTAGCATTTTGTGGAGGTTATTAATCATTAACTAATTGCCATTAGCATGAACAATAATTAAGCTTATTTACATCAATACCCTACTGTTACTTTCGGCAAAAAAGGTGGAAATCCTAACTAGGCTTGCGACCAGAAGGATTCGAACGTGGGCGGGTGCGGTGAGAGCGGGCGCTGCTAGCCACTCGGCTAGTTGATGTTACCTGTCTTACCGAGAGGAGTAAAGGTTGAAGAGCTAGGGCGGTGGTGTCCAGAAGCAGAGGAGCCCGAGGCAGCGGTCGGGCGGCAGCGGCGCCGGCGAGAGGCGGTCGGAGGGGGGCTGGAGATAGCTAAAACGGAATCCCGGAGCCGCGGTGAAGCTAATGGAGGAGTCGGCAGGGTCCGAGGAGCGTCGAGGGGGACCGGCGGTGAGCTCGGGGATGCTCTCGGTGACGGTGAGCTGTGGCGAGGGAAGGGTGTTGGCAAAGGTCGGCGGGGGTCCGGGGCGGCGAGAAGTCGCTCCCACCGAGAGGAATCGAAGGGAGCTCGGTCGTGGAGGGGACGGCGGCGGTGGAAGAGCTTTCGACCGGCGGCGAGAAAAACTGGCCGTGAGGCGAGGAGGCGGCAACGTCGGGCGCGCTCGAGCGAAGCCGGCCTGAGGGAGAAGGGGGCAAGGGGAAAAGGGAAGGAGGCGACTAGGGGTCTTATAGGCGAGCGCGTGCGCGGGAGGGGGCGGAGGACCAGGCCGGCAGGGAAGGACCACCGGGCAAGGCGCCGCGCGGGGCTCAGCGCATGGCAGAGAAGCGGCGACAAGACGGGGCGGAGTTCTGGCGCAAGACACGGCAGGCTGGATTCGCGCAGAGAAGAAAAGGGGAGAGAAGACGTGGAGGAAGCTCGGCCGCAGAGGAAGGAGGAGGAAGGAGAAAAGAATGGAAGAAAACGCAGGCATGTGGCGCGAGGGAAAGAAAGAAAAAGGGGAGGCGCGCAGGGGCTGGGGCCCGCAGGGCAGTGAGAGAAAAGAGAGAAAGGAATGGGGAAGAAAAGGGAAGAAGCTCAAGCAAAGTTTTTAAATTTCTGGATTTTAACTTAAATTTCTATCTCATGGTTATGATTATTGATTTCAATTTTTTTTTGCATGACAGTTAAATTTCAAATTTTAATTTTTAACTATTTGGATGTGAGCTTTTAAAACTTCTTTAGCCATTGCTTCTCTTTTATTTAAGTAAATTGGATTTCAATTTCTTATTCCCATTATTTAATACCTAAACTTTAAATTGTGCGCAGACCCTTTGATTTTTCTATTTCTTTTGTTGACACCAACTTTGCTTTTAGAGTTGGATATTATTTCTTAATATTTTAATTTGCATGTCAAAACCCGAAAGATTTAAATATTCAAAAGAAATTTTGAACACCAGCAAAATTTAAGAAAAGTTTTTTTAAAGGCATTTCCTAATTTTGAATATCCCAATTTTGGGATGTTACATTGACTCAAGTCTAGCAACGGGTGCAAAAGTTTCATCATAGTCTAAACCCTCGACTTCAGTATAACCTTGAGCTACTAACTTTGCTTTGTTTCTTACCACAACTCCGTTTTCATCTTGTTTGTTCCGGAAGACCCATTTCGTGCCAATCACATTGTGCTATTCGGGTCTTTCCACCAATGTCCACACTTCATTTTGTGCAAAATTGTTCAACTCTTCATTCATGGCATTTACCCAATCCGAGTCATCTAGAGCTTCATCTACAATCTTAGGCTTAAGAGAAGACACCAAAGAATAATGTTCACAAAATGAAACTACTCTAGAGCGAATTTGAACACCCTTACTCATATCACCCAATATTTAATCTATTGGATAATCTTTGGCGATTGCGTTGTGGATTTTGAAATTGTTTTGTTGTTGATCCTTTTGTTCATCTTCTGTGACTTGAATGTTGCTTGTTGTAGAAGATGTGAGTGACTCCACTAGTCTTGATGAGCTTGATGATAATGGATCTTCCTTTGGCTTGATGTCTCCGATTTGCATGTTTTTCATAGCTTTGCGCAAGCCTTCATCACCTACATCATCTAAATATTTTTGCTCTTCTTGAGAGCCATTAGTTGCATCAAATTGTACATCGCAAGATTCTTCTACTAAACCCGAGTTTTTATTATAAACTCTATAAGCTTTACTATTTGAAGAATATCCTAATAAAAATCCTTCATCACATCGACTTTGAAATTTAGATAGCCGAACACCCTTTCTTAAGATATATCATTTGCAACCAAATACTCTAAAGTAGGAAATGTTCGATTTTTTCCAACGAGAAGCTCATAGGAAGCCTTTTTCAAAAGACGATGCAAATAAAGGCGATTTATGGCATGACAAGCGGTGTTAATAGCTTCCATCCAAAATTTATCGGAACTATTATATTCATCAAGCATTGTCCTAGCCATTTCAATTAATGTGCGATTTTTTCTTTGTACAACCCCATTTTGCTCCGGAGTGTAGGTTGTGGAAAGTTCATGCTTTATTCCAAGTTCATCACAAAAATCTTCAACTTTTGTATTTTTGAACTCGGAACCATTGTCACTTATAATTTTCTTTATTTTAAAATCAAATTTATTTTGGCCTTTTTTGCAAAACTTTTGAAAATCCCAGAGGTTTCACTTTTATCATTTAGGAAGAATACTCATGTATATCTAGAGTAATCATCCGCAATGATTAAACAATAGCTATTACCCCCAATGCTCTTATATGTTGTTGGCCCAAACAAATCCATATGTAAGAGCTCTAATGACCTAGAGGTTAACATGATATTTTTGGAAGGATGAGAACTAGCGACTTGCTTTCCAGCTTGACAAGCACTACAAAGTCGATTTTTCTCAAACTTCACATCCTTCAAGCCAACAACTAAATCATGTTTGAAAAGCTTTTTAAGTTGTATCATACCCACATGACCTAGTCTCCTATGCTATAGCCAACCCAAAGAGGTTTTTGCAATTAAATAAGTTTTTAAGCATGAATCATTTGAAGTAAAGTCTACTAAATATAGATTTCCAAATCTAAAACATTTGAAAACAAGTTCATTATTATTTTCTTTTGAAATGATTACATTTTCTTTTGAGAATGAGCAAGTTAATCCTAAATCACACAATTGAGCAACGGATAGCAAATTGAAATTCAATGTTTCAACTAAGAATACATCAGAAATGGAAAGGTCATTAGATATTGCAATTTTACCCAAACCAAGTACCTTCCTTTTGCTATTGTCTCCAAAGGTGATTCTTTCATTGCTCCCGCTCTCAAAAGTGGTAAACATTTTTTGGTCTCCGGTCATGTGTTGAGTGCATCCACTATCCAACACCCAATGCCTTCCACCGGTTTTGTAATTTACCTACAAAAGAAAATCAAGTTCTTTTAGGTACCCAAATTTGTTTGGATCCTTGGAGGTTAGTGACCAAGGTTTTGGGTACCCAAATGGATTTCTTTTTAGCACCCAAAATCGAGGCACCAATAAAATGAGTAATTACATTTCCATTCTTAGATTTCTTAAGCATATAGCAAGAATCATACAAGCCAATAGAATGCAGTTTATTTTTAGAACAATCATTTTGCATATGTCCTACACTCCGACATTTAGTGCAATACTTATCATTTTCTTTTACAAACCTTGGAGGTTTGTATGCCGGCTTTTTACCTTTCTTGGGGATGAACCCAAGTTCTTCCTTGTTAAAAGAGCACCTTTAATCATTTAATAATTTATCAAGGGTAGCCTTCCCTTTGTAAGCTCTTTCTAAACTCTTGTTTAATTTTTGCACTTGTTCCTGTAAATTTTCATTTTCATTAGCAAGTACATGGTCATGAGCAAGAGTTAAAGCATTTATGGAATCAACATTTGAAGAGCATGACATAGCAAGAAGATCATCACAAGATGTAGATATGCTTGATTTTTGAATTTCTATACTAGACATTTTATTTAAGATATCACATGTAATACCAATGCTAGTACTAGTTTTCTTTTGATTTTCTTGGAGAAGCAAATCATGAGCTTCCTTTAGCTCCTCATAGGATTCTTGAAGAGACATGTGCTCCCTCTTCATGACCTTGAATTTTGATTTCTCTTTTCCAAGAAATTCATTCAATTCTACTAACATATCCATTAAATCATCATAAGAAGGCCCATCGTCATCAAGAACTTTTACCTTCTCCCCTTTTGCCATAAGACATGTGGGAGTGGAGAATAGCGATGGAGCCTCTTTGATGGCGATGCCCACGAGCCCCTTCTTCTTGGAAGACTCGTCCTCACTTGAGTCGGAGTCGGAGTACTCCTCCTCGGAATCCCACTCACCAATGTGGGCTTGGTTCTTCCCGTCTTTGTGAAGCTTCTTCTTGCCTTGATAGCTCTTCTTCTTGGATGACTTCTCCTTGTCATCCTTCTTCGTGAGGCATTGTGATGCAATGTGCCCCTTTTCGTCGCATTCATAGCAACGGATGTTGCTATACTTCTTGTTGGAGGAGGATTGCCACTTCTTGCCCTTGTCATGACTTGCGCCTCGGTTTGAGCGCCTTCTCATGAATTTATTCATCCTTCTCACAAGAAGGGCAAGCTCCTCTTCGGAATCCTCTTCTTCATCTTCGGACTCCTCACTTGCCACCGCCTTTGCCTTGAAGGCGGTGATGTTCTTTCCTTTGGAGGTGGATTGCTCCAAAAGTTCCTCCTTGTCCTTCTTATATAACTCATTAGTAATTAGATTACCCAAGAGTTGTGTTGGCGTCATCCTCGCCAACTCCGGAGAGTTGAGAAATAGTGTCACCAACATCTCGTACTTCTCCGGTAAGGCCCTAAGCATCTTTCTCACAATGTCAAGATCGGAAAGATTAGTTCCAAGGCCCTTGAGCTCATTCACAATGTTGTTTAGCCGTGTATACATCGCATTGATGTCCTCTGGCAACATTATGAATGTCTCATATTTGATCCTAAGCCGATGCAACTTTGCCTCCTTAACCGTGTATGTCCCTTCATGTATTTTCGAAAGGGTAGTCCAAATAGCGTGAGCCGTCTCAAGATTGCTCACTCTATTAAACTCATCCGCGTTTAAGGCTCCAAAGAGAGCATTCATGGCTTGGGCATCTAAATGAGTGTTACGCCCATCTTGTTCCGTTGGGTGCTCGGGATCAAGAGGCATGACGTAACCATCATTTACGATTTTCCAAATATTAGGACTCATGGCCTTTAAATAAATTGACATCCTAATTTTCCAATAAACATAATTAGAGCCATCAAATAGAGGTGCCTTGCCTACCACAATCCCCTCACTAGCCATCCTTTTCTCTCTAGACGGTTAAGTCTATAAATGAGAGACCAGGCTCTGATACCACTTGTAGGATCAAGGATACCGACTAGAGGGGGGTGAATAGAAGGTTTTTAAAATTTTCTTGTTCACTTGATTAATTCTTCACAAATTTAATAGCAAGAATGTAGAACAATTAATCTTACACAATTCTAGTCAAGAGTATAGCAATCTTAGCTCTAAGCAAACAAATGATCACAATAAAATAAATAGACAAAAGCTAAGAAAGAGATGAACACAACCGATGTTTTACCGTGGTGATCGGAAACTTGCCGGTTTCCCCTAATCCACGTTGAGGTTAGCCCGAACAATCGGACCTGCTCCGCGAATTAAGCCGAAACACCTCGATCACTAGTGATAGCTCTTCCCCGCTCCAGGTAGGTGAGCTTCAACCTTCACAAGTCACCGGGCCTTCTCACAAGCTCCTTGAGAAGATCACCGATTGAACCTCCGCCTAATCATCCAAGTGCCGGCAAGCACTAAGAGTAATAAATCCGGGCTTCACTTGAATGCAATTCTAGTGCCAAATGGATGAACTAATGAATTCTAGCACTAATTGCAACACCACTTCAATTTAATGCTCAATGTGTGAAAGAGAGTGGAGTGAATGCTCTAGGGCTCAAGAAATATGCAATGGGTCTCTAACCTTAGCCCTTGTGCAGTGGTAGGGGTATTTATAGCCTCCACTAACCAAAACTAGCCAGTTGGCACACTTTCCTGAAAAATTTAGGATGAGCGGTACTACTGCCCCCAGGGGCCGGTACTACCGCTACCAAATCTTCGCGGCAGAACGGCTATGTTAGAGCTCTGCAGTGACCGTTGGATTTGGCGGCGCGGTACTACCGCCGTTGTAATTTGCGGTTCTACCGCTCTCCGGTAGTTCCGCAAAGTCGGCGCGGTACTACCGCTCTGGCCGAAATACGAAAGGTCACAAATTCGGCACTCTCTGGAAAAACGTACCGCTCTCAGTCCGGAGCTACCGGACCCCGGAAGTACCGCTCTGAAAGGCGGAACTACCGCTCCCTGCGGTAGTTCCGGCGTTGAAACCGCCGGTACTTCCGCTCCGCGAGATTTCAGAAAACATCCAGAGGTGCTCTCTGAAAAAAGGTTCCGCTCATCCTCCGGATCATCCGGGCGCCGGAAGTACCGCTCACTGCGGTAGTTCCGGCGTTCAAATTTCCGGTACTTCCGTTTTCAGAAAATCCAAAACGCATCCGTGGGTGCTCTTTGGAAAAAAGGCTCTGCTCGTAATCCGGAGCTTCCGGTCGCCGGTACTACCGCTTCTGGGCGTGGAACTACCGCTATCCGGTAGTTTCGACGTTCAAAACTGCGGTACTACAGTTCGACCAGATAGAGCACAGACTTGTTTTAAAAATTGATTTTTGATGAATGCATGCTTTTAGGTTGATCCAAGTGGCACATAAAATTTGCTATCAAGTTACTTGCCAAGATCCCTCTTTATGGTACGATTATCTCCCCTATAATCCGGTCTTCCACCATTCTCCTAAGACCGGTAAAATAAAAGAGATCCTTTCTAAATATACCTGTGCCTTGAATAATTTTGAGTCTTCATTTTTATCCTTTGGCTTGCATCTTGTCGCTCACATGTGGACTTACCCTTTGCATGCTCACAAAACGCGTTAGTCCCATATTCACATGAATTCATTAATTACCAAAACAATTTTTAGGAGCCTAGATGCTTTCAAAGGGCCAGGATGTCACCCCCTTAGTGACGCGCTACGTTAGTGCCCGGATGTAGTGGAAAATAGGCAAGGGCCTTGGTGTATGCTTTTCGCTGATGATGTGGTGCTGGTTGATGAGAGTAGGATAGGTGTTGATAGGAAGCTCGAGTTGTGAAAGAAGACCTTAGAATTGAAGGGCTTTAGATTTAGTAGGACTAAAACTGAGTATATAAGGTGTGATTTCAGTGGTGTTAGGGCAGATGATGGAGATGTTAGATTGGACGGATAAGTAGTGCCTAAGAAGGACACATTTCATTATTTGGGATCGATGCTACAGCGGAACGATGAGATTGATGAAGATGTGAGCCACAGGATAAGAGTGGGGTGGGTGGAATGGCGCTAAGCATCTAGTGTTCTGTGTGACAAAAAAAGTCCATCAAAAGTTAAATGGTAAGTTCTATAGGACGGCGATCTGACCCACGTGATATATAGAGCAGAATGTTGGGCGACTAAAAGACAACATATACAGAATATGAGTGCAGCGGAGATGAGGATGCTACGATGAATTTGTGGTCACACAAGGCAGGATCGCATTCACAATAATGATATACATGATAGGGTAGGGGTAGCATCAATTGAAGAGAAGTTTATCCAGCATCGCTTCAGATGGTTTGGGCATCTCCAACGGAGACCTCCTGAGGCACCGGTATGTAGTGAAATTTTAAGACGTACTGAAAACGTAAGAAGAGGTAGAGTTCGACCAAGATTAACGTAGGAGGAAGCAGTTAAAAGATACTTTAAGGGATTAGAATGTATCTAAAGAATTAGTTTTGGATAGGAGCGCATGAAAATTAGCGATCCACGTACCAGAACCTTAACAAAGTTAGAGAGTATTTTAGGCTCTCGGCTTAGATAGCAGGATGTACGGCTTAAGATTTTAACATTGTAGATTTTATTTCATAGCTCTTATCTCTTTAATTTTGAGAAAGTTTCATTCCTAATCTACCTCAATTTGTTTGAGACAAAATGCTTTGTTGTTGTTGTTGTTTGAGATGACAATTGGATTACAAATTGGATTTGAAATCAACTTTTTACTCAAAACACATACAAATCCCAAAAATGGGAAGTTACAGGCTGCCTGTCAACTTTTTATATGTTATTAGGTTATTTTCATTCATATCTCCTTCTGAGAAACCTAATGCTGCTTTATTTATTGTATCCCATCTTTTGTCTAATAGTGTTATTAAAACCTTTGTCCCTAGTTTCTTTCTAGTCATACCTTTAACTCCTATAATATACATTCCTTGATGAATATATTTGTAGCCTGAATATTTTAATCCATTTTCAAATTGTTTGCTTACAATTCTTAATTCTACTGGTTGTGTCAAAACACTCAATTCTACTTCTCTGGATATTCTATATAATCTTGTTTTGTTTTCAAACATACCCATATGATATATTTGTTGAGGTTTTAATTTCCTTAAAGTATCTTTTTGATATCTTTCTAAGTCTCTTTCTAAATCTATGACTTCTTCTAAATTATCGATATCTTCACTCTTGCCTTTTAGTTTATCCATTAAAGTTAAGGGTCTATTATCTGCATTAACTAACTGGAGTCCCTTATCTCTTCTAGTGAAGCTTTTAGATAGGTCCATTTTTCTGAGTTTATGGATCTAGTAGATGCAACTATGCCTGATGAAGCTAGCACTATTTCTTTGCTTCTGTCTTCTGTATCAATTTTATTCAGAATCTGAACTAACAGCTGAAGGATGGTATTATTTTGTCTTATTATTACTTTCGAGTCTTCCTCAGATGATTCATAGTTAGAAAAACAAACAGGATGATCAAGATATTTTTCTGTTTCTTTTAGTGCTTTGTTATATTCTGTCATATAACTATGAAATAACCAAAGTTTTAACTTCTTCTACTAATTTTTTAATATTAATAACTTCTTGATCTAAATATTTAAAATCTTCTTTAATCTTTGAAATTTCAACATAGGGTTTTCCTAAACTTTTAATGGTAATTTCTTCTTTAATGTAATCACTATTTTTACTAATCTTATTTTGTTGTACCTTAACTTCTTCTAGGCTTTGCAAAATTAAGTTTATATTATTGTTAATTAGTGAATATTTATCTGCTAACTGGTTATGTTCTTTATACAACCTGTCTAATTTTAAGTCTAATTCGTCCTGTATTTTACCCCAAGTTATATAGAAATTATGTAAAAGATCAACAAGTAAATTTAATTGACTATGGGAGGTATGCCAGCTATGTTCTTCAGAAGGGTTTATTCTACACCTTATATTGATATTATCTTTGGTATTAACAGTTTTACCAGCACTAACTTCTAAATTAAGATATTTTAGTTTTTCAATGATGACAAACCTTGCTCTGATACCAATATATAACACGTACGACGCTATTCAAATGCTAATATATGACACGTATGACGCTATTCAAATGCTAATATATGACTATTTAAATGATTAAATTCTGGTCACTATTTTAATGAATTTGAATAGTAATATTCCACTTGTGACTAATATTATGAATAGAATTTGTGCACTATGATGGTATGGTGGGTATACTATTTAGTTACTATTCTGATTACTATTCGCTGAAATGGATGTTTCTTTTACGATGATTATGATTAATTTTAAACAGTAATTTTTCCAGGATCTTGCAGGTTGGCGAAACCAACAAGACAGCCGAAGTGCTTTCAGTGGTGTAAAAATCCTACTCGGTGCTCACCATACTTCTCACTAATTTGCTTCAGGAATAGCTAAACCTTTCCTTGAAATTTAAAGCTAAGATCATATGAGACAATTTTTTATTGTCTCCCCAGGTAGTTCCACCCAAAGGGAACACTTCTCTAAGGCCTCAACATTCTCTTTAGCCAAACTCAGGTTTAGCAGAGAATTGCCAGAGAGGTTTCTCCTATAGGGTCCCTAGCATAAAACCTTGTTCCATTTGATCAGACTTTGAACAACCAAGGAACTGAAGAAGAACTACTTCATTTCCACAAACTAGGTTACATATGGTTTTCCCTTTTGGGAACCTCGAAAGTTACTACACAAAGATATAAAATATACCTTACACAGCTGTATTAGAACACACTTTTGATGGATATTTTACAGTGGATATGCTAGAACTAAGATATTACAGAGGTGGGGGATTGGAGCTCTCGAAGACTCTGAGGCTGTGTTGCTCTCTTCAATTTTTCGATGCCCTTCTTCTGCGGAGTGCCCCTCTTTTTATAGCAGAGGGATATGTCTTCTTAATTAAGCCTAGAGCCTTAGGGTAGGCCTTTCTGGCATGCACACCATCTTCTAAGCACCTTTTCTTTCTTTATTCAATACTTCTGGCAAGATTCTTCAGAAGACTTCATAGGCTTCACTCCTTTCATCATGAGTGACTCATAATTGGAGGACTTTCGTTCCTATGTCGACTCATGCCTTGTCCTTTCTAAATATTCGCGCATATCTGAACTGTCATTTAGTGTATATATATATATATATATATATATATATATATATATATATATATATATATATATATATATATATATATATATATATATATATATATATATATATATATATATATATATATATATATATATATATATATATTTCAAGTTTGTCCTAACAAGCAGATCATGGAAAACGAAAATGACAACTTAGCACACAAGAAGCTCAACATAACCATTTGGTATTCAGTATGACATCACACAGGACAACGTAATAAGAAGCTTGGTTCATACAATGTACGGCATAGGTACCACACAAATACCAGAGACAAATTATTCAAACCATTGTGGGTAACATGGAAGTAAACTTGCAAACCACCACAATAACAACTTAGCACACAAGTTCAACATAACCATTTGGTATTCAGTCTGACATCGCATAGGACAACGTAATAAGAAGCTTGGTCCATACAAACAAATACCAACGACAAATTATTCAAACCATTGTGGATAACATGGAAGTAAACTTGCAGTAACCTGCAAACCACCACAAATAAAACGCTGTTGCCAACAGGCACAAACGATGCAGGATAACTAGATGCGGTAAGTATACTTCGAGAAACGACTTGGCGACAAGCTTTAGTTCCTCAACTTTACTCACAGTAGCCATGATGGGCATTAGCAGCACCGAACAGACATTCCCATTGAATGGCCTTTAGCTTCCCCAGCAGCAACCATCCATTGGGGCCATTCTCGCGGTAGGTAGTCGTCCAATGAGAGATGAAAAGCATATAGTGCGTGCCTATACTGATTGGATTCGAATTCATTAGATCAAACCTTCGTGTCTGAGCAAATAAGAGTCCTCCATACAATTCATCCCCATCAGACTGTCCACAGATCAATCATCCTCCACCCTCCCTCTGGCCCGGGAAGGACCTGGCACACCCTGCATGTACCAAACCAAACAAAGTTGTTCATCCTAAGCAGGAAAGCTCACAACTCGTTACTAAAGGTGACTGGTGATCTTAGCGCAATAGAAGTTGGCAAACAACTAGAAGGCAAACAAAGTTCATTCATGAGAAATTAATTCATCAAAATCATAACCAGCAAAAAGTAAAACATATTTAAAATTATAAGGCAATGATAGAACTCCTGCAGATTGAAATTAGAAGTTGCAGCATTATATGCAGTTTAAAACCTATCTGAGTAAATGCAGTACCGGAAAAAATGGATTGTTTTAAAAAGCTCAGCACTAACCCCCCCCCCCCCCCCCCTCAAAATGTAGTACATCTATCGTGCGCAATGTACGATAATTTATAGAAGCATGAAATGTGATTCATTGAACTAATCACCAAACTGTTTCAAATCAAATAAAAAATGGCATTAACAAAAAGCAATTCATGTTAAGATGCCAGTGCTACATAGTACAGCAAGTAATGGCAATATAACAGGAATGAATCACTTTGGACTATAGGAAAATGCACTAAAAAATCTAGGTGCATTTCACAACTGCATCTAATAGCAACAAAATGATCCAAACAAAATAATTGACAGGAGTACTGAACTTTCAACACAGTTTCATGTTGTGAGCCAACTTCCATTCAACCATCTCAAAAGAATAGGGGGAAATGACATGACAGTAGAAAACATACTAAAATGCACATCTTAACAAAATGCTAGCCAGGACATTGAGAAAGATGCATAGCGAGGCAAAATGCAGGCATAAACGTTAAGCATCAAACTTACCAAACCTAACAGCAGCACTTGCTATGCTTCCAAGATCACCATTCTCCAAAAGAAATTTAAGACTATGAATGGGCTGCAGATATGAGGCCGAACTCAATAGGTGTCAAGCGGTGCCACTTAGTCCAACACCTCAGCAACTCCTATGCACATGAAACAAAACATATAACTGAGCACTGTAACTTCTTCAAATATGTTAAATTTTGCACCAACAAAAGAAAATGTGAAACAACACATACAGACTCTTAACATGCCAAGACAAGTAATGAAATTGAAACCCATTCTAATGTCTAATTTCTCAACCTACAGGAAGAAAGATGTACCAGTAATCGTCCTGGTACATGCTACTGAGTCACACAAGATAACGGCCGGACTGGATAGGTTTTGCTGGCTCTTGTTCAGCCACTTGACCACTTTGCTGATTTCTTTGCTGGTAATTTTGAACCATATTCTGTTTTGTAGGCTCGAAAAGGTGGAAATCTTGCCACATTTTCTCATTGGTCCCTTGGGTGTGCACCCCAGAAACCTGCTGTTTCCCAGGGAAAGGGAAGGGAGTCGTGAATGCACTGTTAGTAGCAGTAACATCAGGATAACTAGCTCTCAAGTTATGCACACGATCCACTGATGGCTGGTAGCCATCAAGCCAGCTGTAATCATCAATCTGTGGGTGCTGCAGTTTCTCAACTGACACAAAATCACCCTGACGATTTGGGGTAATGTGGTTAAATCCTGGAGGAGGACCAACAGGCCTTGATGGACGACTAACAGGGTTTTTCTTTGACACAGCTACTGGTGCTTCAATGAATTTCATTGCATCAGATGATGCAACTGGCGGTACAACTGAACCAAAAGTAGATGGGATAGTCTCCTCAGTAGCTTTCACCTGATTATGCATCAAATTTGTATTGATACGACCAGATTCAACAGATACCTGAGGTGAATATCCCATAGACTGTAATCCACTAAATCCGCCCTGCAATCTCTGCTCAAGAAATCCATTTCCAGCTATGTTAACAGTATTTAGTCCACTCATTAAGAGTTTTTCTTGTTCAAGAAGCAACTTTGGATAATCTGGGGTACTGAAATGTGAAACCATGGATGCAGATACATGGGGATCAGAGACACCTGGGAAAGTTTGAATCATGTTCTGAGGGCCAACAAGTGGTGCACCATTACTTGGCCAGCTGGAAGTAGGCAGCTCAACAGGTTGCACAAATTCATAAGTAGTTGACGTTGGAGCAATGCTAGGAATCACCTCTTGCCCACCACTGGCAGTCCAACCAATAGAAGACATTGGAAGTGACTGCTTAATGTTATAGTTACTGGCAGCTGATACAGCTGCAGTGCTCTCAATGTTAACCGACCCACCATTGGTTGGCCAACCAGCAGTAGACATTTGTACAGGCTGGATGTATCCATTAACGGGTAGTTCTGAAATAACTTTTGGGAACTTTTCAGAAGCTGAAGGCTTGAAAACAATTTCTTCATCTTCTTCTCCTTCAGGACACAATGGTACTTTTGACTGCAGTACTCCCAGGTTAGCTGCCACTGAATCGAATCTGCTTGCAACACCATGTTCCAGCTCAATTGCATTTGTTTCAAGTGCATTCGAAGATCCATGAGTAGAGATGGCAACTTCTAAAACAGGTGGCTCCTTGGCCATAACAAACTTTCTAGAAGATGGATCAAAATATATTCTCAGTTGATCAATCTTAACAAAATTCTGTAGAGCCTTCCCTGCAGAAAGAATCCGTTGAACCCGTGCTTTCTTCTCCTTGGTGCTCCCATCATTTTCAAATGTTTGCTTGCTCGAGAAATCCAAGATAATCTGTGCAGGCACCAAGGGCAAAAATCCCCTTAATTCGAAATCTTCCCACAGTGCAAGTCTGTTGCCAGTTTCACCCTCTTCATACACGCCGATATCAAAAAAGCAAGTCTCATCATCGTCACCATCAATAGATGCAAGGTCTGTAAGGATGAGCTTATTCATAAATGAGACACACTGATTCCAGAAGAAAGATTGAGCATTCGCATGCTTTTCCTCCATATCAGAATCAGCAGCTAACTCTGGATGGCAGGCCAGCCATTCGATGTAGACCACAATGGCTGGAAGATAGAAACTTGATGCAATGTCATGAAGCTCTAAGCACCTTTTGAGAATATGTCCAACAAACTCAAAAGCAGCTGTAAATGCGTTTTGAAGCAGTACCCTGCGTTGCACAATTTCAGCATATGATTGGCTATCGGCTTCTTTCTTCACATTATGCACTGTGAATATAAGGATGGCAATGAGTCTAACTATAGCTAATGCATTTTCTGCAGCATTAGAACCAAAGTGAAGCTCCTCATTGGGACCGGAAGAAAGGAGAATTTTCAAATCATTGCTGACCAAAGCAAACAGCTCCCCAAATGTTTCCAAACTGTCAAAGAGATAAAAAAAAATGATTAGGCAGCGAGAGAGAGGGAAGGGTTTTTTTTGAAGAACACCCGGAAGATGAGAGGAAAGTACCTAGTCCTTGTGAAAAGTATCCCATTGAGTCTAACAAATCGTACATAGAAGGCCTTCAGTGTATCTGGAATACTGTGCTCTCGTTCTTTAGAAGCTGATTTGGTATTAACATCTTTGGTCTGAAACCTTGTTTCCCCTCGTCCTCTGCCCTTCCCAGCTGATCGTGGGGGTAATGTCCTAGCAATGGCAACTTTATTGTTGCTTGGCAGCTGTGCATAGCTTTGGCGATTCTGCATAGGTTGTACTGTCAGAAATAGAAACTAATTTCACAGTGCAGGTCTGAAAAGCTTTGTCAATTTGATTATTAGAACACATCCAGTATTGTTAAGATTAGACAGCTAGTTCCTGATAACACATCCATCCACCAGCTAAAATTATACTGCTATCTTCCAGGAATTCAGAGTTTATTTCCAGTTCAAAGTAATTTGGTTTTTAAGTATGGTATGATGCCAGGATAACAGAAACTAGTAAGCATCAAGAAAAACATATAATCATGTGATGATAAGCTGCAATCAAGTTGAGCTTCATGTCGTGAGGGACAAGTAGTTGCATTGACACAATTGATAAGCGGTAAAACGTAGCATACCTAATAAGAAAACAAAATGCTATGACATAGGAACTCATGCAATCTTACAAACGTCCCTACCATTATCTAATCAATCTAGATCCATCATATCCGACACGTTTATCTTTGTTTAATATTAAGTGAGCAACTCGAACAACATATGTCATTATCATAACCATGCCAACTTTTGTGAGGTTGATAAAACATTTAATGATTTTAAAAAATTAGTAGCATAGTGCCTTTCTAACAAAGTGGAAACATGATAGCCTTGTCACATAAGACAAAAAAAAAGAAATTACAATCATTTAGAACTTGTAATAGAGAGCATATAAGCACAAATAATGAGAAAAGAAATAAATTAACCTCATAACCATTTTCCATTAAGGATGAGTCAGTGTAAACACGTAAAATAAGTGCCATTATGGACATTTTATATGCTAAATCAGTAATGCTCCAGAAAATAAGTGCCAAAGGTGCAAATAAGACACGACAATTGGGGTCAAATCCATGATCGTCAGATATATCAGATTCACAGCTATAACTCACTGAGCTCACTACAAAAAAGCAGAAGGAGATCCATCTGAGTTTGTACCATCTGATTATATATATCAGACGAACAAGAAGAACATTGGTAGATAAATGAGAAGCAAAGTAGAATGCTATATATCAGACGAACAAGAAGAACATTGGTAGATAAATGAGAAGCAAAGTAGAATGCAATACTCGCAATTCACAGAGTAGTATAGATATGCTCTTCCCATATGAAATTATACAAATATGAAGAAGGGGTACACAAATTCTACAGCAGATAACAAAATAAAAGAGAAGCACATGACAAAAACAGAAGTACGGTACTATGGAAATGAGTTAATGAAGAACATAACAATGATACCTTCTCAAAAGCAAGGATTAAGTTGTCCCGTGCTGTAGAAAAAGGGTTATCTGCAGCCAAGCTTCGAAAGTACCTATAGACAGCCACTACTTCATTGCTTGAGTAAGATGCTAATATTGCAAGCTGAAAAATCCAATCAGAAGGTCATCATTAGATAACTGACAAGAGAATATATAAACATGTGACCAAGTTAAGCAATGTGATTTTACCTGATGGTGTGGGTTGCCACTAAAAGGGCAGATTGAAGCTGCCTCATTGTAGTAACCAGAAGCCGCAGCATATTCACGACTAGCAGAATCAGCATCACCAAACATACCCTTGTAACGGGCCAGGTCCCCCAGATATATCAGACAGCGGTGGCATGACATCAGGGCTTTCTTCACTTCAGCTGTTTTATTATAATCTTTTCCAGGGTTTTTTGCATTCTCAGGGTTCTCAGAGAAGAAACCCAGAGGAAGGCCATAATTTGATTTGATCTTCAACATCAAGTCATGATAGAAGCCAGTTGCTTCTGAAAGGAAGCTTTTGAAGGCCAATTTAATTCTCTTAATTCGATCTGTGCTGCCATTGGTCTTCCCACTCTGAGATGCAGCTGAGCCCGCAGAATTAATGTGGTGCCTGAACTCATCAATTCTTTTGTAGTGCAGCTGCCACAAGAGATACTCTATCTCATGCTTTTCAGAGAAGTCATGATCTGCAAGAATTATCTTCTCAAAATTCTCGCGCATCTGAAGCCATATTTTGGGATCTGAAGGGACTTTGGACTGTGCTAACTTCTCGAGATGACCTTTGAGTTCGGCATTCTACACAAATAAGATCGCATTATCAGCATTACATCTAAAAGCCTCATATGGACTGAATTTATCTATTGGATCTCTTTTATCACATGGGAAACCCAAACCCAAAAAGACATGAAAATCATTAAATCTAGTATTCCCCAAATCATTAACATCCAGGGAAATCATGAACTCTTCTCTCTCTTTTTTTTGTGCTTTTAGAAACAATCAATGGCCGACGGTCCAACACTCAATAAATTAGCCTATCCGAGAACGCAAAGCGGTACGGTTACTACTTAAGCACTGACTAACTAGCAAAATTTACACATTCATGCATCGTATACAAGGCCGCGAGATACAGCAGAAAGTTACATAAAACCCAACCCGACATGCAAGACCATAAAAAGCACTAGCTGTAATAACGTATATAAAGAAAGGCAAGGGACCTCACCTTCTTGAAGAGGCGCTGCGCGAGGTCCCGCGAGGGCGGGGCGGCAGCACTGTCCATCGGAACGGTCATCATCCATCAAACGATCATCAGTCTCAGCGCCTCCTGCAACCCAAGAAAACAAGCTATAGGCACTTCGATTACCAACGGAATCAATCATCAGGTGGGGAAATAATGCAACCTCGCAAGCTAGTGCGTTTGGGGGACCAAACCCTAACGTCCCGCGCCAACAAAAAAAACAAGCAAGAATAGCTAAATCGCTGCACCTACATCACCCAGAAGCCATCCAAGAATCCCCGGATCTCCGTTAACCCCAACCAACCCACGGCCAAGAAACGCGAATCCGGGTCAAACCCCACGGGTTCGCGGCAGGAAAGCTCGCGATCGGGGTAGCGAGTGGGGCGAATCCGCCGTAAGCGCGACAAAAAGGAGAGGGATTCGTACCTGATCGTCGTCTTGGCGACGAGAGCGAGGCGAGGAGGAGGGGAATTGGGGAGGAAGGAGGAGGAGGAGGAGGCTATTAAGGTTTTGTCATTTTGTTTGGGGGGATGATGTCATGTGTGACGTGTCGTCGCCATGTTCGGGTTGGACGCAACCAACGGGCGGCCAGAGGCGGTTGGGGAAGCCGAAGTGGGGGCCCACAAAGCCCCTGTTCCTGTTTGGGTCCCTTCTCACGTGCATCTCGCAAAATCTATGAGAGAGAATCCATAAAATGCCACCGTAAATAAGGCGGTTTGAAGATTTGCCATTATAAAATTTTTGTTTGATGAAATACCACTCTAAACACTAGAATACCTAGGATTGGCCCGAAAACTCATCTGAAAGTACCTTTTTTTTGCTCCTGTCCCAAACCGATCCGACCGAACCTATTTTGGTTGCTATCGGTGAAGAAAACTGAATCAAAGTCGCAAGAACTCACCTCATTTGTTTTACGTATTCGGCCGCCTTGCCTGAAGTCACCTCGCATGGAGTGCGTCATCGCCTTCCTTCGTGCCATAAGCGAGCGTACGGGAGGAGATTGGCGTTCAAGGTTGGTCTAGGCCTTTTGGCTCAATTGTGAGCTATCTGGTGCAACCAAAATAGGTTCGATCGGATCAATTTGGGGGCAGGAGCAAGAAGGTACTTTCACATGAGTTTTTGAGCAAAATAAAATGAAGAAATGCAGGAATAAGGAATGAATGGCAAATCCTAGGTATTTTAGTGTTCGGAGTGGTATTTCATCAAACAAAATCTTTATAGTGGCAAATCCCCAAAAATACATTCTTTAGTATGGTATTTCATCCATTTTCTCAATCTAGAAGGGAGTGGATTTTATCTTCTCAACAGAAGTTGTCGACCTTCATGTGTCCCACCCTGATGGCACTGTTGTGTGCCTCCATCATCTCAACATTCCTCCTAATTGTTGCTTTAATTTGTAACTTCTCAAACATCAGATGTTCAAAAATATGGAAATTTTAAAACTCTTTAACGCATCTTGTTGAAAGTTGTATTTTTTAAAATTTTATTTGGACTTTTCTGAAAATTGTATTATGCAAAATAATACAAGGAATAATATACAATAAATACAAATAATAATAAAAGGATGAAAAAATGGAGGCAATGGAATTCAAAACTCAAATTAAAATCCAAATCCAAAACCAGAATTCAAACACAAAGAAAAAAGGAAATAAAATCAAAAATCAAAACTTCCTAATCTGGCTTAGCCTATTTACCCTTTTCCTTTCTTCCAACCTAGTTGGCCCACTAGCCAGCCCATCTCCCCCCTTCTCCCTCCGGGCCAAGTACCACCCCATCGGCCCATCTCCATTTCCTCCCTTCCTTTCTCTCTTCTTCTACTTCTGGCCGAGTCAGTTGACCGCAGGGGCGGATCCACAGGGTATGCCGGGTGGCCCACGGTGGGCCACGGCATACCCTGAGGCCCAGCCCAACTCAGTATTATCCCCCATCCACGCAACCCGCGCGGCCGCGCCGCCGTCTCCCTTCCTTTCAATTTGGTGCACAGAGGGTACTACTTCCTTGGGATACAGCGCTTCCTACGCGGTGATGTCGGCGACGCCGCTCCCCCCACCGCCCCCGGGCGACAGCGCCGCCGCCCGCCGCGCTCCCGCCCCCGCCAGGTATTGACATGACGGGGATCTGCTTCCGCGACCAGCTCTGGCTCAACACCTACCCGCTCGACCGCAACCTTGTCTTCGACTACTTCGCCCTCTCCCCCTTCTACGACATCCTCGACGGCTCCATCTACCAGGCGCCCCAGCCCTGCAACGTCTTCGCCTCCCGCATCGTAAAGCCTCCCCTCCTTTTTGCTTAAATTTGTGCAATGGGGTTTTAGTTTATGTGTTTGCGGACTAGCAATTTGATGCCAATGTGATATAATTGTTTTCAGCTTGTTGACCGTTGCAGTTTTTGGACATTCTCGGTGGATTTTACCAATCTAATTGCAGATTTTAGGTCGCTTCTGACTTATTTTTTCCTTGGACTGTTCTTGTAACGTTTCAGAGTAGGGCTATGGATCACATATCGGAAGCATTTACTACGGCATGCTTAAAGTTGGAGAAAATTGGGAATGGTTTGGTCGTATCTGACCTGTTCCTTACATTTTTCCTTTCGTTTACCTGTTTATCACATGATGAACATCTCTTACGCATGGTAATATATGGTTGATAGTTAAAGAACTTCACCTCTTAACAGACATTGAGGTAAAAAAAATTGGCCAATTTTTGTTGTATTGTCAGTGGAATACTTTTGTGGAGCACTCAGGCACTCAGCTGATCTTGTTAATTGTGGTTCTCCCGAATTTGAAAAACTGAAACTAACAAGCAGTGGCATTATTGGTCAGGATAAATGTGGTCATTGATTCACGATTAGGTTCGCAAAAAAAGTAAATGTATACATTTTCTGGAGGATCTGGGACTATGTACCTCTAAAGTACGACTATTTATAAATAAACTCACTTAAAATTGCAGAACCGACAGATTCCTCCTAAAGGATGGTAACTCTAAATATCTACCCCTGTTCTGCTACAGCATTGTTGAATTTAACTTCCTTTTTGGATTGAAAAGAGGATTTTGAGAGGTAGATGTAGGCTGCAACACTTGAAACTCTGGAGATACAAAGTTATACAAGTAGGAACCTTTATGATTTTAGACTTATTTAAGACTTATCATATTATTTAGTGCCTGTATACTGAATTACAGTGTAAATTTTACAATTATTTACCGAATTGGCAAATGGTTTTACCGAATTGGATATGAAAATTTTGGTGTGGCATACCCTTTGGTAAAATTCTGGGTCCGCCACTGGTTGACCGCGTGCCCGTACCCGCACCCACCCGCGTTGAGCAATCCTTGCTCACGCTTGCGACCTACACCTAGGCCTGGTTGCATCCTGCCCACACCGAGCCGCCCTCGCCCATGCCTGTGCGCGGCGCACGCATTCTAGATCCTTGTATTTTAGTGTTTGGAGTGGTATTTTATCAAACAAAATCCTTATAGTGGCAAATCCTCAAAAACACATTCTTTTCATCAATTTTCTCAAGCTGGAAGGGAGTGGGTTTATCTTTTCAACAGAAGTTGTCGATCTTCGTGTGTCCCACCATGACGCCAGTGTTGTGTGCCTCCATCATGTCACCATCGCTGACGCATTCCTCCTAACTGTTCATTGCCTCCGCCTAGACCACAACTGGCTATCTAACGGGGTGTATCTATCGTCAGGACCCGGAGAAAAGCAAGTCTGCAATGAAGGAAATGGGAGCCTATTAAAACGATATGTCAACTTCAGTTTAAAGCGCATGGATGGCGGAGATCCAAAGGTGATTAACAATTTCAGTAATGAAGGAGATGGGTCTGTAGACGTCGCCCCATTGTCTTTTCTTGTTTACTTTCAGTTAAACTCAGTTCAGCTAAAACAGTTCAGTTCTATGCACCGCAGCTGTAAAACTTTGGAGTATTTAGCCCATGTGTGTTGTGTGGAATGGAAGTAAGGAATGAGAGAAAAACTTAGTGTCCTTAGTTAGAATAGCGAGTCTTTAGTTAGGATAGCATAGAACCCTAGTTGTTGCTTTCCCCCATTTTCTTCCATCTACCCAAAACTATCTGAATCACTGAAAATTTCGGTTCCATTTCAAGCTAATCGGATTCAGGCAGCGCTGGATCTGACAAAGGGATTCGTGGAGTGAGGGTTGGGAAAAATCGGTAATTTTCCTATAAAATCCTTGAGCTTGGTCAGATCTTACATTCGGAGGGGAACACTTCATCGATTCAGGCTTGGGTTGGCTGGAAACAGCTATAAAATCCCTGAGTTGAAGCGATTGAAGCCAGTTGGCTGTGAAGGATTCCAAGAGGTAGAGGGGACAGGTTGGCACTTGTGCTGGTAAAATCCCTTGAACCAACCCTATGAATCTGGCAAGATGGTGGCGACTACCAGATATCATGGTAGCTTGGTTGATGAGAAAATTGATGATTTGCCATCTTCAAGAATGGGCTTCGCACTTTTGCCACTCTCAACGTTGGCTTCGCAAAAATGCCATGTAGTACATTAGTATGCCATTTCATCCTTTTAATTCATTTTCTTTTTCTAATTTCAGGGACTGAAAAAGACCCTTCTACCCCTGGCTAATTTCTCACGATGCATGGATCATTCACGACTGCGAGTACACCTGCGCTAGCATTCACGACTGCGGGAGTTGACTAGGTTTGACTAGTATTTTACACTTGCCGAAGCTAGCAAGCGCATGACTAGTATTTTACGGATGAAACTGCCGATAGAGTTTAACTTCGGACTAGATCCTTGGGAATTAGAATCCATACAGAAGCTCTGATCTTAATTATGCATGTGTGATTACTTGTTGGTATGCGTTTGTTCAAGCTTAAGCCGATTTGATTGCATTGGTTCTCATTTGGTGCAGTGCGTAAGATCATTGTGTGACAGGGATTTGGCGGGTCTAAGGTTTTTTTTAAAAAAATATCTCAAACCTAGTCAACTCCCGCAGTCGTGAATGCTAGCGCAGGTGTACTCCCGCAGTCGTGAATGATCCATGCATCGTGAGAAATTAGCCAGGGGTAGAAAGGTCTTTTCCAGTCCCTGAAATTAGAAAAAAAGAAAATGAATTAAAGGGATGAAATGACATACTAATCAAGGGATTAATATACTACATGGCATTTTTGCGAAGCCAACGTTGAGAGTGGCAAAAGTGCGAAACCCATTCTTGAAGATGGCAAATCATCAATTTTCTCCTTGGTTGATGGAGAGAACGATTTCGATGCCCGATTTGAGATTGCCGCAATAAAAGGGGAAATACCGGAGTAGTGGCGGAGGCAGCAGGATGCCCGGTATGCCTAGGCACACCCAAAAAAATTGGGACAGGTTCGTAGTACTTCTTTGGTGTGCACTCTTGTAACATCCCAAAAATTTGAATTTGAACACGTGTGGCCTTTGAATTATTTGGAATGTGTTTTTCTTGAAATTTGGAATTTTATGGTGTTTTTCTGAATTTTGGTTGAGGTTCCAAAAAAAATTGGAGAAATTCATGAAAGACAAAAACAAACATTAGTAATGCCATAAAAGGAAATATGCAAACAATAGAAAACTAAAATTTTAAATACGAATCTGAAAAGATGATCCAGTATAAGGAGGGAGAAACCTGAGTTAAAATATAAAATCTCAATTTGGAAATAATAGCATAAATAGTAATAAAAGTAAAAGAATAAAATACAAACATTAACATATATATATATATATATATATATATATATATATATATATATATATATATATATAGTAAAAGTATTAAGTACTACTAGATGCCCGGACTCCTCAATCCGCGGCCGTCTGATCGTGCACGCTCAGTGAGCCGGAGAAATAACGATTAACGGGTTGGCCAGACCCTTTTGTTCTGCACATCGCGCGGCAAAATAGGAATCTCCGTCACGCATGGCTACGGAGACGGAAATAATTGGATGTTTAAAAAGGTTTTGCTCCTCTTCCTGGTGTAGACGCGCTGAGACACTTCGGCCTTCACCAAGCGAAGCGAGCAGGCCAAGATTGAGCTGCTCCACAAGAATTGTCCTCTCCCACCTCTCCTCCTGGGGATCTTCAGGTGCTCTCAGGTAATCTTGGTTTCGCGGATTTCTTCTAGGAAGTTTTCTTGGATTTCTTGGGTGGAATCGGTGGGCTGTTGGATGTGTTCTTCTGAGCGGCGAATTTTATTCCGTTTTTGGTGGGTTTCCAGATTTGGAGTTCGAATCCCCTGGAATTGTTCAAAAGATTTGTGGGGCTCTTGTTGTTCTTCCTTTTGTTACAATCTGGGCCACAGGTCTAAATGGGCTGAACACAACTAAGCCCACGGAGCAACGGAGCAACAACATTATAAGTGGTATTGTGCCTTCTCCCCCCAAAAGACTAGTCCAATGGGTGGGGGCTCCCTCACACTTATAAGTTATGCTTGCTCCTCTCCCACAATTCATGTGGGACTATTCTTAACAATCTCCATCTCACACATGGATTGGGCACTTCTGCAATCATGAGGTCCAAGGAGATGTTAGGCACCTGGGCTCTGATACCACTTGTTACAATCTGGGCCACAGGTCTAAATGGGCTGAACACAACTAAGCCCACGGAGCAACGGAGCAACAACATTATAAGTGGTATTGGGCCTTCTCCCCCCAAAAGACTAGTCCAATGGGTGGGGGCTCCCTCACACTTATAAGTTATGCTTGCTCCTCTTCCACAATCCATGTGGGACTATTCTTAACAATAAAGCTTAAGCTGATGAGGAAAGATGGGCAATTCATAACAATAATTCTTAACAATTGCTCTGATACCAATTGTTGGAAATTAATCTTGATTTAGTATTTGCTTTGAGTAAGTGCTTGCAGTTTCTAGTGAGTTAGTGATTGCAGTTTCTAGTGAGTGAGTGTTTGCAGTTTTTGGTCTTTAGTGTTTGCAGTTTTTCTTAGTCATTAGTACTAGAGTCTTTACTTGTTTTGCATTATAAAAGGGAGAAGAAAATGCTGCAGATTTGCAGTCTTTTGCAGCACCAAAACTTGTGTTAAGATCCATTGTCTCGCGTGTGTTCTAGAGAGAAAACAATGTGCGAGTTCTCTCCAGGAGCTGGGCCAACAATTGGTATCAGAGCCAAGAGGTCTCGAGTTCAAGACCTGGCTGACGCAATTTAAAAAAAATAATTGCTGTCCACTTCTATTCCACGTATTAGGTCTAAGGGAGCCTACACGTGAGGGGGAGTGTTGAAGTATAAGTGAATTGCCTACCTTTCCCCATGAGCTTAAGCTTTTGGGTGAACTGGTTGGTGCATGAAACTTAATATGGTATCAGAGCGAGGTGCGAGGAGAAGCTCCCTAGCGATAACTCACTGATCGGCGTGATGGCGTGCACAGCGGCGCGTATCAGGTGGAGGTGCACAGGTGCTGGCGACGAGTCGATTGCAGCACCGTGCGCTCAAAAGCACGGCGGCGAAGGTTCGTGCAGCCATGGCGAGGTCAGGGCGGTGTGCCATAATCGCACGTGACGTACACACTGGGGGGTGACGACGTGATCGCTGTGGTGTGACGACGACGAGCGGCGGGTGGGCTACAAGGCATAAGCGACGTCGACGGCGAATGACGTTATTCCACCATCAACAGCGTCATGGTGTAAGGTGTCGCGAACACGGCGATGTCTAAATCGGCGGCGGCATCGTCTAAGTGTTGTGGTGCATGTAGTTGAGTCCGTGTACGAATATGAGTGCACGATTGCATTTTGAGTCATTTGGCACAGTAGGAGTGTTGCATGTGTTATTTATTTGGTCGTGAACGTAGGAGGTGTGTTACACATGTGTGCATTTGTATGTGTCGTTTATTTGGTCGTGCACGTAGGAGGTGTGTTACATACGTGTCCATAGTCGTGTCGTGCTCGTGCACGTAGATGTGCCAGTGCATGATGTAATGTGTGTGTGAGTCCTTGTAGTTGTGTCCAAGTTCTCATGTGTGTATGCTCTGATGAGAGTCTCTGTCGTCGTCGAGTTGCGTCATCGGCGAAAGACAATTGGAGCTGAAGTCAAAGTCATCGGTAAGGTGTGTCACCGACGGTGAAGAAGTGAAAGACGCCAGTAAGTTGTGTCACTGGCGGCATGATCAACAAGAAGAAGGCAAAACTCCTTAGAGATGCGTCAGGAGATCGAACTTCATCTTGTGAGGTTTAGCAAATCAAGATTAGGGGGAGATTGTTGGAAATTAATCTTGATTTAGTATTTGCTTTGAGTAAGTGCTTGCAGTTTCTAGTGAGTTAGTGATTGCAGTTTCTAGTGAGTGAGTGTTTGCAGTTTTTGGTCTTTAGTGTTTGCAGTTTTTCTTGGTCATTAGTACTAGAGTCTTTACTTGTTTTGCATTATAAAAGGGAGAAGAAAATGCTGCAGATTTGCAGTCTTTTGCAGCACCAAAACTTGTGTTAAGATCCATTATCTCGCGTGTGTTCTAGAGAGAAAACAATGTGCGAGTTCTCTCCAGAAGCTGGGCCAACACCTTTCTCCGTAATTGCTGGGAGAATAAAATGGGTACTTGCTTCCGTTTCGTGCCTTTTTTTCTTCCCTCTTCATGTGTAAAGTCGGAATCTTGGTTTGGGATTAGATTCTGGGACGAATTGTAAGTAGAACTCTTGTTCCTCCCTGAAACTGCATCTCGTCGAAATCCCTGTAGGAATCTTGCTTTGGAATTTAAACTTTTTGTAAGCACAGTTCTTCCCTTAGGAGAAAAATTCCTTCTGAAGTTAGTGCGCTTGGTATTAAGGGTGCAGGAGGATTTGTTTCTTTCTGAGTTGCACTAAAGTTATTGTATCTGGTCATTGGGCCAAGTAACTAGGGGCCCTTTATTTTTTTTTAAAATAAAATTTATTATTTGTTTCCCTACCTTTTCCAAGTTCTTGGCAGTTCATAGTATTATTACAGTATTTTTTAAGAAATTGCGAACTAGCACTAATTGTGGACTGATATGTTAATTTTTAAGTTAATTGTAAGTTGTTACTATCAGTAATTTAGTATTAGGCATGCTGTTCTTTTTTTTCTTCTAATCTTTGTCTTTCACTTTCTAGATCCTGTGATATTCCTACACTAATATGTTACAAAACCAATACATTTTCTAAGAATTAAATTTCGCTTTCATCTGTAGTACGTCGGAGTTAAGATGTCGATTTCAGTGATGTCTTCAGCACAAGGTATTAATGAAGTGCAAAGTAACCAACCAAATCCAATGGCCTCTGATGCTCCTGCAGGAGACGCTGGTTCCTTCGCTAGTAATGATAATAGAAAGGTCTCTCGTGAAGACATTGAACTTGTAAGATGTCTAGCTATTCTGTAGTCTTTGGCTCTTTGTAGGCTCAATTTTGATCAGATGACATCCTTATACAGTGCCAGTATAACACTGTCACCAACTAATTAACTAAACTTGACACCCTGTTGCAGGTCCAGAATTTGATAGAGCGTTGTCTACAACTATACAAGAACAAAGGAGAGGTTGTTAGAATTTGATAGAGTGATTTGTGTGTGCATATCTCCGGGCGGACATTTGTATACCAGTTCGGAGTTACGTAACATTTTAAGATAACATTTGATGTCCGATTCAACTAAAAAATTCACACAAGATTTTCACCCAAACCACTATCATGACATACAAATTCGCCACTCTAAATCATTCCCTGCGACATACGCGTTTTCTTACGCGTTCGTCTCCATGAACCATTCAACGAGAATCTGTTGCTTGAATGATATGAAAATTTGACATAATATTTTTTCACCTTAACTGCTAACATTATGTATAAATTCGCCGCTCTAAATCAGTTCGTGCGACGTAACATACGCGTTTCTTCTGCGTCGTTCGTCTCCTTCAACCATTTAAGATAGCTTTTTTGTTATTCAATTAGATGAAAAATTCACCCATCTGAAGTTTCTCCAGAGATTATTCCAAAAAAGTCTTCCATTTCTCCACGTTCACGTTCTCGTGAAATTGCAGTGTCAAGTCTCGTTGTTTTACAAGATATATACATTGAGAACAGCAAAGGAGATATCAGACCTGTAACTGGTATCAAGCGTGAGTATCCAGAGCCTAGGATTCTGGAGTTTGAGCAGTTTCGTGGTAACAAATGTTTCATGCCGCCTACGGTTACACCTTTCCAAGCCAGCATAATTACCCCAGTTCGTGTTAAGCATGAATATATTTCAATGGTTCTAATTAATTGGATTAACAAATACCAGGATGTCAACTCTCTTAGGCATGTCAACCTAACATTACTGTATATTCCATCTGAAACATTTTTCTGTGGTAATTATTCACTTCACTGTATATTTGTAATGTTGTATTTATAGATCTTCATGGGTCACACATGACACTCCAACGTACATAACTGTGACGGGTATGGAGCTACGTATTTTCATAGCAGGAAATGAAAAACTGGACCATACAATTGCTACTTTGTACACACATAGAATGATACAGAAGGAATATGAAATGTTCGGAAATACACCCGCTAATGGATGGCGCCACTTTCTAGAACCGGATTTTGCTGTGAGTTCAATAAGAATAATTTCAACCATTGCTCTTTTACATATTGTTTTAGATTTATCATGTATTCATTGTAACAATATTTAATTCATGGATGACTTTTATATGTAGATGCGTGCTATTGCCTCAGACAATTGGTGGGACCCCGAATTCTTTCGGTCCAGTTCACCGGTGGTGCAATCGAATATGATGTTTCCAAGTGCGAAATAGTAAGTCATTTCACGTTACGCCTAGTAAAGCTATTCATTAACATATATGGGCAATTACTCATTTCTAACTTTATGTAGATTTTTGTCCCATTATGTGATATGAACCACTGGACATGCTATGCATTTAACTTACGTAAGCGAATGGTGCACATACTCGATTCAAACAAGACTGGTAAGGGTGAAGACATAGATACTGGCAGTAATCACGTTTGGATTCGTCCCATACTATTCAAAGTTGTGCAGCAATGCATGGCACTATTTTTCGGTGATTGGAGCGAAGACATTACTAAGTGGGATTGTAAGGAAGTGCCTACACATTATTCTGAGTATGTAACTCAACTATCTTTTCATACCCAAGTTATCAAATAAGTGGGAGATTCATTCAAGTTGTATTTACTCACTGCCAATTTGATTTTTGCAGAGTTGACAGTGGTATATACACAATTCAGTTCATGAAGAACTGGGATGGTAATATGTGTGTACGAGATATAAATCAGGTATTTTTCCCATACATTCACTATCTCATTGCAATATCATTCTGTCATCTAACCAATGTATTAAACATGTTCACAATATTTTTATAGGATTGTATGGACACTTTCAGAATGGAGATTTTGATGGACATACTTACCTTGGAATCTAATCTATCGTCACCACTTGATTTCGTCAAAGAATTATTGAAGCAGTGCAGTGATCATTGAGAAGCTACTGAACGATGCTTTGAAAATAAGAATATTTTGTTCTATTATGAGACTATTTTTTGCTTGATACTTTCTGGATTGTAATAATGCTATGCGTCAATACATCACATTTGGCTGGATGTAAACTTTGTTGATGACATACATACATTACATTTTTTCAATACGAAAATTGTGATGACTTCATACTCATGCTATTGTTTTTTAAGCACGTCTTTCATAATTTAAATGTTGTAATTACTACTATGTGCATCTGATCCATCATGTATCTTTCATCACATACATTTTATGTACTGCTTTATGCTAGAAAGTTACTTATCATATCTATCCATCCCTAACGAGTATGTCCAGTTTGTATCATCTATTTCGTTTAGTTTCTTTTGTTATCTGGTAAGCTGGTCCAATATACGAAATAATACGTTTACCGACGACTACCGAGATGTACATGGATGCGACGCACGTTCTTGATTTGGAGTTATGGACTGTGCATTTGGGCTGTTCCAGCCATGGACTCTCCAGCGAATCGCCAAATGTTTCTTCGCTTATTTGGCCTCAAATAAAGGCAAAATGGATGTTAGTATGCTTTCACTTTTATTTGTAAAATCACGTACAAAATCAATACTCTAAATGTATATACAAAATAATAGATGTCAATACTCGTGGTTTTTAACGTGCCGTTCGTCTCCATCAGCCATTTAATATAACATTTGTTGTCCGATTCTGCTAAAAATCACACACAAGATTTTCAACTACATCCCTAACATGACGTACAAATTCACCACTCTAAATCAATTTTTGTGGCGTATAGAAAAATAATGGAATTCAACACACGTGTTTTTCCGATGCCATTCGTCTCCATCAATCATTTTAAGTTAACATTTGTTGTCCGATTCAGCTAAAAAATCACATAAGCTTTCCACCTATAACCCTAACATGACGTACAAATTCGCCGTTCTTAATCATTCCGTACGGTGTACAAAAAATAATGGAAGTCAACATACACGTATTTTTCTAAGCCGTTCGTCTCCATCAATCATTTTAATATAACATTTGTTGTCCGATTCACCTAAAAAATTCACATAAGATTTTCACCTTTAAATGCAATCATCACGTGCAAATTCGCCGATTTAAATCACCTAGTTATTCGTATAAAAATTAATGGAAATGATCGCACGCGTTTTTTAAAATGAGGTTCATCTACATCATTCATTTAAGCTAGCATTAGTTGTACAAATAATCGCAAAAATTCACATATAATTTTTACCCTAACCGCTATCATGACGTACAAAATTCGCCGGTATAAATCAATCCGTGCCACACACAAAAAATAATGGAAGTCTATATATGCGTTTTTTACTATGTCGTTCATCTACATTAACCATTTACGATTGCATTTTTTGTCCGAGTGAGCTAAAAATCTCACATATAATTTTCAACTTACTGCTAACATCTCTTACAATTTCGCTGCTCTAAATCATTCCTTGCCGAATATAAAAATTAATAGAATTCAACACACGCGGTTATGCCTATTCTTATCATCTTCATAAAGCATTTAATGTAGCATATATTTTGTCCGATCGGACTACAGATTCTCATATTAGATAAGTAGGTATGTGAATTGACTACGTTGTGTAAAAGAAGGAATAATTTAGATGTATGGGATATGGCCTTTAATTTCTACATATACTACTATAAATGCTTTGTATCCGTCAAGAATCATATTTTTCCATTGCTTTCCGTTTGAGCCTGGATATGTATTCATATGTTATTTTCTTTTTGGACTCCTCTTCTACCATTGCACGGCAATACGCGGCCAAGACAAAGATCAATACGCGGTCATCTAGAATACATTCATCTTGAATACATCAGTGTAGACCGCCTGCCGGAAGACGAACCATACCTACTACAAACAAAATCCTTTCATCTTGGCCACCTCCGAATTTCTGAAACAGAGTCTTTGCGCAGTGTTATACAATGGAAGGTATGTTTCCGAATTCTCCAATGTACTCTTCTCCCAGATCACGTCAATACGCCTGACGCTTCACCTGCGGCCAGCGCCGACATTCACAACAGCACAAGATGCTTCACCAACCCAACAGCTTCTGGTACCACCACTGCCATTTTCGTGATACCTTTTCCTCTCCTGCAATTACTGGATTTTTTTGAGAATTTGTATGCTTCTTGTCTGTTGGATGTTTCGTACAGACATGTCCGAATTTTTTGGATCCATGTTTGTTGATAGTGTATTACGGAGTGTATAGTATATTGGTTGTTGAAAGAGCACATGACCAGTTACTTACTTTTTTTTCTTTTTCCATTTGTTATCTGGGTAATCAGTACTGGAATGTCTGAGGCGTAATGATCCTAATTCTTCAAGCTAATATACCCTTTTTTATTATTTCGGCAATCTATTTCTGTAAATTCTGTGCCCAATTGATCCCCACTATTTATTTCTATTAGTCTATTACGTACCATTCATACTCATGTAACAGCGCAATTAGTAACAATAATTTGTAAAAAATTATTCCATAAAAGTGGATGGTATGTACTCCCTAAATCGTTTTTACGATGTTGTATTACGTACGTTCAATCAACCTTTCTAACACTTTGATTGTTAATATACACAAAAGTATTTTATTTTATCACGTGAACATGTTGTCATTAGATTTGTAATAAAAATATTTTCATATAAAAGTAATGTTCAAATGCGCATTGGATTCGATACTCACATTGCCAAGTAAATTCTACCAATGAAGTTTCTCCATTGCTTTTCAAATGAGCCAGGAAATGTATGTATATGTTATTTTCTCCCGTGTCCTCTTCTCCCAGATCACGCCAATACGCCTGATTCTCCTGCAGCCAGCGCAGCCACAGCTTCTGGTACCGCCACTCCCATTTTCTTGATACTCTTCATCTCCTGCAATTACTGGATTTGTGTTAGAATTTGTATGCTTCGTACATTACATACATACATGTCGGAATTTTATGGGTCCATGAATGTTGATACTGTATTACGGAATGCATATTACATTGACTGTTCAAAGTGCACATGACCAGATAGTTTTTTTTTGTTTCCATATGTTATCTGGTAATCAAGACTGTATTTTCTGAACCCAAATGATCCCCACTCGTCAAGCTAATATACCTTTCTTATTTTTTTGACAATCAAGTTCTAGAATTCCTTTGCCCAAATGATCCCCACTGTTTCTTCATATTAGTCTATGAAATGCCTTTTTTGCTATATCTATCTTCTTTTATCAAGCTAAATTAAAGTAACCATTCATACTCATGTAACGCTGTCCCTTGAGCGCCATCAATGGGTATGTGTTAATCTACAAGCATATGAAATGGTGCACATGATCTGTTTGACACAATGTTTACTCATTCTGCAGAACCTACTCATTTGGCTTCTCAACAGGAACTATCAGCTGATGGGACTCATCAATCTAATAACAACGTCATTAGGTTTTCAATTTACAATACTTCTCTGTATTTACCTCCATTGTTATTTTTATGTTGGTTAGTTCAACTAATTTATTCTTTTTACTATATATTGTTAGTGGTAGCACAGACGCGCTCAATCAAACTAAAATGATACATAATGATGGTGCCATACCCTTGGAGTATATCAATCCAGAAATTCTAGATCCTTTTGAATCCCAACATTTTGGTACCGAAACAGATGCTTTCCAGTTCTACAACATGTATGCATTGAGAAAAGGTTTTGGTATAAGAATTAGGAAGCGTGTCAAAAATATTGGCGGCAACATCACATACGTCGAAATTGTGTGCTCGTGCGAGGTACATGCGTCGATTTTTATACTAATGTTTTCCAAGTTATATCGGTAAACTGACGGCATATTAATATTTATTTATTCAGGGCAAGCCTACTATTGGAGTACAAAAATCAGTCAAAACAGGATGCAAAGCCATGATGCGCATACGCAGAGGTGCAGACGATCAATGGATTGTATCTAAGTTTGTAGATGATCATAATCATGCCCTATCACGTACTCTAGGTATGGAAGTCAACATACGCGTTTATTTCTATGACATTCATATCAATCAACCATTTAAGATATCATTTTTTTCCAATTGAGCTGATAATTTGTTTGTCACATAACAAATTAAACAAAAGAAAAGGAGGACCACATCACCGTAAAAAACTATTTGTTTGACATATACATGTTTTTTAACTTTAGCTCCACAATCATCTTTTTTTTGTACTTATGCTTTCAGTTTGCAATACTAAACCATGTATTTACCTGATATCTATTCTCTGATACTATGCAAATGAATGCACCAATCAAATAACTTGAATCATCAACTTAACTGTTTGCCATCATACGTTACTAATGAAAGTAATTGTACTTAGATTGTCATTACACTGCAATGTATATGTACAAATCGTTAGTCCAGTTTTTATCTTGAAAGAATAAAGACATTATTAAAATTTGTTGCCTGCACTTCTAAATAATTCAAGACTGAATCTTTTTTAGTGTTAGAAGTGTATTATTAATCTGTTTATTTCCCCTGTTGTATAAATTATCAGTGTACTTGTTCATACTTTATACAGAGTTGACCCAATGTACAACACGTATAAAAGGATAAGAATGTTAATTCACAAAATTACGTACTGTAGGTATGGCGCGTCACTGGGGCTCGCACAACAACATCGATGAAGGAACAAGATGCGTGATGAAGAATCTTATGGAAAATCACATCAGCACAACAACGCATACCTTCAAAAGATTAAGAACAGTATTTCGAAGGAGCATCAATGTTACCTTTCACAAGGCAGTATTTCGAAGGAGCATCAATGTTACCTTTCACAAGGCAGTATTTCGAAAGAACAGTATCAGCACAACAAGATGCCTTCACGGAGGAGCATCAATATTACCTTTCACAAGGCAGTATTTCGAAGGTGTCAAGCGTGCCATCCGAAAAGATGAGAGTACTGATGATGTCAAGAAGACGCTACAATTTTTTACAGACTTACAAAGATCAAGCAAAAATTTATTTTACGCTATTGATGTCGGGAGTGATGGCAAGATTAAGAACATTTTCTGGTCACATGCTTGGTCTAGACTAAGTTATGAGCACTTTGGCGACGTGGTGACATTTGACACCACGTATCAAACAAATTTCTATGGAATGCCTTTTACACCTTTTGTGGGTGTCAACAACCACTTCCAGACCGTTATTTTTGGATGTGCATTAATTAGGGAAGAAACTGACGTGGCATTCAAATGGTTGTTCAGAACTTTGTTACAAGCTGTCAACAATAAGCACCCTATTAGTATTCTCACAGGTATATTCTTTAAATTAATTGACATTACTTACAAACTGACGTGCTTTCTTTTTTTTATTTTGCATTTTGAAAATACATACTCATTTCCTCTATTCCAACAGACCAATCTAAGGCTATGGAAAATGCTATAGCGGAAGTATTTCCAAATACTGTTCATCGGTGGTGTAAGTGGCATGTCTTCGGAAGGCAAAATAACATTTGGGAACTATTTACAGCAGCAGGTCAGCTTTTAAGGATGAATTTCACCGTGTTTTGAATCATACAATGACTATAGATGAGTTTGAACGTGGTTGGCTGTCTCTACTAAATGAGTACGATCTGCACAACAACGCATACCTTCAAAAGGTATGGGATGATCGCAGTCGATGGGCATCGCCTTATTTCAAAGATTTTTTCTTCGCAAAAATGTCAACCACACAACGTAGTGAGAGTATGAATCATGTACTCAAACGCTATGTTTCTCCATCGGCCACCATGTATAACTTTGTACTCCAGTATGAAAAATTTATTGCTGATAGAATTGCAGGAGTTCAACACATCACACGTAAGTTTTTCATGTCTTATGTATTTGCTTACTACTAAGGTAGTTTAATGAATGTCAAATGATACCTATCATGTTTTCTAATTATCAGGACAAAAAATGTACGAGATCTGGTTCTCCAATCGAAAAGAAAGCTTCAAAAATTTACACAAACACCATTTTCGAAAAGTTTAGCGACCAAGTCTACATGAGTGCATCTTACATTATTAATGAAATCAGAGAGGATGGCACATATGTTACAGTTCATGTGGATAGTGAATCAAGAGACTCATGGTCTAATTTGTCATTTGAGGTTCATGCAAACAAGGAATGTAATGAGTACAAGTGTGTTTGCAAGCTATTTGAACACATGGGTATACTTTGTTGCCACATAATCAAGGTATGTTATGATTCTACATTATTTCATTCAATTTAAATTGTTAACTACAAATTTTATTAAAAGTATGTTGACTTTTTTTCTTTCCAGGTTATGTCTCATATTGGTTGTACAACTATTCCAAATAAATATATTATGAAAAGATGGACTGTGCATGCTAGAGAAGGCACTGGAAGTCATTTTGAATCATTCATAAATGACAATGATGCTGCTGTTTCGAGGACACACCACCATACCCTTCTTTTTAATGCCTGTATGGATTTGTCTAATAAGGGCGATGTGTCAATTGATGCATTCCATATTGCTATGAGGCATATAACACAAGCAATAGAGGAGATTAAGATGACTCATACGCTTGAAACTGAAGAGTTACATACACATAATGTTTCTTTGAAAGAAATTGTTCATTCTGATGAGGCTACAGTTTCAAATGATGACCATTCTAATAATCAAGATGATGATTCCATTAATCAAGACGAAGAGATTGACCCCATCCTTCCACCTGATCATCGGAAGAAGCGTGGACGTCCCAAATCAACAAGGTATAAGTCTCAATTAGATGGTCCTATTACCAAGAAATGCATGTGTTCCCATTGCAACCAGAAGGGACATTACAGAACTAGCTGCCCTTATAATCCGGACAATTCTTCCAAATCCAAGATACAAAAAGTGTGTCAGAAGTGCAAGTTACCAGGACACTACGCATCCACATGTGTTACTACTGTCTAGTATTACTTCGATATTAGGATTTTCCTTTCCCAGTAATGAGTTAAATTTCCGTTACCATTTTCTGTTTGAACTTTAATGAAATTCTTGCACTTGATACAACATATCACTTTAGATTTATCTGTCCGTATTGAGTATATACAATTGTGGTTTTGAGTGATTTGTGTCTGTATACCTCCGGACGGATATTTGTATACTAGTTCGGAGTTGCTTAACTTTTTAAGATAACATGCCATACCCGTTTTCTAACGCATTCGTCTGCATGACAAATTCAACAAGAATTTGTGACTCGAATGATACGATAATTTCACATAATATTTTCGCCATTACTGATAACATTATGTACAAATTCACCGCTTTAAATTAGTTCGTGCAACATTCAAAAATTATTGGAAGTCAACACACACGTTTGTAGTCCGATTCAATCAATAAATTCAAGAGGACATTTTGATGTCCGATTATTTTGATAAATTCACACAACATATAAACAGAAACCCCTTTCATGACGTACAAATTCAACACTCTAAATCATTCCCTTTTTCACATAAAAAATGGAAGTCAACACATGCAGTTTTTCGTACGCATTCATGTCTAGCTATAATTCAATGAACATTTGTTTCTCGAATTAGATGAAAACTCCAAATAAGATTTTTACAATAAGCGCTCACATGGCGTAAAAATTCGATGCTCTAAATCTTTACGTGTGGCTTATAGAAAATAAAGTAAGCAAACATACCCATCTTTTATGTGCCGTTTGTATACTACAACCATTTAAGTTAGCTTTTGTTGTCTGATTGAGATGAAAAAAACACATAAGTTTATCACCTTAAATGCTTACAACACGTGCGAATTCGCCACTCTAAATCGTTCTGTGCCACATCTAAAAATTAATGGAAATAATGCAAGTCAACATACTCTTTATTTCAAAGCCTTTCGTATGCATCATCCATTTAATAAAGCATTTTGTTGTCCGATTGAGTTGACAAATTCACAAAAGATTCTCCCCTTACCTGCTAACATCTCGTATAAATTCGCCGCTCACAATCATTTCGTGCGTTAGATAAAAAATAATGAAAGTCAACACAGTTTATATTAATCCGTCATAAGACCACTTAAATTTTTTTTCCTGGGTATAATACTCCATTTTATCACAATGATTCATCATATGTTACAAGTAATGATATTTCGCATGCACCATACTATATTAAATTTATATGTACAAACGATCATAATTTAAATGCCGTACGGTTTTGCATACATACTCCATGTACTCCATGTTAATTAATACATGGCCAATACACATACCTACTCTACGGTAATGGCAGGAAATCTATATATGGCACCAAATGATCTTAACACATAAATATTTTCACGTTACTTCAAAAGGTTCTACACACATACTTCAAAAGGTTCTAATCAATCAGCCGTTTCAATCGCTACGGAAGGAATGTATTGGCTAATGGGATATACTACGGTTTTATGGCAATTAATAATCCGATTTGCATGCATTCAATTAGGAGTTTGAATACTACGGCAAGGAGTGTAGGCTAATGGGTATACCCGTTAAAATCTTTCCTACTACAAAATAGCACATCTCAATTTGATCGAACGGTTTATAGGTTAGGTGCCTGACTCCTAGGAGTCCCATTTCGCCTTCCTATATATATATATATATATATATATATATATATATATATAGTAAAAATATTGAGGACTATTGGGTGTCCGGACTCCTCGATCCGGAGCCGTCCGATCGCGCACGTACGTTGCGTCGTAGAAAAGACGATTAACGGGTTGGGTGGCTGAGACCCGTTGCTTCTTTCCCCAAATCGCGCATTCTCCCGTTGCCTGCACATTTTCCCCGTCACTCGGTCACGCATTTCCCCCGTTCTCGTCTCTTTCCCCAAATCGCGGGCGGTTTTGTCACCGGGAGGCCAGCTCCGCCGTTCTCAAATCCGAGTCGCCTCCATGAAGAGTAGGCGACGGCAGACAGTGGCGACCCGGGAGGGTAGAGTCGACACAAGTTTGATGGCCGGAGAAGGCGGCGCCCGAGGAGTTAGCGGCGGTGACCTCGGCGTTTGGATCCATGCTGAGAAACCATCGGGGAGAACCAGATCCGGGAAGGTGGCGGCGTCCCAAAGGTGGCAGCGGCCCAATAAGTTTTCAGATCTGGCGTTTTTGAGGGCGATGACGACCGAAGATGGATCCGTCCACAAGTGAGGACGGCGGCGGTCTCGCCTCAACCCGATTCACACCACCGCGCGCCTTAGCCACATCAGCTTCTTACCGCCGCCACCCATATCGTTTGTATTTCAGGTATGTTAGGTATGATAGTGTTTGGGTAAAGATTAGCTTCTTGATGTAATCGATGTGTAAAGATAGCTTCTTGATGTCACCGATGACAATCTCTCTTTCATTGGTATTGAGGAGAATTATTTGTTGAAAATAGAGATTGCAAAGTTTTTGTAGGTTCTGGTCTTTTTCATCAGCGATTGCCATGAAATTTTATGATATGTGATCCTGTGTGTTGCTAGAATTTTAGATTTGCAAATGGTCGGTCTTGGGACTGCAGACTTTCTTACTAATTGTTTGTCCATATTGCTTCTTTTTGAGGTTTTGTAGCACATTAACTTGTTAGCATGATATTATTAGATTACCGTTTTCCAATAGTTAGGATATGTGCGAACTTTGAGCCTGTTAGCTTAAACATTATGGACCCTGGCACAATTGGTTTTACATATCGTTATTTCTAGTTTTAAATATGTATGGACAGCAGGGAGCTTGCATTTTAGCTACCTGTTATTGTCTATTGTTTGGTAAGACCGAAGAAGTTATGGTAGCCAGATTGGCTGCTTCATATTAGAGTTATGTACTAATTATGTTGTTCTTGTTTTGCAGTAATGTGAAGCAAAATTTTCTGAGATACAAGCACGCTACTCTGCCATCGAGTAAGTAACTAAGTATCACCCATCCGTACAATGTTCTTACTAGCTTGTCCACTTGAATGATCTTTCCATTTAGTTTGAGTGATGTAGAACGCATGTACTACATATCAGTTTGTATATCAAGAAATAACTTTGAATTCTTGGTAGATGAATATTCAACATTAACCTGGTCTCTTATCTTGCCTACAGTTTGTGTAGGAGCTCGATAGAAATTTGCATGAAATTCACAGCGTACAACTTGTGTGTCTTGCTGATAGTACATTCGTTCATAGATAATATCTCAAAAACAGGATCTGTTATGCATTGTATTCATAGTAAAATATGTTCTTGTATTTTAAATAAATAATATGTCTTCATACTGCTGAAAATTTCCCAGACATAAAGAGTTGACATTTCAGAACCATAATAGGGTGTTGTACTCATTTCCTTTTGTAATTCACCTTATTTGATCATATCGAATTGTCAGTTATTGCGTTCAATCCTTTCTGGGTTTAATTTTTTGTCTTTCCATCTGTGGGAACCTTAAAGCTTGTTGTACCATCTATTTGATGTAAGCTTCTTTGTTTGGCCATGTATCTGTACAATGAGTTTGAACAAAAAATGCAGTCAAAAGGTCACGAACAAGCAAAAAGCAAGAGGCCCAGAGAAGGTAATTGGATGAAGAGTCTTTGCCACAAGAGCAAAACGATGCAGCTGTTGATGCCAAGGCAGACGAGGATTAACTTTCCTGACCGTGTGATGTTTACATGTTAAATCTGAAGTACACTAGTGGGTGCTGTATTCGCCGTGTTCTCTGTATTGCGATGTCTCTGCACGCAAAAACTGTTGTAGACATGATATGATGTTGTCTAATTCATGCGTCATTTCGACCATGATTTTTGTTAGCTCATTGCACATCTTGTTTTGATGTTGAAACTTTGAAATTACGTGTTTACCTGTGAAGATGGCGTGAAACTGTTTAAAACCATCGAGTGTATGAAATTTGAGGAAGCGCCTCATACAAATCAACTTGATGTCTTATACCTAGGCCTGACTATAAATGGTACAAAACTTCTAACTTGACAATAAACTGAATACAAGTTTTGGTGAGCTTTCCATATTGAAACAGGATAGTTTACGGGTAAACGTTTACTTGGAACACGAATTGCCGGGCTCAAATTGAAAACTGATCAGGCAAAGCACGCTGCTTTTGAAGGCTGTATGCACTCACCTTGACAATACATCGATCAAGTTCAGAGCTCGAAACCAACCGTTCATTAATAGATAATAGTCGAACTACCATGGTATCATTCACAGAACCACACTTTAGACACTACATCAAAAGTAATTCAAAACTTCAGTTGTTTTTCTTCTCGAACAAGAACATGTCAAACATTCATGATTGCAAAACTATCTGACCAACCTGACAAACACTATAGCTCATGAGGCACAGAACTGCGTTCTACTTCAGTCCATACCCAATTTCCTCTCAACTATTTGCTACTCTAGATCATTCCATGCGCCATCAAAAAATTAAAGGAAATAATGCAAGTCAACATACTCGTTTTTTCTATGACGTTCGTGGCCGTAAATAAAACGCTAAATTTTATTGAGTATAATACTCGATTCGATCACAATGATTCATGATATGTTACACGTAATGATATTTTGTAGAAACCATATAATATTAAATTTATATGTACAATCGAGATACTTTCAATTTTGCCGTACGGATTTGTATACCCACTTCAAGTGAAATAATACATCGCCAATACACATACCAATTCACGTTAATGACACATTGAGTAGACATTCTATTTAAGGCAAATAATGCTTGATGTATGTGTGTACATCATTAGAAATTGACGTGTACAAAAAGTATGTGTATGGTAACATCAGGAAGATTGATATTTATGGCAATAACCACCCCGTATCAAGCATGCAAGGCAAGCCGGATACCTCGGATCGCTCACGCACATCACAACGGAGAAACGACGCACATTCAATTCGCTGCATATTTATGGCAATTAATAATCCGATTTGCACTAATAACTCTCCCGTTTGAATACTGCGGCCAACATTATTGACTAATGGGTATACCCGTTAATCTCATACCTAGTACACATTAGCACATCTCAATGCGATCTAATGGTTGATAGGTTAGGTGCCTGGACTCCTAGGAGTCCCATTTCCCTTTCCTATATATATATATATATATATATATATATATATATATATATATATATATATATATATATATATATATATATATATAATGCAAACTGTGCATGTGCAAGAAAAAGAGTCTAGTAATATGGGGAAAGGTAAATATGAAAATAAAGTAAGTCAGCAAAATGAAACAAATGTGAAAGTATACACACATACAAAATAAATAAATAAGAAAAGGGGAAATGAAGTCAGGCCGACCGAAACGGCCCAGCCCAACTCCACCTCTTCCCCCCTCCTTCTCTGTGCTTCGGCAGAGCGGGAGCTTAGCTCGCCGTCGTCGCCACTGCTGCTCATTGGCTTCCCGCCCGACGAGCTGTCACATCATCCGGTTGGCGCGCCCGCAAAACAGCCACCGCCCCCGATATCGCCACCTCGCCCACAATACGGTGCCACCATCCCTGGTTTCTTCCCCAGCCCGCTGCAACACTCGGCCACGCGGCGCCCCTTCTCTGCCGCTCGGCGTGCGCAGCGCAAAGCTGCCCCAACTGCCATGTTAAGTAACGCCCGAATCTCTCCCAAGATTTTGTAACATCGCCCAGTCATCTCCGCCCTATCACCGCCGCCTGCCCCGACGCAACAACTCGAGCAGTCGCCCGTTGCCAGCCCCGCCCGGTCGCTTATAAAAGGCACCGAGGCCCCCACTACTCTCCCCACACTCCGCTCTCCCTCCCGCAGCAAGCAATAGAGCCCCCATCCCCCATAAGCTCGCCGGCGCCCCCTTCTTCCCCACGGCCGGTTGTTGGGACTTTTTGGCTCACGGTCTTCATGAGGGAGAGTTTGCGTGTATCTTACGCAAACTACTGCACTATCTAGGATACAAGGACCAACCCATATACCGTGGGCATAAGTCCAATGAAGGTGGAGAGGAATCCTGGATGGTAGAAGTGTTCATCTACACCAAGGATGAACAAGACCCGCCCCATATCTTCAGAACCGAGCACTAGTAGTGTACCTTCTAGGTGGCCCTCGAGGATGCCGCCCGCTTAGCCGCAGCACGGCTTTGTGATATACATGGACCACCACTGCGGCAGACGCCAATCCGTTATTACCCGTCGCACCAGGAGGGTGCCCAATATAATGAAACCTATATGCCAACAACGGAGGACAACCCGATGCTCACGCATCAGGTCCATCTTACCCGCGCCATGGGGACGGCTCACACCGCCACCCTGGAGGAGATCTCGGCTCTCCGTCAACACCTGATCGCCAGCCACACCGAGATGGTGATCCTGCAGGAGAAGCTCGCCAAGTGCGAGTAGGCTCTGGCGGAAGCGGAGGCAGAAAAAGCCGCCGCTCTCGCCCAGCTTCACCTTGCGCCTGTGCCCTCTTCTCCCCTAACACCCCTCCTTTCCTCTTCTCCCTATGGTGTGCCTGTGCCCATGCCATCACCTTGCGCACCTGTGCCATGTCATACGACGCGGTCGCCTTCCACCCCTGTGCCACCTCCCAGCCACAGTCATGGCCGCCCACGTCGCTCAGTCGACTCAACTACTATAAATGCATAGCCCAACCCCCGATTGCTTCACGACACCTCGCTTGCTCTCCCCCTCCAAGCAGTCGAACCACCATTGGCCGAAGCTCGCTGGAGCTGCTCCTCCCTCCCACTCTGACTGTAACCACCCTAACCACGTCGGTGAACCACAATTCAATTCCATTATTGTTGGACCCTGGAGCAATAGTTCTAAAATCCTCTATGTAAGTCGCACTAGTCTAGGATCAGCTAGTGCACACAGTGATAATAGGGATATATATCAAGCACAATGACAAACTTTATTTAGCTAAATATGGGCCTAAAGGCTAAAGTTTACATCCACGGCCCATAGGCCAAAATTAAATATAAGTAGCAAAATATAAAACCGAAATGGAAGAAGGCCGGTAAGCCTACCCACAGACAACCAACAGTAAGATGCGGTCTATATGTCCTGATCCTCATCAAAATTGAACATGTCCTCTGGCAACAGAAGTTAAGCAAGGTGAGTACATAAAATATAACCCGCAAGTAACATGGGAAAATGCAATATTAACGTAAGGCTGACAAGTGAAAGCATATAGGGTTATTTGAGCGTAAAATAGTATTTAAAGAAAATAGTAAATATATTAAAAGTTGCTAAATTTAATATAGTAAATAAAAACAACATTGTAATCAAAATAGATACCATCAGTGCATATCTATCCCCCACACTAATCTATCCACGGGCATCCCACCCGGACCATCTTTCTCCAAAAAGATCTCATATGGATTCTATCCATCCATACATATTTTGTAAACTATTTTAGAAAACAAAGTCTAGTCCATGAAAACTTTACTTAGCTTACCCATGATTGTTGGCACAACTATCCAAGATAGATTATGCACCCTACAAAAGTTATACAGCTTTACCCACAAGATATGATTATTTCATAGTGGCAACCATTACATGCTTCCGTAGATGTGTGACTGAAAAAATCATAACAAGACCTTTACAATGCAAAGCCTTCAACCTAGTCAAGCCAACACTAAGATTTCACCCTAGTAAGGAATCCACCAGACCGAGACCCCCTCTTGAGCCGAGTGAGACTTCACATGGCCTACGTGCTCACTTTCAACCTATAGCGAGACTCAGGTTGGGACCTACAAATTAGTTAGCCAGGACTGTGCCATACTAAACTTGTGCTAGTACGTTAGAGTTTGTAATAGTAGCTCACATACTGATCCGTAATTTGACTTAGGCTCAAACCATATATGACTTGTGCCTGATAATCAACATTGTGTCACTGAACAACAATGCATCTCAGCATCCACCACCTAATCATTAGCCTAAGTCTAAACTAGATTCTATATTTTATTTTGAAATAATTCATAGCCTTTCTTGACTCACTAAAGTCAAGAGTACATTTGAAAAGCTTATCATTTATATAAAAAAAGTTATCCCAGAATAAAAATTATGTCTAAACAGGTATAAGCATCTGATATAAAATTCTCTAGTCCATTCTAGTGTACTAACTAGAGTTTTATTCTAGGGTGACAAGGTATCCGAGAATCAATATCAAAGGAGGTATTAACAAGTAGATAATAACTACATTTAAAACTGAATTGAATTACGTTAAATAAAAATATGCATGCAAAATAATTTAAAACAACATAGTTTCATTTGTAAACTAAGATCAACATGATCATGGTGTGTAACTTGTCTTGCTCCGTGAATTAGTGAGAATTGTCGTCGAAGAAATCCTCAGAATGGTCGTAGTCTACACGTGAAAATAACCCACCAAACTCAAATAAAATTAAAATAAATTCAAATAAACTCCAAAAATTCAAAAAGACTTCATAAATGATAGTATACAATTTTAGAAAAATTTAAAATTTTGAACAGGTCCAATCAAAGTTAGGATAAAGAAATACAGGCTTCTGGAATTTTGAATCTAAAGAAAGAGAAAAATTGCGGTTTGCTGGAATTATTTTTGTACTAAAAAATTGGATTATGAAGTCAGCAATAGATTTATGATTTTTGGAAAATTTACTTTTCAAAGGAAAAATGCTGAGAATTCCTGACGTAGCGGAGTTTCAGCTGACAGGACAACCAAAATAGTCGTGGCTGGCACATGACTACCACGCGGGCTCAAGTCGCTGATGTGGCCATGCTGGCCGAAGGTGGTGCACAGAGCCCTAGCACTACAACAAAATGAAACATATTAAGACGTTTTGTTTAAGACGCTTTGAATCATGTCTCTCTTTTTAGAACCACAATTGAAATAGAGACGCAGTTTGAGACGCTCTAAAGGGTTGCACGCTATTAAATTCTATTAAAACAGCTGCTGAGACGTTTTGGAGTATGTCTCATGTATAGAGACGAAATTTTAGATGTCTTATTTATCATTTGAGACGTCTTATCTATTATCTCCATATAAAAATATTAAAAAAACAAAATGGGTCATCCTAAAATAATAAACCTAACTCCCCTGCCCGCCCAGATACTCTTCGCCCGCCGCCCCCCTCGGTCCCCCTCTCATCTCCGCCCTCCTCTCGCACTTTCCTCCTCCATCCGTCGATTCCGCCGACGCCTCCGCCCCCAGATCCGCCGTCAAATTGGAGGATGTTTTACCGACATGTATTTATCGCATATTAGATTTTTATTTAGTTGTGAACTCTGTTGATTTAAATGGATGCTATAATTATTTGTAAACCTCTCTTATGTAAACTTCTTTGGGGTTTGGAGGGTGCAATGGTGACGAATTTGTCAATTGCCAATGGTTTGCCCGGGGTGTGGCTTGGTTCCAATTGTAGTTGGTTTGCTTTTCTTATAACAGTATATCTGTTGTGCTACGCCCATTCCTTATATTTTATAAAATATGTACTCAATATTATGGTGCTGCCTATAAAATTATTATATATACATGTATATATAATAAATATATGGAATACTATATTCTCATATGGATACGTATTTGTGTGTATAGAAGAAAATATATACCAATCAAAATAAAAATACATACTACATAGGACATCTTGAGACGGCACATAACGTCTCAACGCACGTGCTTATATTAATTGAGACGTGGTGTAACCGTTTTTATAAAAGCGTCTCTAACTTTATAGGGATACAGTGCAGATGTCTCTAATGAACGTCTCAAATAATATAGGCACGCCTTAGAGAGCGTCTCTATATTTTTGAGACGCTTCATGTAGAGACGTTTCTATGACGCTTTATAAAAGCGCCTCAGTTGTCTGTGGGAGATGAAACAAAACGTCTCTAACCTACAAATATGATGTCTCCCCACGGATGTTTTGTTGTAGTGTAGGGCTTACCAGCAATGTGGCGCCCAGTGTCAAGATGCGCAATGGCTAGAGGGCGTTCCAGTGAGTCTTTCTCTCCTCGGTGCTATGCTCGGGGAGGACAGAGGACAGTTGTCGGTGAGAGAGGAGCAGCAGTGGCGCATGGTGTTAGTGGCAAGAGGGCTCTGGCGGCAGGCTTGCTCGGCAAAGGGACGTCGGATGGTCACTGGGGCACGGGGAAGATGAGCACTACATTGGCGAGGCACGAAACGAACCAAGGCAATGGCAATTGCTCGCCGGTGCTCCACCAGTGCTCGATGAGTAATAGCGGTGTGACACACATGCATGCAGCAGCAATGGCAAGGCACACAAGAGTAGCTAAGCTCTCACGTGTGGGCAAAACTCAGCGGCAAGTAGTGGCTACATCGTGTGGATGGAGGCAAGGCTATTGCTGATGGAGGCAAGGGTGGTGACTGCAACAGTGCATGACAATGGCAGGAATGAAACACCTCAAAATTCAAAGTTTTGATTTCTTTTTGGATTTTTGGTTGAAGTTTCAATCCCTTCCCTAATTTGGCAATTCACCTCCACACCTTGCCTTCCTCTTTTGCTCCTCCACCTCTCCCTTTCGTTGGCACCCATTGAAAACCCATTTTCCCACTGCCATCCTGTGCCTCTACTCCACGTGGCCGCTTCCCCGAGTTTGATTTTGCGGCCGTGCTCTTCCTGCATGTTCACACCTCCATCACCTGAGCGGTCAACAAAGCCCCATCAACCAGTCATCGTCTCCCTGCTGACCTCACTCCTTCCCTCGTGCAGATCATCGATTGCCTCGCATCTTTCCCCTCCACGCGAAAGCACCACCTCGAACCGCCTTATTGCTTCCCACCGCCTTAATTCACCCTTAAAGCTCGATTGCTTCCACTGAAAGCTCCGCACCACTCCCCTCTATTCCTTGAAACCACTCAATCGGATTCATGTTTACTGTAGTTTCTCCTCCTTCCCCTAAGCCCGGTGAGCCGCTCACTCAATCTCCCTCTTTCAACCACCATATTTCAATTGCATTCAGCCATAGCACCCCCTTTGCATCATAATCACACTAGTAAACTCAATCAGACATGAGCATTACCTAAGAGCCCCGCTGATGAAGTCTACCACCGACTAAAAACACCTCCCCGTGGGCAGCCCTATAGAGAACCCCTTAACTCAAATCGCTACCACTCTCGTATTCCTTGTGAGCCCCCTAGATGGTCAAACCACCGCCAACCTCGCCAAATAACCCCTAGAAAACCCTAACTCTACTTGAAGGCCCGCAAGCTTTTTTTCTTGCCGCCGACCACCACCACCCATCTCCATACTCCCCAAAGCCCCAAAATGGAACCACTACCGTCCTAGGAAGCCATCTGTACCACCCACACTCACCGGAGAGCTTTGCTAGTGCCAAATCATAGCGGGGGCGATGCCTCTGTTTTCCTTCGAGGAAGATGGCCAGAGGTAGACAAAGGAGCGACGTGGCCGGATCCCATCCGCCCGCATGTCGGCCATTGAGTGTTGGCGTGCGTGCGTGCGTGCGTGTGGGCCGCTGTGGCCGGGCAACGCTTAGCCGAGCTGGTTGGCCCATGGCCATTTTTGAATTTAATACCCGCGTGCATGCCTTGATCCAATCGGGCTAGCTCAGTATTGTAGCTACTGTAGCTACATTGTTCATCTGAAAGCCTAAAATCCAAAAATACCCCGTTTTGATCATTTCGACCCCCTGAATCCATTGACCTTCGTTCCACCAATCTCACCTCCAATAAAATCCAAATCAACTCCATTTGGTTTTTATTGCATTTTACTAGCTTGATTAGTTTCAAGCACGGACCCCTGATTTATTTTATGTGTTTGCGCTAGCTCCCGAGCTTTCCGAGGTGATCGTGCAAGAATCGTAACCAGGCATCGAAGTGTATGAGACAGCTGAGTTTGTCGAACTGCAAGGCAAGTTACAAATTTTTGATCATTTTGAATCCCATGAAATTTAAATTACTTAACTACCATATTTGCATTATTCCTAATTGTGAAATGTTAATTGATTAAAATAAATATTTAGAATGACATGCTAATTAGTTATGTCCTACCACTAATAAATGTCGTGATTAATTTGAGGCCATATTCACCTTGACAACCTTAGTAATATTTAAATTATTGTATAAATAATTGTAGATTACCTCACTCAAAATTTTGTACTACTAAGTAACTTGGTTGTTGGCCAGTAGAATTTGTAAAACTGGTACTAGGGTAAGGGTGTGCAATGGAAAGCCACAAGGTAATCTTCGTCCACGACCTTACCATAGGGTGGAGGCTAGGGCAGATGGCGGTAGTGCCACTGGCATAGTTGGGAATGTGGTTGGCACCTCTTGTGAAAAATAAGGATGAGAACCTTATACTGAGTAAAAGACACAGTAATCGCTCAACCACAGGAGTTGACTTGTTAACCATGGTTTAGTAGCTGCTCAACTCAATTGAATCTCTATAGGAGGTGGGAGTGTTGATGATGGGGAGTTAGGTATGCAGAACGGTAAAACCATACCTAACAACGATAGAGGTCACTCAGAGCAGGCAGAAGAGCTTAGGGTTAGTGTGTGAACCATGTATGAGTGATTCTATCAGGTAGAGGCTATATAAAGAGATGAGTAGTGAAACGACCTGGTTTTCTTAACTCAGTCATGAGGGTTAAGAAATCTTGTAGGTAAAGTTGAGCAGCTCTGTGGAGTAAAATAAATGGTATTCGAATACGTCATGCTTCCGGTTGATGAAGCTGTGTTAATTGGGTGATTCTAGCAACGAGGTATAAGTAGATTTAATAATGTTTTGATATGTGCAACTGAGTAATTATCTGTTGAAAAGAAACCCCTTTAATTTTAAGGAGGATTATTTTTGTTTTACTTGTTTGGAAATAAAATTGCATCCACTCAATGTAATAGAACCAATATATTCCCTCCCTTGAATATCCTTGCAAGTAGTAAATTAGGGTTTACTCTTATGACTTGCTGGGTATGGTTGTACTCATTACTTGCTAAACAACAAACAGAAGGATAATGGAACCACGACGACAAGTTGTTGATGAGACAACTAGATTTAGGTATCAGTCGTGCTCAAGTTTGCCTAGGAGTTTTTCGTATTGTAAGATTGCTTTGGGCTTGCACGCCCGCTGTGTCAAAAATAGATTGATAAACCATATTTCTGTAATAAAGTTTGGCTCTTTTGTTGTAAGCATATGTGTTGTGATGCTCACTCATGTTCAGTACTCCACAACTGTTCAGTCCGGGGCAGTTGTGGGGATTATTAGCGCCTCCAGAAATGGGGGCGTTACAAGGAACAGCTGTGCACGGCAGCGGTGGCAGCACAGGTAGCGTCAATGCTAGGGCTACAAGGTGGCTGATGCGGATACGCACATGCTTAGCACTTTTAAGTCAAATACATTATTTCACTGGAAAGAAGTATTGAGCCGCATTAAATATTGTCAGGTGAATTTGTTTCTTAATGAATTTCCTTCTATTCGTGGGAACGATATACTACCTTATGCCAAATTCTTGTTTATTATTAGGTTTGAATATTGTGATGATTCCGGGGCCAAAGCAATGGAGAAGCATAAGGAGGGTAATCATATTTGCTACCAACAACAAAAAGATCAAAGCCCATGGGAATGGAAAGGAGAAAGCCAAGCAGCCCATACAGCTGATCAAGGATGCAAGAAGCTCATGCAATGGGAGAGCAAAAAGGGAGGAGCCCAAGGACTTAAACTACAAGTTTTGGATAAGATTTTCAAGCCAAATTCGGACTTCCCACGTACTCAACCCAATTCAACTCAGAATTCAATTCGGATTCGGTTCGGGACAGCCTGACAGGCAGTTACTAAAAAGGTCATAACTTTCACAAACGGAGTCCGATTCAGGTGTTCTTGTACTCGTTCGAAATACAATTTCAAGGGCTACGCAATGGATCTAGTCCCACCGTCAAATTCATCACGGATAAAAATTTATGACCAAAACAATATGACAGGTGGAAAATATGGTTTCCTTTTTGTGAGAGTTCGTATCTAAAACCATATAGGGTTGAGTTGTACTTGGTTTGGAGACCATATGGACGTCACAAGGGGCTATATAAGCCTTGTATTGGCAGCTTTTAGGGTCAGACCAAGTTTGATAATAAAGTACTCTTGTTCTTTTTGATGGCCGACCCAACTTGAGGGAATTGGGAGTTTGCTGAAATCAAGATCGTTCAACCTTTCCGTTGGGAATTGGGAGCGCGATGGAACTTCATCGGTGGTCGTGAAGTTCAGCACGTGTGGTTGGGCGAATTATAGAATGCTAACTCTTGCATTGGCAACGGGAGATCACTACGGTTCATCAAATCCACGTGAGTATCTTGATCCTACGTCGAGAAGATCGGGTGACCCCGTATCAGTGGTGATGGCAGCAATCTATTCTAACAATGCAACAGTGGCGCTGAGGATAAATATGTGGCTGGCATGGGCAGAAGCTAGGGACCTTCTCTCCCCCACGTCCATTTTTATCACGGCATGAGATCGACTACGTCTCTAACCCCTCCTCCCCCATACTACTCACTACAGGAAAACAACTCATCTCTAAAATTCCAAAGTATCCTATTTTTATATATCGTTTTTTATCTAATTATGCACAGGTCCTCGATGTTGTAATATTTGCGGTATAAGCAAAGATATAAATATAATTCCAATATAATCATATAAACACATCAAGGACATCAATTCATATATACAGATCATAACAAGAATGTAATCATATGAATTGAACATATCATGCATGATATACCACATATTCAATAATAGAGACAATGCTACTCTAAACATGAATATGTATGACAAGGTATAAAGCATGTGTCAATTAAGACTATCAATAAGTTCAAGGTTAATTGATTATTTGTGCTCTCAAATGTAGGGTTGCACAAGACTAATCTCGGCCGTCCCGCTACTAAATCATAAACTTTTCATCGATTGGTTATAACAAATTAACATTCAATCTTTGAGCTCTCAAGCTGTACCCAAATTAAACAATATATTCTTCATATGTGTGCATTAGGTCTGCAACCAAGAATCGGCTAGCACATATAAGATGTCTCTTTGCAGTAACTTAATCAAACCTTAATTAGCCAAATATAACTTCTAACAGATCTGAAACAGATGGGTAGAAATTTCTACAAGCTGAAGACAACTCCAACCAAATCACACATATACAATATATTTTGTCTAAAGCTCACAATTATCAGTAATCACATAGCATGAGCACAATCTAATGACAGCAAGTGACACAATTAGAGCTCAAAGATTAAATCTACCAATCTCAGAATATGATTTCATATATCATCGAGCTATCAAATGTCCCACAAGCAATCTATGTCTCCCAGTGCTAGATAAAGAACAAAGATTATCAATCTAGCACAGCACACAAGGATTGCTAATACAAGTGACAGATTTACTCACAAAACCGGCGATACTCGAAACCGCCGAGAAGGTCAAGGGCTAGGCACGCTTTGCGCGCTGTCCCAGAAAACCTATTGCCTCCCACACCACCGTGAGAGAGGTCAGTAGGCACGGAGATACAAAGCCCAATCGCCGAAGTGCAGGTCACGCCGGCGAGTCGAGGTAGAGGAATGCCGCACAAGCGCAGGGGAGGAGCTGGCCAAGCACCTCACCGGAGAGCACCAGGGAACCACCGTCGTTAAACACCACAAACAAAGACTCAAAAGAGAGGAGAGGTTCACTGTATTTTCGGATGCCTCAAGGAAGAAGAGGGGGCCTCTTCTTATAGTCGAAGGAGGGGTTGCGCGGTGCCTCCAACGGCCGGGCCGAAGCCCGAGCCAACCACCTTGGGATTGCGGGACCCGGCCTTGCGGGATGACCGAATCGCACGGGAGAAGTAGCACGGGAGGGCGCACGGGACGGAGAGAGCGAGTCTTGCGGGGAAGATGGACGCGCCGCAAAAATCGCGTCGAGCCGAGGCCCTCCGCCGCCATCCTCCTCTTCGCCCGACCCCTGCTCTTCTCGGCGCTCGGATGGGTGGGGAGGAGACGCCCTCCCCACCTTATCTCTAGTCTGGCCCACCGACGGGTGGGCCCCCTTTCTCTCTCTTTATCAATATGGGAAATTCCCTTTTTGCCCTCGGTTTTACAACAGTCCCCACCAATTTCTCAATTGATAACTGATGCTCAATGTCTTGTTCAATATACAGCTGTTCGTCTATGGGTACCTTTCGGGTTTGAACCCAAAGCCTAGCGACAAGGACTACGACTCTGCACAGACAAAGGAGGACTGCGCCTTGATCCAATGCCTTGGTGTGAGAATTTTCGCCCATATCACATTCTGTACTGGGCGGCTTGCTCTTTCCCTCTCGGGTTGGGACGTTACGGTCATGTCCCCATATCTAACTCATGAGTAATTTAAGAAAGTATACCCTCAACTTTCTTTGATTGCGACCTCACAATCACACTCACGTAGGTGAACTCTTCTAGGAATCCTGTAGGACAATTCCATAAGTCATATAGACATCGAGTTGATTAAGAGCTAATGTTCAACCTTCCATACAGACAGAGCACTGCAGCTAATGGGGTCCGTTAGATGTGCTCTCTAATCTCACACAGTTTGTTGTCCTAGAGCCTAGTTCACGGGATCTCCGATCTCCTAGGATAGGTTACTACCAATGTGAGCCTTTATACGGGTATAAGCCCCATTCCCTGTGACACTGCTTGGATGGTCTTCCGAGCCAATCCTTTAGTGAAAGGATCTGCCAAGTTCGTTTCAGACTGGATGTATTCTACAGAAATAACACCCGTCTCTCTGGCATGCCTTACCGACTTATGTCGGCACTTTATATGTTTTGAGGACTTCATATTGTCCTTCCTACTCTTCGCCTTAACCAGAACGGTTTGGTTATCACAGTAGGTCAATATGGCTGGAATAGGTTTTTCCAGCACAGGCAGATCAGAAAGGAGTTCTCGTATCCATTCTGCCTCTACAGCTGCTGAATCAAGAGCTACTAATTCAGCCTCCATGGTGGACTGTGTAATAATAGTCTGTTTAGAAGAATTCCATGACACGGCCCCACCTGCTAGAGTGAATACATAACCACTCGTAGCCTTCATGTCATCCGAGTCACTGATCCAGTTAGAATCACTGAATCCTTCCAAGATTGCAGGATGACCCGAGTAATGTATTCCCAAATTAGGATTTCCCTTCAAGTATCTTAGTACCCTTTCTAGTGCTATCCAATGATCATCTCCTGGATTGGACGTATAACGACTCAATCTGCATACAGCATATGAGATGTCTGGCCTCGTTGCACTAGTTAAGTACATCAAGGATCCTATGATCTAAGAATATTTAAGTTGATCCTTCCCATGCCCGGTGTTCTTATGTAGCTTTGCATTTGGATCATAGGGTGTAGCTGCTGGCTTACAGTCCATAAACCCAAATCTGGTTAGGACTTTATCCACATAATGGGATTGTGAAAGAGTAATCCCATTCTCACCCTTTATAAGCTTAATGTTTAAGATAACATCAGCTTCACCCAGATCTTTCATATCAAAATTTTGGGAAAGAAAAGACTTTGTGCTATTAATCACATCTATGTTGGTCCCAAATAACAGTATGTCATCTACGTAAAGACAAAGAATGACACATTCGCCCCCATTAAACCGATAGTAGACACATTTATCGGCTTCATTTACACAAAAGCCGACCGACGTCAACGTACTATCAAATTTCTCATGCCATTGCTTGGGAGCTTGCTTTAGTCCATACAAAGATTTAATCAATCGACATACTTTCCTTTCATGCCCCTCAACCACAAATCCTTCAGGCTGTTGCATATAAATCTCCTCATCCAACTCTCCGTTTAGGAAAGCGGTCTTTACATCCATTTGATGTACTAGGAGTTTGTATGCAGCAGCTAGCGCTAAAAGCACTCGAATTGTGGGTAAACGGGCAACAGGAGAGTATGTATCAAAATAGTCTTCACCTTCTTTTGCGTGAAACCTTTAGCCACTAACCGGGCCTTGTACTTTTCAATAGTACCATCAGGTCTACGCTTTCTTTTAAAGATCCATTTGCAACCTACTGGCTTACAACCAGGCGAGAGATCTGCAATTTCCCAAGTTCCATTAGCTATGATGGAATCCATCTCGCTACGAACTGCCTCCTTCCAGTAATCCACATCCGGAGATGCGTATGCCTCTGAAAGGGTTCGTGGTTCATCATCCACGACATAGGTGACAAAGTCATCCCCAAGTGACTTCTCGGTCCTCTGTCTCTTACTCCTCCTTAACTCCAAATCTGGAGCGGTGTTATCCACACTAGGGAGAATAGAGATATCATTTTCACCGATATGTCCACTGTCATCATTCGGTCTCATAGGAAACACATGCTCAAAGAATGTCGCATCACGAGATTCCATCACTATATTAGTAGCGATGTCGCTCACCTCAGATTTGACCACTAAAAATCTATAAGCCGTGCTATTGATAGCATATCCTAGAAAGACACAATCAACGGTCTTAGGACCAAGCTTCCTTTTCTTCGGCAATGGCACATGCACTTTTGCAAGGCATCCCCACGTTCGAAAATAGGATAAGTTGGGTTTTCTCCCCTTCCATCCTTCATAGGGTGTTTCCTCCTGATTGCGAGGTGGAATCCTATTCAGGACATAGTTAGCTGTGAGAACTGCCTCACCCCACCAATAGTCCGACATACCTGAACTCTGAAGCATGGCGTTAACTAAGTCGCATAGAGTTCGGTTCTTTCTTTCGCCTATTCCATTAGATTGGGGTGAGTATGGTGGAGTAACTTCGTGAATTATTCCACTTTCTTCACAGAATTGGGAGAATTCATGTGAGACGTACTCACCGCCTCGGTCCGATCTTAACCGTTTGATTTTCTTTTCTAGTTGATTTTCAACTTCAGCTTTGTAGATTTTAAAATATTCAAGTGCTTCATCTTTCGACTTAAGTAGGTAAATATAACAATATTTAGTCGCATCATCTATGAGAGTTAAGAAGTATCTTTTGCCACCTTTAGTTAATATTCCATTCATCTCACAAAGATCAGAGTGGATTAGTTCAAGTGGAGAAGTGCTCCGCCCTTCAATGCTATGAAAAGGTTTTCGGGGCTGCTTAGCTTGCACACACACTTCGCACTTTGAACCCTTCTCATAATTATAGCTTGGAATTAAACTCATCTTACTTAACCGCATAATGGCTTCAAAATTAACATGACACAACCGTGAATGCCAAATATCATGAACTTTATTGCAATGGGAAACATTGTAAACGTTTACATTATTCAAATCAAGAATGGATAAGCGGAACATGCCTCCGCTATCATAGCCTTTGCCCACAAAATTACCAAACTTGGTCAAAATGACCTTATTTGATTCAAACACAAGCTTTATTCCTTGCCTACATAACATTGACCCGCTAAGAAGATTGCACGTCATTGCAGGCACGTACAACACGTCTCTTAGGATGAGTGTTTTGCCCGAAGTAAGCTTCAGGCAAACCCGTCCAATCCCACGTACTGTTGCGGCGGCTCCGTTGCCCATTAGGACGGATCCACCACCTTCACCCTGAAATGAAGAAAAACAAGATCGATCAGCACATATATGTCTAGTAGCACCTGTATCAATCCACCAATCAATAGATGAACTTGCCATAAAGGCCATAGGTACGTACTCTTCTGAGCTGGTGCTAGCCAGAGCGACATGGACCTCAGCCTTGTGGCTCTTGTGCTGACCCGGAGATGGACCCTTGCCCTTCTGATTGCGGCAATGATTGGCCTTATGGCCAGCCTCACCGCAAACGAAGCAGACGATGTCCTCCTTCTTCTTCTTCATTTTCTTAGGCTGTAGCTTGACTTGGGGCTGACTCTTGAACTTGAGTTTCCCAAGGCCTCCACCATTCTTAACTTGAACTTGATGAGCCTGAACTTGAGCCTTTCCCGAGCCGTCACCGGCTCTAGCACGCTCCTCGACATTAATAGCAGCTGACAGCTCATTGAGCGTCAAGCGCTCCTTTATATGCCTCCGAGCGGTCACGAAGTCACGCCACGAAGGCGGTAACTTAGCCAAAATGACATTGACTTGAAACTTCTCAGGCAGAGCGCAATCGTACTGACATAAGTCACGTACATGGAGTTGAAGCTCATGGAGCTGCTCCATCACCGACCGGCCCTCAACCATCTTATAGTTCAAGTAATTGGATGTAATAAAGGACTCATTTCCATTATCTCCCTCGGAATATTTCTCCTCGAGCTCATCCCAAAGTTGTTTGGCATTAGTGAAGTTGACATAGACGTCAAACAAGCGATTAGACAGGATGGCCAGCAAACGGGCTAAGACTGCATTTTTAGCATCTTCCCATCTCATCGTCTCAGGGATCTCCAGCAGAAACGCCGGTGGATTTGACATGACCCAGAAGAGCTTAAGGTCAGTCAGCCAAAGTTTGGCCTTCGCCTGCCAGCGCTTGAAATTGGCTCTGTCAAAAACTTCAGGTTTTACGACATCAGATGAGGAAGCCATTTCTTTCAATATAGGTTTTCTGGATTGTTGTAATATTTGCGGTATAAGCAAAGATATAAATATAATCATATAAACACATCAAGGACATCAATTCATATATACAGATCATAACAAGAATGTAATCATATGAATTGAACATATCATGCATGATATACCACATATTCAATAATAGAGACAATGCTACTCTAAACATGAATATGTATGACAAGGTATAAAGCATGTGTCAATTAAGACTATCAATAAGTTCAAGGTTAATTGATTATTTGTGCTCTCAAATGTAGGGTTGCACAAGACTAATCTCGGCCGTCCCGCTACTAAATCATAAACTTTTCATCGATTGGTTATAACAAATTAACATTCAATCTTTGAGCTCTCAAGCTGTACCCAAATTAAACAATATATTCTTCATATGTGTGCATTAGGTCTGCAACCAAGAATCGGCTAGCACATATAAGATGTCTCTTTGCAGTAACTTAATCAAACCTTAATTAGCCAAATATAACTTCTAACAGATCTGAAACAGATGGGTAGAAATTTCTACAAGCTGAAGACAACTCCAACCAAATCACACATATACAATATATTTTGTCTAAAGCTCACAATTATCAGTAATCACATAGCATGAGCACAATCTAATGACAGCAAGTGACACAATTAGAGCTCAAAGATTAAATCTACCAATCTCAGAATATGATTTCATATATCATCGAGCTATCAAATGTCCCACAAGCAATCTATGTCTCCCAGTGCTAGATAAAGAACAAAGATTATCAATCTAGCACAGCACACAAGGATTGCTAATACAAGTGACATATTTACTCACAAAACCGGCGATACTCGAAACCGCCGAGAAGGTCAAGGGCTAGGCACGCTTTGCGCGCTGTCCCAGAAAACCTATTGCCTCCCACACCACCGTGAGAGAGGTCAGTAGGCACGGAGATACAAAGCCCAATCGCCGAAGTGCAGGTCACGTCGGCGAGTCGAGGTAGAGGAATGCCGCACAAGCGCAGGGGAGGAGCCGGCCAAGCACCTCACCGGAGAGCACCAGGGAACCACCGTCGTTAAACACCACAAACAAAGACTCAAAAGAGAGGAGAGGTTCACTGTATTTTCGGATGCCTCAAGGAAGAAGAGGGGGCCTCTTCTTATAGTCGAAGGAGGGGTTGCGCGGTGCCTCCAACGGCCGGGCCGAAGCCCGAGCCAACCACCTGCGCCGTCCGCCCCCGTCGCGCACGCGAAGACCCGGCCTTGCGGGATGACCGAGTCGCACGGGAGAAGCAGCACGGGAGGGCGCACGGGGAGGAGAGAGCGAGTCTTGCGGGGAAGATGGACGCGCCGCAAAAATCGCGTCGAGCCGAGGCCCTCCGCCGCCATCCTCCTCTTCGCCCGACCCCTGCTCTTCTCGACGCTCGAATGGGTGGGGAGGAGATGTCCTCCCCACCTTATCTCTAGTCTGGCCCACCGACAGGTGGGCCCCCCTTTCTCTCTCTTTATCAATATGGGAAATTCCCTTTTTGCCCTCGGTTTTACAACACTCGAGGCTATTTTCGGAATATTACAATTTATATTTATATATCTGATTATTCCCCAGTTTGCATTTCTTTCAAAGCCATTAATTAGATAGAAAACGGTTCTACATTTGCAGCAACATTTTCTAAAGCAAAACTAAACGTTGCACACAACATCACACTGAAAAGGCAAGGTTAAAAGGTAACCTACGAAAAAAAATAGATGCAATTGGATTGTTGCCTGTATATATGCACAGGACGCCAGGGCTATGTGAAACTGGGCATCGTTGTCTTTGGAGAAGTGACCTGGGAGGAATGAGTGAAAGAGAAAAACGAACAAATATCGAATTCGATTCGGCTTAACATGTTAATTTACCCCACTGTCGCCATCCCTACAGAAAGCTTAGATTAAGGGATCCTCGTTAATTTATTTCCTTTTGTCACAAAAAATGTGTTACGTAATATTGAACACATAATTCAATTTTACATGTGCATATTTGACAATCAAATCATTCTAAAAATGCTAATATATTTCACTACTTATTTTGTATATATTATTGAATAACTAATGTTATCAATCGATATATTGCTAAACAGTAAACTAGAGGCAAGAACGATCGGAAGAGAATCAAGATGCAGGAGACAACTCTTCTTTGTTGCGATGATTTCTTGGTACATAATTTGATGCCTCTTCTCTATATTAGCTACGGATAGTCCTACAGGGAAATAAGGACACTACAGTTTCTGGTATGAACCCACAAGTCCTACCAAGACACGAAACCTTTTCTCCTAGGCAGTTAGTTTCATAACATATACTAGTTACCTGAAGTTAGCTGGATTCCAAGGTATACGCTTTTAATCGGTTAAAATATGATTTGAGATATGAGGTGGAATAAATTTGGTTGTTAAATCGAGAGGTTAACAGATAGATTTATCCCACTTTATATCCGTTGCCATTGCCACCCTATATTTCCCACAATCCAAATGGCTGCTGATTAAACTGAATGCCAAGGACCCCCATTGATTCATTACCATTTAACATAGTGGGACTGAGGACCAGCCGGCGTGCACTGCATACGAACAAATGTCGTTCCTACATATACTATTTCTTGAACTGCGATAATCAAGATCTCAGTTTTCATAGATTCAGTAATGTCAATATCTCTGATCTGAACCATACACTCTAAAGGACAACAAACAACTGTGGAGAAGTGATAATTAATTCACGGTAATACGATGCTCCAGAACATACGGACTTCAGATTCCGAAGCTTTTGCACGCTGCTTTCCTGAATAAACGAATATCGGAAACTATTTATCAGTTCACCTCTCTCCAGTCCAAAGAGGGGCAAAACTAAAACATATAATCCCAGCACATTACACCCCTGAATCCGGGGAAGCTAAAAGAGGGGAAAGGAAGGTGGTCTACAGTTCTTTTCTTATGTATAGTACACAGAAGAACATTACCATCTTTGAAGATCATCCACAGGGGGTCAGGGTTCAAAAGATGGAATGGCAATTATCAACTACAGAAATCATAAAAAGGGTGATCTATCTTAGCTGCTGTCTGCTACACTACTGTTCCTAAATCTCACGTTTCTACACCGTTTCAATTTGGTGATAGCCTCTTGTGCCTTGCCCTGCAGAAGGTCCACATAAATTGATGCTAGCAATGCCCTAGGGTTGTTGGGCAACATTACAAGACCACGGTTCACCATATAATTAGCCTGCTCAAGCTCTCCCTGTACAGCAGCAGTCATGCCAAGGTCAACATACAGAATACCCTGAGCTTCCTCAGGCTTGAGACTATCTGAATGCTCATGTTCTTCTGAGGTCAGTTTTGTGACTGCGGGAGTAACCAAGTCTTCACCATCACTATCTTTCTCAACAAGGGCCATTTCACCGTTCTCGACACTGTAGGGCAACTCAATGTCATTGCCATCTCTCAAATAAACTGTTAACTGCTCAGAAGCCTCCTTTAGTCTATTCAACGCGCACAAAGCTTCAGCTGCATATACATGGCTGAGGAATACATACATCCTGGAGCAGTCTGGCAGCTGCTGTAGCGATTTGGCAATAGACAAAGCTTTCAAGGGATTCTCAAGACACAACTCAATAAACGCCAGGTCTCCCAGGATGGCTTGTCTAATTTTGAGGTTCTCTATTCTACAGATGTCATCATACAAAGCAAGAGAGCTCTGCAAGGTGGCATTCAAGCTCACCGTTCCCTTTTGTTCTCCATTTGCATTAGTTAGCGTTGGACCAGAAAGTGTTTTGGAATCTGTACTCATCGTGTTCTTCTGACCTGAGCATTTATGGCCTTGTACTGCTCCTTGGTCGGAATCCTCTGTACCTGTTGCAACCACCAGCTTTTCCTGCTCAGAAGCATCCGATATTAGTTGCGCATTGAGTAGACACTGTCTAGCAAATCTTAGTGATATCAAATTTCCATGTTCATCCGAAGTCACTCCCTCAGAATCTGAATGATGACTTCTTGAATTCACCGGGTTGATAACCAAGTGCCGCCATTTCCCTGACCCCACCACATGAACCTCAATCTCATCATGGCATGAAGTAGCACCACTTGAACTAAGGAGCCCTTTTTCTAGAGCTAGCAGGCTACACTCAGCAAAGCGGAGCCAAAAAAGGGACCGGTTGTACAAGAGCGGCATGGCCTCACGAAAACAGCGAGCTGCTAACAAAGGTTTCCCACACATCAAATGTTGGATGCCGCAGTTGTATGAAATAAGACAAGATTTATCTTGCGATAATGCAGACAGCTTCAATGGTTTCTCTGAACGAAGAGATAAGCTATATTTCAGTGCTTTGCTAAAGCACCATATTGAGGTATGGTTAGATCTTTGTTGGTGTAGTATACAGCCAAGATTGTTGTAGAACATGGCTAGCATTGCAGGTTCAGTACGATTATTGGGTGTGCTCAACAGCTTCACAGCCTTCCGATAGTTCCCTCGGGCATACTCCAACTGAGATTTTAAGAGAAGCTCTGTGGAAGAATCCCTACCACGTGCCATGTTCATTAGAACTTTGAGTTCTCGCTTGGCAACTTTAAGGTTCCTAGTGAGAAGTAGAAGCCGGACCTTGTAAATTTGTAGTCTAACTTTCAAATCAGCAGCAGTGGCAGCAAGATCAGCTGATGCCCTTGAGAAATCATTTAAGATAGGCCTGCCCAAGTTCTGATTTCCACCATCCAACGTAGAGTAAAAAGACTCAAACTCCAGTGCATCATCTGAGAAACTTCCCACAAATAGGTTCTCAGATCCACCAGCATAAGTATTTGAATCAAAATCTGGAGGTGTGTTACTTTTTTCAGGAGGCTTTGGTTGAGCTGATTGCTGCTGAGCTATGCTAGCATTTTCATTCTGGTTCGTAGTATTAACTACTCCAAACGATCTTTCCAAGTATTGAATTATATCCTGTAAAAACATAAGTAATGCACACAATCAAATAAGACGAACAAAGTTCCCTCTAGACATAAGTCAATGCTGCAACTTTGGAAAGATAAAAGGCCAAACAAATGCTAAGCTCAGGAATTCTAATGAAGATCAGATCGAAGAAAAACGAAATCATTTGCCCGATAAAGCAAACCAAACAGAAAATTAAGATCTCCATGATCAACCCACCCTATATCTCCCTCCTGTTTTCAATTATTATCAGCAATACTCCCATAATAAGGTAGTTGCAGTGTCATCATAAATTTGCATATACTAAAAATGAATGCTATGAAAGGATATAAATGACACCATGAAACATATGGGGACAAAGTACACAACACTGAACGTATCATGTAGAAATAGTATTCTACTCTAATGTCAATTTGCTGTGTCAAACAGTGAAGATAGCACATATGATGCATTTTCAGGAGCACCTGTTGATAAAATACCCATAGGCCCACAACAGCATGTTTGCAAACAAGTTACTAGTTTCAATGGAGCAAGCTGTAGATGTCAACTGCGGGCTGCACTGAGGGGAAGAAAATAAACTTCTTTTTTGAGATGGAAGAAAATAAACTTACCGCAGCTTTTGATGCATCTTGCAAAGCTAATGTAATATCCAATAACAGAAAGCATACATGAAGTGCAGTTGTCTGCAGTAGTAAAGAATAATTAGCGAATGCAAACAACTTTTCCTTGAACTAAGCAATAACTAATAATACCTCATCCATTAGTTCGATATTTTGGTACAATGGCTCCAAAACAGAGAGTGCAGATTCATAATCATGAAGGTGATAAAGGATAACAGCCTGCAAATTCATCAAGTCCATAAACAAATCCGTCAGCATGTCTTCAGCTAAAGCACACATTAAGGAGTATGTTCAATGCTTACATTGGCCAAAACAGTACTTTAATTAATGTAAAGCACAGACTACAAACACCTAACAATCAAATAATTACTTTCACAGAACAAGAGAACATACAGTGTTGAATGTTATTATGGTTGTGTCAAACTCATCCCCATAGGTTGTTGTATTATGTGCAGCAGAAATCAATTCACTGCTTCTTGATCCTGAAGAAGCATTGTTTCCAACCCCATTGGCAGAATCAGCTTGTTCTCTAGATGCACAGGCAAGTTCTTCACTTCTTTTCTGAATGCACGTATTGGTAGAACATTAGAATATCCCCAAATAATTATGAAATTATTGGTGACCAAGCGCAGTAACATAATACAACACAAAATGGCATAGCAAATCAAAACAGGCATCACAAACACTAACAAGACACTAGCAGTCGTTAACAACCAAGCACAATGACGTGCTTCAGCATATAATAGGAATGCTCTAAATAGCTGTAAGCGGCTAGCAAGCAGCACCACACGTTGTAGCAGTATGTATGTGGCCTTGAAAGTGACCCTGTAAATGGTTTAACAATTGAAAACTATAGATATTTATGTGCAATATGAATGATAAAATAAAGCAGACAACAAGTTCCAAACATATCATATATTGTTTCATATGAGGATATATTACTAGGAGTTAGAGTCACTACTCACTAGTAGTTCAAACTTTTGAAGGATGAAAGGAAGGCACACAAAAGAATAGGGAATTTTGTTGGGCTGTAATAAAAGACACTCCGCCTATGTAGTTTTCTACATAGCCTGTCCCAAGCTTGGCAAGTCAACGTAAAAATTATGCCATCTTTTCATACAATGAAACCCAAATTAAAAGTTTCATTGGGGCGTAACCCTCTTAGCGACGCGCTATATTAGAACCCGAGTGTGGTGATAAATGAACAAAGGCCGGAACGTCACTCCCTTAGTGACACGTTACATCGGCGCCCAGATGTAGTGAAAAATGGGAAAGGATCTTCGCACTGTACTCAACGAGTGCGAGGGGCAAGGAAGCTAGTCGAGGAGAATAGGATTTGTATGGGTAGTTGGAAGTAAGGTCCTTAACAGGTAAATTAAGAGAGAGTCGATACAACGATTAAGAAACGTATAGATATCTTGTGCGTTCAAGAGACTACATGGGTGGGTCAAAAGGCAAAGCAGGTGGAGCATACTGGCTTCAAGCTGTGTGTATACTGGAACAGAACGAAACAAGAATAAAGTGGACATCTTAATCGATAAAGACCTCAAGAGTGAAGTTGTCGACGTGAGGAGACAAGAGGATAGGATTATTCTAGTCAGACTAATCTTTAGTGACTTGGTTTTGAATGGTGTTATTGCATATGCTCCACAAGTAGGGTTGGATGAGACCACTAAGAGGCAATTTCGGGGAGACCTAAATGACATGATTAGAAGTGTGCCTATCAATGAGAAGATTTTCTTAAGAAGCGATTTCAATGATCATGTCAGTACAACTAGAGGAGAGTTTCAAAGGATACATGGGGATTTTGGTTATGGTGGTAGAAATCAAGAGTGAGAAGATATCTTAAAATTTGTCGTAGCCTATGATCTCATGATAGCTAACACCTTTAGAAAGAGACATTCTCATTTAGTTACCTTTGGCAGTGATCAGCACTCTAGCCAAATCGATTTTGTTCTTGCTAAAAGGGAGGACAAACAAGCCTTCATAGACTGTAAGGTTATACCTGGAGAATGTGTTGTCCAGCAACATAAGTTGGCAGTCTCCGAGTTTCGTTTTAGGTTACAGGTTCAACAAACTAAGGTAGCCACGAAGACAAAGTGGTGGAAACTCAAAGGAGATACCGCACAGGTGTTTAAGGAGAGGATGGTCACAGAATGGACATGAGATGTGGGAGAAGCGAATAGTATGTAGACAGAGATGGCAACTCGCATTAGAAAGGTGGATATAGAGGTGCTTGGAGTGACCCAAGAGACAAGAGGAGAACCAAAAGACACATGGTGGTGGAACGAGGAAGTGCAAAAGGCTATTGAAGAGAAGATATGTTACATACATCATGATAGGAGTGATGCCAACGTACAGAAATACAAAGCAACAACGGGCCTGTTTGGCATCGGCTGCAGCTTATGGCTTTTGGCTGAAATTTTTAAATTTTGGCTGTTTACGATACAGATTACGGAGAGACAGATACTCACTTGTGATTCTGGCTGGTACAAATGTTGGGCTTTTAACGTGTAGATTGTTTAACTTGTAGACCCCGTCTTGAAAAAATACTCCGTTTAAAAGTTAGGTACTGTAGCAAAAGCCAAAAGCCACCAGCTTCTGAGGAAAAGAACAAGCCCAAAAAAGAATGTGAAGAAAGCGGTGAGCGAGGCACGACACAAGGCATATGAGGAAATTTATCATAAACTAAGTACAAAGGAGAGAGAAAAGGATGTCTACAAGATGGCTAAATTTCGAGAAAGGAAGACGAGAGATTTCAACCAAGTTAAATACATCAAAGGCAACACTAATAGACTTTTGGTGAAAAACGAGGAGATCAAAGATAGGTGGAGAGATTACTTCGACAAGTTGTTCAACCACGATAATGATGATAGTATGATTGAACTGGATGATACTTTTAATGACACCGATAGGCAGTTTGTTCGAAGAATCCAAGAGTCGGAAGTAAGAGAGGCCTTAAAAGGATGAAAGTGGGTAAAATAAAACATTGGGACCTGATAACATCCCTATTAAGGTGTGAAAATGCCTAGGAGAAGTGACGATTGTTTGACTAACTAATTTGTTCAATAGCATTTTTCAGTTGAACAAGATGCCAAACAAGTGGCGGAAGAGCACATTAGTACCAATTTTCAAAAATAAAGAAGGCATTCAAAGTTGTACTAATTATAGAGGAATTAAGCTCATGAGCCACACAATGAAACTTTGGAAACGAGTGATTGAGCGCCACTTAAGAAAAGTGACTAGTGTGATAACAAACCAATTTGGTTTTATGCCTGGGTGTCGGGAGGTCGACCACGGAGGCGATTTTCTTGCTACGACAATTGGAGGTAAAGGGAGCAAGAGAAGGACCTTCACATGTTGTTTTTTGACTTAGAGAAAGCCTATGATAAAGTGCTAAGAAAGGTCATGTGGTAGGCGCTCCAAAAGAAAAGGTCCCAATAAAATACATTACCCTAATTAAGGACATGTACGAAAATGCCGTGACTAATATCAAAATATTTGGTAGTGTTACTAATGACTTTTCTGTTAAGATGGTGCTACACCAAGGGTCAGCGTTGAGCTCATACATTTTTACCCTAGTGATAGATGAGGTCACACGGGACATACAATGAGATATCCCTTTATGTATGCTTTTCGCTGATGATGTGGTGTTGGTTGATGAGAGGAGGATAAGTATTGATAGGAATCTCGAGTTGTGGAGGAAAACCTTAGAATTGAAGGGTTTTAGACTTAGTAAGACAAACTGAGTATATAAGGTGTGATTTCAGTGATGCTTTGGCAGATGATGGAGATGCTAGATTGGACGGACAAGTAGTGTCTAATAAGGACATGTCTCGTTATTTGGGATCGATGCTACAGTAGGATATTGAGATTGATGAAGATGTGAGCCACAGGATAAGAGCGGATTGGATGAAATGGCACCAAGCATCTAGTGTCCTATGTGACAAAAAAAGTCCCTCAAAAGTTAAAGGGTAAGTTCTATAGGACGGCAATCAGACCCGCAATGTTATATGGAGCGAAATGTTGAGCGACTAAAAGACAATATATACAGAAAATGAGTGTAGCGGAGATGATGCTGCGGTGGATCTGTGGTCACACAAAGCGGGATCGCATCCGTAATGATGATATACATGATAGGATGGGGGTAGCACCAATTGAAGAAAAGCTTGTCCAACACCGCTTGAGATGATTTGGGCATCTCTAAGGAAGGCCTCCTGACGCACCGGTACGTAGTGGAAGTTTAAGGCGTACTAAAAACGTAAGAAGAGGCAAAGGTCGACCAAGGCTGACGTGGGAGGAATCAATTAAAAGAGATTTGAGAGATTGGAAGTATCTAAAGAATTAGCTTTAGATAAAAGCGCATAGAAGTTAGCGATCCACGTACCGAAACCATAAGAAAGTTAGAGGCAATATTTTAGGCTGGCGGCTCAGATAGCAGGATGTACGGCTTAGGATTTTAACATTGTAGGTTTTTATTTCAAGATTCTCATCTTTTTGATCTTGAGAAGGTTTCATTTCTAACCTACCCCAACTTGTTTGGGACAAAAAAGACTTTGTTATTTTTATTGTTGTTGTAATAAAGGACACCCTTGCATTTCAAGGCCCAATTAACTGTCAACTATACCACTATGCATGTATTGCTGCAGGCAAACCCGCTACCACCTTGATGACAGCAGACCCACCACCACCATGCATGTATTGCTGTGGGCAGACGCGCTACCACCTTGATGACGATAGACCCACCACCACCTTAAAAAGTGGGTTGCAATACAGATCACAAACAAAATACGCCAACTGTAGCTAGCAAATTAGAAGCAACTTGTGTGCAAAAAAAAATTTGAAGTCTTCGATCAACCAGGAGTAGGAATTTGAGTAATTGAGTTATTGATTGCAGTAAACCAAAACTTAAAACCATAAATCTTTTACTGCTCAGAATACAAAGACATTGTTTGGTCCAGATTTATGCAATATAAGCTTGCATGAATAGAACTATAATACACAAAATATAGCGAAAGCATCCCTAAGATCATATGAAATCACCTGCAGTTCTATCTATATGCTCCTACGAATTCAAATGGTTATTCTAATGTCTACATATAATTTTCCAACAAATGCTTACATTCAACACCAAGCATTTCATAAATTAATTAATTTCAAGCTAAGCAATCAAATACAAGTACGATTATCAACATGTGGCGTGTATCGTATGCAACACCCTTGTTTCCTGTGCACCTCGCAGCTATAGTTGAAGATTAAAATACATACATGCAAAATAAAATGATATTTTGATGTGAGCCCTAGTTCGGGACCTCAGGTTGTAGTGGTGTTGGGGCCTGGACTCATCAGCGTCTCCCCAACGAGGGCCTCCAGACCTCGCCGTGGTAGTTGCCTGCGAACAGAACTTCGGGTTTGGGAGAAGAGAATACTTTATTGCTTGACACCCCTCCCGCTCAAATGCAGGAAGGTATTTATACTCTTACAATCCCAGGTTTCTTTATAGTCCGACTCCTAAACGACTCCTCCTGTAAACCGAACAGCAAAGGACTTCCCTAAAACACGCAAGACTTAAACAAGACTCCAAACCGAAAAGAACTGCTACTATGGATTGGATTGGGCTGGCGGCTTTGAACGCCTGCCATAGTGCTTTCCCCAATAAGCATCCGTAACATTTCCCCCCTCCTGAGGAAACAGCTCGTCCTCGAGCTGAAAATTTGGGTACTGTTGTTTGAAATCGGAAACCGGAACCCAAGAAGCGTCTGACGGTGATTGGCCAACCCATTGCACAAGAACCTCCCAGTTGCGTTTAAACAAACGTGATCGAACAATAGTGGCAGGAACGGGCAGAACTCGGCCATGAAGGATGTCAGGCAGAGCCGGTGGAGCAGCAGGTGGAGCACCACTGAATTTCTTCAGGAAAGCCACATGGAAGACATTGTGGATTCGAGCAGACGCAGGAAGTTGGAGTTTGTAAGCCAGTGAACCCACTCGACCAATGATTTGGTAAGGTCCATAATACTTGGGTGACAATTTGGAGAACTTTGTTGTAATACCCACAGCTTGGCGATGATGTAGCTTGAGCAAAACCCATTGGCCAACCTTGAATTCAACTTCCCGATGGTGTTTGTCGTAGAATTCCTTCATGCGTTGTTGTGCGTGTAGTCCCGAATTTCGAGTAGAAATTCATCTCGAGCACGTAACATCTCATCAACCGCTGAGACCTGGGCGGAGCCTGCTTGGTAAGGAAGAAGTGTTGGCGGGGACCGACCATACACAACCTGAAATGGAGTACATCGGAGGGCCGAATGAAACGATGTATTATAGCAGAATTCCGCCCATGGAAGCCATCTAACCCAATGACGAGGTCTATCCCCGCTGAGACAGCGAAGATACATTTCAATTGTTCGATTGACGACTTCACTTTGGCCATCAGCTTGCGGGTGGAACGCAGATGTCATATCGAGAGAAACTCCTGCCAACCGAAATAACTCTTTCCAAAAGTTGCTTGTGAAGATTGTATCCCTATCACTTACAATTGATTCAGGAAATCCATGGAGTCGCACAATAGCCTCAAAGAAAGCATGAGCTACCGATTGAGCCGTATAAGGGTGTGCCAATGGTACAAAGTGAGCATATTTAGAAAATCTGTCCACCACTGTCAATACAACTGATTTCCCCTGTACCCGAGGGAATCCGTCGATGAAATCCATAGCGATATGCGACCAGATCTGAGTCGGGATTGGTAAAGGATGTAACAGACCTGCAGGATGTAAGTGGTCCCCTTTATTGCGTTGGCAGATGTCGCAGCAAGTAACATGCTCTTGAATAAGCTTTTTAAGTTGGGGAATATAGAAATCCTTTCGGATGCGGTGCAACGTTTTTTGGATCCCCTCATGACCAATGTCGTGGTATGTGGAAATGATCTGTGGGACATAGACGGAGGAGTTTGGAACGAATATGCAGCCATGATATAGGAATAAGCCATCAACGAAGGACCAATGTGGAGGAAGGTCTTGAGATGCCAACTGAGACTGTAATGTCTGAAATGCCGGCAAGGAACTGACCTCCTCTTTGAATTGAGATAGCAGTTGAAAGTTCGGTACTGAAATAGCGGACAAGGACATATGTTCATCCCGGCGCGACAATGCATCAGCGACTGTATTGGTTTTGCCGGGCTTGAACTCAATTTGGAAATCAAACCCAAAGAGTTTACTGACCCAGTGATGTTGAGGAATAGTGTTTAAGCGCTGATCAAGAAGGAATTTCAAACTGTAATGGTCCGTGCGGACAATGAATGGTTTGCCCCAAAGATAATGCCACCAATGACGTACTGCTTTAACCAACCCGATGAGTTCGCGCTCGTATGCAGCTATTTTGGCGTGGTGAGCTGGAACTGCTCGGCTGAACAATGCAATAGGCTTAGATCCTTGATGAAGTACAGCACCAATTCCACTGCCAGACGCATCGCATTCGACGATAAAAGATGTTGTAAAATCTGGCAGAGCCAAGAAGGTTGGCTTACAAAGAGCTTCCTTTAATGCCAAAAATGCCTCATTTGCTTCCTGGGACCAACAGAAGCCCTCCTTGGTGAGCAGCTGAGTTAGAGGCGCGGCAATGGAGCCAAAATGACGTATGAATTTACGGTAGTACCCGGCGAGCCCAAGAAATCCCCTCAACTGGCGGGAAGACTTAGGAATCGGCCACTGCTGAATATCTTGAACTTTGGATTGGTCCATGGAGACACCCTCCGCGGAGACAACGTGACCCAAGTATGATACTGACGTTGTGCCAAAAGAACACTTTGATTGCTTAAGGAAAAATTGATGATGCCGAAGAAGAGCAAATATTGTTCGAATATGGCACAAATGTTCTGACCGAGATGGGCTAAAAATTAAGATATCATCGAAGAAGACCAGCACAAATTTGCGAAGGTATGGCTGAAGAATAGCATTCATAATAGCCTGAAAGGTCGCCGGGGCATTAGAAAGACCGAAGGGTAAGACCAAATATTCAAAGTGACCATGATGTGTTCGGAAAGCGGTCATATGAATGTCATCCGGATGCATTCGTATTTGGTGATAGCTTGATCGTAAATCCAGCTTAGTGAAGTACTTGGCAAGTTTTAACTCATCCAGTAACTCATCAACTACCGGCAGAGGAAATTTATCCTTGACAGTTTGGGCATTAAGCGCACGGTAGTCCACACAAAGCCGCCATGAGTTATCCTTTTTGACCAAAATCACAGGAGAATTGAAAGGCGAAGTACTGGGACGTATGATTCCTTGGGACATCTCCTTACATTGTTTTTCAATTTCGTCCTTATGGTGGTGGGGGTACCGATATGGTCGAACTGCCACCGGATTGGACCCTGGGATGAGATGAATGCGGTGGTCAAAGTGTCGTTGAGGCGGTAGTCCAGAGGGAAGTTGAAAGATGTCATGAAAATCTGACAGCAGAGCTGGTAAAAGTGTTTGAGTTGGCTCACTGATCGTGAACAGGCGGGAGGACGGCTTGCGTGGGATGCCCAGAAATCTCACTTGACGTCCCTGATGCCAAAAAGCCATCGACGGATTGGAGAAATCCCAGAGAATTGGGGCTAATGTGTGCAGCCACTGAACGCCCAGAATTAAATCAAAACCCTGAAGGGATAAAGCATAGCAATTGATAGAAAACTCTTCCGGACCAATAGTGACTGGCAAAGATGGGCAAAACCCTGGGCAAGATAACCTGTCTCCGTTGGCTACTGCCACATGAATACCCGTGCGAGTTTGCAAAGGAATAGCTGACAGTTGAGCAGCTGCAAGACTGGTAAAATTGTTAGTAGATCCCGAATCAACCAAAGCACAGAACTTGTGATCATTAATGCGGATTGTCAGTTGCATAGTATTGCCGGAAAAGATACCAGTCAACGCGTGTAAAGAAATCTGAGGATTGGCATCTTCACTATTATCTTCTGGAATATCATCTTCATCCAATATCTCAATCCAATACAAACGCTTGCAACGATGACCTCTTGTGAATTGTTCATCGCAATTAAAGCAAAGACCTTTCTGTCGGCGATCCGCCATCTCGGAAGGAGTAAGACGCCTAAACGCTCGCTGAGATTGTATTGATGGTCCTGTTGCCGGCGCAGGCAGAAGCGGAACCTCAGGCGGTTTCAACAACAGCGGAACCATGCGTTGTGCTGGGGCATATTTTGCAGTGGAAGACTGTGGATTGGGATGTGGTTGGCGGAGGAGCAATCCCGAATTGCATAGGAGCTTGTAATGTCTCTCTGCTGCTTTAGCTAAACTTACGGCAGTATCCAAAGAAGATGGATTTTGTAGTTCCACGTCTGACTTGATAAGCTCACCCAGACCGGCTAGAAATAATCCCACTTCATGCTCCGGCGAGAGATTGTCGGCGCGACAAAGTACCCTATAAAAGTCCTGAGCATATTCTTCAACTGACCCCGTCTGACGAAGGAGAGCAAGTTCTGCGACTGGATTTGATCGAAAGGGGGGACCAAAACGCAGTCGACAAGACTGTTGAAACCGTGGCCAAGTAGGAATTCCTTCCGTACGCTCCAATTTGTAATACCACTGCTGTGCAATGCCCTTCATATGAAAGGTTGCCAACCAAACTTTTTCCTCTTCAAGAGTACGATGGCCACGAAAAAATTGATCACAACGAGAAAGCCATTCCAATGGATCAGAAGTTCCATCAAACAGAGGAAAGTCGACTTTAGAGACTCGCCCTACAGTTGGTGCCGCCGCTTGATCACTGGGAAGGAGACGGCCAGAAGAATTAACAGAGTTGGTGCCCTTAGTTGGAGAAGACACACGACCTTCGAGAGCCAGGACAGCGGCCTGAAGATTTGCATGGGCGGCGGATTGCTCTTCTTGACGCTGCAAAATCGTGCCCAGGATCTCCTTCAATTCCCGTAACTCCAAGTTAATCGCGTCGGATGCCATGGAATCTGATACCAAACTGATGTGAGCCCTAGTTCGGGACCTCAGGTTGTAGTGGTGTTGGGGCCTGGACTCGTCAGCGTCTCCCCGGCGAGGGCCTCCAGACCACACCGTGGTAGTCGCCTGCGAACAGAACTTAGGGTTTGGGAGAAGAGAATACTTTATTGCTTGACACCCCTCCCGCTCAAACGCAGGAAGGTATTTATACTCTTACAATCCCAGGTTTCTTTAGAGTCCGACTCCTAAACGACTCCTCCTGTAAACCGAACAGCAAAGGACTTCCCTAAAACACGCAAGACTTAAACAAGACTTCAAACCGAAAAGAACTGCTACTATGGATTGGATTGGGCTGGCGGCTTTGAACGCCTGCCATAGTGCTTTCCCCAATAAGCATCCGTAACATATTTAAATAATAAAGTTAAGTCCATACACAAAAGAGTGTCACTAGCCACAAAAAATTAATTTTTCATGCATGTGAACTATCTTCATTAACCCACAAGAACAAAAAAATGTATTTAGAATACGACAAAATAATAAAATTGACACAGAAAGCTTGGCCATTTGGAACAATTTGCACAGAACAGGTCCTAAAACAAATGAATGAAGAGAAATATGGCAGAGCATCAAGTCGGTCCTTTCAAGAACTAAGGAATATATGATTGAAACTAACTAAAGGACAGGACTACAATAAAGAGCCAAACATTAGCATTTTATCACTTACCGCAAGATTGCTGATTTCTATTTATAACTGAGTTTGGACATGGCAAAAGAAGTTTATTCGCACAACCACATGTATCAGACACACTAACAGAGTAACAGGTTTCAACTGTAGTTGTCAATTCGACCCACCCTATACCTAACTGAATGACAATCAAATGACCAAACAGTGAGAAATGCAGATTCACTAACCTTAACATTGCCTAGAATTTCAAGCAAATTCTTCGGATCAGGACAAGCGTCCAAGAAAGATTCTGCAATAGCCATATTGTGAAGGACCTGAAAATTGAAAAATTGCGACATCAGATGCAACAAAAGAAAGTATGATTAAACTATCATTTCTTCCTTAAGAGACAGTAGAAACACTACAGACTCAAGCTGAGCATTGTAGAAAATATGGAAGTACATATTCTGTGCTGTACATGGAGATTGGGTAACTGTTTCACCAATTATTCTGAACTAAACCAATTTTCCCTTCCATTTGTGGGCAAACTATGCCTCGAATTTACAACCTAATACAACCAGCTTACACAGGCACTGGCCTATGCTTGAAGAAACATAGGAAATTACTAATTAAAATCACGCATGAGGAGAAGCACACCCAAGCCCAATCACATGCCTCGTTGGTATCGGCATGCACCAACACACCACTGCGCACATCCACATCCACATTGGAACAATACCCCACTCACAAAATACAAATGGACACCCACCCAACCCCAACATATTAACACACATGCTAGTCACGCAAGCCGCATACACGAACGACGGCAGTGTATATACATGTGACAGATGCACGCATCTACTCATATGCACAAGAAGCAATCACAGACCCAAGATGAACCCACCCACATACATACATACATGAAAAAATTGATCATATACCCTCCATTTAGATGGAAATTGAGGATTTACCCTCCTGGCCTACGTGTCAGTGACTTATGATGACCCCACGTGTCATTGAGATGTGAAGGGTAAATCCTCAATTTCCCAACTAAAGGGAGGGTATATGATCCAATCTCCCATTTGCTCACACCACCCACCCCCAGAGCCCAACCACGCGCACAGCTCAAAATGCACACCACGCAATTCACATGCAACAGACGCTGAGCAAGCATGTAACCACACCTCCAGCGACAGACACATCTAGCAAGCAAGATTGAAGCCTCCCCCATGGTACACACGCCATTACCAACCTAGCCAAGCACACGGATTCGCCATATAATACAGCTGAAAGATTTACTTATCCCAGAACCTCTTAACCCTCTTCACTTCTCCACACATAGGGAAAGCAGAGAGCTAGAATCGCCCACCTTGGGGTCGCCCTCCTTCTTGAGCAGGAGCTGCGCGAGCACCTCGGCGCACTCGGCGTAGCGGCGGCTCTGGAATAGCACGGCGGCGTCCCTCGCCATCGCCGCCGTCACGGAGAGCATCCCGTCCTCCGCCGCCGCGGACTGGGGCGGCGGCGGCGGCGCCTCCTTCGGCGCCGGGGGTTCCATCCGCCGGATCTCGCCCGCACGGGGTTGAACCGGAGAGCGTCAGAATCGCGAGACGACGCGGAGAATCGGAGCTCAGGAGGTAGGGTTTGGGGCGGGACAGGGCTAGGGTTTGGACGCGACGACGAGGAGAGACGAGATGGGAACCGAAGAAGGCGAGGTAGAGAGAGAGGAGGGGTCTGCTTTCCTTTCCTGATTTGATGGTTTTTTTACGATGTTGCCACTGGCTCTCTGCAGGCGGGGCCCGGAGGGAGGGTCACTAAGCTGATGATGAGCCATCCGGCTGCTTTGGTGGGGTCACGCCGTCAGCGAGTCGTTTTTCCCGCTCATAAATCTGGGCACATCCGTTGTGGGGTTACTGCATTCGCAAGCTTGATTATTTGCCTCTTAACGATCAATCTTGGCGTATTCAGTAAGTTATTCTATGGGTTCATAGTTGTTTTCATCGAGCATGAGCAAGATTATTTCTATCATGATGTTTGAAGTCATATTCATTTCCAAAGTATGGAACATAGATCTCTTTCGGAAGTCGTACTTAGCCATCATCCACGAAATCCTTGGTGCTATTCTAGATGCACCAAGGTACTCAGCAAACCACAAATTGCTCTAGGCCCTCGTGTTATGAATGAGCCTTAACTAACATAGGCTTTCCCAAAGCTAAGATTTATGAGGCGCCATATCGGTTATCTGTAGCCCTGTCCCCTTTCGTACAATAGGGAGCACATGCTTAAAGCCTCCACCGAAAATGACTATCTTCTCTTGAATGGCAGGTCATGTCCACCCATGATGTCTGCATGCTATTGTCAAGGACCTCGACCGCCTACCACTTCGTCGGTGGTATTTGGCTTCTTGGCGCCACAAGCCCCTTCGCAATGCTAAAACCCTAGGATCAGTTATTTAAAGGAGGATGTTGCATCTGCGCAAAAAGGAGCTGACCACCCCATCATCCATAGACATCCATCACGTCTAAAACACCATCCCCACTATATTTTGTCACTATTATTCATCTTCTATTCATCCATCCTTGTAATCACTCATCCATTGGTATAACTGGAACATCAACAGCATCGTTATTAATATATCCTTGTTAATTTCATATCGTTGACACTATGTTCTTTATTATTCATCTATTGCTCTTGGTTCCCAAGGATATAAGTGAGTAATTCCCCAATGGCTAGGGGTAAAGGTAGCCATGTAGCACTAGTAATCAAGGAGATGATCTAACTTTCATGTATGCTTTATGTGCTATCATTGCTATTAGTGTTTGTCTATCTTTTCTTCATAGATCGGTACAAGGGAAGGTAGCAACGAGTGGTGTGTGGTTGATTGACTGGGAGAGTCGGTGACAATGAAAGTGGCTGAGATCAACTTTCTGAAGCAAACCACTTGAGGAGGAACCACATAACCACGAAGACTAAGGCATTCTTTCGGGTGTAAGTAGTTGGTCTATGCAGTAATTCCTTAATTGTGAGCATGATGTTCTATCGTGCGCACGTGAGCGGGACAATAGATTCTCCTATACGATGTTTGTACGAGGGAGATGTAACCAGGGTGTGCCACCTACATGAACACATGATTATCACAATTGATTTGATATTTATTAGATCATTATTATCATCCCCAATATTTTGTAACATTGTAAGTGATCCAAATATCCTAGGCCTTATCCTCCAGCATACGAATCACAGCCTCGTAGTGATAACTTTAGTATTAGCATTACTATTTAAATTAGTCTTTATTACTTTCATCATAATTACTTTCCACATTGTTATTTTAATTATAGTTGAATTAATAGTCATTTGAAAGATAATAAAATAATCCATCCATCCTTGTGAGATCCATATAAACCTTAGAAGACTCCGAGCGAAATTGCTTATAATGACACCGTGTGTTTTCTGATTGCCAAGTGACAAGCAATCAAGTCAAGTCTAAGAATGTAAATTGCGCAATGTAAAAGACAATAGAGCAAACCAATGAATTGGACTGACTCTTTTTACTGTAGTGTTCGAATACTTGCTAGTCTCCCCTTATCCATGTTAAGGCCATGTTTGATACAGCTCTTATTCCCAACTTCTCGTCCGAATCTTGTGGAGCTACACCAAACATCTGGCTTCCCAAAAACAATCCGATTTTGCTTCTCGTGAGGACTTGACTCCAAGATGAACTAGAAACGAGGAGCGACCTTCCCGATAATTCTTGTGAGAAGTTAGCCTACTAGAAACAAAAATACCCCTTGAAGTTGAAGTCAATTACCTACAAAATACCACTCACTTAGAGCAACTCCAGCAGGGCCCCTACTTGAGCCCTCAACCCTCATATTTGAGGGCTTGAGGCAAAAATAGAGGTCCAGCAGGGCCCCTACTAGAGCCCTCAAATTTGAGGAGCCCCTCAAATCCCCCTCCCACCCCTCATTCCTAGGGGCTCCCCCTCCACCCCTCATTTTCCTGTTTTTTTCCCGCACCGTGAAACTTCTCCCGCTCCCCCCGCCTGCATCTTTCCCCCGCCGCCTCCATCGCCCGCCCGCCTCCCTCGCCTGCCGTCCCCGCCTCCCCCGCCGCCCCCTTCCCCTTCCCCGGCGCCTCCACCCCCTCCACCGCCGCCTCCGCCCCCTTCCCCGCCATCTCCGCCTCCCTCCTTGCTCCTTCCCCCGCCGCCGCCCCCTCCCCTGCCGTCCCCGCCTCCCCCGCCGCCCCCTTCCCCTTCCCCGGCGCCTCCACCCCCTCCACCGCCGCCTCCGCCCCCTTCCCCGCCGTCCCCGACTCCCCGCCTTCCCCACCGCCCCCTTCCCCGGCGCCTCCGCCCCCTCCACCGCCGCCTCCGCCCCCTCCCCCGCCGCCCCCTTCCCCGGCGCCTCCGCCCCCTTCCCCGCCTTCCCCACCGCCCCCCTTCCCCGGTGCCTCCGCCCCCTCCACCGCCGCCTCCGCCTCCGCCCCCTCCCCCGCCGCCCCCTTCCCCGGTGCCTCCGCCCCCTCCTCGGCGGCTCCTCTTCGGCGGCTCCTCTCTCGGGAGCGGGCGGCCCGCGCGGGGCTGCACCTGCCGGCGGCGACCCGAGCGCAAGGAGCAGCGGGCCCAGGCGCGATGCGGCTTCAGGCCGTCGGCGTGGGAGGGCGAGCGGGCGGCGTGGGAGAGCGAGCGGGCGTGGGAGGGCGAGCGGGTGGCGTCGGCGCGACGCAAGCGGCCGGGGCCGAGGCGCGGGTGTGCTCGGGGCGGCGCGGCGAGACACCGGCTATGGGCGTCCGCCTCCAGGATCCCCATCCCATTCCCCTAGGTTCCCCTCCCGATGCCCCCCCTTGCTGCACCTCGCGCACGCCCACCGCCTCCCGCCAGGGCTGCTGGTCGTCGGCGGCTGCGGCGGGGGTGGAGGGGGAGAACGCGGCGGCGAAGTGGGACCGCGCGGCGGCGAGGAGGTGCGTGGCGGAGGAGGCGGGAGATGCGGCGGCGGTGGCGTGCGAGGGGGAGCGGCGGCAGGTGCAGTGCAGCGAAGCGGCGGCTGAGCAGTAGAGAATTTTGAGAATGACGAGTGGGCCCTACATGTCATTCTCACTTGGATTGAATTTGAGGGCCCTGATTTGAGGGCTTCTGCTGGAGTTCAACTCAAAAAACAGAGCCCTCAAAAGTAGGGGAAGCCCTCAAATCAAAAGTAGGGGCTCTGATTTGAGGGCTCCTGCTGGAGTTGCTCTTAACCCCTTCCCACCCTTCCCACCCACTCCCAACAGATGGAATTGATCCCTAGAGTCGGGCGACCTCTGCACATCCCTCCGTCCAAACCCTAAATGCCACCATCGGTTGGAAGTTCGCCGCCGTCGATCTCAGAGATCGCCGTTGTCAACCCTTGATTACCTCGATGCCATCGTCCCCCATCTTTCTTAACACCGCCATTCGCCGTGCACCAGCGCTGGTCTCCTGTGAACGTTAGCTCTCCGGCTGCCCCTCCAACTTGCCCTCCCAACTCCTCCTTTGGCCTCCCTTCTCTTCGTCGGTCACCCCTCCCTCTATAGCCACCCCATTTTTTCTTTCCTTTTCTTTGGATTGTGTAGACTACTCTGAAATTCCTAAATCTGAGTAGAATGGATGATTGGCAGCATTTTATTTTTCAAGAATGCATGAACATGCTTCCTGTAGATATGAGTGGGACGAATATTGGTAGTAGAGGATGAGGATAATTGTTTTCCTTGTTCATGCTGATTTCTTGCTTTGATCAAATTATCATTCGCAATATGAATCTCTTGCATCAGGATTGAGTGGATTCATGGTGGAAAGGGAATTTTGTGTAGGATTTGGCTTCCTGAGAAAGGGGAAGAAAGTAGAGAGCTGGCATTTCGCCAAAGATTCAAAAGGGAAAGTGAGGTTGACTCATGATAAGATATTGTGATTAGATTGTAATTGCTTAGAGTTTGTAATTTCTATCAACTATTCCCTATTTGATGTAAACTTTCAGAAATACCTAATTGCTATCTGTTATCTGCTCTTGAAGAAATAAAAAAATCCGCTTGAATGGAAAGGTAGGGAATGAGGAGAGGATCTTGTGGGTAAAAAGATTTTTTAAAAATACCTAACAGATGAAGAGATGGGGTCAATGGAGTTCTCGCCGGAATTAAGGAAGAAAGTATGGCCAGTGGTGCTTCAGTGGGTGTCGACCAAAATTGCTAAAAGATGTTATTGATAACGACGTAGGGAATCTCCAGAAAAATTTAAGAACCAACGGAGTACGGGAGAGGGTGGGAGAGCTCATCGAAGGCTTCGCTAGAGGTGAGAAAAAGGGCCCGTTGAGGGAGCTCCAAAGGGTTTTGGAAAAACTGAGAGAAGACGTTTGTGGGGGAATGATGTGAGGAACTTGTGGCTTAATGTATAGGTGAAGAGGAGCTATGAAACGGCTAGAACTGATTACCAAAGTTATGGCCAAAAATAATGGTGGCCATTTTTCAGAAAAACAGAAAATGAGTGAATCAAATGGAAAGAAATAATCGAGAATTAGTTGATTGCGTAATTTGGGTCATTTTCCTATTTGCACAAAGGGTAAAAGAGGTCGGATTGGAAATTTGATTTTGGGAGACATGAGGCACCATAGCTGGAGCTTGGTCGGCAACAAGATGATGAACAGAAAAAAGAGAATAGTAGGATAAAAGTAAACGGCTCAACTGTAGGAGAGAAGAAGGGAATATGGCACCGTGTACCTTGAGATTTTCCATGTTAAGCGTGCTCATGGGAGAGAAGAGTGAAGATGAGTGGCCCCTTGGGAATTTTTTTATTTTTCCTTTTTAAATTAGAAATACCAGGTGTTGTAGGGGTGGTCCCCACCTAAGACCAGCCGGCCTGCTAGAGGGTTGTAAGGCCCAAAATGAGATATGTGTAATGGCGTAAATGCCCCTGAAAGGGATGCTTAAGTGTAAGGGTATAAGTGTAAAAGCACTCCCCATGTGGATATATATATATACAACACAGGCCACGGGGGGAACCCTAAGCACTTGCTCACCTAACTCTCTACTACCATACTCTCTCTCTGTTTGGTCTGTAACCACAACAGTTGGCGCCGTCCGTGGGGAAGACGAAGAGCAAGCCTCAAGATCCGAAGAAGGATGGCACCGAAGAAAGCTTCATCGTCGGCGGCGAAAAAGAACAAGGCGGGAGCGACGGAGTCTCGTGTAAACACCAGGGCCTCGACGTCGGCAGCCACAGGTGTGGACGGCGACGCGGGCGCGGCAGTGACGAATGCCGGCGCGCACGCCACGACGACCGACCCCGTCACCGCTACCACGACGACCGACCCCGCCACTGATGCCGCAACGGCCGACCCCGCCACCGCGGCCACAACGGTCGACACCGCCCCGCGCAGGATAAGTGACCCTGCCACAGGCACAGCGTTTACCGCCGGCAACGCTAATCGGGTGGTCGGGGCCGGTAGTTCTGGTGCCCAGGCTAGTACGGCCACCGCCTCCACACCCGGTGCGGGAACGACGAGCCATTCCGGCGGCAACGCAGGCCTCGTCATTGACTCCGCGGTTCACCACACCACCACGGTAGGCAATCCAGGAGCGCAGGCCGTGATCGCCGCAGTTCCGGCCGTGCGGCCAGGTGCACCGGGTGCCCCGGCCGCGACTACAGTGGAGAATGCCCTGCTGGCGGCCCTCAACACATTCCAGCGGGAATTGGCGGATCTCCGCGGGGCCGTGCGGGATATACAAGAGGATCGGAGCCAGCAGACTCCACCTGCGATCACACCGGAGCCCACGTCGGAGCGGTCAGACAGCCGCGACGCCCCCACGTCCAACCGCGTCCCGCTGCGACGCGTGGACCTAGAGTCCCCGCTCTCTGCAGGCCTGCAGCAGGCGGCATGGCCAGAGGACTTCAAGTTCCTGAGCGCCATCGAGTTGTACAAAGGTGACACGGACCCACGGGAATTCGTGCGTGTGTACGAGATCGCCAACGAAGCCGCCGGCGGAGACGATACCACGAAGCAAAGGGGCTCCCTCTCGCGCTGCAGGGGGTGGCGCTCTCTTGGTTCTTCACCATCGAGCCAAATTTCATCTACGCGTGGAAGCAGATCCGCAACTGGCTCTACAATAATTTCCAGGGGAACTACTGATTGTGCAAAAATAGCACACCCGCAAGTGCACGGGTTGCCACTGAAATAGCGGCGAGTGTCGTGTTCTCCACAGGGACTAGACTGAGGCTACCGGTGCTCGGCTAAAGCTAGGTCAATCGAAACGGGGGAGAAAACTAAACTACTAAACGAACTCTAACCCATACGATCAAAATGACGAACGAACTAAACGATGAAAGGACGACGGAACGAACGACCGTACGAATGGACGTCGTACGACCGAACGAACAACACGACTACGACACAAACGACGCACGAACGACAACGACTACCAATCGATGATCTAACTAACTACCGACTGTGAGACAGAAGGAGGAAGTCGAGAAGCACTGGGGGAGTCGAGAGAGAACGAGGGAGAAGACGATCGACGGCTAACTAGACGACGACGGCTGGACAAACGAATAACTACGACGAACACGCGCACGACTTAACTATCGAACGACCGCTGAGAGAAGCAAAGAGAGGTCGAGAAGCACAAGGAGGGATCTAGAAGCACTAGGTGGGTCGAGATAGCAAGGGGAAGGGATACAGTCGGCGGTTCGCTAATACGCGCAAACAAACACAACGAGATCCACAGATACTGACAACTGCAAAGGGCAGAGCCTACACGGCACTGAACACAAACACACACAGACACTAACCTAATGCCAACAAAGTCAGACTAACACAGATCACAACTCACATGCACAGTAGACATCTAAACAGATAACACAAAACATAACTAAATAGTGATCACAAGCAAACATCACAGTATAACAAGAACATTCACGGTTGCAAAATTAGAACATTTAACAATTAGAACAGAGAAAAGTAAAGGGAAATGAGATGTCAACCGAGGAAGAAAATGTAGCAGGTGGTGGCCAAGGTGAGGTTGATGCAGAGGAGGAAGTCGCTGGAGATGTCGGTGCAGTAGAGGCCGTCGGTGAAAGGGATGATGCAGCCGGCGCAGGGGTGGCGATGCAGAGGGAGATGCCGGGGTAGAAGGCGGCGGCGACCGGCGGTGAAGAGGAAGAAGTCGGGGTGGCGGCGCTGATGAAGGTGGCGGCCGGTGAAGGGAGCAGTGGCACAGAGGGGAGAGCTGCTGGAGGGAGTTGAGGTGGAGCCGAGGACAGGCCGCGGCGGAGAGAGGTGGTGCTGTGGAGAAGGTAGGGAGAGAAGGTGGCACGCCGGAGGAGCGCAGAGGGAAGATGGAGGCGCGGCGGAGAAGAAGTAGAGGGGCGACCGGAGGTGGCGCGATGGGGGATGCGGCAGGGAGAGGTGGCGCGGAGGTGGTGAGTGGAGACGGAATAGAGGGGGCGCACCGGAGGGGGAGCTAGGGGTTAGAAGCAAGGGGAAGGCAATGGAAGACGAGAGGCGGTGGGCGGCGGTGGATCTGGAGATGTCGGCCGGAGATGAGAAGGGTGGTGGGAGAAAAGAGGAGAAGCGGCGGCCTGGTGAGGGGAGGTGAGCTGTGGCGCGCCGGATGTGGATGCAGATGGGCGAAGGCGGCGCGGGGGTGCGGATGGCGTGGGCGCAGAGGGAGATGCGGAAGAGTAGGCGGCGGAGAGACGTGGAGCAGGTGGTGGCGCGGTAGCGAGCCGAAGGTGCTGCGGCGGTGGTGAGATGGCGTGGTGAGGAGCGACGGAGGCGTACCGGCGAGCTGCAGTGGCGCGCCGGCAAGCTGCGGTGGCAGTATGGTGACCGGAAGCGGAGGGAAAGCAAGACGGCGGTGGAGGAAGTGGCGGGTGGCGGCGCTGAAGGACTACGGGTAGGCTACGCTAGCGCAAATTAATAAAAATTTTGCCCGTAAACCAAGATCACTGCAGTTATAGATCACGGAATTACCACTAGACGCGCAGGTGCGGAATTGATGCAGCACGTCGGGGTAGAGTAGTCGTACTACGTCGATGCAGCACGTCGGGGCAGAGTAGTCGTACTACTTCCTCGTCCTCGTCGCGGCGTCCAACGTACAACTCCTCTCTTGCGGTTCGTCCAAACGCTACAGATGCAGCGCCGCCAAAAGGTATCCACACGTACGGGAGGAAGCGACGCACGCCGGATTACTAGATCCGCGCGAGCGCCCAGGGCGTGGGAGGGGTGGCGGCCAGGGTTTGAGGAGGTCACGAAAAATTCTCTCTAAACCCTGTGCGCCCTTGCCCTCCTTTTATAGACGTCCTTATAATGGGCTTCAGCGAATGGAGGCCCATTAGGACTCAATACCCAGTCTAACCCGGATCCAATCCGAATTAGGCTTCAGCCCTTAAGTGTGTGACCCTATGGGTTCACGTATGTTTATACATGACACGAGTTTACCTACTCGGTCAATAGTTGGTAGCGGCCTCTAGCAAGACGTGCCAACTCCTAAACATACACAAAGATCATATCGAACGAACCATCACAACTTTATGTACATGCCAATCCCTTTGCCTCACGATATTTGGTCGAGCTCCAAGCTGACCACTCTTTCTCGATCCTGTGATCCGGAATCCCTTACTAGGTTAACTCTTAACCTTAAGTAGCATGGCCATGCATTTCTGGATCCGATCACTCGAGGGGCCCAGAGATATCTCTCTCAGGTAGAGAGGGGAAAATCCCATCTCGACTGACCATGCCTCGTAGCATGCTTCATGACAAACCCGAAAACTACCTTTATAACTACCCAGTTACGGAGTAGCGTTTGATAGCCCCTAAGTAGGTCGATTCACATCTCAAGTACATGCGACAATCTCAGGTCTAAGGACAAGGCGTACACATTGTGTAGAGAGAGAACCATAAGTATAATTGTTATGTCTCATGTTGGGTCGGTCCAACCCCATGTTCTAAACATGTGTCCACATTATTGGTTTGACATCTCCATGTCTATGACCTGTGAAACATGGTCATCAACCGATACATGTGCTAATCCATTATTCACGTGTGTCCTCACATGAACTCCGACTAGAGACAACTTTAGAATAACCATATAAGTAAAGAGTTTCACAAACAAGTCACATACTTGTTAATCAACACAAAGGCAATATTCAAGGAACATTTATTAAATCATGGATACAACGAAATATCATCATCTCTATGATTGCCTCTAGGGCATATTTCCAACAGGCGCGCCGGTGGAGAAGGAGGAGGGGCACTGCGGTTGACCGCCGTCGAGTCTGGCCGACCCTCGCCGGCGCCGACGGTGAGAAGACAGGGGGAGGTGAGAGAGAGCAAGGAGAGATAGGAGATAGGAAATGGCCGGCTCGGTTTCTCCCAAGCGGCGGCTGGGGTTTTGGGGGAGATTAGGGTTTTCGGCAATTTGCGATTTAGTCCTCGTGGTTTCTGGAATTTGCAATCAAGTCCTTCCCCATTTGATTTCTTCTGAATTAGACCTCCGGAGCTCTGTTTTCAACGCGGTTTGATCCTACGCATCTGTGACGATGCGTACATCGGTATGGAGCAGTCCAGATTTGTTGTTTATGCGCCTAGATCGCGTCGGCCTGCAGAAAAGTACAAAAAATGTAAAATGATCCAAATTGAGCAATTAATTATAGAAAAGCATGTAAATGATGATAAATGGTCTCAAAATATGACGAATACGAGGGTAAAATGACGGATAAATATATACAAATATGACGCATGTCAACTACGTCGAGCGCATCGACGCGGATCAGCTCTTCGCAGTCAAGCAGAAACCCTCGGAGAAGCTTCGGGACTACTTCAAGTGATTCGTGAAGGTACGCTGCCAGGTCAAGGGTGTCAACGAAACAACCATCATCAACGCAGCAATACAGGGTCTTCGCCCGGGGCCACTGGCCGAATACAACGCGCGGAATCCAATCAAGACAGTGGCAAAGCTCTTCGACAAGATGAAAGAGTAGGCTAGAGCGAAAGAGGACGTGCGGCGGTGACAGGGTGACAACTCCGACACCAGTAAGGCGGAGGGCTCCGCGAAGAATGAAGGCTCGCCGAAGGAAGCCTCCCTGAAAGGTAAGCGTAAGTCTGAGCCGTCGAAGGACGCCTCCGAGCGCAAGGATGCCCACCACAAGGACTCGTCAAGCGACAAGCCCAAACGCGGCCAGCAGAAGTCTCGGAGAGCCCGTTATGTCTTCGACATCGAGGGCGGCTCCGAAGATAACGCCCCCACTGGCCACGGCGGAAGAGGACGTCGGGGCCAGGGGCGGGGGCGCGTTTGGGGTCGCGAGGATAGAGTCTGCGGAGATTACGATGACCAACATCACGGGCTGTGGTGCGAGGTCCATGGTCGTGGCAGCCACGACATGCGCGCGTGCACTACCATCACGGCACTTCAGCAAAGCGTCGCCAGGGACAAAAACCTTGAGGCACGCCCGCCCGTCGTGGCTCACATCCAGCAACCCCTCGAAGACCCCATGTGGGTCCAGGAGCAAGGGATGCAGCCCCAGGAGGGCCACCTGCGGATCCAAGCTCATGTGCAGCAGCTCACCTGCGGATCGAAGACCCTTACAACGCCATATTGGGGCGGCCAACCCTAAACTCTTTCGGGGCAGTTCCACACCACGGCTTCTTATGTATAAAGCTCCCCGGACCGCAGGCCATCATCACTGTCCACGGCGAAAAGGATATGGCTCGGCGCATAGAGCTCGGCACCAGAGGTCCACACCACGACGCCCAACAGAACGCCTAGGCCAGGCATACAAGCGTGAGGGTCCTCTGCTGCTTCGAGAAGCACCTCGCCAGGCCCTCGCGCGGGTTGCCCCAGCAACAAAGGCTCCTACCGTGCACCGCCTTGTCGCCTGGGCAACGACAGCTGTGACCGTTCCCGCCCTCGAGTGATCAGTGGTCAGTACCTCATCTTTCGTAATCGCTCACCCGCGCAAACGGGAATTCAATAAAGTTCACCGTTTGCAAAACTTGCCTTGTTTCCTGCAAAAACGCATGGAGGATTGCCTCCGTGCGCACTCTCCGTGAACAAAAACATGGGTATAAGTATAAACAAAGACACGCGTTCGTGCACGCACTCTCCGTGAACAAAAACACGGGTATGAGTATAAACAAAGACACGCGTTCGCGCGCGCACTTTCCGTGAACAAAAACACGGAGTATAAATAAGATGCAGCGTCGAGGCATACCTCCGTGCGCACTCTACGGAGTATAAATAAGACGCAGCGTCGAGGCATACCTCCGTGTGCACTCTACAGAGTATAAATACGATGCAGCGTCGAGGCATACCTTTGTGCGCACTCTACGGAGTATAAATACGATGCAGCGTCGAGGCATACCTCTGTGCGCACTCTACGGAGTATAAATAAGACGCAGCGTCAAGGCATACCTCCGTGCGCACTCTACGGAGTATAAATAAGACACAGCGTCGAGGCATACCCCCGTGCGCACTCTACGGAGTATAAATAAGACGCAGCGTCGAGGCATACCCCCGTGCGCACTCTACGGAGTATAAATAAGACGCAGCGCCGAGGCATACCCCCGTGCGCACTCTATGGAGTATAAAAAAGACGCAGCGTCGAGGCATACGTCCGTGTGCACTCTACAGAGTATAAATAGGACAAGCGTTGAGGCATACCTCCATGCACACTCTACGGAGTATAAATAAGACGCAGCGTCGAGGCATACCTCCGTGCGCACTCTACGGAGTCTAAATAAGGCGCGGATGTTGTCCCTGCGCACTCTACTGAGTATAAACAAGACGCGGATGTCCCCGCGCACGCGCGAGCATTGCTTTTGCACGTACTCTCCGGAGTATAAATAAGACGTGGTTGATGTTCTCACGCGCCTCGAATCTTGATAAGATGCAGCAGAGGCTGGCCACCGCGCACACCCCGCGGAGTGCACGAAAGGCACAACAGAGGCTTGCCTCCATGAGCACCCCACGGAGCATGCGAAAGACGCAGTAGAGGCTGGCCTCTGCGCACACCCCGCGGAGCGCGCAAAAGGCGCAACAGAGACTTGCCTCCGCGAGCACCCCGCGGAGCATGCGAAAGATGCAGCAGAGACTTGCCCACACCGTGGAATGCGAGCTAGGCGCGCGGCCGTGGTCCTCGCGTGCGCCCCACGGCAGCGAGCATGGCAATTGCCACCACTTCGAAGGGTAGGGGGCGGAGCGCTCGTGCGTCTACCTCAACTAGGCGCCAGCTCCGCTGCCACCACTTTAGAGGGTAGGGGACGGAGCGCTCGCGCGTCTACCTCGACTAGGCGCCAGCTCCGCTGCCACCACTTCGGACGGTAGGGGACGGAGTGCTCGCGCGTCTACCTCGACTAGGCGTCAGCTCCGCTGCCACCACTTTGAAGGGTAGGGGACGGAGCGCTCGCGCGTCTACCTTGACTAGGTGCTAGCTCCGCTGCCACCACTTCGGAGGGTAGGGGACGGAGCGCTCGCGCGTCTACCTCGACTAAGCACCAGCTCCACCCACACTACCTTGAAAAGGAATGGAGCACGGGGAGGTCTGCCTAGCGTATAGGCGAACGTGTAGTATAGTCTCACGAGTTTATGGCGGAATAACGCGGTCATAAGGAATGACAGAAGTCTGTATTCATCAGAAGTTGTTTACAAGGAGGCACAGTGAGAGTATACAAGCATCCTTGGGTGCGCGCAGTCGCTACCCGGCAGGCTCCTCCTTAACACGCGCCCGCGCCGGAACCCCACCCGAAGAAGCCCAACCCGCCCAAAAATCCAGCGACTCCTCGGCCCTCCGCCAGCGTCGAAGACGCCGTCGGTTCATAAGGTCAGAAACTAGCAGCTGGTCCCGGTCGGGTAACTGCTCGGGACACGGGGGCACACAAATCAAAACATAGGGGGGCAAATTCTAATATATTCATAAGAAAAAGGCATTTGTGTTACAACGCACACCAACACACGAGAACCCCGGCATCACACCTGTGGGTTCGCGTCGCCCCCTGCGGCCTCAGCACCGCCTTCGTCACGCTGCGGGACTTCATCTAGCCACTGGCCGAGGTTCCCCTTGTTGCGCATGGTCCGCTGTAGCTCGACCTTCGCTGCAGCCTCCCCGATGTACTCCCAAATCCTCTCGTAGAAAATCCGCACGGCGCGGCGAACGTCGCGTATGGCACCGGACAACACTCCGGTCCTGGCCAGCATCTCCAGTTGAGGGTCGGCTAGCCCGTCGACATGTTGGTAGCCCCGGAGCCGCAGGAGCACGCACACCAGGCACGACGTCACATAAGAGCAATGGTTGCCGAACGATGTCGCGGCGCTGCGTGCAAGGTTGGCTGCATCCCCAATCCGCCAAAGCGTTCGCGACAGCTCCTTGGGCCCGAAGGCGCGGGGCGGCACTTCGGCGATAAGGTCTTCAAGGGTGCCTTCCAGGGCCAGCATAGCATCCCACGCAGCCACCGAGGCATCACCCAGAGTCCGGTGCCGCTTCGCAAGAGACGCACCGAGTTGGCCCTTTTCCTTCTCCAGTGCAGCGATCTGCTGGAGTAGGCCATTCTGCTCCTCCGCAGCCTCTTGTCGCGCCGCCTCTGTGGCCGACAGCCGCGCTGCTGCCACGAGCGCTTCGGCGTACGACATCATCTCCGCGCACTCTGCTTCTAAGCGGCGGATGCGGTCGTCCTTAGCGGAGTGCGTCCCCTTGGCTGCGCGCAAAGCCTCTTCGGCGGCCCGCAACTGGTCCTCTAGCGCCCCCGCTCCCGGGCATGAGCCGCCTGCAACGCCTGGGCCAGGACAAGGGTTTGTACGATAAAGTGGTCAGCAAACTTCTAAAAGGCCACATATCGTTACAAGGTCAGATACTCACTCTCACTCCCGACACCTCCAGCGTGTCTCCAAGGCGCTCCGTCCCGTAGGTTAGCAGCGCCTGCTGATCAACACTTGCGACAGTGGTAGTCGCAACCCCGCGCCATGCTCCTAGCACCTCCGGTTGAGGGGAGAAGTCTGCTAAGCTCGGGCGCATGGCATCCGCGACGGTAGTTTCAGGAGCGTCAGATGCCCCTCTCAAAGGAATGTCCCCGCGTCCCGAATATAGCCCGTCCTCCGGGATGAGTGCCGCTGAAAGGAGGCGTACCGGTTAGAGTCCTACGAGAGCAATACAAAGCTATGCCAAGCTATGGCAAGATAGTCTACCCTCGGTGGCAGCCGGTGGACTTTGCCGGGGCGTCCCCCAGCCTCGGACGGGATAACAGGGACGCCAACGCCCTCGAATGACGTCGGCCCAAGGGGCCGGGGAGTCTCCATGTCGGGGTCCAACGCCAGTAGCTTCCGCGCCTCGGCCGTCGCGGCCTGGGAATGGGCCGGGGGGGTGCTGGACCTGGGGGCTTTGGAGTCGGAGTCCCACAAGCTCCGAACACTGGCCGCCACGGCGAACCCCCTCAAAGTCCGGTGAGGAGGAGATCGTAGGTGTGGCTGCTTCGCCTTGGGACAAGAAAGCAAGGACCCCGCCTTGGCAACCACCGCAGGAGGGGGCTCCACAGCAGCAACGTTCGCGGGCGGGCGCCCCACTCCAGTAACCTCCACAGGGGGGCAGCTCCGCCTCGGCAACCATCGTGGGCGGAAGCTCCGTTCTCCTAATCCCCATGGAGGACAGCTCCGACATTGTCGTCGCCGCAGGCGGGGACTCCGCCCCTGTGTCGCAGCGGATGCAAGCCCCACCTCAGTGCTCACCGCGGGCGATGAAGCTTCCCCCTCCCGATCATCCATGGCGCACTCTCAATCCCCAGCGCCACCCAGAGACCCCTCGCCTTCGTCATCCGTGCCCGTCTCCAGGTCCGAATCAGCGTACTTCACCGAATCAGACTCAACGTCCGCCGCGCCGACGGGAGCGACGGCAGCCACTGCGCCGGGCGCGATTGCAAATGTCCGAGCCGTCCCGCGAGATGGCACCTTTTTTCCTTTGGCACCGTCATCCCGATTTTGAGGCTGGTTCGGGGCCAGAGGGCGCGCTCCGGCACACAAATACCTAGGGCCTCGCACGCGCGGTTTATCTGCCCCATCTCCGCCTCCGCGGTTGTAGCTGTGCGTAGGTCGTGCTCCCTGGTCGTATATGGCCCAAGGAACACGCTTACTGCGCGTTCCGTGTCCTCCAGGCGAATTCCTATACGCGACAAGAGGCAAGGTTAAACACGGCACAGCGGGCAGAAATGGAAAACAGGACACGGTCGAGACTTACGAAGGCCGGAGGGCGCCGGTAGCGAAGACACGGATGGGCGGACATTGTCGCCCCGAAGTTTCCCAGCAGCGATGCGCCAGTCACGGGCGAGCGGTTAGACTAGCTGTGTGTTGTGTGAGTGCAATGTGCTTTGTGGTTTGGTCCTAGGGGTTAGGATCAGTGGTATAGGTGTATAAAGCATGTTTGGACTAACGTTGGCTAAGTTGTGAAGAACTTATGTCCAAAAATAATTTCTTAATCTTTGATATGCTGGGAAGCTTGGAGGCAAGTATGGTTGATGGCATGGATCGGGATTAGGCTCGGGGTAAGCTAAGGTATGGTCAAGGTAGCTAGGTGGGATAGTTGGGCTCAAGCAAGGAATGGAGAAGATAAGGGATGTTGAAGGGAAGGTTCGAGCAACGATTTATTGAATGGTGCGATCAGTGCAAGTGAGGCGTGGTCGGGGGAACTGACACGAAGAGACTTGCCGAGTGTGAGCCATTGATGAACCTACATGTTGCTAGCATGTGATTGCTTACAAAAGGAGGAAATGATCATGGACCAGGCTTGGGGGAAGAGGTGAGGTCCATGGTCAAGGCGAAAGAAGCATGAAGCATCGTCGAGGGTGGCATAGTGGCATTTTGGTAAATTGATTAATACAAAAAAAGTAGCAGTGTGTGAAACCACGGTGATGACTTAAGTGGTTTAGTTCATGGTTGTGTTGAAATTCTTAAGTGGATTAAGTATTGATTTACTAATGGGTTAGTGGGTGCTTGTACTTTGAGAAGCGTGTATGTGTAAGTATAAAACCTGGTATGGTATTGGGTTAACAGGTTAGCCCATGTAAGTAGATGAACCCAACTAGAGGTGCTAATTAGGATTTTTCTTATAAGCCTCCATATATAAGGAGGGAGAGAGGAGACAATAAAAAAAGCTTTTGGGAGAGTTTAGGTCTAGCCTTTGATAGCAATTAGGGTTCTGGGAGAGAACCTTTGGGAGATAGGTTGTGGCTCTTTGTATTGACCTTGTTGTCATCCATAGGCACGTGAGGTGGATGTAAACATTCATTTCCAACCAATAGAGATCAAATTTATCTAAGTCTTTCTCCTCTTTGCTCAAGTGATGAAATCTTGATTTGGCTTGGTCTTTTGTGCCTCTCCTTCCCATCTTGATCTTGTTGTGTGCTAAGAATGTGTAAGTGAAGAAGATATCTCTTGGAGACCAGATCTCATATATCTAGGCACTTGTTATTTGCATGTTCTTGTGATTACCCAGTTTTGCTCAAAAGAGGGGTGATTTTGTGATTCTTGGTTTCTAGGGCTTTTGACTTTGATTCTTGCTAGGATTAGACTTGTTAGGACATGTGGGAGTAGGTCCAAGGTCATCTTGCCTATTAATTATTGTAATAGTCTAATTTTAGCTTCAAAATAAACCATGCATGATTTTCATGAATTTCTAAAATTTTTGTGCATTTTTAAAATTTTAACAAAGCCTTGTTGAAGTTTAAGATTTTTAAAATAATTTCCTTGGCCTATGTAGGATCGAAATGGCAACAGAGGGGGTGAATGATGCCTTCAAACCGCCCCCAAGTATTCGCACAATTCTTCTTCTCCGATAGCTATAGCAGCTATGAAATCGAAAAAAGTTTGCTCACATGAAACCAAAATCAGACTAACAAAATTCAGCTCAGAAGAAACAACGTCGGGTGGAAACTGGATTTTACTGAAACTGCTCGACTGACAGCAAACTCACACCCGGTCTGATCGGATACAGTTTCAGTAAATAAAAAAATAGATGCGAAACAAAAACAAAGGAAATTGGACTTCGGCCACCTGGTCTGTCCGCTAAAGACAGCTCTGTCTGACCCCGGAAACTCTTGACTGACTGCAAGAGAAGGAGTGATCGAACTATTGTATTGCTTCAAGTCAGATCGAGAATAGACTTCAGTTTTCAGGCTTTGACAGAATACTGAAACAGAGAAGTGCCAACCGAAAATACTAGCAGTACAGTAAATACATATTGACCAAAGACTGAAAACAAGGAAGGCCAACCGAGAAACAAAACAGCACATTGAGATGACCGAAAACAGAATCAGTTCAGGAACTACAAACAAAGTAACTGCACCTTCCGAAAAACAGCAACCAGTCACAATTTTTCAGACTGGTCTGACCGGTGGTGTGATCCCGGTCAGACCGCTAGGACGCCACCGGTCGGACTGCTGTATTGTGGCCGGTCTGACCGGGTACCAATTCAGTGAGTGCAAACAGGAAAACAGAGTCAGTTTCAGATCAACACAAACCGAAACAAGCAGCAACTAAAGATACGATGCATAGTAAATACTGAGAGTGATTATCCAAAACAACGAAATGCTTGCTTGACTGCTGTGCTTTTCTGGACATTCTTATCAGAACTACAAACAAAAGAATAGATCTAATCCAAAAGGGAGGAAACCAGACCCAAGTAAACGCAGCAAGAATTGAAAAGAAAGGACTAAAGGTAACCAAAAACAAGAAACTGCGGAAAACTGAAGACTCAAGCCGACACAGACAAACTGACGACCAAAAATAACAAGCATAGTAAAAACTGTGATGACAAAGAAGTGGCAAAAAACGGGCACAACCGCCACAACATAGATACGAACAACTAGAGAACCTCCAAACGGAAATCCAGGGGATTTTAATCTTAATGCCAGAATGGCCTTGCAACAGGAAATTTCAGAGCGGACGACAATTCAGTATTGCAGACAAAAAGAACGATAAAGATGAAAACTGAAACAGAGACTGCAGACAGAGTTCATCCACTAGATCCGATTTTCAAGTATCTCTTGATTTGATGATCTATTGGACACAGAACTTAGAGCGCTGCTAAAACTCAGACTCTAGAGAAGAAAATACAAAGGAAAGTTTACTCTTATAGCCGAGACAACCAAGAACAAGAATGCTCTGTCTCCCGTAACAGTAAACCATAGAGAAATTAAATTAGAGGAATTGAGAAGCAATCAATTTTATGGAGAAGACTGCTCTGAACTCTTTGCTCTTGGGAACATGGTAGCCAAGGGGCCTTGAGAAACTATTCCCAGTTCAGAGATGATCAATTTGCACTTTCTTGAATCAAGAATCAAATCCAAGAACAGAATGAGCAGGAAAGAACCGAGAACAAAAAGACAGAACCGAAACACACTCTGAAAGGAAAGACAAACAAGCACATCATCTCAAACACAGAATCTTATATTGAATCAGAGAGATGAAAGATTATACAAGGATTACAACTCTCACTGTTGACCCATACGCAATTGAGAAAACAAGAACTCACTCGAAGACAGGGGGAACAACAGCAGAACAGTTTTGATTAACGGGTCTTCAACAGAAAGATAACAGAGAAACACAAAGCAAAACTAATCCCCAAAGCCTTAACTCCACCAGGTGCACACCACCTCTATTTATACTTTTTGATTAACGGGTTTACAACTCACTTACCCACTAACACAAACAACTTTTGTGCTTTATCCATTAACTCAAAACCAAATCCGCTTCCTTTTGTGCAGCCCTGCGTATTTACCATAACGCCACCCCTGTACCTTCCCGGAAGCTTTCTCGTTTCTTGCCGTCCAAGCCTCGCAACCACCTCGAGTCCTCGCCGTCTTCGGCACATCCCGACCGCTCCGACCTCAGCACCGCCTGTGCCTAGTCTGGTCATCCCGTGCCTCGCCACGACTCCGCCTCAAAGTCCTGCAGCCATCACAGACAAGAAACACATCACATAGCACCACTCGAGATAATGTAATCACACAATTGCATTAGAGAGAGTACTTAAGCACGAAATAGCTCAAACCAATCGAAAAGGAGAATAAGCGTCCTAAGAACGTTCGACCAAGTTCGACCAGGTCCGACCGAAACCGACTGCACCACGCAACGACTTGGCATGAACCACACACAAACCGAACTCAAACTTTCCAGAACACGTGTCAATTACTCATCACAAACATGGGGTCACATCCACATGGTTTCACAGCCTAAAAATATGATATCAAATTTTCAAATAGTTAGATGGATGCTGAGAAATATTTCTACAAATCTTGTGTGCAAATACCTCTTGAAATTCAAATTAGAAATTCAAACTCAAATTGAGTCAAAATTAAAGTTTAACTTTAATTATTTCCCTTGTTGCCTTGGGGCCGAAATCCACTTACTTGTCCAGCCCATTCCCTCTTTCCCCAGCAGCCCACTTTTTTCCTTCCCTTTTTCTTCCTCGCCGCGGCCTAGCCAAACCAGCCCACTCCTATGTGCTCGCTAGCCCGTTCAAATGTCGTGTGCTTTGCCAGCCCAGTTGCCCCCTCTCTCTCATTGTCACTACCAAGTGGGCCCTGGTCCCACCTGGTAGCCATGCACCGTGCTTCTTTCTCTTCTCCTTCTCTCTCGCGCGCATGCCCGAGCTAATCTCTTCATGTGTGTTCATTTGCAATGGCGCATTAAAGCCTTCTGTGCCTTGAGCTTTGTGTGTCATGACCTCGTCTCATCGTTACAACCTTGTCTCGTCACTAGCTAGCCCTCTCTTGATCTCTCTCATGCTCTCTCTCACTTGGCACTTGAAGCCATTCATGGCACTCGCGCCTTCTCTCCCTCCTCTCCCCTATTTATGCTGACCCTCACACGTCAAAACATTTGTGCTCACATTCTCAGTATTTTCCCCGAGCTCACACAACCCCATTACCTTTGGAGAGGAAGAATTTCCCTTCTTTACCAAGTCCGGGTGCAAGCTCCACTGCTCAATTCCTCACTGTCTGGTGAGTCTCCGACGACACCATCATGCACACTGAGTTTGTCTCATCCCCTATACCTCATGCTCACCTTTCCTTGCATGTTTGCCCTTAGGAAGCCTAAAGTAGATGCCCTTACCACCGTGTGTAGCACCACCGTCGACCTCGCCACCTGTTCCCTTCACTTGGGTGAGCTTTAGCTATGGCCATCGTACCCTTCCTATTCACCTTGACTTCCCATGCTAACACGCCCTTGGAATTTCCTTGTTATGCCCTAGAGCCACCGGAACATGCTCATCTTCTGCAACACCAACTAGACCCATCACAGCTGTCGATCTCCCTCTTTGCTCCATCTCTCGGTAAGCCCTTCCACTCCTTTGCAATTTAGCTTAAAGCCAAACTTATAGGCTAGCAAGTAGACCCTAGAACCGGTCGTAATGCCCCGGCCACGATCACCCTTCGTCACCACTGTCGGCCACCATGGATAGCATGACACACCACGCTGAAAGACATGAACATTGCATTGTTAGCTTTTGCCTTAGCTTGTAGATCATGAAACCACACTTAATTTGAAGAAGCTAGGTAGAAAATCTGAAGTTCATCATTGCCGGCCATGTCGTTGCCGCCGACCTCAAATTACCGTCGACCCTAGGTCCTCGAGCCATGCCTAAAATGCTCTAGGATACTCGCTTGAGCTATATTGCACACTTGGCTTTGGCCTACGTGTCACTCTATGCTATTGCCACCATACCGCCACCTAGCACCGTCGCTCACCACCAGATAACCACCGTTGTGGTACTTCTGGCCGAGCGTCATCACCGCCAAAAGCTAACTCCTAGCCCACACATTCTATTTTGGCCCTTAGTCGAGCATGCTGACCTCTCCCTCACTGTCGAGGAGCTCGCAAAGGAGCTCTGCTATGAACTCCTCTGTTGCCCTATTTTGTCTCATTGATCGATGAGCTCCAACTGCCAGAAAGGTAGTTAACTCAAGGATTAAGTTAGTTGTTAAAGTATGACATGTGGGCCATGCGTAGTTAAGAATTCTAATTAACTCTGGTTTAAACTCGTGGCTCACTGACATGTGGACCCATACCCTTTTAAACCATTGCATAAACCAAGTCCATAGACCACTGTCTCCAACATGTGGGTCCCGTTCTCTATATGCAGCCGTGTGGATTGAGTCCATGTGAACCGTGACCCCACCTGTCAGAAATTTTGACACTTCGGCCGCTCTCGACATTGATGAACAAGATCCTACCCTAGCCGCATTTGATCAAGGAAAGTTCTTATAATTGATCATATTGAACCTAGTTTTCAAATACAAATATTTTTCTATTAAACACAAATGCATGCTTATTATGGTTATTTACTTAAATGATATGTTAAAAGTTGATTGTCTAGTTACACCATGCACTTGATATTTAACATTCCCCTTCCTTGGATATTGATATTCCCTTGCCATGTTACCTTAGGATACTTATAAACATAATAAACTCCACCATTGGTTAAACTTTAGCATATTATCGTTATGCTTAGAAATGCCTTAGTGATGAAATGAAATACAACCCAAACACTGCCAACTGAATTTGAAAACATAATTATGGGATGGCAACATGGGTTACCACTGAAAATAGGAAAATATTTTCAAAAATATTGGAGACTCGGGCAAGTGGTTGGTTGGAGATCGATGCAAGGTTGGACATATTGGTTGGACATGCAGGGATTGCATTTATCATTTTTGGATTGGCTGTGCAAGAATTGCACGTGTCATTCTTGAATAGCTGCACTGGGATTGCACGAGCTCTGAGTTTACGGTTGGTCTCACCTGAGTCATTTAAGGACCAAATTCTTGTACTTCTCTTTTTTACACACAAATCATGCAACCACAAGTCTAGTTATGGGATGGACATGGCCCACTAATGTCTTTGCTCTGGTGTGAATACTACGCATTTGGATTGGTATGTGAATTTTTGGATTTCTGTTATGATTGGTGGGAGTGACCAGTAATGGTCACTGTCCTTATGGATTTCATAAATGTGAAGGGTTGTAGATTCCCTAACAACTGGGTCCCTCATTAAAAACATAGCCCAGGAAGGGTACATTTTGGGAGAGACATAACCTGAGATGGGAACAATCACTGTCACCGGTGTTGAGAATTCACCTTAGAGTGGGAGTAAAAAATCAAAGCTAATCATCATAAAATTCTTGTTATGATTTTCTCAGTTGCACACCTATAGAAGCGTGTAGTAGTCGACATTATGAGTTAATCATATCTCATAGGTAAAACTATACAACATCTGTAGAGTGTTAAAAATCTATTCGAACAGTTGTGCCCCTGGACATGGGCAAAAGTGTAGAAATATCACACTTGTGTAGTTTTCATAAATCACTAGTACTTATGAATGGAATGGTTATGATAACTTGAATCAAAATTGGATGATGAAAACGGAGGGATTTTGCTCTCATAATGAACTTGATTTGTAACTAGATATTGATTTTAATGTTAAAATGGCTGGGTCATAGGTTTGGAATCTAGTTAAGATATTAATTTTAACAAATTGCCTTTTATGCTAAAATAAACATACTACCTTCCCTTGTTTAAATCTTGCATGTAGGTATATACCCATACACTTGCATTCTTCTAGAATTTACTGAGTACTTTTGTATTCACTGTTGCTTAATATGTGATTTTAGATGATGGAATCAATGACCTGGTGTATGGATACATCCATGCCTCCAGATACGACATGGAAGACGAACGCTAGAACTATGTTTGGCCCCAATTGATTGCCTGTGGTAGACCACTAAGGTTGTTTTGGTTTACTTACTTTCCGCTGCTTGTTATGAACAAATCTCATTTGGCTTGCCAGCCTATTATGTAAAATTTGATCATAAAATCTATTTATGAATGCTTATGTAATATTTAGAACTCCTTTTATTTACACACATGTATGGTTGTGATATTTTCCAATGTTATATTGTGTTAGCTAGCTATTGATCCAGGGACTAGCTCAGGATACATAGAAGATTCAGATTATCAAATCCGGGTCGCTACAATTACCCACGAGCAAGTCTTGGCTCAAGTTCTTAAGTTTTATCTACTCTTGATGCAACATCCCTTCAAATGGAAAAGGTTGAAATTTTGGCAATAAATTTCTTAATTATTGATTGGAATAGTTTTTGATATCCTAGAGAAGATGCATACAAAATTTCAAGTGATTTGGAGCTTAGTTTGAGAGTTGGCTGAATTTGTGATTTTTGCTTGGTTTTGGTGCAACAGAACTTTAAGAGCCAAAAGGCCCCAACATTCTTAAGTTCTTTCAATATATTTGGTTGGGATAGGTTCTTAAGGTCATCATCTAGTCTTATTTCAAGTGTTAAGTCATTTAGAATTTTAGATCAAAAGTTACACCATTTCTTGTATTTGAAATCGTGCTGAAATTCAGTTTTGTTTGGTGAGGTCAAACCTGTTTGCAAGGGCGGTTTGATCGATTTGCGTGGGAGGTCAGACTGCTCAGGGGTATGAAGGATCATTTTGCTTGGTTCTTCTCGGAGTTTTTATTGTAGGTGCTTTCTGATCATGATAGCTTTCAATAGCTATTAGAGTGAAGAGATTAGATTTCTCTTTGGGAAAGATTTGAAAAGGCCGTTGTTTGTGTGGCATCTATTCAACCATTTTGGACCGATGCCGGCACAAGAAGCACAGAGATATGGGACTGTTGTGGTTACAGACCAAACAGAGAGAGAGTATGGTAGTGGGGAGTTGAGTGAATGAATGGCTTCGGGGTCCTCCATATATATATATATATCCAAATGATGAGTGTTTGTACAGTAATACCCTTACACATGAGTGTTCCCCTCAAGGGCACTTATGTCATTACATATGTCCTATTTCGGACCTTACATCCTCCTAACAGGCCTACTGGGCTTAGGTGGGGGCCACCCCTACAACAGGAGCCTCTCATGGTGAAGGGCTTCACGGGCCGAAGCCATGCCGCTGAGCCCTTTGGCCCCCTCCGTTCCCTTGGCCGCTTGCTTGCTTGTGCGTTCCTTCCCGTTTTCCTTGCATCGTGCTACTACTCTCGCATCCGTGCTTGCCCGTTGCCGCAGTAGGAATGGCTACGCGCGACGACCTCCCAGCTAACAAGGGTGCCGCCCTTGACGATCCTGCGCGTCGCCTTAGCGAGAGCGCCTCGTCGAGCCAGCGCTGCCTGACGCCCCCACCGGCGGAGTACCGCCTGCTTCCGCGCAACAAGAAGCAAACCACCCATCGCTGGGACGCCGTGAAGAGGTCCATGGGTCGCTGCTCCCGTGTGCTGGGGCGGAGCCGCGTCACGGAGGAGACCCTCCAAACCCTTCTTCGGGAGAAGAAGCTGGAGGATCGTGCCGGGGCTCGTCTGCCCGGGCCTGACGAAACAGAGCCGACCCCGGGAGAGTCGGAGGCGATCATCTTCGTGGCGTTCCTCGATGCCGGGCTCCGAATCCCGGCGACATACTTTGTTCGCGAAGTGCTGCGAACGTATGGGTTGGAGCTGGCGCAGCTGACTCCAGCCGCGATCGTTCGGTTGGCCATCTTTACTTGGGCGATGCGGACGGAGGGTACCCGTCCCAGCGCCGAGTTGTTCGCCACCCTGCATGACGCCCGGTGCCAGCCGAAGAAAGTGGAAGGGGGGCGTACTCGAACTTCGGCAGCGTGGACTTCGTGCTGAGGCCGGAGTGCTCGCACTTGTTTCCTGCGTTGTCTTCGCGGGAAAAGTGGGATTCCGGTTGGACACGGCGGTGGTTCTACTACCTCGTGACGAGCACGAGCGGCCTCCGAAGCCGGGGAGGGCCGCTATCATTCGACCGCTGTCTGGACGTGACGCTTCGACCCAGCGACGAGCAACAGGCGCGAAGGCTTGCTGGGGTCACACTCCGGTTCAACATGCGTGACCTCGCCGAGGACTTCACCATATACGGGATATCCCCGCTTTCTTGTAACTGAAAGTACGAGCGACGGGGGCCCGACCGGAAGGATGGCATCCACCCGGGGTGTCTTCGCTCCATAAGCCCTCCGCACCCTGTAAGTATCCTCGCCGTAGGCTGAATACCCCTTGGTTGGTTGCAAACCCTTACGTATGATATTCCGCTTGCGCGTGCAGTACGCTGGCTAGAAGATGCGGAACGCGCCATGGTTGCGGTTCTTGGACCGTACACGGCGAAGGAGCACAAGGCCCGTGAGTCCGCAACTTCCTTGGCAAAGCAAGGGCGGATTAATCGGGTATGCGAGGTTTTGGAGATTCCCGTCCCGGAGCGCCCGGTGCCTGCGGAATCGCCGAGCGGCGCGACGGTGGTGGCGCCCTCCCCTCGATGCGAGGTCCAATCGGAGACCATCGCCTTCCGCTCGCCGGTCGTGCCGCCGATCGAGAGCGTGAGGATGGGGGGCGAGGCGGGCGCTGAGCTCGGATCGACCGGTTCGGGGAGGCACGGCCCTCCAGACGAGGCCTTATATGGTGGCGAGGCGACGGGCGCACGCCTCGTTGTTCTTGAAGATGATGCCTCGTCACCTCCTGCAGCAACCGCAGCGTTGTCTCTGACGGCTTCCGCGGCCGCCAAGGTAACCACGGAGGCTTCGCCTGCGACTCCGAAGGCGAAACGGCCTCGGGTGCAGTCGCCGCCACCTTCGAGGGGCCGGTTCAGCGTGGCAAGCCCAGTGACTGAGGTCCTGACATCTAGCGGGGATGCTCCTGAAGCCGGGGGGTTGTCGCTCCTCAAGCCAGCGAGGTGATCATGACCCAGGTGGAGGCCGCGGTAGAGGGTACTGGAGGTAGGTGTAGTTCGTTTTTCTCCCGCGACTTCGCGAAACTCTCCCCGATTTGCTCGCTTATTCCGTCGACATCAAGCGAGACAAGGTCTCCCAGACGAGGACAAGAATCGAGCAATGGGGGTGCCCGCGATGTCACCGGCCCGGTTGAGCAGGGGACTACGCGCGCCCCAACTGGTGCCGAAGGCGGTGAGGCGGAGGCTATAGGGCTTGGCGTCTCCGACTTCGTCCCTCGGTGGGAGACGCTTCGCGCCTGGAGTGAGGTGGCTGAGTACGCTGGCAGCCACCTGGATCGGCAGGCGCTGCAGTCCTGCGGGGGTGACCTTTTGGCGCTCGCGCTGGGTGCCTCGGAAATGAGGGTAACGGTTTGTGTCCTTGCTGCATATCCTTTGCTTATCTGATGGATAACCTTTGTTGTTACGCACGTGTAGACACTTGCAATTAGCAAAGCCCTCGAGGAAACCCGCGCGCACGAGCGGAGGGCATTGGAGGACCAGCTGCGCGTCGCGGACGACGCCAACGTCGCCAAGGACGAGTACATTCGGGTGCTGATGGCGGAGCGGGACGAGGCTATTAACGACGCGCAGCTAGTGGGCGCGAACGCGAAGAGCGCGGCACTGGCCGCACAACACGCGATGGAGGAGGCCCAACGCGCTGCGACAGAGGAGCAGACCGCCCTTCTTCAGCGAATCTCCGCGCTAGAGGCGGAGAAGGAACAACTTACCGCCTCCGTTGCTGAGAAGGCGTTGTCCTGGGACAACGCGTGTGCCTCTGCGTGGTGTGCGATGGAATCTTTGGAGCAGGCCCTCCGGGGGCTTTCCGTGCACGTGGAGGACGCCACCCATAGCCGCCAAGACCTGATGGAGACGCTTGGGCAAATCGAGGAGGGCTCGAGCGTCGCCCTTCCCGGCGCCAAGGCTTTCGGCACCCACTGCGGCTACATGAGCGCTGGCCTTGCCCTCGCCTTGCTGCATGCCGGTGGGTGTGAGCATGTCAATGAGCTGGCGAACCCTCAGCTGACTTGCCTACCCAGCCCGGGGTGATATCTGATGCCGTTCGCGCCGCCCATCCCGCCACCCGAAACTTCCATGGGCGGATTTGGAAGTGCATCGGGGAGGGCGGCGCCACGGTTGCTTTACGGCGGACGCTGCGGAACGAGGGGGACGTCCTTCGCTGGCTCAAAGAGATCCCTCGGCGCAGCGAAGGCGGTGCGGGCACTCGTCGCGGCGAAGATGGCGCGGACTCATAGGAATAAGTCGAGGTTTTGGTGCATTCCGCGTCGTGCACATGTCCGCCTCTGTAATGCAACTGTCTTGGGCTAAGCAACCAGTCTCCCGTGCCTTTTTTTTTGTTATGTAATGTGTTGTGAGCTGGGGGGTCACGCGCCTAGTCGAAGTAGATGCGCGAGCGCTCCGTCCCCTACCCTTCGAAGTGGTGGTAGCGGAGCTGGCGCCTAGTCGAAGTTGACACGCGAGCGCTCCGTCTCCTACCCTTCGAAGTGGTGGCAGTGGAGCTGGCGCCTAGTCGAAGTAGTCGCGCGAGCGCACCGTCCCCTACCCTTTGAAGTGGTGGCAGCGGAGCTGGCACCTAGTCGAAGTAGATGCGCGAGCGCTCCGTCCCCTACCCTTCGAAGTGGTGGCAGCGGAGCTGGCGCCTAGTCGAAGTAGACGCGCGAGCGTTCCGTCCCCTACCCTTCGAAGTGGTGGCGGAGGTGATGCAACGACTACGTCTTATTTATACTCCGAAGAGTACGCACTGGGGCAACGCCCATGCGTGCGCGGTGTTCGCGTCTTGTTTATACTCTGTACAGTGCGCAGGGACAGCATCCGCGTCTTGTTTTTTACTCTGGAGAGTGCGTGGGATTGGCATCCACGTCTTATTTATACTCCGAAGAGTACGCACTGGGGCAACGCCCATGCGTGCGCGGTGTGCGCGTCTTGTTTATACTCCGTAGAGTGCGCAGGGATAGCATCCGCGTCTTTTTTTTATACTCCAGAGAGTGCGTGGGATCGGCATCCACGTCTTATTTATACTCCGAAGAGTACGCACTGGGGCAACGCCCATGCGTGCGCAGTGTCCGCGTCTTGTTTATACTCTGTAGAGTGCGCAGGGATAGCATCCGCGTCTTTTTTTATACTCCGGAGAGTACGTGGGATCAGCATCCACGTCTTATTTATACTTCGAAGAGTACGCACTGGGACAACGCCCATGCGTGCGCGGTGTTCGCGTCTTGTTTATACTCCGTAGAGTGCACAGGGATAGCATCCGCGTCTTTTTTATACTCTGGAGAGTGCGTGCGGAGGCGGACCTCAACGCTACGTGTTATTTAGAGTCCGTGGACTGCGCGCGGAGGCGAGCCTCGGCGCGTTGCGGGTGGTGAAGTAGCGTGCAGAGGCAGACCTCGATGCCACGTCTTATTTATACTCCGTAGAGTGCGTGCGGAGGCGGATATCGAAGCTACGTCTTATTTAGAGTCCGTAGACTGCGCGCGGAGGCGAGCCTCCGCGCGTTGCGGGCGGTGAAGTTGCGTGCGGAGGCGGACCTCGACGCCACGTCTTATTTATACTCCGTAGAGTGCGTGCGGAGGCGGACCTCGACGCTACGTCTTATTTAGAGTCCGTAGACTACGCGCGGAGGCGAGCCTCCGCGCGTTGCGGGCGGTGAAGTTGCGTGCGGAGGCGGACCTCGACGCTACGTCTTATTTATACTCCGTAGAGTGCGTGCGGAGGCGGACCTCGACGCTACGTCTTATTTAGAGTCTGTAGACTGCGCGCGGAGGCTTCCCCTCGCGCGTCTTTATTCATGCTCATGCACAGTGCAGACGAAGGTGATCCTTCGCGCGCTTTTGGTATGAAAACGGGAGAATTTGCATGAACGATGCACTTCATTAAATTCCCGTTTGCGCGGGTGAGCGGTTACAAGGGTTAAGGCACTAACCGCTAGTCGCTTGCATCCGCCAAAGCCGTGGGAGGCCCTTGCCCTCGTGTGCTTGACTTGGACGTAATACCGCCGCAGCCTGTCCGCATTCCACGTGTGGCGGAGCGTGTGGCCCTCCAAGGTGGTCAAGCGATACGCTCCCTTCTGCAGGGCCTCCGCGACGATGTACGGGCCTTCCCATTTGGACTCGAGCTTGCCTACCGTCTCCGCGTGGAGTGCCATCTTAAGGACGAGGTCTCCCGGTCTGAATTCGCGCGGGTACAGCGAACGATTGCGACCGCGCACCATCTGTCGCGCGTATTTTATGACATGCTGTGTTGCGCTTGCCCGGTCTCCGTCAAGGAGATCCATGGACAATTGGCGTTCCTCGTCTGGTGCTTGGACGAGGACCCGCCGTGAGCCAGCCTTTATTTCTTCAGGTGTGACCGCCTCGTCACCGAAGAGGAGCTTGAAAGGCGTGAACCCCGTTGGGCGTGTGACCGTTGTGCGAAGGGACCAGAGGACGCTGTGGAGCTCGCCCGGCCACTTCCCCTTTGGTAGCCCCATGAGGCGCTTCTTGATTGCAGCGGAGATGGCGCCGTTTGCCCGCTCCACCGCCCCGTTGGACTGTGGGTGTCCGACCGAAATGAACCGGAGGGTGATGCCCATGTTGCCGCAGAATTCTTTGAATGGGGCTGCATCGAATTGCAGACTGTTGTCGACGGTGATCTCCCTGGGCACGCCGAATCGACATATGATGTTCTGCCAGAGAAAGCGCTGCAGAGCTACCGAGGTAATCTTGGCCAGAGCTACCGCCTCCGGCCACCTGGAGAAGTACTCCAGAGCAACCGTGACGAATCGCAGGTCTCCTGGGGCCCTGGGAAGCGGTCCCACGACGTTGATGCCCCACCACGCCAGCGGCCATACCGGGGGTATGGGATGGAGGCTTGTCGGGGGCCTGTGGATAGCCCTTCCCATCCATTGGCAACCTTGACAACGGCGCACGAGAACCTGGGCATCCGCGACAGCTGTTGGCCAATAAAAACCCTGCCTGAACGCCTTGCCCACCAGAGACCTTGGTTGGAGGTGCGAGCCGCAGAGACCGGCATGAATTTCTGCAAGGAGGTGCTTTCCTTCTTCGCGCGGGAGGCACCACAGGAGCGGTGCGCAGACCCCCTTCTTGTAAAGTGTCCCGTCAAGCACCTGGAAGGACCTAGCACGGTGCTGCAAACGCCGGAACTCGGAGGGGTCATCCAGTTCCGCGATGCCCTGCAGAAAAGCGAAAAGGGGTTCCCGCCAGTCACCCTGCTGGGTGATCTGGTGGACGAGGGCCGCATCCCGATTATCCTGCACTATGGCCGCCGCTGGCAGGATTTCGTAAAATGCCCCTTCGGGAATTGGGAGCTGCTGACTGGCAACCTTGGCCAGGACGTCAGCTTGCTCGTTGTCTGCTCGAGGGATGGCCTTCACCGTAACACCGAACAAGTGACGTTCCGTCGCTCGTACAGCTGCTAGGTACATGGCTAGCTCCGGGTCCTTGGCTTGGTATGACTTGTCCACATGGCCCGCCACTAACCGGGAATCAGTGCGGACGAGGACTCGCCTTGCTCCCATCGCTTTGAGCTTCCCGAGGCTGAAGAGTAACGCCTCGTATTCGGCCGTGTTGTTCGTAGCCGGAAACGCTAGGCGCGCCGAGTACGACAGGCGCTGCCCCTCAGGTGTGGTGATAACGGCGCCCACCCCTGCGCCCGCGACCCCATACGCTCCGTCGGTGTTAAGCGTCCACACCGGGTCTTCGACCTGGAGGGCGGGCTGAGCTGAAGGGGTCCATTCCGCGAGGAAGTCCGCCAAAACTTGAGACTTGATCGCCGTTCAAGAGGCGTATGTTAGGGAGAATGGGGCCAGCTCGGCCGCCCATTTACCAATTCGCCTCGTGGACTCCTTGTTGTGTAGCATCTCCGCCAGAGGGAACGAGGACAGCACCGTTATCGGGTGCGCCAGGAAGTAATGCCGGAGCTTTCTTGAAGCCATGACCAGCGCGTAAGCAAGCTTCTCGAGCTCGGTATATCGCGGCTTGGCGCCCTGGAGGGCTTCGGAGACAAAGTACACTGGCCGCTGGAGCGCGCCCTCTTCGAGGACGAGGACGGCGCTGACCGCCGTTGCCGAAGCAGCGAGGTAGAGCAGGAGGGGAGCCTCTGGTGCTGGGGCCACCAGAGTGGGAAGGGTTGCGAGGTGTTTCTTGAGGTCGTCGAAGGCCGTTGCGCAGTCGTCATCCCAATGAAACCCATCGCAACCGCGGAGTCTTGAAAAATGGTATGCCCCACTCCGCCACTCTGAAGAGGAAACGGCTCAAGGCCGCCATGCGGCCTGCCAGCCTCTGGACCTCCCGCGTCGTCTTGAGAGGTTCCATGCCCAGGATAGCTTCAACCTTGTCGGGGTTCGCTTGAATGCCTTGCCCGGATATGAGGAAGCCCAAGAGCTTGCTCGCTTGTACACCGAAGACACATTTGTCGGGTTGAGCTTAATGCCCGCCTTCCTGAGGTTATCGAAAGTCTCCTGAAGATCCTGGCCGTGGGAGGCGAGTTGCCTGGTTTTTACTACCACGTCGTCCACGTAGGCCTCCACATTCCTTCCTAGCTGGACGGCCAGGGCCAGCGCGACGAGGCGGGTGAAGGTTGCGCCCGCGTTCTTCAAGCCGAAGGGCATCCTTACGAAGCAAAAGGTCCCCACCGGCGTAATGAAGCTGATTTTATCCTCGTCATCCTTGGCCATGTAGACCTGATGGTAGCCGAAGTAGGCATCCAAGAAGCTCATGAGCTCGCATCCAGTGGTAGCATCGACCAGTTGATCTATGCGCGGCAGAGGGTAATCGTCCTTCGGGCATGCCTTGTTGAGGGCGGTGAAGTCAATGCACATGCGCCACGCGCCGCTGGCCTTTTTGACCAACACCGGATTGGCGAGCCAGTCCGGATGTTGAACCTCGCGGATGACCCCCGCTCGAAGGAGCTTTGCCACCTCCACCTTGGCCGCTTGCTGCCTGTCGATGGACATACGGCGAAGTTTCTGCTTGACGGGCTTGGCGTCTAGGCGGATCACGAGGTTATGTTCGATGAGGGCACGGTCCACTCCTTTGATATCTTCCGGGGACCACGCGAAGACGTCTATGTTGGCCTGGAGGACTCGGAGCAAGTCTTGCTCCACGTCCGGAGGGAGGCCCTCGCCTATGGATACGAAGTGGCCCTCCGCCTGGAGCGGCACCTTCTTCACGCCTCCCTCCGGGTGTGGCTTGGGTGTCCATCCCGGAGCGGATGGCGTGTCCGCCTGGTATTTGTCGATGAGGGCGTACACCTTGCGGTGCAAGCGTCCAGCTTCGGTTTCGATGCTCCAAGCCATGTCCTGATCGCCGAAGAGGGTGATAACGCCCCGCCGTCCTGGGAGCTTCATGCATAAGAATGCGTAGTGTGGGACCGCCTCGAAGGAGTTGATGGCAGGCCGGCCCAGGATGGCATTGTACGGGTACGAGACGTCCACTACGTCGAAGATGACATCTTCGGTCCTGGCGTTGTCGGCCTGGCACAAGGAGACTTGGAGGCGAATCTGACCCAGAGCCTTCAAAGGCTGCCCTCCGAGGCCCTGGAGGGGGGCTGTCGAAGCTTTTAGCAGGCTCCGAGGTATTCCCATACGATCAAGGGCCTCCGCGGACAAAATGTTTGCGGAGCTCCCTCCGTCAATGAGGATACGCCTGACGTCGCAACCTGCGATGTCGGCCTGGATGACCAAAGGATCTTAGTGGGGGAATTCCACGCCCTGGGCATCGTCTGACGTGAAGGTGATGCTGCAATAGGACGCCCGCAGAGGAAGTTGCGTCGGAGAAGTGCTCGACGAAGAGCCTCCAACGATGACATTAATACCCCGGCACTGGGTCTCTCCGGGGGACCCAGCATGCAAAGGACTGTCTTGCGTACGCTGTACATGGGCTATTGTGGGGGTCCGTGTCTCCGAGGCCCGTACAGGGGCCACCGCTTGCCGTAACGCCGCAACCTCGGTGCATGTCCACGTGAAGTGGCCCCCATAACCGTGCACCTTGCACCATCTGCCGTATTCCAGGAGTTTCTGCTCCGCACGCGGCTTCTCATCGCGGCCTCCTTCGCGCCCCCCCGACGCGCGAGATCAGCGCGGCTTCCCGGGGGACGCCTTGCGCAGCGAGGACGTGGCGGGCCTTCCGGAGTCTTCGCCGATTACGCTGGGGCTGACGGCTGTCGCCTGGTGAAGTTTGGTGTACCCCGTCGTCGACGGGCCCACGAGTGTCGCCCCCGGACACTTTCCTGTGCTTCGTCCTCAGGTTGTCTCTTGCGCTACTCCTTTGCGACAAGTCCTCCGTTTGCCCGGCGTCGGAGTCGGTGCCGCTGCACCCCCGCGCGTCCTCCTCGGCTCGGGCGTACGCTTCCATTTTGTTGAAGAGCTCAGCCTCCGACTTGAGTGGCTTCCGCGCGCTATACTCAGCGAGCGGTCCCGGGCGGAGACTTTGTATCGCTGCGTTGATAACGGTTGCCTCGCTAACGTCCCTGACTTGGCAACGTACCTTGGCGAAGCGTTTAAAGTAGGTCCGGAGCCCCTCCTCGGGTTTCTGTTTAACTACGAAGAGCTGGTCCGCATCGATACGCTCGACGTAGCTTCCCTGGAAGTTGTTGTAGAGTCGATCGCGGATCTGTTCCCACGCGTAGATGGACTGTGGTTGGATGGTGAAGAACCAGGACAGCGCCGCTCCTTGCAACGCGAGGGGGAGTCCTTTTGCCTTCGTAGAGTCGTCTCCGCCAACGGCTTCGATGGCGGTCTCGTACACGCATACGAACTCGCGTGGGTCGGAGTCACCCTTATAGGCTTCGATGACGCTCGGGAACTTGAAGTTTTCGGGCCACGTCCCTTGCTGCAGGTCCACGGAGAACGGGGACTCCGGGTCTATGCGGCGTAGGGGAACGCGACTGGGCATACTAGCGTCGCGGCTATTCGCCCTCTCCGAGGTGGGCTGAGACGCCGCCCCCGGTGTTGCGCGTCGGCTCCGAGCCTCTTGTATGTCTCGCACGGCTCCGCGGAGGTCCGACAGCTCCCGTTGGCATGCGCTGAGGGCCGCCAGCAGGGCTGTTTCCACCGTGGGTGTGTTTGGGGCCGTCGGCACGCTCGGCGACGCGACCGGGACGGCGGCGAGCATGGTCTGCGCGCCGGATCTGCCCGCGGCGCTGGCGCGGAGGACCCCAGAGCTGGAGACGAAGCTCGCGTCACCGCCGGGACCGCCGACCGCTCCTGCGTCGAGTAAAGAAGTGGACGCGCCTGCGTTGTCAAAGCTGGGGTTGGTGGTCGGGGCAGTGGTCGCGGGGTCGGGCGTTGCGTCGTGGATGTCGGTGCTCAGGTTGTCACATCCGCGCCACCATCCACACCTGCAGCCACCAGAGCCGAAGCCTTGGTATTGACGCGAGATTTCGCCGCCTCCACCTTCTTTTCCCTTGCCACCGATGTTGAAGCTTTCCTTGGTGCCATCCCCCTTCAGATCTGGAGGCTTGCTCTTATCCTCCCCACGGACGGCGCCAACTGTTGTGGTTACAGACCAAATAGAGAGAGAGTATGGTAGTGGGGAGTTGAGTGAATGAATGGCTTCGGGGTCCTTCCCGTGGCCTATGCCACATATATATATATCCAAATGATGAGTGTTTGTACAGTAATACCCTTACACATGAGTGTTCCCCTCAAGGGCACTTATGTCATTACATATGTCCTATTTCGGACCTTACATCCTCCTAACAGGCCTACTGGGCTTAGGTGGGGGCCACCCCTACAACAGGGACTATAAGTGTATTCAAAATCTTCACTCAAATGACAATGGGAGTCACCAAGTTCATATTACACCTCGTACACAAGAAGCATAGAGATCTGGGATTAAAAGAATCAATAGCTAGGCTTCGACTACAGGACCAGTAGTACCACCAACAACATGTCGGTATGACTGCAGCGGCACTACCGCCAACTTCAATCTGGTATGACCGCACCTGTGGTACAATCGCTCCAAGAAGGCCAATACTACTATTTGCCTTGATCCTAGGCAAAAATGCCTTGGGACAATAACCAAATTTGATGATCTTGATCAAACCTTGTCTAATACTATGAAAATTGGTATGAACCTTTGCAATAATGTCAGGAACCAAATCAAATCAAGAAATACAATATTCTTGGACTTAATTCCATCCAAATGAAGAAATTTTGTTCTAGGTCACAAGAACACCCCAATCCCTAAGACCAAAATTACTTTTTACTCATGAGGATCTTAGTCATGAGAACTTCCAGATCATCTCTCACATGTCTTAGAAGGTGATCTAAGCAAAGGTTTAGGCTAGAAAGGCCATAATCACAAATCTTGGTCAAGACAAGGCAAGAACCCGACAACTTCTTTCTAAAATTCTCTAAATTTGAATTCTTTCTGGTAGTTCTTGTTTTGTTCAATTTGGAGTTTATTTGAATTTTTAATTGAGAATTTATTTGATCTCATTGTCTGTAGTTTGCTTTTTGCGCGTTCGTTCGAGTAGAGTTCAAGGAGCAACCGAACCTCAAATCAACGCCTCTTAGGAACCGCAAGACCCACCGACTTGTGACCCAAGCGAGTAATCACTTTGATCATATTGATCCTATAATTTACGCAAAAATTATGTTTCTTTAAATTATCAAATTGCATGCTTAATTTACTATGCAAATGTATGTTAAAGCTTAGGGTAGCTACATGCCTACTTGATGTTGTATAAATGTTAATATGCCATCCTTGACACTTGAATCACCTGATCCTTGACACCCTAAATGTTAATGATAACTTTACTAGCTATAAGTCATGTTAAATGCCATGTTAGTCTTGTCAAGTTCAGGGTACTAGTTGCCCTGATCATCAATATTTAAGCATGAAAACTTGCTTTGGAACAGTTACAGGATGTAGGTGGCTAAATATTTGTGACAAACTTAATTTATACTTCTCAAAACCCTAAAAACTGCTATACCTGTCTGGGCGGGTGGTAAGAGTGGATGCTGTGGATGTAACATGAGAATCTGTGGTTCGTGGAATGAACCGTCCAGGCAAATTAAGGACTTAATATTGTGATGACCATTTCGTGTAAAACGGTACAACCACAAGATGGCAAAGTGTAGGCTGGGCTGAATAATTTACTGGACCCTTTAGTCATCTCACGGAAAGACTAGTGTATGCGAATGATAAAAATCCGACAATGAATGGGACACCGGGAGAAGGTGATGTTGCCAAGGCTAGCATTAGGGGAGAGTGGAGTCCGACGGTGCTACTCTGTGGTAGACACCCCGCACAACGTATGGGCCCAACCTCATATGGGTGAGGTGCTAGGGGGCAAGGTATTGTAAAGGCCTCGTGACAATCTCTCGATCTGTGTGACCACAAAATTGCGCAGGCCCATCGGGTTGATTGTCTCTTGTGGGTAAAGATGTATAGTCTCTACAAAGTATAAACTGTTCGAACAGTCTTGCCAATGGTCAAGAGCGGACATAAGAACTTCCTCGAGTTGGTTCTATCTCCAAAATTTTGTGGGTAGGATGAAAAACCAATTGAGGGAAGTACTCCAATGTTATTACTATAGTGGATGTAGCCTACAGGTCAAAAATCTAATATAGGTTAATGGAATCATGTAACTTGATAGGAACGGGGTCTCGATCTTCCAACAGATTCAGGATATGTTCGATTTGGTGGAGGTGCGACACAAATCGATCCGGCTTCCGAACGACACGTTCCAAACCCCGCAATCGCAGCACCACGTCTCCTCAGGTTATCAACCGTGCGCGGACCGGTTGACCTCGCCAAGAAGGCTAATCCTCGCCTGCGAATCGAAGAACACAAGCAAGAACAAGGAAGAACACAACTGAATTGCGGATGTATTGATGTAGCACTCGAAAGTTGGGGTCTCACAAACCGATGAACGACGAAACTGTTCAAAGACAGAATTAATCTAAGCAAAACCCAAACCCTAATGGTGCGGGTGGCAGCTGGATATAAAGGAGTGAGGGGCGTGCAAACCCCTGGACGCGCCCTAATGGGCTCCAACACGATACAAAGCCGAACGGCCCAAAATACGGTGACGCAGCACCCTGACAGATTCTGAACGCCCACTTGTTTCGACGATTCCCGTTGACTCAGAGCCATTGGAAAGGTTGTCTTCTTAGCTTTCCATACATATGTAGAACGTCCAAAACGGAGTCCGGATGCGATCTGGGCGTCCGTTTTAGTGCGGCTTGGTCCTGGACTCCGAATTGGATTCGAAGTCGGCTTGAGTTGGGTCTCCAACATGATTCGACCGCCCTTGCTGGACTTGTACGTTTCGTAGTCCTTCTCCAAGTACTTCTAGGTCCTCTCCATGGTTCCTAATCATAATTAAATCATTATGTAGCAATCGATTCTCAAATGAACAAAAAGAAGTACTTAGGAACGAGCTCACCTGTAAATTCAATTGTCGGGCGCGAGCTCTAGTGATTGGTCCTTGAATGTCAAGTGGAGGAGTGTTGTGTGTATCTGGAGAAGTGATGTCCTCATCATCCTCCCCCTCTTGAAGCGGAGTTGTCCTCAACTCAGCCTCATCTTTTTCTCCCAAGTATGGCTTCAAATCTGAAATGTTAAAGGTGGGACTAACCCCAAACTCGGGAGGCAACTCAAGTTTATATGCATTATCATTTATCTTCTCAATTATCTTAAAAGGACCAGCAGCTCGAGGCATCAATTTTGACTTTCTTAACTCAGGAAATCTATCCTTTCTCAAGTGCAACCAAACAAAATCACCCGGTTCAAGTTTAACTGCCTTTCTACCTTTACTACCAGCAATCCTATATTTTTCATTCATCTTTTCAATGTTTGCCTTAGTAGTCTCATGCATTTTGACAATAAAATCAGCACGCTCCTTAGCATCATTATGAATTCTCTCACTAGTAGGCAAAGGTAAAATATCAAGAGGAGCACGGGGATTGAATCCATACACTACCTAAAAAGGACTTACCTTGGTGATGGAGTGTACCGCTCGATTATATGCGAACTCAACATGCGGCAAACACTCTTCCCACAGCTTCAAATTATTCTGCAAAACGGCTCTCAACATGGTAGACAATGTGCGGTTCACCACCTCGGTTTGGCCATCAGTTTGTGGGTGACATGTTGTAGAGAACAACAACTTTGTACCCAACTTGTTCCACAGAGTACGCCAAAAGTGACTCAAGAACTTGGCATCACGATCTGAAACAATAGTAGAAGGCATACCATGCAAACGAACTATCTATTTGAAAAAGAGGTCAGCAATATGAACGGCATCATCGGTTTTATGACATGGTATAAAATGAGCCATCTTAGAAAAGCGATCCACAACAACAAAAAATGATATACCTCCCCCTCTTAGTCCTAGGCAATCCTAAAACAAAGTCCATAGAAATATCTGCCCACGGAATAGAAGGAACAGGAAGAGGCATATATAAACCATGTGGATTCAAGCGAGACTTAGCTTTTTGACATGTAGTGCAGCGAGCCACAAACCGCTCAACATCTCGCCTCATCTTTGGCCAAAAGAAGTGTGTGACCAGAACGTCCTCCGTCTTCTTAGCACCAAAATGTCCCATCAAACCGCCTCCATGCGCCTCCTACAACAACAAAAGACGAACGGATCCAACTGGAATGCATAGGCGGTTAGCTCTAAACAAAAACCCATCATTGATCACGAATTTATTCCATGCTTGTCCCTCTTTACAATGTAGCAACACATCCTTAAAATCAGCATCAAAAGCATATTGTGCTTTAATAGGTTCAAGACCAAAAATGCGACAATCAAGTTGAGACAACATTGTATAGCGTCGAGACAAAGCATCAGCAATCACATTATCCTTCCCTTTCTTGTGTTTAATGACATAAGGAAAAGATTCAATAAATTCAACCCACTTAGCATGTCTACGATTCAAATTGGTTTGACTACGAATATGCTTAAGTGATTCATGATCGGAATGAATGACAAATTCTTTAGGCCATAAATAGCGTTGCCACGTCTCTAAAGAACGAACAAGAGCATACAATTCTTTATCATACGTGGAATAATTAAGAGCAGGACCATTCATTTTTTCACTAAAGTAGGCAACAGGTTTGCCTTCTTGTATCAGAACACCACCAATACCAATTCCGCTAGCATCACATTCCAGCTCAAAAGTCTTACCAAAATCCGGAAGTTGGAACAATGGTGCATGTGTAAGCTTGTCCTTCAAAAGATTAAGGGACTCCTCTTGTGATGGCCCCCAATGGAACACGACGCCCTTCTTTGTCAACTCAATCAATGGTGTCGCAATGGTGCTGAATTCCTTGACAAAGCGGCGATAAAATCCTGCAAGGCCAAAAAAACTCCGCACTTAGGAGACCGTCGTGGGCGTGGGCCAACTCCATATCGCCTCCACCTTGGCTCTATCAACCTCAATTCCCTGTGGAGTCACAACATAGCCAAGAAAAGAGACTCGATCTTTGCAAAAGGTGCACTTCCCAAGGTTACCAAACAAACGTGCATCCCTCAAAGCATTAAAAACAGCACGCAAGTGATTCAAATGTTCATCCATGGACTTGCTATAAATCAAGATATCATCAAAGTAAACAACCACAAATTTGCCAATGAAAGGACGTAAAACCTCGTTCATTAATCTCATGAAAGTGCTAGGTGCATTAGTTAAACCAAAAGGCATGACTAACCACTCATACAAGCCGAACTTAGTTTTAAAAGCAGTTTTCCATTCATCACCAAGTTTCATTCTTATTTGGTGGTATCCACTACGCAAGTCAATCTTTGTGAAAATTACAGCACAACTCATCAAGCATGTCGTCTAGCCTAATAATAGGATGACGATACCTTATAGTAATGTTGTTAATGGCTCTACAATCTACACACATACGCCAAGAACCATCTTTTTTGGAAACCAAAAAAATAGGCACAGCACAAGGACTAAGGCTCTCACGTACGTACCCATGGTCCAAAAGGTCTTGGACTTGTCGCTGAATCTCCTTAGTCTCTTCGGGATTGGTCCTGTACGCCGCACGGTTTGGCAAACTCGCTCCAGGGATCAAGTCAATCTGGTGCTCAATCCCTCTAATGGGTGGAAGTCCTGGAGGTATCTCATCAGGAAAAACATCTCTAAACTCCTGCAAAAGGTTAGTGACAGGAGCAGGCAAAGTGCAAGGCATATTATCAAGAGAAAATAAAGCATCTTTGCACACAAAAGCATAGCATGTATCATTAACATCATCAATTTCAGCAAGGTCTGATTTTGTGGCAAGCATAACAAAATTTTTCAAATGGAGTACTTGATGTTTTTCAGATTTTTCATGTTCCTTTGTATCATTAGCAGCAGCAACTCTCTCCCTATCGGCATCTATAATTTCAGCTGGGGTCAAAGACACTAAAGTAACTTTCTTTCCCTTATGCATAAAAGTGTATTTGTTACTACTACCATGGTGTAAAGCATCATTATCAAATTCCCAAGGTCGACCCAATAAAATAGAGCATGCTTGCATGGGAACCACATCACAATCAACATGATCAGCATAACCACCAATGAAAAAATGGACTCGGCATGTTTGTGTTACCTTAGCTTTTCCAGAGTCATTTAACCACTGAATATGGTATGGATGTGGATGCGGTCGCGTGGTCAAGCCAAGCTTCTTGACCATATCAGAACTCACCAAGTTGTTGCAGCTTCCTCCATCAATGATGACACGTGCGCGCTGGTTCTTGATTGCGAAGAAAGTCTGAAACAAATTATGGCGTTGAAGCTTATCGGTTTGTTGTACCTGTGTGCTGAGGACTCGCTGCACAATGATGCTCCGTAGCGTCGCTGTGGACGCCCCACCAAGGACCAGGTTGTCATCACCACCGCCATTGTCGTCCGAGGCAGCAGCAACATCATCATCCTACTCGACATCCGAAGTGCTGATGTAGCCTCCATCTTTTGTGGCGATGTATGCCCGTTGGCTAGGGCAATTCTTCTGCACATGACCAAGCCCATGGCAGCGGTGGCACTGAATGTTGGAGGAGCGATCCGTTGAAGCCACGGAAGAAGAACTCTTGGCTGGAACCTGCAAAGATTTTTTTGCAGAATCTGCAAAGCGTGTCGTGGAGGGTGGCTTCGGTGGCGCTGCTGCAGGTGGTGGAGGAGAACGAAAACTCGAAGAAGACTTGGGCAGTCCCGTAGATGTAGTCGTTCGCGGCGTGTAGAATGGTAGTCCGGTGCTTGCCTTCGCTGATTCCTTGCGTCCCTGCAATTCTTTTTCTGCAAGCATAGCAAGCTGGAACAACTGGTTGACAGTAGTAAACTCTTTATAATCAACAATGTCCTGAATTTCACGCCGTAACCCCCCGTAGAAACGACAAATCTTATCCTCCGTTTCCTCAACAACCCCACAACGCACCATACCCTTTTGAAGCTCAGCATAATAGTCCTGAACAGAACTATCACCCTGTTCTAAGCGCTGCAATTTTTTTCTCAATTTACGTTTATATGAGGGAGGAACAAAATAATTACGCATAGCTTCTTTTAACCGCTCCCATGTATCAGGTTGTACACGCATGGTACCTAGTTCATTCCACCAGATAATAGCAAAGTCCTTAAACTCACTAGTAGCTTGTCTAACTCTATGTTGTTCAGGAACCAAGTGAGAATTAAATTTCTGCTCTATCGTCATCTCCCAATCAAGATATATTTCAGCATCATAAAGACTAGAAAAAGATGGAATGGTAAACTTGACTTTAGCAAAAGGGTCGTCGTTACCATGACGGTGCTGGTTATTACCTTCCATACCACGTCGGTTTCGCTGAAGACGCCGACGTAGTCGTGCATCTTGTGTCGCCCGCTGATCAATGTTGCCATCCGCCTCATACACTGTGTCCTCATCATGATGATGGCCGTCATTGACAGGTGGCAGGCGTGCCTCCAATGTGTCCATCCGACCAGTGAGGTCAGCCATCCGCCGCTCCACCCGCTCAATGCCTTCCGTGGTGTTCAACTGGGCAATGGCGGCGACGATGGTGTCCAGTCTTGCGCTGAGTGAAGCATTTTGTTTGTCGAGCGCAGCTTGTAGCTGGCCGCGACTAACACACTCGTTGAAATCGCCCGGTGTCCCGTCTCCTTCGTCTCCTGCCATGGTTAGTGGAAACACAGGGAAAACAAAAGGATTATCCCTATCAACTACAAATGAAGGCAGTGGGAACTCGCAAAGGAAGTGGCTTACCAAGCTCTTACAAGTGTTCTTACCAAAGCAGCAGGTGGTACAATCGTTGGCTGGTTCGTGAAACCATGTCGAGCGTGGGTACGATTGCAAGGGTCAAAACGGTGCTATCCAGAAGTAGATATATGGAGCTTGGCAGGCCAAATATGTCAGTGGAACACAAATCAATAACAGATAGTAATGCTGAATAAATGTCCAAAGTACTGGTCCTAGTTGCTAGTCTAAATGTGTCCTATATCAGGGTTAAGATATGATGAACAAGGAGTCAAGACCAGAATAGTAAGGCAAAGACAGCAACAAAGATGGCCAGGCACTGAGAGACTTAATTCAGCATAAGCACAAAACAAATGAATTTCTGTCACCTAAAACTGTGCTCTGTCATGTTTTTTTCCACGGATAGCACTCTCTCTCCTCAGCACTATAGCCGAAATTTTTCTTTTTTGTCTTTTTTATTTTATTTTTTTCACAGAGCAGAGCACAGAACTAGGAACCACACAAAGTTTCACCTCAATCTGATGTAAGGTGTGGCCTACAGAAAATAATGAATGTGCTGTAAATTCGGTGATTCAATTTCGAAGCTCGAGTACTGCACTTTCCAGGCCGCATTTGGGGAAAATAAAATCGCCGAACCTGACAAAGTCGGGGAGTTTCGGATGCAAAATTTAATTTCACCCAATTTCAAAAAAAATCGTCTGATTTCGAGTTCGTGTGCGAAAGTTATGGTCGTTTGAAAGAGGGGCTCCAAGTTATGGTTTCTGTGGAGGCCGAAACGAAATCGGGTGGAGGAAAACGGTGGAATTTGGGGGCGGAAGATCGGGGAAACGTGGGGGATGGTGCTGGGTGATCACGGGATGCGATGGATGTCACAAACAGAGGGTGGGATATGGGTGGGAAAACAAAATTGACGGCTAGGGTTTGTATGAGAGGTAGCGGAAGCAAGACAACCCGAAACAAAACACGATCTAAACCAGCAACACAACTCGACTAAGGACACAAACTCAACACTATGGACTCTGAAATCAAATTGTGCAAAAGGCTAAACGAGATCTGGGACAGGGAACAACCTATGACTACAATTTTTTTTAGGGCTTTTTTCTTGGACTCTAGGATGAAACCGAAAACAACAAACGTAGGATAACTCGAACCTGAAGAAACACCCGAAGCTCTGATTACCACTTGATAGGAACGAGGTGCCGATCTTCCAACAGGTTCTGGATATGTTCGATTTGGTGGAGGCGCGACACAAATCGATCCGGCTTCCGAACGACACGTTCCGAACCCCGCAATCGCAGCACCACGTCTCCTCAGGTTATCAACCGTGCGCGGCCCGGTTGACCTCGCCAAGAAGGCTAATCCTCGCCTGCGAATCGAAGAACACAAGCAAGAACAAGGAAGAACACAACTGAATTGCGGATGTATTGATGTAGCACTCGAAAGTTGGGGTCTCACAAACCGATGAACGGCGAAACTGTTCAAAGACAGAATTAATCTAAGCAAAACCCATACCCTAATGGTGGGGGTGGCGGCTGGATATAAATAAGTGAGGGACATGCAAACCCCTGGACGCACCCTAATGGGCTCCAACACGATACAAAGCCGAACGGCCCAAAATACAGTGACGCAGCACCCTGACAGATTCTGAACGCCCACTTGTTTCGACGATTCCCGTTGACTCAAAGCCATTGGAAAGGTTGTCTTCTTAGCTTTCCATACATATGTAGAACGTCCAAAACGGAGTCCGGATGCGATCTGGGCGTCCGTTTTAGTGCGGCCTAGTCCTGGACTCCGAATTGGATTCGAAGTCGGCTTGAGTTGGGTCTCCAACATGATTCGACCGCCCTTGCTGCGTTTCGTAGTCCTTCTCCAAGTACTTCCAGGTCCTCTCCATGGTTCCTAATCATAATTAAATCATTATGTAGCAATCGATTCTCAAATGAACAAAAAGAAGTACTTAGGAACGAGCTCACCTGTAAATTCAATTGTCGGGCGCGAGCTCTAGTGATTGGTCCTTGAATGTCAAGTGGAGGAGTGTCGTGTGTATCCGGAGAAGTGATGTCCTCATCATAACTGATGGATGGAACCAGCACCACTATATATTGCACGATTTAAATTTTTCAAAGCATGTTTGTCAAAATGCTAGGTCATAGGATTTATACTTAATACTTGCAACCATCGCTTTACGCAATTTAAAAAACCTAAGCCACCTTTGTTAAAGCCTTGCATCTATAATTATCTGCATTTTGTGTTGGCTCGCAGAACACGGATGTGTGTGCTCACCCTCGCTCTCAACCCTTCCCTTCAGAGTTCGTGAATCAAGACCAGTATGTCTACTACCAGAACCAAGGTGATGAAGGCGATGAAGACAGTGGCAATTAAAATAAAACTTAGTGTTCCAACATCTTTTTACAGTTTAGCTAACCAAGCTAACTGGTGAATGAGTTTAATATTAACTAGACCTCTGGGTAATATTAACCGCACCTAGATTGTCCGGTCACTTGCCTATGAATAGATGTGACTCTCCTTTTGCTTCCCCTATCGCTATCGTATTTCTGTAATAAACTTATTTGGCCTGACAGTCCTTTGCACAACTTATCTCGATATGGAATATTTATATTCTAGTTTTATAATATTAATGAATGGTACAATCTATTGAGTGTATGAGATAATTCAGTGTAGGAAAGTGTATGGTAAGGGAATTAATAGATTCATTATAGAAGCAGCAGTACAAGGCATATATATAGGCAAGGGTGTCTAGGGTTATGGCTAATAGAATCAGAGACCAATCAGGAAACCCTTGCCTATAATGAGAAGGAAACTAACCATACTAAGGACACATGGGCCCAAGCCCATAAGCCTATCTAACACCCCCTGCAGTCGGAGTGTCCGCACCTCGGACGTTTAGACTGGACCGAAATTCGCTGAAGACCGATGAAGGAAAACCCTTAGTGAAGATGTCGGCGTACTATGAAGTGGTGGGAACATGCAGTACACGAACATCACCAAGAGCCACTTTCTCGCAAACAAAGTGAAGGTCAATCTCAATGTGCTTGGTGCGCTGATGCTGGACTGGGTTTGAGGACATATAGACTGAACTGATGTTGTTGCAATACACCAAGGTAGTCTGCTGAAGAGGAGTATGCAGTTCCAACAAAAGGTGGCGTAACCAGGAAGCCTCGGCAACAGCATTAGCCACACCGCGATACTCAGCCTCAGCGCTGGAGCGTGACACCGTGTTCTGACGCTTGGAGGACCAGGAAACCAGGTTATCTCCGAGGAACACGGCATAGCCCGAAGTGGACTTGCGTGTGTCCGGGCAACCGGACCAGTCAGCACCAGAGTAAACCACGAGATCAGACTGCGAGGACGGCTGAAGGAGGAGTCCCAGATGGAGAGTGCCACGAATATACCGAAGAATCCGCTTGAGAGCAGCAAGATGGGGCTCGCGAGGGTCGTGCATATGAAGACACACCTGTTGAATTGCATAAGAGATATCTGGCCTGGTGAAGGTGAGATACTGTAGGGCTCCGGCTAAACTGCGGAAATCGCTGGGATCACTGACAGGGTCACCGGCTGAGGCCGACACCTTTGGATTGGTGTCAACAGGGGTGGTGCATGGCTTGCAATCTGCCATGCCTGCTCGCTCCAGGATGTCCATCATGTACTGACGCTGTGAGAGGAGAAGACCATCACGACACTTCTGCACATGCATCCCCAAAAAGTGATGAAGATCACCGAGATCCTTCATAGAAAACTCCTGCTGCAATGCAGTGATGATGCGGCAAAGGAGCTCAGTAGATGAAGCGGTTAGAACGATATCACCAACATAAAGGAGTAAGTAGACAATCTCAGTGCCGCGGTGGTACACAAACAGTGATGTGTCAGATTTGGCCTCAATGAACCCAAGGGATAGCAGATATGAAGCAAACCTGTTGTACCATGCACGAGGAGCCTGCTTGAGACCATAGAGTGATTTGTTCAGGCGGCAGACAAACTCTGGATGAGTAGAATCCTCGAATCCTGATGGCTGTGAACAGTAAACTGTCTCAGACAAGGTCCCGTGAAGAAAAGCGTTCTTCACATCAAGCTGATGGATCGGCCACTTCCTGGAAAGGGCAAGAGCTAGCACTGTCCGCACGGTTGCTGGCTTCACAACGGGACTAAAAGTCTCGGCGAAATCCACTCCCGGGCGCTGTGTAAACCCGCGCAGCACCCAACGTGCTTTATAGCGCTCGAGAGAACCATCTGCCTTGAGTTTGTGCTTGAAGATCCATTTACCAGATACGACATTCGCCTTGTTTGGTCGAGGAACCAAGTCCCAGGTGTGGTTTTGCAAGAGGGCCGCGTACTCTTCTTCCATAGCAGCCCGCCAATTGGGGTCGGCGAGAGCGCTGCGGTACGTCCGAGGTACCGGCGACAGCGGCGTGGCGTGGTAGAGGGCGGGTAGCCGAAATCCTGACTTGCCGCGCGTTGTCATAGGGTGCTGATTCAGCACAGGAGACACCGGCACGGCGCCCGGTGGAAGACGCGCCGGGGAGGATGCTGCGCCCAGGGAAAGCGTCGGGGCGGAGGGTGGAGGGTCCGGGGCGGACACCATCTTCGCACGCCGTGTGTAGATGTGGCAAAATGAGCGTTCAGCGGGGGCCACACATGGCAATGCGGGCGAAGAGGTGCGCGACGGACCTATAGGCATCGGCACATGATTAGTGTAATCATCCAGAAACTCAAAATCCGCCGTGGATGGGGTGGAAGGAAGATTGGTAAAAGGAAAAAATGTTTCATCAAAAATGACATGACGGGAGAGGTAGACTAGATTGGAGGTCATGTCGAGACAGCGGTATCCCTTATGGTGGGTGGAGTAGCCAAGGAAGGTACACAAGGCGGAGCGAGGGGCGAGTTTGTGCGAGGCTGTGGAGGCAAGATTTGGGTAGCATTTGCATCCAAAAACGTGAAGATGGTCATACAACGGTGAACACCCAAAGAGGGCATGGTGCGGCGTGGAGAAATTCAGCGTCTTGGTGGGTAGGATGTTGAGGAGATAAGTGGCAGTGGCCAATGCCTCAACCCAATAAGACGGTGGCATAGATGCCTGAAACAAAAGGGAGCGAATGACATTGTTGATAGAACGAATGATACGCTCAGCTTTACCGTTCTGTTGGGAGGTGTAGGGGCAGGACATGCGGAGGTGGACGCCACGAGTGAGGAAGAACGTGCGGGCGCTAGAGTTGTCAAACTCACAGCCATTGTCGCACTGGACTGCCTTAATAGTGACGCCGAACTGAGTGGAAACAAGAGAGAAAAAGTTAGCGAGTGTTGAAAAAGTGTCAGACTTGAACCGAAGGGGAAAAGTCCATAGATGATGCGTGCAATCATCGAGAATGATCAAATAATACTTGTAACCAGAAACACTATCAACAGGTGATGTCCAAAGGTCACAGTGTATAAGATCAAACTTGTTTGAAGCACGGGATGCTGACACAGGGAAGGGAAGACGAACATGTCGACCCAGTTGACAAGCATGACAAATAGAATGACCTGTGGTTTTATTACATGAAGGAATAACTGAAGAACTCGCTAATTTGGACAAAACTTCATGACCGGGATGACCAAGGCGGCGATGCAGCGAGGAAGGTCTCGGCGGTAGGAAGATGCAGAGGGTAGAGCGTCCCGGAGCTATTGCACCTGATGATCACGTTCCGAGACCGAAGATCCTTCACAGAACAGCCAACGGGATCAAATTCAATAGAACAATTATTGTCAGATGTAAAATGGCGAACAGAAATGAGGTTCTTAATAAGTGTGGGAGAAACAAGGACATTATTAAGACGGAGGGAACCATGAAGTTCGGCTGTGCCAGTGGAAGTAACGGGAAGTAAGGAACCGTTACCGACGACAATGGAGGAAGGAGTGGGATACCGAGGAACTGAGGAGTGAGAAAGAATACCAGGGTCGGAGGCCATATGGGAGGTAGCCCCTGAGTCGAAGTACCACTCGGTTTGCGGTGGTGGTGTGAGCGCCATGGTGGAGAATGCACCCGCAAGGCTGTTCTGGTCCCAGGAAGGGGTGACGTACTGCCCAGTTGCTTGGCCGGCAGGAGCGCCTCCGTAGAACCCAGTAGGCTGGCCGGGAAAACCGGGAAGTGCCCACTGGTTTTGGGCGGTGGCCAGCAGAGCATGGGGTTGCGACTGAGCCTGGGGAGCATGGGGTTGCGGCCAGGAGACTCGTCCTTGCGAGAGAGGAGCAAGAGGAGGCCGGGGGCCGGGCCACATTTGGATAGTACCTGTCCACGGATTGTAGAAGCTGGGCCAGCCGCTGGGTTTGGGCGCGCCTGGAGCACCGGTGCCGCCCGTGCTGGAGCCCTGGGAGGGCGCGCCGTTCTGGCCAGCACGTCCGGAGTGCTTGCCGCGCCGACCATGGGAGTGGGAGGAGCGTCGTCGCTGCCCCCGCCCCCGCTGCCGCCCCCGTTGCCACCTCCGGAGCCGTTGGGAGCAGGGGAGAAGGAGCGGGCGGTGGGTGTCGAGGTAGACTGGACGCCGGAAGAGAGCAGAGCGGTGGCCGAAGACGTCTTCCGGTTGGCCATGTTGAGCTCTTCCAGAAGGAGGTCAGCGCGTGCCTCAAGGAAAGAGGGGAAAGGCCGGCTTCGTTGAAGATGCAGGCCGATGGCAGTGAACTTCTCGTTGAGGCCGCGGATGACATGGAGGACGAGAGTCCGGTCGGCGACGAACTCCCCTAGGTCGGCAAGTGCATCGGCCATGCTCTTGAATCATCGGCAGTAATCAGCAATGGAGAGATTTCCCTGGACGAAATTGCGGAACTCGACGTCGAGGTAGAGGATGCGCGACTCCCGGTTGCCGAGGAACTGGGTCTCGACGGCGAGCCAGGTGACGTGCGCGGTGGCCCGGCGCTCCAGCACAGTCTTGACGAGTTCGGTAGAAAGGGTGCCGAGAATCTAAGACTTGACGACGCAGTCCACGCGGATCCAATCGGGAAGAGCCAGATTGGGAGCATCGCTGAGCACATGATCCTCGAGGGAGTACTTCCCGAGGGCGAGGAGGAAGAGCTCGCGCCACCGTGAGTAGTGGCCGGAGGTGAGTCGAGGACGAGGGGAACCAGCAACCGAATATTCTGTACGCCGACGGCCTATGCATGAAGATTGGCGATGGCGACGGCTTCATGAAGGAGAAGGGCGTCGTGAAGGGGAGGAGGGGCCTCGTGGATGGACTCGACGTCGGAGTCATCATCCCCAGTAGCGGCGGCGCGCTCACGAGCTACGCGTGCTAGGGCAGCGCGCTCTCGATCGGCGGCGGCCGCGCGTTCTTGGGCGGCGATGGCGGCCTCACGCTCAGCGGCTTCAACCCGCGCGAGAGCGGCGGGAGCGAGGCGCGCATCGCGGGTCACCTTGGCGACGCGAGCATCCTCTTCCATGGCGGCGACTCCAGCCGTTAGGTGGTCGGCATCGGCGGCAGCAGCAAGGGCAGAGGAGGCTGACGGCGATAAGTCGCCAGGCATGATGGCCGGAGAAGATTAGCGGAAGCGGATGGTCGGGGATCGACCGTTTAATACCATGTAGGAAAGTGTACGGTAAGAGAATTAATAGATTCATTATAGAAACAGCAGTACAAGGCATATATATAGGCAAGGGTGTCTAAGGTTATGGCTAATAGAATCAGAGACCAATCAGGAAACCCTTGCCTATAATGAGTAGGAAACTGACCATACTAAGGACACATGGGCCCAAGGCCATAAGCCCATAAGCATGTCTAACATTCAGCAATATATCTATGAGCACCATCTACTAATCATTCAGGAAATAGCACAATGGTTTCGCATAGGATTCCGGATTTGTTAAATCCAGGTCCAACAAACAGATATAAGCGTGTGCCTGCCTCATTACAACGAAACCATCTGTCCTGGCCATTTTTATCTCTTCAAACTTGCTCAAAGATCTACGACCACAATCAGTTCATTTTAAGGTTCATCAATATAGCAATCAGGGACCATGTTTAAATAACAAGACAACTGCTGGTGTCTGGTGACAAGTCCTTAGCAACTTCTGGCGAAGGTTACATTTCCAAATTAGCTATGTAGTAATGTAGTATGTGCAACAAAATATGAATCCAGCAGCTCCAAACCGAGTCGGTTAAAGGTGGACCCTAAGGCTATGATATACAAGGTACTGAGCATGATGATAGTCAACCGCGAGGGGCGGCCATTTGCTGCTTCTTAACCACATCTCCAGGCTTCACCATGCTGAAAAAGCAAAGATTTGAGCACTTGAGGCAGTGATAAACTGGAACAAGACTCAAAAGAGTAACTACAAGTTATTTTCAGACCTGATATCGTGCGGGGTTATAAATATCCATTGTGACCCTTGTGCAACAGCAAAATCTACAAGGGTTTCTAAGCTTATTTTGCGGCTTACCGCATCCTGCACAATTCAGATATCACTAATAAGAAAGTTTGATTCATCATTAACTGGACACAGAGGTTGTGAAAGATCAACTGAATATATCTGATTGCTCACCATGAATACATCGAACTCATCCATGGCCCTAAAAGGTGCTTCTGTCATTCCGTGAAGAGCTAAGGTGAAGCAAAGCGTCGAGAAAGAGCGCTCTCCACCTAGAGCAAGAGACATAACAAAAATGAAAATTCTCTACAACACAGCTAAAAAATAGTGAAACACTGAACAAACGAATTATAATATATATCATTATTCAGTGACAAGTATTCTGAATGATAAATAAAATTTTAAAGTACAATCTTACAATTAAGGCCACAAGAAGTTGTAGGTACCTGAAAGTCCTCTGGTGTCTCTAACGGTATCACGAGATGCATCTTGAGGCATCGTGAGCTACATCAAACACCATAAACAAATGTTACATAGATTGCTTCAACTAGCAGGAAACTATTGATGACTCCAGATCCGCCACTGACTAGTAGTCATCACTGCTAGGTAATATGCACAGAGGTAGGAAATTTTGTGAAAGAGGCTCACCTCAACAGATAGAACTTTATTCTTATAATCTACATTGATGAACCCACTGATACCTTTCTTCCCCAGGTGCTCATTGAACCTTCAATGCAATGCAAACGTGGTAAAACTCTCAGGGTAGAAAAATTGATGATAAATATCAAAGCAAGAAACTTGGTACTTACAGCCACGTCAACTGGCGCTTCAAAAGGGCGGCATTTCTCTGGAACTTCTTCCATCGCAACTCCAATGCCTTTTGACATGACTGCAAAGCAACAAACTTGGCTGAAATCAGATCGAGTATAGAGTTCATTGTATGTATATGTCTAACAGATATCTCAAAACAACAATTTTAGTACTTGAATATGCCTATACATTAAATACTTTTAACTGTGTGAGACGTTATGTGAATTGGGATAAAAAATTACATATACCCACAACCAAAATTGAACAATAGTTACAAATTTAAGCATATATTCAGACTTGGTACAAAATCACAACCCTTGTATGATCATGATTAGGATTAAACCTTATAAGCACAGCACTGGTTTGAAGGATCAGATGAGCATGTAGAGTTAAAAAATGTGAAGATGCCATCATACGTAAGCAAACATTAAGTAGTGAACTTACATTTAAATTCTCCCTAAAACCTGCATACAATTGTTGTTTTGTTAGGATTTTCCGTTCCTTTTTGTCATGCAATGCTCTCAGATCATCAATCGAATCAGTATATCTGCTCAAAAAAAATTCACACAAAATCAAAACTCATATCCTTTACTTTTTCTGCAGAAATGACGAAGTTATTGGTTGCAAACCTTCTGCTTTCTTGCTGAAGTCTCTGTTTCAATCTATTTATCTTAGCACTTAATTCTTCTGGAGTGGATCCAGCAATACCGCCCAGAGCTTCGACTTCACCCTCAGAGCATATGATTGAAGCCTTCTTGAAGTTCTCCTGCAGATTATGCAGTCATCACTGGATGTGTGAGTGGTGAATTATCTAATTGTCATTTGAAGCAGCAATACTCAGGTGACATAAGAAACTCAATATATCTAGGAGTTAGAAATGTTAAATAGAAATTAAGAAAGTTCAGCAACATCATCAAATGTTAACTAAATTTGACTGCCAGGTGCCAAATTTACAATACTTAAATGCTAAGATACAATGCTGCTATAACTTTAAGTAAAGCAGTATTTAAAGGTAGAAGCTTTTACAGCAATATGGTTATGCAGAACATTCTCTTTTAGCTAAGTGCCATATGGAACAAACATAAGGGTGCTAAATTAAAATGTATGATCTTTAGATGGTGCAATCATAGCTCCAAACAAAATGATAATTCAAAAAGGTCATTAGTGCCAGTAACAAAAAAAAAAAAAGAACCTGCCGAAGCTGCTGAAGTTCTGTGTACTCTGCTTCAGCCGTTTTAATATCAGGTAAAACTTTATTTTCCATGACCCCTTCGTAGTGAGCCTTGTCCTGGAGAAGTGCAACATTAAATCAAACACTGAAACAAGTAAAAAAAAATTGTTGGACATGTCAAGTCTCAGCTAGGTCTGGCCAGAGAAGTGTTGCACCAGTTAGAAATTGCACAAGATAGTCGAATCTTATCAGCTGAGGAATCTGGGCTTTGTAACAATCTCAAAAAGCACTCCCTCGCCTTATCATCTCTCTTGAGAACCATCGCCCGCAGCAGATCTCGCATCACTTGGTTAAGCGAGGGTGATGCCAATACTGCCCTCTTTCATGCTCAAGCTAGACACCGCAAACAAAGAAATTTCATTGCCAAGCTTATGGAGAATGATCAGGTTCTCGCAGGTCATGATGACAAGGAGAAAGCTGTCCACAATTTTTATAATAACCTGCTTGGGATGTGCGTGGATCGTGAGCATACGATCAATCTCGATGAGTTGAACATTAACTCTCATGATCTTGCTGCTCTCGAGGCCCCCATCTCTGAAGAGGAAGTTTGGAAAACTGTTTGCCACCTACCTCCCGACAAAGCCCCTGGCCCGGATGGGTTTACAGGTAGGTTTTATAAAGTGTGTTGGCCCACTATCAAGCTGGATATTATGGCTGCCATCTCAGCGGTTTGGAGCAGAAAATTTGACAATTTGGGGCTGCTTAATTCAGCTTTTATTGCTCTCCTCCCTAAGAAGGATGAAGCCCTGCATATCAAGGACTTTCGCCCCATCAGTTTAGTTCACAGTTTTGCCAAATTGGTGACAAAAATCCTCGCTAATAGGCTGGCTGTCCGTTTGGATCAGTTGGTGAGCCCAAATCAAAGTGCATTCATAAAGGGCCGGTTCATACAAGACAATTTCATGCTAGTCCACCAAACAGCAAAGTTTCTTCATCAACAAAGACAGCCTAGCATCCTCCTCAAGCTTGACATCACAAAAGCTTTTGATTCAGTTTCTTGGCCTTTCCTCCTTGAGGTCTTAAGAAAGTTGGGGTTTGGTATTATTTGGTGTGACATCCTTAGTGGGCTTTTCGCATCATCCTCTTCGCAAGTTCTGCTCAATAGCATTCCTGGAGAGACCATCCTTCACCAGCGAGGCTTGAGGCAGGGTGACCCACTTTCCCCTATGTTTTTCATTCTTGTTATGGATGTCCTTAGTCATCTTTTCTCTTTGGCTTCTGAGGAAGGCTTGCTGCAGCCCCTGTCCACAAGAACACTTCAACATCGGATCTCAATTTATGCCGATGATGTTGTCATTTTGCTCAAACCTGCCGCTGCAGACATGGACATCTCAATGGACATTCTGCACTTATTTGGCGAAGCTTCTGGTTTAAAGACAAATTTGCAGAAGAGTAACATTTTTCCTATCCGGTGTGATGAAACTATTATTGCCTCCATTCAGGATCGCCTCCCTTGCGAGATGCTTGATCTGCCTTGTAAGTACCTAGGCTTGCCTCTCTCATTAAGAAAACTCTCTAGGGCTGAGTTGCAGCCCATCATCGACCGAATTGCAGATCGCCTTCCAGGGTGGAAAGCTGAATTATTGAGCAGGGCTGGTCGAAAAACTCTAGTACAATTTGTTCTCAGCTCCATGGTGGTCTATCTTGCTATGGCAGTCGATCTTCCCCCTTGGACCATCAAAGAAATTGATAAGATTCGCAGAAGATTCCTTTGGAGGGGAAGAAAAGAAATTAATGGTGGTCATTGCCTTCTGGCTTGGGATAAGACTTGTCGCCCAATTGAACTTGGGGGCCTTGGCATCTCAGATCTGCAACGTTTGGGATGGGCTTTGCGAATGCGCTGGCTCTGGTTACAGAAAACAGAACCTGACCGACCTTGGTCTTCTTTCCCGGTTCAAGTTCATTCCTGTGTTAGCTGTTTCTTCTCTATGGCAGTCTACACTGTGATTGGTAATGGCGTCCGTACTCTTTTCTGGACAGATAAGTGGATTCATGGGCAGAAAATTGAGGACCTTGCTCCTAGGCTTTTTGTTTTGGTGCCCAAAAGAAGAGCCAACAAGCGTACAGTACTGGAGGCTCTTACTGATAACACTTGGATGGGTGACCTACAAGGTGCACTTTCTGTTGGGGTTCTCACAGAATTCTTAAATCTTTGGGACATTCTTTCTCAGGTCATTCTACAGCCTCAGTTAGAAGACAAGCACATTTGGCGTCTTACTTCTTCAGGTGTCTACTCTGCAAAATCAGCCTATGAGGGTTTCTTTCAAGGCGCCATTTTATTCAGCCCATGGGAGCGTATTTGGAGAACATGGGCTCCTAACAAATGCCGTTTTTTCATGTGGTTGGCCGCGCATAATAAGTGCTGGACTGCAGATCGTCTTGCTCGACGGGGTCTTCAGCATCACCAGAAATGTTTGTTCTGTGATCAGGAAGAGGAAACCATCAATCACTTGCTGGTTTCTTGTGTCTTCTCTAGGCAATTCTGGTTTGAGCTCTTACAGAAATTCGGTTTGCAGATCCTTGCTCCCCAGCTGACGGAGCCTTCCTTTGAAGTTTGGTGGAGCCGATCTAATGAGACAACCGTTGGTCAGGATAGGCAGGGTCTTAATTCTTTGATTATTCTTGGAGCCTGGTCGCTTTGGACCCATCGGAATCGGTGTGTCTTTGATGGTGCTTCGCCTAATCTGCAGGGTGTCCTAGCTTCGGTCTGCGAAGAAGCTAAGTTCTGGGGTCTAGCGGGTGCCAGGGGCATAGCCTTGTTGACTGAGCGGGTACTTGGTGTTGCCTAATTGTTTGGCTCCTTGGTCGTTTCGTCCCTTGTTTGTGAGTGTGTGTGGGTTTGTTGTGTCTGAGAGTGTTTGTTTGTTAGTGTTAAGTATATCAAGGCCCATATACTATAGGCCCATGAGGCCCATGTGGTTATCTATATATTGGCATCTCCACTATTGGAGTCATTGTCTTCTCTAATCCCTAAAGTAAGTCACATGGTATCAGAGCTATGGATTAGGGTTAGGTCAGGATTATTCTAATCCTCCTCCCACGATCCATATCCTCCCGTCACGTGGTCTCTGTGTGCTGCGGCCAGTCGGCCGCTGTCTCTTTGACTGCGGAGAGGGCAGCCGCCCGTCGCGGTTTCCCTCAAGCCGTCGCAGTCGGCCGCCGTCCGCCTGGGAACCCGCTCGTCTGGCGCCGAGTCACCTCCGCCGCTTGGAGTCGCCTCTGCAGCAGAGCATCCTCGGCCGCCGTCTCCGTCCATCGCGGATTCGTCGTTTCGGCCGCCGCCGTCCCTGCCGTCTTCTCCCGTCTTCGGCCGCCGTCTCCGCCCGTCGCGGATCCTTCGGCCGCATCTGCAGCGCCTTCGGCCGCCGCCTCTTCACCGCCCGGGGTCGCGTCGCCAGATCCGTCCGGATCTTCACCGCCCGGGCACGCGCGAGCGAAGGACCACCCCTCCTCCGCTCGGAGCCGCTGTTTCCTCGGGGTTGCGCCCGGGCCTCCCGCGCCGCACGCTCGGGGCTGCCGCTTGGAGTTGCCGCCGTTTCCTTCGCCTGGGGAGCCGCCCGCTCGGAATCGCCGCCGCCTGGAGTCGCCTGGGAGCCGCCCGAGCCCGCTCTGTTTTATTTCTTGCTTGGGGAGACGCTAAGGTCAGATCCGCCCGCCTGCTTCCGATTCGGCTGTTTTGGACTCTTCGGCCGTGGATTCTTCACTGCCCGTGGACCACTGTGGTAATTGCTATCTGTCCTCTGTTCTGCTGTTTTGCCTGCTGTTGGTCAAGTCCTAGCACGTCTCAACATGTCTCAGATCAATGCAATAGTTATCAATCTCACCCTAGATGGTCAGAATTATCCAGAGTGGGCTTTCTGTGTAGAGACTGCATTGAGGGGCTATGGTTTACTTTTTCACTTAACTGAACCTCCACCTGTGCTTAAGGATGATGGTAGTAATGCTGCTGCAGTAAAAGAATGGCATATTAATGATGGGAAAGTTATGGCTGCTATGGTGAATAGTACTAAGCAATCAATGATTATGAGTCTTTCTAAGTTCAAAACAGCCAAAGGCATATGGGACAACTTGAAGAAGCGTTATGTTCAGGATAGTGGTGCTCTTTTGCATACTCTTATGCAACAAACTCATGAAATTGAGCAGAATGATATGTCTATTGATGAGTACTACTCTGCTTTTGATCGTCTGATGGGATCATTGACTTCCATGATACCTGAGTGTACAGCTGTTCCCTGCCCAGCACATACATTTGTTGAAAAGTTCTTTACTTACAAATTTGTCATGGGAGTCCGGGCTGAGTATGATTCTATTCGTACACGATTGCTTCACAATTCTTCTGCTCTCACCATGGCACAGGCATTATCTGATTTACTTGCAGAAGAAACACGTCTTAAGTCTATGTCTTCTTCTGCATCTGTTCATAGTGTGTTGGCAGCTTCTCAGAGGATCAGTGCACCAAAAAGTTCCTCTTCACCGCTCTGTAAGCATTGTGGCAAGTCTGGTCATCTTCCAGAGAATTGTTTTTCTCATTATCCAGAGAAGTTGGCTGACTATCGTGCACGTCGTGCTGCTCGTGGTCGTGGTACTGGTTCCACTCCTAGAGGTTCAGTGTCTGTTGCTGCTGCTTCGCCTGTTAATGCTTCTTCGTCGTCTTGGATGCTTGATTCAGGTGCTTCTTTTCATGTGACATCTGATCAGTCCCAGTTGGTTGCTTGCAAGCCGGTTACTGATGGTGCTTCTGTTCAGACAGCTGATGGTACATCTTGTCATATAACTCACCAGGGTTCACTTTGCAATCCTCATTTTTCTGTACCTGATGTTTCTTTTGTACCTCAGTTGTCCATGAATCTTCTTTCGGTTGGTCAAGTTACCGACCAACATTGTTTTGTTGGATTTGATGACTCATCTTGTTTTATTCAGGACCGTCGAAGCGGGAAAGTGATTGGGACTGGCCATCGCCGTAAAGGTGCTCCTAGCCTCTACATCCTCGACACCTTGCGTCTTCCTTCTTCCATTGAGTCTTCAGCTCGTGTGTCATCCGCTGCTTCGTCTTCCGCCTCTTCCTTCGCCCAGTGGCATCATCGTCTTGGTCATCTTTGTGGGTCCCGGTTGTCCACATTAATAAATAAAGGTTGTTTAGGTCATACACCTATAAAGTCTAGTTTTCATTGTAAGGGTTGCAAACTTGGAAAACAAATACAACTACCATATTCATCCAGTGTTTCTCATTCAGCTAGACTTTTTGATCTTATTCATTCAGATGTATGGGGTCCTGCACCTTTTGCTACAAAGGGTGGTCATAAACATTATGTCATTTTTATTGATGATCATTCTCGATATACATGGATTTATTTCATGAAACATCGCTCTCAGTTGTGTTCCATTTACCAGTCTTTTGTTCGCATGGTTCACACACAGTTTTCTACTCCTATTAGAGTTTTTCGCTCTGACTCTGGTGGTGAGTATTTGTCTGATGCTTTTCGCCAGTTTTTGTCCTCTGAGGGCACTCTTGCTCAGCTCTCTTGTCCTGGCGCTCATGCTCAGAATGGTGTTGCTGAACGCAAACATCGCCATCTTATAGAGACTGCTCGCACACTTTTAATTTCATCTTTTGTTCCTTCTCATTTTTGGGGTGAAGCTGTTTCTACTGCTGTCTATCTCATCAATAGACAACCCTCATCCAAACTGTCTGGAAAATGTCCTGGTGAAGTTCTTTTTGGTACTACTCCTCGCTATGATCATCTCCGAGTTTTTGGATGTACTTGTTATGTTTCGCTTGCGCCTCGTGAGCGAACTAAGTTGACTGCACAATCTGTTGAGTGTGTTTTTTTGGGGTATAGTCTTGAGCATAAAGGATATCGGTGTTATGATCCCTCTTCTCGTCGCATACGTATCTCTCGTGATGTGACCTTTGCTGAGGACCGTCCTTTTATAACCCCTCTACTCAGTCCACATATTCTCCCACAGAACCCACTTCGTTCCTGTGTCTTCCTCCTATTTCACCCATTAATGATGTCACCACACCTTCTCCGTATAGCACGCCCATTCCTGCTCCTTCTATTTCCATCACGCCACCTTCACAGGAGACTACACCTCCTCCTGCACCACCTCCTTTTCATTCTAAACCACCTATCACACGTGTTTTCCATCGTCGTCCTACAAACACCACAGTGCCTCCACCCAGTTCTACCACAATGGCCAGTCCTGATATGACCGCTATTGATGCTTCTAATAATAATATTGATGAGTCTCATACTATTCCTGATGAGTTACAGGTTGGTCCAAGATATAATCTACGAGATCGTACTGCTATTGGTCCGGTTGACAAGTATGGTTTTCCACGTGTGAATGCCGTTGTTGATGAGCCATCCACTTACCAGGAAGCCTCTCATATTCCGGAATGGCAACTTGCTATGTCTGAGGAGCTTGCTGCCCTTGATCGTACAGGAACTTGGGATCTTGTTCCATTACCGTCACATGCAATGCCTATTACATCTAAATGGGTATTCAAAATTAAGACCAAGTCTGATGGTTCTATCGAGAGATATAAAGCCCGTCTTGTTGCTAGAGGTTTTCAGCAAACTCAGGGTCGAGATTATGATGAGACCTTTGCACCAGTTGCTCATATGACTACTGTTCGTACTCTCATTGCAGTGGCTGCTACTTCTTCTTGGACAATCTCTCAAATGGATGTTAAGAATGCTTTTCTTCATGGTGATTTGCATGAAGAAGTTTATATGCAGCCACCTCCAGGTGTTGATGCTCCTCCTGGTCATGTTTGTCGCCTTCGTCGTGCTCTATATGGTCTTAAACAGGCTCCTCGTGCTTGGTTTGAGCGTTTTGTTTCGGTGATACGGGATGCTGGGTTTTCACCTAGTGATCATGACCCTGCTCTATTTATTCATCTCTCCACGTGGACGTACTTTGCTTCTTCTATATGTTGATGATATGTTGATTACGGGAGATGATGTGGAACACATTTCTCATGTGAAGAAGCAACTTGGTGAGCAATTTCAGATGTCTGATTTGGGTCCTCTCAGTTATTTCTTAGGAATTGAGGTGTTGCATTCTGCAAAGGGCTACTATCTCTCTCAGTCCAAATACATACAAGACCTTATTGCTCGCTCTGGCATTACAGATAGTCGAACGGCTGCGACACCTATGGATCTTCATTTACAACTTCGTCCTACCGATGGTACACCTCTTGAGGATCCCTCTCGATATCGGCATATTGTGGGCAGCCTTGTTTATCTCACTGTTACTAGACCTGATCTTGCTCATGCGGTTCATATTCTGAGTCAGTTTGTCAGTGCTCCTACTTCCATTCATTTTGGACATTTGCTTCGTGTACTACGGTACTTAAGGGGGACATCTTCTCAGTGTTTGTTCTATGCTCATGAAAGTCCGCTTCATCTTCATGCTTACTCGGACTCCACCTGGGCAAGTGATCCAACAGATCGTCGGTCTATCACAGGTTATTGCATTCTTCTTGGTTCTTCTCCTCTTGCATGGAAGTCTAAGAAGCAGGCAGTTGTATCTCGTTCTAGTACAGAGGCAGAACTTCGAGCACTTGCCACTACCACTTCAGAAATTGTATGGCTTCAATGGTTGTTAGCAGATTTTGGTATTTCTTGTGATGCTCCTACACCTCTTCTATGTGATAATACTGGAGCCATACAAATTGCCAATGATCCTGTGAAGCATGAACTTACAAAGCATATTGGTGTGGATGCTTTCTTCACTCGGTCTCATTGTCAGCAGAAAACAATTGCTCTTCAGTATGTGCCCTCAGAACTGCAAGTGGCAGATTTTTTCACTAAAGCACAAACTCGAGAGCAACATCGACTTCACTTGCTCAAACTCAATGCTTCAAAACCTCCGTTTCCACCTTGAGTTTGAAGGGGGGTGTTAAGTATATCAAGGCCCATATACTATAGGCCCATGAGGCCCATGTGGTTATCTATATATTGGCATCTCCACTATTGGAGTCATTGTCTTCTCTAATCCCTAAAGTAAGTCACAGTTAGTTTGTGTGGGTTTTTTGTGTCTGTGTGTCGTGGTGTTGAGTTGTTGTCTTTGTTGTTTGGGGTTTCTCCTACCCTTTTTTCCTTCTTAATATGAAAGATACGCAGCTCTCCTGCGTGTTCGAGAAAAAAAAATACAAAAAGGTGTTCAAATAGACTCAGGTTTTTCCCTTTTTTCCAAATGGGGATTGCCATCACACACTTGGCCAAACTACTGATGGTGTCAATCGGTGTAACAAATGGACCAAAACTCTAAAACAATAACAGTATATAGGTGGAGCACTTGTATCATATTACTATTTTAACGAAGTAATAAGGCTGGCTTCTTTCTCTAGTATGTTATTGCTATCCAGTATCCACTTCTCTTACAATGTAATTATTCTCATATTTGCAATGAAGGTGAGATACAAAGCTAGAACAGAAATATCAAATGCAGACCAGAGGGATAAGAGAGGATAAGGGAAAATCTTGGCCAATTTATAAATGTCATTGCCGTTTGACATTATTTAACTGACCAACATATTGTAAGTATGAAGTTTAGATTAGCCCCCCTCCCAAGGCACAAAAAGGAAAACTATTAACTATTTAGCAATAGAAATTTGAACCAGTACCTTTACAAAAATGGGTACGATACCAGATAGAACGTAGATATATACATACACTGTTGAAGTATAAGTGAATTGTCCATCTTTCCTCATAAGCTTAAGCTTTTGGGTGAACTGGTTGGTGCATGAAACTTAATATGGTATCAGAGTCAAGAGATCCTGAGTTCAAGACTTGGCTCACGCAATTAAAAAAATCAATTGCAGTCTACTTCTATTCCACGTATTAGGCCTAAGAGAGCCTACACGTGAGGGGGGTGTTGAAGTATAAGTGAATTGTCCATATTTCCTCATCAGCTTAAGTTTTTGAGTGAACTGGTTGGTACATGAAACTTAATATACACAACAGTTGTTAAGGAGTGACCACAAGAAACAGAATACTACGTAAGGGATGGTTGTGAGCATGCCCACACAAAGGGTTGCATAAGACCATAGTGAGGCTGTCAGGGTATACAACTGTGGAAATTCAGCTCACGTTTTCACACTTCATCCCTTACCTTGTACGAGTCAGCAACAATATCCATTAGCACAAGGTAAGCCAAAAAAGGCTGCATTAGGATGCGGATTCAGCCCTCACCTGTGTGATGTGTGAGGCCTACCCAACACCGCTATATACACAACAAAAAGCTATATCGTCTTCTACCACCGCAATGATTTGTCTTCTACCACCGCAATGACGCCAACTACCAGCTCAACAGTGCTCGCCCGATCCGCTATTTGAACCACTACGCTGTTGTGGTAGCGCCCAGACCCCATTACCGCAATAGCAGCCGCTATTTACAATAATGACCATGTCAATCCAACCTTTCAGTAAACCGCCCAACCACTCACTGGACAACAAACTCCCTTCCACTTGACTTCTAAATTCCTGGATCTGCCACTAATAGACCATGCAACTCACCAACTTAAAATTTGTTCAAACAAGTTTCGTTACATCTCTTGAGAACAAAGAAAAATGATGTGTTTCAAGTGCAATACTAGCATTTTTCTCAAAACATCACCTCATAATCAAAGCTCATAGAAACCCAGACCTACAGAACACTGTATAATACTTAGGAGGAAAAGAGAAGCACACCTGCTCAGCTGCATGTAATTTTTCCTCAGCAAGCTCTAATTCATGCTCTCCATCATTAATAGGCCCCACCTCGCCATATGCAGAATCTGAATAAATATTTTTACATTTAGTATGTGTCGAAAATGATAAACAAGCTAAGGAGGCTGCCACAAAAATCAGAACAGTAAACTTTCAGGCAGTATAGAATACTCTGTAAAAGCAAAATCTATGTCAAGAGCAAGAATGAGATGAAATAACTTAAAACTGAGATTTTTCCAAAAACCTAGTCACCTGCTCGTGCGTTGCAACGAAATTCATTTGATGTATAGAGAATCATGCTATAGAAGAGGGCCGCTTTGATCAGATGGAAAGTAGAGAGCGATGAGAAGTTGAAGGAATAGGACGATTAGAGAAGAAAGGACGTACCACCACCAACTTATTCTTTTATAATAGTAATGATTAACTTTCACATTTTTTCCTCCATAGTTTTGCCATCAATTTGTTGTTTAAATTCATCTACTATGGAAAGTATAGGAGAGTTAATTTGGGCATTCCAAAAGTACTGGTCCATAAGTTTGAGCAGTAAGTATGAACATTTCCCAGACAAACGAGTATTTGTTAAAGAAGATAAAATATCATTTATTTGCACAAAAAAACCTTAATCAGAACAGTTTTAATTTTAAAATTTTGGCAGGAGCTATGCCGTTCTTTATAGCCAGAGGAAGCAGTCACAAAAGTACAGTAGTAGGATCAGAGGCATGGTTCAAATTCCCGGCGGTTACCGGCCGGTAACCGCCGGTTACCGGTTTTACCGGTAGAGACCGGTAAACAAAAAACCGGCCGGTATGAATTTTTGATTTTTCGAATTTTGGCCGGTTTTTTTCCGGTTTTCCGGTTACCGGCCGGTTTTTCCGGTTACCGGTTTCAAAATATCTCAAAATTCAAATTTTGATTTTCAAATTGTGACCGGTTTTTTACCGGTTTTTCCGGTAACCGCCCGGTTACCGTTACCGGCCGCCGACCGGGATTTGTTCCGGTTCCGGTTTTTGGAACCTTGATCAGAGGGACCCTGAGCCCAAAGGGCAAACACCAAACAAAAGAAAGTAGAAGAGGAAATTACAAAAGACAGGCCAACCAAAACACCGAACAGGAATTAAGTGTTTGATAAATTTGACAAACAAAGAAGAGTTGAAAAATCAAATCTTAACTGAAAAAGGTTGGAAGAAAACCAAAATTGTGCATATGTTTTAGTACAAAAAGGCCATCATTTTTTGCAATTCTATGAGCGTCTTTTCCTCTCTCCTCGTCGCTGACCAACCGGCCCCACATGTCAGGCCCATCTTCTCCGCGCCGTGCCCAAGCTGGACTCCTCTCCGCACTGTAGCCGCCATGGACTCCACATCGTCTACACCCTAGACACTCCTACAGGTATAAATAGGCACATCCGAGCCCGTAGATCACATCCCAGAGCCTCCTTGCCCTCACGAAATCCTCGAGCGCCATATTCGAGATTGCTTCGCCGCCGCCTTGCTTACCTCCGATGAGCAATCGCCGTAGCCTTGGTGAGCCTTTGTCTGCGCCAAGCACTGCAAAAGCTTTGCCCGAGTTCTTCCGCACCTCGCCGACCCTCGAAGACCGCCAGAGCTCCATGACGCCGTGCACCCGAACTGCTCCACCGCTTCGAGCTCGCCATAGGTACTCTGTCGACCTTCGGTCTCTGCACCCAGCTCAGTAGCTTCACCGGTGTCCCTAGATCGCAATGCGCATCTCGCCAAACCCTACCGAGCCCTCTCGCCGGAACTTCACCACCGACCGAGCCTCGCTATTGCCCCTCTCACCGTTGACCACCACGCCGACCTCCTATGGCCCATCTGAGCCATTAGATAACATTGCCATGCCACGGTGGTGCTCATGGTGACCTCATCATCGTCCAACTCGCCGCCATTCACCGTCACTGACGTTGAGCACTCTCGGCAGTCGATTTAGTCCATGTGGCTTGTGACGTGTTATGGCACATCAGCGCACAAATCCCATGTGCCTGCCACATGTCAGCCAAGTAAGCCCACGTCACATTTTTGCCTACGTGTCGGTCATGTGTCACGCCATGTCAGCCAAACCCATAAACTGGTTTGGTGGACTTAGTCTACCGTGAACCAAGTCACTGACATGTGGACCACACTGTCAAAATTCCCTTTTCTTTTTCTTTTATTCCGAAAGAAATATTCCAAAGAATATTATCCTTAGTCTCTCTCAATTTCCAGGAATTTATTTTCCTGGTAAATCTTCCAAAAGTCTGTTCTCCTTCATACGAACTCCGATTTAGCAGATTCTTCTTCCTAAATTCATTTAAAATTAAGATATTGGTTATGGTTTTGTTGTTTTTGGATTTTATTTGAATTTATTTGTGTTTCATTCGCTTTCTCTCTCTTTAGATAACGTCTTCGACTAAGCAAAAACATGACCTGAAATTCAAGAGTTGGTAACTGATCAAAGCCAAACCAGGTCATGACCTTTGATCATGTCGAACCTATTGTTTCAAATCTATTATTCATTATTTTATTTTCAACTATCATGCATTGCTAACTTATTACAAACCATTGTACTTAGTAGTTATTAACCTACTTGACTAAATCCCTCATTGATAATTTGAATGCCATGATTCTATTGTCACCATAAGATGGATAATTATCTAGTGATGCAACACTAGTATCCACTTGACTTGTACGTTTAGTATACTTAGTCATGCTTATTGTTACGTTGGGCTCATCATCACAAATTGATTAATTAATTAATTTTGACTTAATGAGTTATTGAATCGTGGTGGTCAGCCACAGATTATACAAAATAGTTTTCCACATGTCTAGTATGGCTGTATGGGATAGACTTAGCGTTTCAACCTTGATTTCATCATTAAGATGATGTGAATGGTTAATTCATTTATGGGTAATTTTCCACATGACGCAAAAGGGGGCTTTTCTGACAAGGTGGTTAGCCTACTCAGCAGCAAAACTTTAGCAGACAAGATCAGTTTGAGATTGAGCATTGTAAAAGCATTATAATAATCACTTAGTCGTATGCCCAAGAAAGCGTGTGTTGGCCGACGTGATGAGTTGATTCTCTTGTGAATACAGTTGTGCAACATTTACAAAGTGTAAAACTATTCGAATAACTGTGTCTAAGGTTATAGACAATGCCTGGTGATTTCATATGAGGGGTAGAGATTTCATTAAACTTGGATTTGGTTGGTTTAGGAAGTGAATGGTTAGTTCACTTGTGGTTTACTCGATTTCTTTTGACATAATTATTCATTACTTGTTTCCAAATAATGCATTTCAATCTATTTACTGGATTTATCTTAAATCGTTTCTTTCTGCGAAATAACCACTCAGCCACTCTTTGATAAGTATTGCATCATTATATATTACATCTTGTTACAAGCAACTTACTGAATACTTAATGTACTCACGGCCAAGGTTCCAAAAACCGGAACCGGAAGAAATCCCGGTCGGCGGCCGGTAACGGTAACCGGCCGGTTACCGGAAAAACCGGTAAAAAACCGGCCACAATTTGAAAATCAAAATTTGAATTTTGAGATATTTTGAAACCGGTAACCGGAAAAACCGGCCGGTAACCGGAAAAATCGGCCGGTAACCAGAAAACCGGAAACAAACCGGCCAAAATTCGAAAAATCAAGAATTCATACCGGCCGGTTTTTTGGTTACCGGTCTTCACCGGTAACCGCCGGGATTTTGAACCATGCTCACGGCTATATCCCTTACTGGAGATGAACCATATCGCACAAAGGTATTTAAGGAGTTCTTCGTCGACTTCACGGATTAAGACTTTGCTTTTCAACTGATTGCCTATGTGCATGTCGAATGGCCACCTTGTTTCTCGTTAGTTTCCACTGTTAGTTCTTGTTAGGCCTTTTCGGCTATAATTTATAAGCTTGGCCATAAGGTCGCAACCCTGATAAATAATAATAATTGAGTCTTTCTTAGTTAATTGTGATTACAATCGATATTTCATCTATATTTCCACTGTGTGCACTAACGAAATCCTGGACTAGTGCAGATCACACTAGTGCAGAATACACAGAGAGGTCCGGATTTGCATATTCGGGTCTCGACAATAGACATGGCCACCACGGTTGCATTGGATGTTTTATGCTTCGGAAGTTTTACTTCGAAGACACTACTGCTACAATTCCACCGCCCAAACCTTGCTCACACATGTCATACTGCATTATATGCGGTTTCATAAGATCTTTTAATCCACCATAACTCTTAATATGAAAACAAGCATAATAACTCAAAATGTTGAACAGCTGAATACCAGCATACATATCAGCAAGATATGATAAAAGTCCTTAGTACTACGGTGGAATTTTCATACCAATAAAGTCCTTGTAAGAAGCTTTTTGATCATTCTCCCGTCGTAAAGCTTCTGTTAACCTTACATTGATTTTCTGCAGTAATAATTCTTTCTCCTCAATATCTTCCCGCAATTGCTGCAGAATTAAGTAGCATGGGGAAATTGATGAGGTTCTTGCCTAGATAACAAAGATTAGTACTCTGATGCGGTAAAAAGAGAGAAACGGGAGCAGACCTTCATTTCGACCTCTAGTTCACTTGTATCCATGGCAGTGTCACGATTACTGTCAGCAGAAATCTTCTTGGTGTCATCCAGTTGCACTTTTTTATTCTCCAGACGCCGCTCCTCATGTTCTCGTTTTCTCTGTGGAACAAGAGGAACAGTTATCAGATTATTTAAATATATTGTATAGCAGTCAGAATTTTACCTTCAAACTACTTAAATTCCTTTTGAGGTTGTTTTGGTCATTATCTAACTTCCTTTTCTGGCCCCTCTTTTCCAAGACTATTCGTTTAATTTCAGTAGCTTCCTTCTCCAATTCAGTTATTCTTTCTCCCAGTGAACTGCACAAACGACCAGTACCCTTTCTACTTGGAGGAAGAATGGTCTGGACAGAACCTCTAGAAAACCTGAAAGAAACAACCCATGGAAACAGAATCATCAAAGAACATGCATAGAACAATAAGATGTTACCTAGCATGATCATTTTTTTCTGAAAAAGGATTATAAATTATAAGATGTTACCTAGCATGATCATTTTTTTTTCTGAAAAAGGTTTATAAAATAATGCATCAGTAAAATTGCTCTGAGACACTAGACTTGTACCTGCTATGCCCTGTTAGCAATAAAAAACCATTGATGGACAACATTTCGGACAAAATCAACTTATTAGATGCTTCCCTTTTCTAAAAGCCTGTAATTTCCCAAAAATGAAGTGTTACAAAGTCGATGACTAATCATCCGGTCAGCTGGGCTGCACTGACCGGAGGCAGCAAGTTGAATTACCACGAAAGTCGGGTGACCTTTTTGCTGGTTGTCAACAATGCTGGCATTGCTAAGCAGGCAACTTGGCAGATGCCCAAATCAAGGGAGACGGATGGAAGATGAAGTGGAGGAGAAGGTGGCCAGCATGAGGCCACAGCGGCAGTGTGGAATTGCAGGAGGTTGTCTGTGAGGCAGCAGCTGCCTGCACATGGGCCATACTTGCAACAATATTAGCCCAACTGCAAGCTTCACCCAGCCCATACATGCTCTCGACCATTAGGTTTTCATCCCTCCACACAGAACTGCCACACGCACAAACTCAAGAGTCAAGAATAAGCCGGAGAGGTAAGAAGGCAATAAGGATGCAGACAGCGATGGTGAGCTGTGATCGGGCTGCCTTCACATCCCAGTTATTCTCCCTACTCTCCTTCCTCTCGAGTCTTCTCCCTTCTTCTCCTTCCTCTGTTTTGCTGCTCTGTTCTAGTATCAAGATGTAGTAGTAGCAGGCTAGCAGCAGAAGATGGTAGACGTAGATGTAAGCTAGTAGCAGCAAGGTGGTAGATGTAGTAATGGCCTAGTGGCAGCAAGTAGTAGCACCTAGTAGCAACCAGCAAGTCATAGCAAGTCGTCGACTAGCTGGCCTACCAGTCAACTAGTCGGACAGTCGGCCCCTAGGCTCAACTGACCAACTTAATTACCTTAATTTTTGCAATAGTATAATCTGGGTGCCCATGTGAGTCCATGCTATATAACCCCTGTATTTCTTAATCGGTGCAAACATGTGTACTTAAGGTTTGGCAATTTGGCACATGAATCCGTCACATATCCACGATTGAATTTTGTACAATTTACCACCAGCAATTTCAGAAAATCAGAATAAGTGCAAATGAACACTTATAATCTCGATAAAATTGCGCACTATCACAGAGATAAATTTGTAAAGGGTGAATTTTGTACTATTTACCGCCAGTAATTTCCCACCTTGTACGAAAGAACAAATTTATCAAGACAAATGGATATGATTTTTTTCTAAATCCGAAATGTGGCAAATTGCCAAAATAAAAGTAAAGATGGTAAATTGCACAAAATTGCAATAGATAAATTATGCAAACTAAATGCATAGATGGGAATCTGCAGTTCTATAAACGTGCAGGGGTGCATGGAGCAGTTTTCGCTTTATAAAATGGGAAATAAAAATAGGCAAATACCTTTAAAAACCTAAATTTACTTCTGCAAGGATTTACGATGGTAATTTGCATCTATATCACTTCATGATAGCAACTAAATAAATGGCAAGACCGAATAGAATATGGCCAACGCCAAAATGAGCACCACCGGGACTTACATTCTGTACCCATCAGAAGTATACACATCCTTCAGATTTCGTATCCTATGATCAAATGCAACAGATTTTCCCACTTCATAATCTCGAACTAGGACTTGTCTTTCAGCATTACCCTGAAACGGAGGAACTTTTTAGCAATGTATAGCCCCAATAATACTTAAAGTGAAACACCTGAAGGCAAAAGGAAGAACAATGTAATGTGTTATTGACATCTATAAACAAAATAGTTCTGTGAAGTTTTCATAACGTGCTACCTGATCAACCAATACATTTAGTACAGTAGGATTTTCTGAATGAATAACTGAAAGTATTGTCGGGTGTGTTGTTGAAGGAAGTAAATGATCTGGAATGTTCAATCTATAAAAAGGTCACAAAATTAGAATTCATTAGCGATAAAACCATAAACTCTGAAGAAAATGGAAGGCCTTATATTGTTACCTTGGCCTAGCAAAATCATATATAATAATTTGAAGGTTACGGTAGTTTGCTTCTTTCGCACATTCTCGTAAAATGAGTGAATCCCCATGACATGAGACAATAAAAGCATCTAGGAGCCTTCCAACTGCGCAATCAACTGCAACAGACCAGGAGTCGCTAGCAAGTTGCTGCATGACAACAAGCACTATTAAGGTTTAGAACAAGTAATGCAACTATAGCATTACCTCTTAGACAGGACAATACTATATGAAAGAAATAGCTATAATTTCTGGCATCACTTCGCATTAGAACACAACTGAGCACCCCTACTGGAAGTAGGCGTACAATATTAATTGCAACAACTTAGTGACAGCCCAAAAGAGTATCATGATCCATGCTTATTAAGGCGTCGCTTAGGCGACGCTTAAGCGTCGCCTAAGCGGTAAGGCGGCTCGGGGGTTCAAGGCGTCGCCCCCGCCTTGCCGTTCGTCCGCCTTACCAGAGAGAGAGCGGGTAGCTGGGCAGGAAGAAGGCAGGAAGAAGGCGGCGGAAGAGGTGGGCTAGGTTTACCTCTTGTCATCGCGTCGCCTTCGCATCCAGGCCGCCGTCGAGCCGCCTCCGCCTCCAGGGCGCCGTCGAGCCGCCGACGCCGCCGTTCACCCTCCACCTTGCCGGATCTGGGAGTGAGGGAGGCGGCGGCTGGGAGTGAGGGAGGCGACGGAGTGACGGAGGCGGCGACTGGGAGCGAGGGAGGAGGGACGGAGGCGACGACTGGGAGCGAGGGAGGAGGGAGGGAGGCGGCGACTGCGAGTGAGGAGTGAGGGCGGCGGCGGCGAGTGAGGGAGGAGTGAGGGTGGCGGCAACGATTGCGAGGGAGGAGTGAGGGTGGCGGCGGCGAGTGAGGGAGAGTTAGGGTTAAGTGGGATGCTCTGTTTATACGGTGGATCTGAACACTTGAGTCCCCAAAGAGTTATGAAATTACAATTAGGTCCTTTTAGGTCCTTTATCTCTTTAGATTTCTTCTGATTTAGTCCTCAGAACTCCGTTTTCTTCGCCTTATGATATGTTTGTAAGGCGTCGCCTCGCCTCACGCCTTACCGCTTAAAAGGTGTGAGGGGGGTAGGTCGCCTTACCTCGCCTTACCGCCTTAATAACCTTGGTATCATCCATGATAAGATCATACGAACCTTACTATTTTCTATTTCACTTGGGTTAACATTTGAGGAGAAATCTATTTTGCATTCATGCTATTTGATGCAAAGAGAAGCAAAACACAAATACAGTGACTCAAATGAACAGGTCAACAGCACAAAAGACAAAATCAATTGTTTTCTTTTTCTAAAGGGATAACTGAATTGCTTTGATCAAGATCCAAAGACCAGGCCATATTAAAGGCAGGCTTCACAGTGAATATCAGCTATATGCTTACACAGCAGCCGGAGATCCTACGATGAATAGAGGACAGGGTAATGGGTATGCCTGATGACAGTAATAAAGTAGGATGGATACAGACTTGGTAGCAACCAATGTAACTGCACTAAGGGAACACAGCATTGACCTCTTGATGGGAAGAATTGGCTGCCGCCTCTAAAGCCATAAGAGAACAAATTACAGACTAAAGATGACAGAAGAACTGAAGGGGCATCCTATAAACAAGTGAGTTGTCAACAAAACATAGTAGACAATACAACATGATAAGAAATATGGTATTGTTGAAGTCCATTACCGAATAGAGCAGATCAGAGACAAGTGCTCAAGGATATATCAATTGCACAAAGTAACACTAAGTACTTCACATGATACTATTAAATCAAGACTAAGAACTCGAAACAACAATCAAGACAATCAATATTTTCATACCACATGAACTCCTATCGGACCAATAGGTGGACTTTTGAATCTTTTCTGATGTCTCTCTATTGATCCCAAGAGGTGCCGAACTCTCTCCCCCCCAAATGATGTTACCTGAAATGAAGCATCAATTGCACATAAATAAAGATGCTAGCAAACAGTAGCTACTGAAAAAAAAACAGATGCCGAGAAGCAGGGTTTTATTCACAAAAGGATCATATAATACTTATTGTAACAGAGAATACACCTTATGAGCTTGGCGTTGTTGAAGATCATGAATGTGAGAATTTAGTTGGTCAATCTTCTTTCCGTTTTCAAGTATCTGCAAAATAAAATGTAATGAAATACATGGTACAAGAAGAACCACATGCTCCAAGACAGACAAAAGTTGGCTAACTAACTACAGAAGCACTTGTGAACTTGGGAGTTCGGGAGGGCCACCGAACATCTCCCCACAAGTCCCGCTTAAGGACAGCTGGCGAAACGAATCTTTCAGCTAATCAGGGTCGATGTCAAGTTGTCAACAATAGAAAAAGAGCTACATTAATTTTCCTAGGGACATGGGGCTTTCACTTATCCTGTTTTTTGGCCTCTGACTCTCGTTGTTAACAGTTTGGCGCTTGTTGTCTAAAACTCTAAATCTTTGTAAAATGAACTCTTTCTTAGCTTAATGAATTTGGCAGCAATCCTGGCAGGTTTTTTTATAAGAAAAGGATGCCAGGGATCTTTTTAAGGTAAAAGGACAGCAGGGACTTGCAAAGAAGACGGAGACACTAGGGTATTCGCCAAGAACAAAATAATTTTTTTCCATGGCTTCAGCCCCACCAAGGAAAGCAAATTCCCGGTGTACTCAATAACAATTTTGCTTATAAACTAGACCTGGTGTTGCCATATGTGTCTTTCCTTACCGACGTCTCTTGGTGGCGTGGTCTCTGGTAATCAGAGCCGGAGGAAGGGCAGTGGGATAGAAGGGGGGATCCGGGGATGTCCAATTTTCTCCCCTCTTATGGCATATTTCTAAGGCTCTCAACATTTGTATTATATTTTAGAAGTAGTCAATTTTTTCCTAAAAGAAGTGTAATACCACTAAAATGCAAAGGGAGAATAAAAGGAAAGAGAGTAGAATTTTGCCGTCAGACCCATCGGCTTTTAGAATGCCGAATAAAAATAGTGCTCACAAAGGTTCCCAGACCGTCCGGGGCCGGTCGGCGCCTCTCGCTATTGTGGGCTTCGTCATTCGGCAAAAATTTAGCCAATGCTCACTTTTACCGACTTACCTGCTGCAGTAGAAACCCCTAAAGCATAGTACAGAGCCCCTTGGACCAAAATGCCCTTGGACAGTCAGGTATATGAGAGAGGAATGGGAGTTAGGTGAGGGCGTTCCGGTCATTTCACAAAGCCAAAGGCTACCCCAACCATGCTCTTATAAGCTAGCATCGTACAAGCCAGCCCCACACAAAGCCCTATTCTCATTTCTCTTCCCCTCTTCTTTTCCCCACTGAACCAACCCCCACATAGCCACACCTTTCGGCCGGCACGAGGTAAGTACAAGGTAAGCTATCAATCAGTGGAACACCGCACAAGCATCCCTCACCAAGCATCGCAATCATGCACATAGGGTACAAAGGGGGAAGTGAGGAAAAGAGTTTACCAAAGGTACATGCGCTGTGGTAATAGTGTGCCGTCACTGGTGAGCTAGGTGCTCCCGACAGCTGTCCCATGCCCCCTGGTGCATGAGAAGGCCTCGAGCTCCACCATGAGCACGCCTTGTTGCACAGCACCACTGCATACACCACCTAAAACCCATGCATGGCAGAAGGACACCAGGCTTAAGTAGTAACTAAAAAGGGACAAACACATAGAGAGAGTGAGAGTCGAAGTGGCGCTCGGCGGCCATGGTCATGGCCATCGTCGGCCGGTGCTGCAAAACCTTGGACGGTGAGCCCGATGGAGGGGTCGAAAGGGAGGCATGGCACCGGCCGACTATGAGCCGCGGCCATTGAGTCCGAGAGGCCCAGACGAGGGGAGCCAGGGTGGCCGACGCCGACGACTAGTGGCGCCAGGCCGGAATCGGGCGCATGTGGGAGGAGGCGGCCGGCGGTAGGGCAGCGGCAGATCCGCCCGGATCGGCTAGATCTGGGGAGGATGTAGGCAGCTCTTGCAGGAGGCGACGGAGGAGGTTGCCGGCGTCGAGCTGGTGGCCACGGTGGGCCAAGTGGCCGCAAGGCGCCTGCACTTCGCCTGCGGAATAGAGACAGAGTGGGGGAGGAGGAGGCGAGGGCCGGCGGGGGAGCTGCCGGAGGAGCGCCCGGGCGCAGTCACGCGTGCGCGCACGCGCGAGAGAGAGAGAGATAGAGAGAGAGAGAGAGAGAGAGAGAGAGAGCAAGAAATGGGAGGAAGAGGTGGCCATTCGGCCAAACCAAATAAAGGGGAGGAAAAAAGGAAGAAAGAAAGAAAAGGAAGAAAAAAGAGAAAGGAAATGGAAGAAAAAAAGAAAATAAAAAGGAAGAGGAAAGAAAAGAGGAGATAAAGAAAAGAAAAAAGGGTTTGGTACCTACGCGATGGGTTCTTAATCCTGGGCATTTTATGTCAGAATCGGGTTATGCGCGTAGAGTTTTCACTACTCACTTAAGCACTGGTTTCGTTTTAATGTATTAAGTCGGATAAATTGCTTGTTTAGGTGAAGGTCCTGAGTCGACGCCGTCTGCACGTCGCTTCACTCCGCTCCGCTTGGTTAACAGGCAAGTGCATGGTAGAGCGGTAGACCGTGGGGTTTATGAAATATGCGATGTTTACATGATATAATGATGCTTATATGGAATTGCAATATTTACATGACATGATGATGTTTAATTAGTGATGACAATGGTAATGGAGCGGGGTGAGCAGCGATGCCACCCTACTAATGATAATACTAGTGACAATGGCAATGACAATGACAATGGATATATGCATTCGCACCATGTGCATTCACGAGAGTGGAGAGACCCCCGTGCCGATATGGGCGGGCCCAAGATTTTGGGTGAACATCAACGGGTGTTCACTCGGCAATACCGATATATGCAATGAGATGAGCAAATGAGTATGTAGAGTAGTGCTGCATTGCACTAATGGTATGACAATGAAGGAACATGAAATGAAAATATGAACTAGATGATGTATGTGGAGAATGTTATGGTTAGTTAATGCTTAAATGTTTAGATAGTGTTTATCGTTCTATTATGTACTTGCTGAGTCTTTGGACTCACCCTTACTCTGTTGTTGTTTTTAAGTGACCGTTGAGGATGACATGCTCAGGCGGGATTAGCACATGAATAACTTCACGTACTGGCAGCACTTCACATATCAGCTTTTGTTCGTATGTTTAACTGCTTTAGTAAGTTAGAATAGCTGCTTAAAAGTGGTATGGTGTAAGAGGTCGCTGCTTCATGAATAAAGTAAAGTTTACTTAAAATGTTCAGCAGTTGTTTAATAAAAAGGTATTATTATGTAATGATGGTAGCACTCTAGGTCCAGAGGACGGGCAGAGTGTTACAAGAAGAGGATTGATAGCATGTCAATTATGGTGAAGAGGAAAGTAGCAACTCGCATGGGCATGGTGCTTTCTTTTGTACATTATGTATCAAGTGCAGCCGCATTTGGAAAATTATTGGATACAATAAGAATTCGTGTTGCACCTGAAAAACGACACTTATACCTGATCACTAGTGCACACCATACTAGTCTTTCCTCATCAAGTATAAGGCATCAAAAAGAAGTAAAACAAATGAGAGACGGTAGGAATGAAATACGTATTCTCTTAGAATAAAATTATCTAAAATACATATTCCCAAGTCCATATACATCGATGGAGGCCCTCAAGTAAATATAAAATATCAAAAGTAATTTAACTACACTAAATAAAAGATATGGAAATAGCATTATCATTGTTGTTGTGTTTGCGAAGCTTAACGTTCAGTATGCAGGAATGCAGATTAAGAGAGTATAATACAAATGCAATGCATAAGCCCCATTTAGGGAACATTATCACTCAGTACTAAGAGGCATGAGCAACTTTGAGTTACAATTACCTCTTTTTCCATGCCATTGATAGATTTTGTAATGCCTGATAATTCTTCCAGAAATTCTTTTTCTTCCTCTTTTAACCTGAATAACACAAGCCAGCATCAAAAAACCAAATTAACTTGGTTGTTACTTAAAGCATAGGTAAGTAGGCCAGCTGAATGACCTTGTAACATTTGAATAAGCAGAATCAATCTCCTGCTGAATTTCCCGCATGTGTTCCTTGATTTGAGATGCTTCAGCCTTCAGTTAATAAAGAAATGATTCAGACGAGACAGAAAAACTGGAATATCTAAAGCCAACGAAATACACAAGAAATCAAGAGGCATGTAACATGATACTGCATATCTTTTAGAACAGCTGGTATCCACATTCACCATACTTCATTTTTTATGAGATAACCACACTAAACTTCAAAGGCCTCAGCAAAAAGCAACTTGACCAGGGCAAGCAATTGACAGTTGAAATAAGCTATTTTCTGACCGGCTTCGGCTGTTTTCAGCCCAATCTTGTCCCAACAACTGGTTTTTGTGTGTGGAGTATAAATACCCCCCTATGATCAGTTGGTGAGGGTTGCTATTGTTCCATTTCATTCTCTTAAGCTAAGAGCAAGCCCTCTCACTTTTTGTATGTATGTCTTGCACTTAGTGAATTTGGAGAGGCAAATCCTTGTGAATATGTGGCACATGGTGGTAGATTGAGCATCCATCGAGCTTTTGACACTTGATTCGTTTAAGTAAACATCTCTAACTTGTTACTTTGGTGTTTGCCAACAATTGGACAGCTTGAAGGAGTGGAACCAATGATCTTCTCAAGAACCTTGTGAGAAAGCTCGATTAGTTGTGAAAGTAGAAGCTCACCTACCCAGAGCACGAAAGAGCTATCACTAGTGGATTGAGGAGTTCGCTTAATTCGTGGAGTCGATTCAATTCTTTTGATCTTACCACAACGTGGACTAGAGGAGATTGAAAGTTTCGAACATCGCGGTAAAAAGATCATCATGTCACCTTGTGGTTTGCCTGCTTGTGCCCATTTTCATTCTGTAATTTACATTCTTAGAATTGAATTGTTTGTTTGTCACCATAGAATTGCAAATCTTGACATATGGGCCTGTTCTTTATGGCTTCTAAAAGCGGCTTTTGCCTTTTGCTACAGTACATAACTTTTAAATGGAGTATTTTCTCAAAATGGGATCTACAAGTTAATCATAGCACACGTTAAAAGCCTAACATCTATATTAACCAAAATCGCAAGCGAATATCTCTCTCCGTAATCTCTGTCGCAAACAGTCAAAATTCAAAATTTTCAACCAAAAGCCATAGGGTCTGTTCTTTTCGGCTTCTAAAAGCTACTTTTCTACAGTAACTAGCTTTTAAACGGGGTATCTTTTCAAGATAGGGTCAACTAGTTAATTGTAATACATACTGTACCGACATCATTTATATCAACAAAAACCGCAAGTGAGTTTCTGTTACTCTGTAATCTTTCGCACGAACAGCCCAAAAGTCACAAGCCGTAGCGAAAAGTCATAAGGTTCAGCTAAAAAGAACAGGTCTTATAAGCCGCAGCCAAAAAGAACAGGCTCATAAACTTAGTTTATTGGTGCACTTAATGAGACTAGTTGATTTAGGCATAAAACTTGGTTTTCACAAAACCGCCTATTCACCCCCCCCAAAAAAAATCGGCCTTCTTGAACTTACAACTATATGTGAAGGTTTACCAACCCCCAACGATTAATCGAACGGTACGGCCTTTCTCACAACACTGGTTTGAGCCACAACGATGGTGGCCGGCAAGTGGCTTCTGGTTCCTTTCCTTCCACCTAGCTTCGCCCTCTTCTGGTAGCGGAAGCAGCATCACAATGCCCTTTTAAGGGCACATGCAAGCGAGGTGGCCTAGTTGCCAATTAGGCATGGCTAGACCAACCATCCACCTCTTTAGATATTTTTCTTTCCATTTTTATTTATTTTCCAACTTCCTCATTAAATTGAGGCCACATACTGGTCAGTTAGGCAACAACTAGGCTCATAGTCGGTGCCATGGCACCTTTATAACCATGGGCAACACAAATTATGGACTGTGAATACACAATAGTACGCAATGCACATTCCAGTGGGCTAATGTATTATACATTTGTCAAGAAAAGGTTATCTTCTGAAAGAGATGAAAGACTAAAAGAAAGCTTTTCAACTTTACCATTAAAAAAACAGAAGCTTGTTCACGCTTTTTATGATACAAGGCCAGGATATCAATGAAGAGGGTCAAGATCGTGCATGACCTGCCCCTTAGTGGTCATTTGTGGACATCTAAATTGCCTTGCTTGATTCCATTCATGCATGTTAGCTACTTGCAATTGCATTTAAGGTTAACCTATATTTAAGCAGAAAAATGCAAATAGAAGAAAAGGTGCACCTGAGTTTCTTGCATATGTTGCATCCGAAAATCATGAAATTGTGCCTGGAGTTGTTTCAAGCGATAGTTCATTTTATGTAGCACACTTTTACCACGTTCATGCTCTCCCTTTAGGTCCATCTTCAGTTTCACAGCCTGCAAAGAAAAGGAACATGCATAATTAATAAGCAAGACAGCTTCCCATACAAAACTATTGCAAAGAACAGATGTAGTTCGTGTTAAAAGACTTCACTATTTCAGAACTAGTACAAAAAAACAAAGAGAAAATTGCACTACACCCACCTTTATTTTCCCAATTTTACAGATCCCCACCTGTACTTCTAATTTGGGCAATTTGCCACACGAACTTGGGCAATTTTCTTGGGAGAAGACGGGTGGTACAATGCAATTTCCTCAATCAAAAGCACATAATACAGTTGGAACTGAATAGGCACCATGGAAGTGTATACTTGTATTCCAAAGAAAAACGCATACCCTAGTGACATGCTAATGTGCCCAAAAAGGGCCATGTACTAATAAAGCTTCGGTCTGAATTAGATTAACAGTAGGCAAAAATTAAGTTGCTGTCAATAGGAATCCCAACACTATATCTTTGGCATGGTTGTCACGGCGGAGTTGGCGACCACGGCGAGCGAGGGGCGCCTGGACGCCTAGGCGACGCCTAGGCGAGGGCCCGGCGACGCCTAGGCGACGGGCACGGCGACGGAACTGCTGACTTATACTGCTGATGCCGAGTTGCCGACTCTCTCTGTCGCGTATATACCGCGATGCCGACTCTCGCCTCTCTCTCGACTCACTCTCGAGTCTTCCGCCTCTCGTCTCGCGACTCCCTCTCTCGCGTCGCGACTCCCTCTCTCTCGCGACTCCGGTCTCCCCGACGGCCGTCTTCCCCGACTCCCGTCTCCCCCGACTCCGGTCTCCCCTCCCCGACGCCTCCCCTCCCCTCGGCGGCGGGAGCACGCCGGAGCACGGGAGAGAGACGGCGGCGGGAGGGGAGGAAGGCGGCGCGGCGGGAGGGAGGGAGGGAGGGAGGCGGCGCGGGTGGAGGGAGGCGGCGCGGCCGGAGGGGAGAGGGGCGGACGGCGTACCTGGGCTGGCGGTGAAGCTAGGGTTCAGGCAAGGCGAGGCGATCCTCCCCGGCGCCAGGACGACTTGGCGTCGCCTAGGCGACGCCGTGACAACCATGATCTTTGGATGTTACAGCATTTACAAACCAAAGTTTTCAATGCACCACTCACAAGATACTATAGTTTATGAATACTACAGTTTTTTGCAGTTGAGTAAAACCATGGTGTATTTGGTAATCGCAGTATTTACTGCAGTATTTTCCATAAAAAATATTTGCATTGCTACGTAGACATATACTCCCTACATGATACTTATCATTTGATGCTCTGCATTTATACGTGGAAAGATCATATCTGGTTAGGGCTTCCATTGAAGCCAAGTTAATGTTGTTTTAAGTTCATGCAAACAGCATATGCACGTACAGGTGCTTTAATTAGGAGGAGCAAGAAGGGTATGCAGCACTTTATGGAGTAGAACAGAGATTAGATCAATAGGAGCTGCCGTTGCTACGTTTCTTGGGTAAAAAAAGGAGGTTGTGAGTGGATTTTTATAAACACCAAAATTACCATGGTACTCCCTCAATTTCACAATATAAGGCGTATTTTGATCCATCACGTAGATCAAGAAGGCTACAAAATTGAGAAGACAATAGGATAAAAGACCATGTTACCCTTGACCATAAAGAATCAAAAAAATGCGAAGCTGAATCAATACTCTCCCATCACTCGAAGTGGCATGCACCTACAGTCAATTCTTCTTTGCCTTTTCTCCCTCCGCATTTATGCCTCTTAGGTTAGTTGTGAGGGAGATGAAGCAGAGAGAGGCAGATGGATCGCTCGGCATAGGGAAATGAACCAAATGGTGAGAGCTGAAGTGGAGAGAGAGGGCTGCTGTGTGATGGGAATAGGGGCCACCTGTATTTCTTTCCTCTTTATGTCAACACAGGCGGTAATTAGGAGTAAAGAGGAAAAGGTAACGAGAGGGGTAAAGGTGGAGACTCAATGCTAAAGAATGCTTCGAATGTTGTGTGCAGCCCTATAATTCGGAAGTTGACTCAAAAAATATGCCTTATAAAACAAAATGGAGGGAGTATTAGGGAAACTACACTTTTTAAAACCACAATATTCATCCCACCCAAACACCAGAAAGTTTTCAATACTATAGTATTTTTGAGAAACCATAGTATTATTTAAAACTCCAAAAATACTACGTATCCAAACAGGTCCTATGAGTTGTAACATTTCCAGGTAAGTATTGTGACACATCAGGAATGAACGAATCCAATAACAATAACTTATGATACAGATTTAGTGTAGAAAGAATAACAAGCCAGGGAAGTTGCAGGGGACAATGGAGTATGGACAACAATTTATACGCGTCATAAACACAGCAGACACAACAATTTGATGACAGAAGGGATCATTAACAGTTGCCAGTCATAATTTGGTTTGGTCCTACATATTTCATGGTCATAATTTTTTCATTTCCAAGTACAACGACAACACAGCTGCCTGTATGTCAAGTGGGGCTGTCAGTACCAACGCAGGCACAGGGCCACCAGCGTCAGCGTGCACAGCACCAGGCCCTCGTTCGGCTGAGACACTGAGATGTGTTATCTTCAGTTAGCGATTATCATTATCTTCATAGCTTAGTTTGATTTGATTTTATTCATATCTTATCTCTAGTGGTTATTACTTCAACTGGTTCAAGCCTGCCTATTAGTAGATGGTGGCACCACATTTTCTATCATCAAGAAATAATCGAGTTCCTTCTCTACTCTATCTCTCTTGCCTCCCTCTTCTCTACCACAAGTGCCGCCAACTGGTTCCATGGTTCATCGATGGAAGCCAGGCTGCGGGCGGACTGGGACCTCTCATCGCTAACGGATGTATTCCCAATCTCAGGGGCGTGACATTGTAGCTATCTCCAACTGGGAAATCACTATTCAAACAAAAAATGTTATTTTCCTGAACATATTGGATGCCATTTAAACTACTCACGTACCTCAGCAATGTCATTTTCCATTTTTATCTTCATCCTGCTTACTTTGTGTGCCTTCTCCACCAAAGATCTGACAATTTCTCTCTTCTCAATTAGTTCTTTCTTCAGTTCCTCCATGATGGCCTAAAAGATAAGGTAAAATCAATTAAGCAAAAAAAATATCAACATTCCAGGCCTGATATAAAGCTAAATGATTAATTTAGCGTAGATATTTTAAAATATAACTATGCAGTCCACATGGTGTAGAGCAAAAATCAAATAAGCAGCTGAAACAAATTAAACTTGAAGCATGGCAGTCCCTTTCAACAGGTTGGTTGGTAAGAAGAAGTTATAAAATGTTCTCAGAAGAAAAATGTTGCCAATTATCAGGAATCATGGTGATAGCCTATTAGCCTATATTACAGTATATAAACTATCAAACACCAAGTTGTTGATCCAAATTCCAATTTAGAGCATGGTTGTCAGTTGTCACACATTATTGCTGTAAATTCACTCCATTAATCAATAGCTTGGCCAAAGCATCACTTGATATTGGAATGAGTTGCATACTGATCAAGCAAAACATTTTTCCAGGAACCTGGAAGTTCCATACATGCAAAAACAGCACTTCATAAGACACTGTGACAATTCAAATTTGGTAAAACATTGAACCAGAAACATCAAGTTCTTCCTATGACATTAAATTGGATTGTGACTGGAGTGACATTGTTCGACAAGCACAGTAAAAAGTACATTGGGCTTCTCTATGGATAAAATGACACAATGTTGTTCCCAGCAAAAGGTCTCAACTTACTGCATTTCGATCAATTCTTTCTTGGCAAGCAGGAATTCGCTCTTTGAGTTTCTGAAGTTTCACCATTTGTTCCTCAATTTGTCTGTCAACGTCATAAACCCATGACCAGGCCAACTTTTTCTTCAAGTTATCAATCTCATGTGCTATCTCCTCTATATGTTCCATATTCTTAATCTTCTCTCGTAGTTCATCAAGTTCTCTCATCACTGGCCTAATTGACTTTTCCAACTCTTCAACAATCGAGTCTGCATTGCTCAGCTGTTGTCTTATTGTCTCAAGCAAATCATTTACTTGTTGAAGAAGAGTAGCCTTGAAAAAGAACTGCAACAAAATACAAGGTACGGACAGTAAAAGAACTAGAGCGGTGCTTATATCAGAGAAAAAGATATAGCGTATATCATAGTTGAGGATATAGCAAGCAATGGCATAAGGCAGAATTATGAACTCAATTTAACAGCAGCATTACATTGCACTGGGGTTCAAGGTCATCCAAAATAGTAAGCTACCATCAGATATCTGGCTGTCACTAAATGAGGGCCATGTTCTCATCAGATAACAATCTCTTACAATCTAGCAAATATGCTAATACAGAACATCAAAATCCACTTGGAGGCACAAAATATACATGTAACAAGAGTAGACAAATGACTAGCAGGAGGAATGCTTCACACAACCACTGAATGCATGCATGTAAGAAAGACCAAAGGACCATGGGGATCTCCCAGACTAGGACTATAGAATTTCATTGACGTTTATTAAACAACAGATGTTCCAATGCATAAAACAAAAATTGCAGAAACAGACATGTGACGGTATTACCAAAAACCTAATGAAACTTATTACCTTAAACTTGTCCTTGTCATTTCCTGAATGAAGGAATTCTCTACTTTTGTCTTGGCTCATAATTACACAAGGATTTTCAACATCAATCTGAAAATTCACATAAGCATTAGGAAGCAGAAAAAATACAGCAAATTGTTACATTCCAAATGAGATACTTAAGCAGAAAGGTACAACGACAACAACAACAACAAAGCATTTTGTCCCAAACAAGTTGGGGTAGGCTAACTTAAGCAAAAAGGTGCAAAAACAAAAACAATTGAGATCTACAGCATGAATGAATGCTGAACATGGCAGGTGAGACCCTAGTAGTCTCAACTCACAAAGATGCTTCCAAAGATGAGAGCCAAGAAATTGTTCTTGTAAGGAAATACCAGTAAGGTGTTATTCTAATTGATTGCGCACTTGTACAAACAAAGACCTGTTAACAATTAAGTAAGCACTTGTACATAGGAAGGCCCACTTGTCAACAAACTGAACTTTTTCCCATTCCTTCCAAGCCGCCACCCCAAAAAAAATTTGTTGTTCAGCAAGCATAATGTTAACTACAGTCCATCACTCCATCTTGGCTATCCTCAGAGACAAAAAAGGCTCCAGGATCATCATGGACTCACACATCAAGGGGGATTTCAGCACCCACAGCTTATACAGATAAGCCCATCTTGACGTGGTAGAAGTGTAATTTATTTTCAAGCATGCATAGACATAATATATGCTGTAAAGAATCTAGAAAAGGATGGATACACTACAACAAGCCACACTTATTTGCCCAGCAACCAGAAGCAACACAGCATCACTTTATGATATAGCCAATGTCAGATTTGAAATGGGAGACAATGCTACAATACATACACCTGCAACTAACCATGTTGAGTTCACACTTCACAAAATAATACATTGTTTTACTGCATGCAACCGAAAATCATTTAGAACAAAAATACATAAACTGAAAAGTTTTGTGGCTCAAGTTGCAGGCACATGGTATTATTGTGATACCTGGCCCAAAACTGAGGATGAATATAGCCCAATTGTGGCCCATGTAGAGGTATGAGTGCAAGTGTTGGGATTAAGTCCCACATTGCTTTGCACCAACATATAACCCTCATTGTCAAATGCATTTCAACTCCTAGGTTAACCCTTTTACGCAAAGCAAGGACAAAAAGCGTAAGCAGGTTTGGTGCGAGTGCATGGTTTATCTGACGTGCAGGCAGATTGTAGCCTATTTGGAGTTGGGGAATTATAATTATGGTCTAATAGTTGTACAAAACTTGAAAACCTGTGGTTATCTGCCACTATCCAATAAGCACGTGGTTTTCTACAACATGAGCCATAGAACAAGGGTGTTTGTGTAATGTACTCAGTTGTTTATTGAAGGCTAGTCGTTGGCCAGCACATTATTGCAATCTAGTGAACAAAATTATTGAAAGAGACTAAGAGAGAAACCTAGCTTGTGAAACAAACATGAGTATTTTATGCATATCATTCATAAGGCAACAAGCAACTTACGTTAAAATGTTCAATTATTTCATTGAGGTCGTCTTTACGATGTGCCACCTTCCTTCCTGTTCAAGCACATGTGGACATTTACAATTAATGTAAACACATGTGAGCATTTACAATTAATGTAAAATAAGAAGCCATGGGGAAAATATTATACAGCAAGTAAATAAACAATACGGACAACTATTCTATTATTTCTTTTTGGTAAATTTACTGCCATTATCCGTTTATTCAACTCAAAATTTACTGTCACTTTACATTTCAGCCAGTGATTCAGATCCAACAGCCAATCATATATGCATGATGCAGGACGGACCATGCAGAAGCCTTTTGAGGTAATAGCGTCTGTAAAGGACGGGCTGCCGGGCTAAATTAAAAGTATATGCCGTTAGTGTTTCTTTTCATGTCTGAAAAGCCTTTAACAATATATAATGGAAATGGAAGCAGCATGTAAATACCTGGGACACCAAAAGCTTATCTGAGTATAGTTAGTGAAAATGCAGACTTTTTGCAGTCATTTAAACACATAAAATAAGGAGCCATGCAACTAGAGCATGTGGGTTTTTTCCCCAACTTTGAAGAGTGCCACCAGCCTATTATTGGAAATGGAGATAGCCACTACATATAATCGAGATATGCAACAAACAAGAATGATTAATTAAATAAGAAATGCAACAACCTAAAATTAAGAAATGTGACAGCTCAGAATGGAAAAATACAACAACTTAGAGTTGAACAATCTGACATGTTGATATAGAAAAATACAAGAGCCATACCACAAAAAAGTTAGTAAAGTGAAAATTGCAGCTTAGGCAAAACTTGACAACTTAAAAAAGAATACCAACAACTTTACGCAATAAATGCAGCTTATAATAGAAGAACACAACCAAGAATTCAGGAGGATGAATCATGATTTACTACCATGTCGATCCTTTAAAACCATAGAGCTACTTGACTCGGTAATCCTGCGTTCCAATATAATTAAGTTTCCGTATACTTCAGGCTTGAAAGCGTCTTCCCCTTGGTTCTTGATATCAACAACAATTGCTGCATAACTGCAATTTAGATTGAACAAAATAGACCAGATTACAATTGATCACAGAAAAAAGATAGCACAGCTGTGGACAAATACAAAGTATCCACCGAACAATGTATAAATAAAAAAATATACATGACAGATTCAGAAATCCACTGTCATCTTTCTAGTTATTGAAACCAGACCGGTCATTGACCCGAACAACATTCTGGTTTACCGGTCCAACTGCCTGTTCACCACGGTTCTCCAAAAGCATTTTTAATAAATTATATGGTATATATAACGTTGAAATGTAATAGAATGTCATTTGCTAGCGTGGCACGTAACAAAGCTTAGGCGAGTTGATCAGCGTGGTGGTTTTTTTTCAGACCAGGCTCTGGTTTCGGTTTTTTCCAGACAAACTGCTGGGCCGGTCCAGTTTTAATAATTAGGCTATCGTTTAAATTTTGTCAGCAATATCTTCTCGCAGGTCCAAGTGTCGTGCAAGCTTACTAACGAAAAATACACACAGTCGAGCTTTATGGAAATTTGTCAATGTCAAGCAATACCACAGCATCCCAGAACAAGCAAAAGAAACCATATTTATCCAAAAAAAAATCACCAACAGGACATGGCCTATTTTGAAGCATTTGTCATCCTGAACTCAAACCCTAACACCAGTTAGGCATATCCACAGTCCATACATCTATGGAGGGCAACCCTTTAAAATCCTAATCAGTGTGCAAAAAGCCCTATCCAACATCCATCTACAGACTCATGGTAAGCATCACAGCAATCTGAAGGGCCACCCACATTGAACAACCATTCCCAACCCTAAAATTATTTTTTCGGACAATCACACAAAGTTTAATCAAAATCTTAACATGAAAAAAGGTAGAAGTAGGGAAAGAAGACGGACGCAACCTGCAGCCGGTCTTGATGAAGTCCTTGAGGGTGGCGGCGCGCTGGGTGTTCTTGGCGCGGCAGCCGAAGGCGATGCACAGCGCCGTCAGGATCGCGCTCTTCCCGCCTGCGCCGGCACGGAGAAGAAAGGGCATCAAAGGGCAGGGGGGAGGGAGAGAGGGGGGCGGGTAGGGTTTCAGGGAGGCGTACTGCCGTTCTGGCCGGTGATGAAGTTGACGCGGTCGCCGAGTTCGATCTGGAGGCTGGAGTGGCACATGAAGTTCTCCAGGCGGATGCGGGAGATCGCCCCGGCCATCGCCGCTCCCCCTCTCCTCGGCGGCGGAAGCCGGCCAAAATGCGGGAGATTCGGAGGGTTTTGTGCGCCAAAACGGATACTCCCCTTCTTATGACCGGGGGGATTGCCGCGAGGGGAGGGCGGCCACGTCGCCCTGCCGGTTTTTCGTACGGTCAGGGGAGGTGATTTCCTTGCATTTTCTCGAAATTACGTAAAGGTCCTTTTTCCTCGCAAAAAGGTCCCTGCCAGTTTGTTTAAAACACTTTTTTTTAAAACACCCCTCCACTTTGCAGAATAGCGCCCCGCGGTTTTTAAAATTACGTACAGATCCTCGTTTAGTTAAGTGCAAGCCCTTGAATTTTTACGAAAAAGCCCTTTAGCTTCCTCAAAAATACGCATGTGCCCTCGATTTTTTTTAAAAAACTCCTCACGAATTATCGCCTCTTTTACTTCGGTACACACGGTGGCTGGCGCGGCGTGTCGCTACGCCTATGAGGCTAGTGGTTATGGAACGTGGAGCCCTAGGGCCTATAGCAGCCCAGGCCCGGTTGCGTCAGCTGGTTATGTTTTTCCTCTCAAAAAAAAAGCGGGTTAGGTTTTTCCGCTCTTTATTCAAGGCAAAAGACGGAAACTTTTACACTTATGACCTAGTAAAACTAAAAAGGATACACCACGCGTTGCAGCAGGAATTGGTATAAATCCATTTGTTGGTTATAATATTTGAACAATTCAAAGTGAAGCATGGTAGAGCCTAAAAGAATTACACAACAATACAAATAAGGAATATCTATGACACTCAATTTTTATCTAAAGATTGTAAATAATGTGAGTAATGTGGCTGCACGAGAGAAAATAGAAATACCATTGGTCGTAGTTAGTGGGTGGGATTACCTGTGTGTATTACTTAAAAGAAGTTAGTGGTAATACGTTCTTTTCCCTCCCTCCTCTCCTCACGTAAAAAAAGCTTCAACTGGGCACCCTATTTCTCTTCAACTTTTCTCCCTGCATCTCTCGTCTTCCAAATCCAAATTCCTAACAAACATACGGTGGCAATGTAACATCCTGATTTTTAGAGCTTTTTTGAAGCTTTTAAAATAAAATTCACCTGTTGAATTTTTCTGGAATTAATTAAAGCTTAAAATAAATATTTATTAATTAAAAGTATTTAATATGACTAAGTTAAACTTTAATATTTGCCGAAAGTATTTTATTTAGATTCTGTGAGTCTCAATGAATTTTCTGGAATTTTCTTGGATTTTTTAGGGTTTATTTGCTATTATCTAGAGCTCTTTTGATTGTATTTGAATTTCTGGAAAAAAAAAAGAAAAATCCCTAAAAACTCCAAAAGCCAGTTGGGCCGAACCCGCTATTGTTCCTTCGGCCCACCTAGCGTCAGTCGTTCGATCTTCCTCTTGTCGCGTGTCGTCTATCCGGGCGTTCTTTGCATCGGCCTTTGGATCTCTCTCCGGACATGTGTCAAGCATCGGAGGGACCTCGCATTATTCATCCGTGCATTCTGTCGTCGTCGTCTGATCTTCACGTCACCACGTGTCACGCATCTGTGCATGTGCATACTATTCATCGTCTTCCTCCCGGTTTTCACGCCGCCGCCGTCTACAACCGAGACTTCCTCGGCGTCCGTGCCCGACCAGGCCTCTCGGCCTTCGTGTCGTGCTCGCCCCCGCCTCCTCGAGGTTCGGGTGTATAAGCTTCGCCGCTGCTCTTGCTGTCTCCTTCCTTGGCCATCCCGTCTCACTGCCGCTCTCGCCGTCTCACTCGCGCCTCGGTCCGTGCGCCCGCACGTGTCAGCGCCGATGTGCCTCCTCGACCCCTCGGCTTCTTCGTGATCCCAGCTCACCATGAGCCGTGACTCTGACACCCCGGTCCCACCTGTTAGAGAACTATTCCGCAGACCCGTGAGCTATTGAGTCGAGTCAACAAGCCTAGTTAACTTCCACCTCAGCCCTAGTGTCCACGTGTCGTGCCACGTGTGCGCCACGTCAGCAATCCCAGTCGTCGTGCATTGTTTCGCGAGCTGGGTTCATGGTAGACTAGCCTTTCCATGCCTTAAGTTCACAGCACAATAACATTTTCCAATTTTAAGCATTTTCCTTTAGATTATTTTTTCTTTAAGCCCGATCTCCTTTGTCCTAGCTCCGATTGACCCGATTTTTTTCCTAAATTCATCTAAAATTAAGCTCTATGTTTTAGTTCTAGTTTTTGTAGTTTTTAGAATTTATTTGAATTTGTTTTGTGTTTCATTTCGTTTTCTCTCTCATTAGATCACGCATTCGAAGGAGCTAAAGCGAGGTTTGAAGATCAAGAGCCATTAACTGAGTAAGGCCAAGGCAAGTCGTGTCCTTTGATCATGTTGAACCTAGTTTTTAAATCTATTATGTATTATTTTGTTTTAAATTGTCATGCATCACTATTTTATTACAAACCTTTGTATTGTAGTTAATGACATGCTTGATTCATTTCTCCTTGATAAGTTGAATGCCATAATTCCATTGTCACTATAGGATGGGTAATTATCTAGTGATGCAATATTAGTTGTCATATAGGTTGTATGTTTAATTTGCTTAGTCAAGCTTATAGTCGCGTTGGGTCCATCATCACATGTGATTAATTAATTAATTTTGACTTAATGATATATTAGAACATGGTGATCAGCCATAGTTATAAATTTTGAGTACCATGACGTGGGTAGTGTCATCGGTGTTGGTTATACGAAATTGGTTTTCACCTAGGCGAATGATCGTGCAGTAAAGTGAGTGCAGTTTGCACATTGGGATGTGGATGTTTCACTTAGGTAAATCTAAGGACTTAACTTTGTGCGCCATTGATCTGAGCCTTACCGTTCAACCATATGTCTAGTATGGGATGGACCTGGCTAATTAATTTGTGATGTTTCAATTTCGAATCTATCATTGAGATAAGTATGGTGTGGTTGTGGTCATGGATCTACATTGGCGCAAGAGGGAGTCGGATAGTGAAACCTTAGTATGGCGGAACTGAGTTGAGATTGAGCATTGTAAATGTCTTGTCATGATTTCTCCGTCGCACACCAAAGGAAGTGTGTTAATCGCGTAGCAATATGAGATTATCATGTCTTGTGGGTAAAATTGTACAACCTCTACATAGTGTAAAACTATTCGAATAGCCATGTCCCTAGTTATGGACAATACTCGGTGATTTCACACGAGGGGTAGAAGGAGGATAATTCGACGACTTCGTGGATTAGAACTTCACTCCCTAGTCGATTGCTTGTGGGCATGTCAAATGGCTACTATGCTTATTTTTGTTTTCCACTGCTAGTTTCTTAAGCCTTTCATGCTATTATTTGTAAGCTTGGCCATAAGGTCGTAACTCTGATAATAATTAATAATATTTGAGTTTTTTCTTAGTAAATCGTGATATGGTCGATATTTCATCTTTATTTATACTATGTGCACTAGCGTGATCATGGACTGGTGCAGAATACACAGGAGAATCCGGATTTGCATATTCAGGTCTCGATAGGCAATGGCTCTCTGGGCGGAGTGGCTCGCGGCTCTTGTTTACATAGATATATTAGAGACAAGGCGCTTGTGCCTCCTCTCCCCATCACTGAAGAGTCAAAACCTCGCTCACGAGCCATCGTCCTCAACCTCAGAAATCTTTCTCACACTGTGTCCAAGCTATCCAATCTGGGGATCCAATAACCCAACTCCCCTTGTCTACTAAGTTGAACTTGGTGGCAATTTCTCCGAGCGCCAAATCAAGGAGAGTTTAGAGTGGGAAGCAGAAGGCCACCATAATGGAATCCTTCACCATCGTCACATTCTCACCCTCACGCCTCGTCGCTCGCCTCGCCCCGGAGGCGGTGGCCCCAGTTAGAGCAAGAGCGATCATGGCAGGAGGAAAGAAGTGTGGGAAGCGTGGACTCAGGTGCTACGCTAGGAAGCTGCGTGCCAGCACCATAGTCAACAAGAGCGTGGCGACGATGGTGGAGGAGGACAGAAGGTGGTTCTTCAAGGCGGAGAAGCGGGGGAGAGGAAGGGCAACCTGGTGCCCATGTGGGAGTGCATCGTGTCGGACCACCTTACCCCCGTGCTCACCTATCGCTGCCTCATCCTGGAGGACAACATGGACACCCCCAGCTTCCTCTTTGAGTTCGTCAAGCAGGGGGTTCGAGGGCACCACCAACGTCGTACGACCTCCCCTCTCTCCTCTCCAATCTGCTCCCTTGTCGATTCTTATCCTTGGCAATAACACTGTGGAACTGGATTGGATTGAAAAATCACTACAGCATGGTGGGAGCCCACCCAGTGATGGAGATCATCGCCAAGGCGCACAAGGTCACCATCATGGACCACGAGAAGGGCTAGGTGACGGAGCAAGTCGTGGACCATCCTATGCAAGTACCTAGGAGCATGATGGAGGGATGGCACCCACAGCAGATCAATCAGCTCCCCGACTCCTTCAGCGGTGAGTGACAAAAATCAACACAGGAAGAAGAAAGGAGGAAGATTTGGAGTTGCCAATGATGAAATGTTCGATAATTTCATTTGGTTTCTTTGTTTGCAATAGGTGGATGGGTTGGGTTCTTTTCCTATGATGCTATCTGATATGTCGAAAAGAAGATACCTTTCTCCGGTGCTCCCTAGGATGATAGGAACCTTCTAGATGTTCACCTAGGGGCTCTACGATGATGTTCTCGTCTCCAATAATGTTGAGAAGGTGCTTAATTCTTCGAACCCATTCTCTGCACCTTATTATGAACAAAGTTAATTTTTCTTTAGCTGTCAGGAAGGGATATTATCCTATAATCAAAGTTCTTCCTTATTATTTGACATTTTGTTCACCTCTATCAGTAGAAACACCTCCTTTCAAGGATAGATGAAAATTTATAGTGGTACAAAGAACACCATTGACTATACTAAGACTGAAACTAAATCTTGCAAACATGTCATTTGTCATTGCTGCAACTTTTTTTGTTATCACTTATCAGAAATAACAGACTGAGACCACATCTATCAAACCTGTTATTCCGTGTTTAGTACTATGCAACTTGTAAGGCAAAATAACGTGTACTTGTCTTTTCCTATATTTTTAACTAGCCAGGTGGTTGGTTGCCTGGCTTGCAGGGGTTGGGTGGAGAAATAGGGCACATTAGATTGGTCACTGCTCACTGGTTCCTTTCTCATTAGGGGTGACTTGGTTGTTGTGATCCGAAATTCTAAATTGGGATCATCAAATCATGTCGCAAATGGAGTAATTTTGTGCATTTTACTTTGTATTTTTTTACTTGTGCTTAGTGTTGATTTTTGGGTGTTTTCACATAATGTTTCGTTGTGCTTTAAGATTGAGGTTTTGGAGTGATATAATATTTTTGTGCTGTAAAGCTGTCAGGACCCAGATTTTAACATCCGGCATCCCCTGTGATTCCACCGCACTATTCCCTGGATCAGTAGATAGTGCTCACAGGTTACAGTTCTGAACATCAAAGTACATATCATGCGGAAGCGTAAATATAATAGTAAACTTACTCATGGGCCGATTAGGCCGAAATCATGAAATTGCAGCAGCGGAAGAACGAAGCACACAGGTGGGACCTTCAGGACATGCCCACAGGCAGCCAACTGGAGGTTCGCGACCTAGTTCTTGACATCTTCATCTTCTTCGCCTGCATGATCCGAAAGTATTGCTGGAGTGTAGTGATTTGATTCATGATTCTGGATTTGTGGGGAAAGCGAATATGAGCACAAACCACCGTGCTCGCGAGCCAACACACAAGATGCAATTAAATAATATGCATGGCTTATCAAAGGAGAAGCTCGGGTTATTTTATTTGCCATAAATTGCTTTCGAAATACAATATATAGAAATTTCCTGAGACCTAACAGTTTGAACCAAAACATAAGTTGTGAAAGAATGCAATAATAATAGCGATCCAGATTCCATCCACCATTACATGGTCTCTGCACCATATGCTTAATCCTTCAGCATCATAACTGCTTAACTTATCACTGGAGCGACACCTAGGGCAACACAAATAAGGGCCTTTCTCTGCCCTCTACTTTACCAATTCCACCCACAAAGTTTTTGAAATAGAACTATATCTAGTTAAGTTCCCATGTCCGCCCTTGACCGTGGGCACGGCTATTCGAATAGTTTTTGACTCTGCAGAGTTTGTACACTTTACCCACAAGAGATAAATCTGCTCATTGCCCCACATGATTCCTTAGCCATGCGGTTGAGTAGACTATCGCAGGGCCTTTACAATGCATAGTCCTACTGTGGTTATGCCCGCTAGGTTCTGCCTTCTGTAGGATGCGCACATCCCTCGAGAAGGGTCCCCCGTGAGCCATCACGGGCAAAGGTGGGGATGAGACCACCATCCCTTTGCTCGTGTTCACACCTTCACGTAACCACCTTAGAGCCATACAAATTAGTTAACCCTGCCTACACTTTGCCAGCTTGTGGTTGTACTGTTGTACACTAGGAGGTCATCACGAGATTCAGTCCTTAGGGTTATCTGGGCGATTCTACCACTATCCACTTGTGCTTCCACTGCACCACCACACACACCCTCAAACCATCCGCCCAGATAAGTAAGCAAGTTGGGGTTTTTGGGGAACATAAAATACTCATACCAACATATACCAGTCATTACCACCATGACTACCCAAACCAATTTCTCATGATTCAAAGTGATGTTTTGGGGCATTTTTGGTTCCCCCGATTATCTATGCAGTACTAAGCATTGTGTATAGTTATGGACTTATTTTCGAAAGGTTACCATTATAAATTTGGTAGGGTGACAAGGCTCAGATATTCAAATATTCCAAAGGAGGTATAATACTAGCAAGTCGAATAATGGGTATGTAACTAGAATCTTCAAACAAACATATATTTGCATATGAAATAACAGCATGCAATTTGATAATTTAAACAAAAGTAGATTTGCAGAAAATGTAGGTTCAACATGATCAAAGTATTGACTCGCATTGCGCGGTTTACCGCGGTCTTGAGCTCACTCGAAGCTGTCTCATGCGGTGGTCCTTTAGTCCCCGGTCTTCGTCCTTACTTTGATCTTGCTCTCGATTAGCTCTTAGAATCTTCAGAACTCCAGTTTCTAATTACACGCTAACGACTGAACACAAGCAAAAGTAAATAACTCAAAAGACCCAAATAAATCCAATCACTTTAAATACCCGATTTGAGAAGGATAATTCAAGTTAGTGTGTTGTAAGCACAGCGGTAGCTGGATTTGAACAGGAGGATGAGTTGTCTAAATGCTTTACCGTGAAGGAAAATTTTAGAAATACGAGGGATCAAGAGTGAAGATGTGCCTACAGGAATTATCCGCTTTTGGGAAAAGAAGGTGGACAGACATGGCCGATTGGGGAAAAGCAAGGCTTGACCTTTTGCTTGATGACTTTCTTTTAATTGGTTTACATTTATTAAGGAAGTTCCATGAGTCGAATTCGACCTATAGTTAGATGTGAGATTTTAATCGGGGTATTGAACATCATTCTATCAGTATTATCTTTTAGGAATCGGGGCATAGGTTTTATACGTAATGCATACATTTTTAGCCTATGGAATTAATTCATATTACTAGTATTTTGACATGTAGCATTTTATGCCATCCTAACTATTCATGTTATTAATCATATGTTCACTTCAGAATATTTATATATATGTATATGGGTTAGGTCATTTTAACGTACGATGTCCTAGGGCTATTATATTTTGGTAACTGTATATTAATATGACCTTTCAATTTAGAGTTGCTCTGAAGATTACTGATATTAATATTAACGGCTTAACACCTCAGTTTATTTCATGGTTGTTTGTGAAAGCATTTTCTTGACCTTTTAAAGATATAGGAATGACAGCCATACTTAAGACGGTTAACTTTTGGACCACTTATTATTTAATGCTTTTGTTGTGCAACTAGTTTTTACCATACATTCTACATGCTTAGTTCACTATTCCTCCATAGTCATTTTATGTGGGACGTTAATCTAAATACCAACAGTCATTATTAATTAAATCTAGCGTTTTGAGATTGACTTATCGGTAATGTACTAATGGCGGAGTTTACAAGTCATAACATTCTAATTTTAAATAGATACTTCATTTTAAATAGTTTTGGCATATCGTTTAGTTTTATGAAGCTACTCGAGCTATCATTTAATTGAATCTACCCTTAAGATTTATTTTATGGCTGCAAGCCAAATGTTATGTCATGTATTTATTTATAAGTAGGATAACCTTTTAACTTAAAGCTTTGTTCTTATTGCGTTAACATAACACCCAACGTATTTTCTTAAATTTTAACATGGATATATTTCTAATTAGGTTCCTTGTTAAATTTGGACTTCAAGCAAAACCACATTTTATTAATGCCTCCAATTGATCACTAGACCTCAAATAAATATTTAAGCTACATTAGTTGTTCATACAATAAATAATCAAATATCAATTCTCAGGAATCCTCATTTTATACCCTAATTAAATTTATTGGCTTTTCTAAATTATTCTCAGATTTTCCTTAATTTTTCTTTACTTTAGTTAAGGTTTTTGTGGTGCACGGATATTTATATCAACCAGCTCTTATTAATGCCCTTTTACAAATTTTCATATGTAAAACAATTAATAGAGACACATTGATTTTTCATGTATGGTAAATAAACAAATACTAGCTCTTAAATGATTTCATTTTCATCCTAGTAAAATTTGTTGGCTTCCATAGGCTAGTTTCATATTTTTCCTTAGCTTTTCCTTAATTGAAGTGATTAATAAAAGCAAAAAGAAAGAAAGAAAGAAATGCGCCAGAAGGGAATCGAACCAGCAGCCTCTCGGTGAGAGAGCGCAGAGGGCTGGCACTGGTAACCAACTGGGCTGCTGGCCCGTTTGTGAAGAGAGGGGACATATATACTAGTTGAGCCTTCCATGGGCTGGGGACAGAGCGGAGCAAAACAAGGGAGGGAGATGCCGGGGATGGGTGGTGGCGTCGCCGGCGGGGAGCGGCCGGGGAGGCAAAGGTGACCGGAAAAATGGAATCCCCGAGCGACGAGGAGGCTCCAGGTAGCACTGACGCCGCCCGGGGTGGTGCGACGGCAAGCTGGCGGCGGTGCCAAGCGGCCGACAGTGAGGGAGGAAGGGGCGTCGACGGCCGGAGGGGATGGGGAAAGAAGGGAGGCGCGCGTAAGCATTAGGGAGGCACGGGAAGCTCACCAGAATGGTTGTAGTGGCCAAAGGGACACCAAGACGGGCCGGCGACGTGCGCATGCGGCGGTGCACCCGGGTCGCCGTGGCGGGGAAGCTTGGGTGGTGGAGGGCGGCGGCCGACCACGAGGGTGGCTTCAGGACGCCAAGGGACAGCTCCTGCCGCGAGGAATCGGCCGAGGGTCGACCGAGGAGGCGGTGGCGGCGAAGACGGCGGCGGTCGGCCGGAAGCGGAGAAGGAGCGGGCGCGGCGGATTCAAGTGACGGTTTCCCAATTTAATGCGCGGGGAGGCCGGAGACAACCGGAGGCTTAAGTTGACGCCGTCGATTGGTGGAGGGGGTGGACGGAGCGGCAGAATCGACGCGAAGTGGCGGCGGCCGGCGCGCAAGGAGGCTTCGGGGAAAAGGAAGGAGACGCAGGAAGAAATGGGGGTAGCATGCCTCCTATAGCCGGAAAAAAAGGGGGGTTTGCAGAGGAACTGCAGCCGGCGGAGGCAGCACACAGTGGAGGACAGCATGGGCGACGGCGACGTGCGGCGACGCAAGCGGCATGGCACACGGGCGTGGCAGGGCATGGGCGGGGCAGTGGCGACGTGCACGCGCGCAGACAAGGACGGTGGGCAGATGCGGTGGGTGGCGCGATGACGCCAGAATAGAGCAAGGCCGAATGACGCAGAGAGGACAGGGAAGACGTGCGCGGGGCAGAGAAAAAGAGAAGTGGGAGGGGGAGAAGGAGGGGGAAAGAGAGACCGGAGGGGGGGCCAGTGCGTAAGAGAGAGAAGGAGAAAAGGGAATGGTAGAAAAAGAAAGGAGGAAAAACAAATGCCTAGCACCTAAAGTTTGGATTTTTGCCAGAATTCAATATTTAAAATTTTAAATCTTGATTTGAAATCAAGGGCTCATCTCAAATCATTTGGAAGGTAAATTTAAATATAGTTTTGATTTTAGTTTCCAATTATTTTGATCATTGGTCTGAGTTTAAAATTTCAATTCTAATTTGGATTAAAGTGTAATTTAAAATTGGTTCTTGAATTCATAATGTCTTGTCTTATATTATTCCCATATCTTTTATTAACACTATTATCATTATTACTTGGACATTAATTCTCAATATCTTCTTTTGTATGCCACAAAATTCAAAAGATTTCAAATAAATATTCAAAAGAGATTTTGAACATCAGCAAAATGCGAGAAAAGTTTTAAAAACTCCGTAGTTTTTAATCCTCGAAATTTAGGATGTTACAAAAGCAAAGATGTGATATATCCAGAATCCCAATGAAGTATATTTTCTGATACAGTGACATTGGATTCAATTGGTGCTTAGCATCACAAGCAGAAGGTGACCGTGATACCTTGGATGAGCCACTTGTTTACTATATTGCTTTGGCCTTGGAGGCTACAATTGAAACTTTCATGCTATGGTTATTATTCCTATACGGTTCCTCTCTTAATGTACTTTGTTGTCATCAAGAAGTGTTTTATGAGGGATGTTGTTCATTAAATTGGCTACATTTCCACCCTGATGGATGGGTAGGTCAGCAAGTACCACAGGCTGCAACAGTGGCTTCTTTGTTGTAGAGCTAACTAGGTTGGTAGCGAAAATAACGCAGTAATTTTGGCACATCTTGTTGCAAATGATTTTTTGGTAATTTAGTCATCATTTCATCACAGTGGATTTGCCATGTGTGATTATACCGCACAGTAGGAACCAAGTTATTTGCATGTTTTCTGGACTAACTCCACTTGGACCGATACATAATGTGTGGAAGTTTAATTTTATAACCCCTTACAATGTAAAATGTTTGTCACTCCTTCAACAACATATATAGATAATTTTCTTAATTTTTTACTAAAGCAAGCTTGTTTTTCTTCTTTTTTTAGACATAGAAGTGAACAATAGGAAGATTGAGGTGTATGATGGGCCTAATTATTTCATGAAACTGAATGGAAGAAGCTTCGAGTTAGTGATATAGTTAAAGTGAAAAACGATGTGTTCTTCTCTGTTGATCTTCTTTTGCTTTCTTCAAGCAACAAGGATGGAATATGTTATGTTGAGATGATGAATCTCGATGGAGAGACAAACTTGAAGCAAAAACAACCATTAGAGGTGACTGTGGGCTTGAATGAGGAGCATTCTTTTCATAGTTTCAAGGCTTTCATTCAATGTGAGGACCCAAATGAGAAATTATACTCTTTCTTAGGGACATTGTATTATAATGAGCAACAATATTCTTTGTCTCCACAACAAATCTTGCTAAAGGGCTCAAAGCTTCATAATAGGCACCGTAATATTCATGGGGTGTTGTGGTTACAGACCAAACAGAGAGAGAGATGGTAGTGGAGAGGTGGGAGTGTTCTGCCTCACCCTCCCCCTCATCTTGATATATATATTCACATGGGGTATACTTTTACAGTTATGCCCTTACATCCGTACATCCCCATTAGGGGCACTTATGTCATTACGCATGTTACTCTGGTTCTTATAACCTTCTAACAGGCCTGCTGGGCTTAGGTGGGGGCCACCCCTACGACAGGAGCCTCTCATGGTGCAGGGCTTCACAGGGCCGAAGCCACGTCGCCGAGTCCTTTGGCCCCCTCCGTCCCGTGCGGCCTGTGAATTTCTCCAAGCTTGTGACTGGGGAGCCCGAGGTCTGGGATGGAAGGTGCCTTGTTGGAGCAGACGCGCGCGCTCCGTCCGCTATCCTTCGAACGGGTGGCAGCGGAGGCTGGCGCCTAAGTCGAAGCCGAGGCGCGCGCGCTCCGTCCCCTACCCTTCGAACGGGTGGCAGCGGAAGCTGGCGCCTAGCTCGAAGTAGACGCGCGCGCGCTCCGTCCCCTACCCTTCGAACGGGTGGCAGCGGAGGCTGGCGCCTAAGTCGAAGTCGAGGCGCGCGCGCTCCGTCACCTACCCTTCGAACGGGTGGCAGTGGAGGCTGGCGCCAAAGTCGAAGCCGAGGCGCGCGCGCTCCGTCCCCTACCCTTCGAACGGGTGGCAGCGGAGGCTGGCGCCTAAGTCGAAGTAGAGGCGCGCGCGCTCCGTCCCCTACCCTTCGAACGGGTGGCGGCGGAGGCTGGCGCCTAGCTCGAAGTAGACGCGCGCGCTCCGTCCCCTACTCTTCGAACGGGTGGCAGCGGAGGCTGGCGCCTAAGTCGAAGTAGACGCGCGCGCGCTCCGTCTTCTACCCTTCGAACGGGTGGCAGCGGAGGCTGGCACCTAAGTCGAAGTAGAGGCGCGCGCGCTCCGTCCCCTACCCTTCGAACGGGTGGCGGCAGAGGCTGGCGCCTAGCTCGAAGTAGACGCGCGCGCTCCGTCCCCTACCCTTCGAACGGGTGGCAGCGGAGGCTGGCGCCTAGTCGGAGTAGACGCGCGCGCTCCGTCCCCTACCCCTCGAACGGGTGGCAGCGGAGGCTGGCGCCTAAGTCGAAGCCGAGACGCGCGCGCTCCGTCCCCTACCCTTCGAACGGGTGGCAGCGGAGGCTGGTGTAACATCCTGGGAATTGTAAATAATAAAGTATGGAGTTTTTGGATTATTTTAATTGCTTTTTATTTGAATTGGAGTTTATTGGCTTTTTGAATTTATAAAGGAATTTTGAATGTAAAAAGAGGAAAGAAATCAACATATAAAATAATAAAACATGAGCGTTAAAATAAAGAATCTGAAAAGATGATCTATAAAATTTCAAGGGAGAATATTTGGTTAGACCATAAAATTCTCACCTATAAAAATTATGGAATAAATAGTAAAGGAGTATGCAAAATAGAAATGTTATGTTAACAAATATCACGAGAATATTTGGTTAGACCATAAAATTCTCACCTATAAAAATTATGCAAAATACAAATGTTATGTTACCGTCGCACGAGGATTGTATATCACGAACAACCCAAGCCTCTCCGACATCCCTCGCCGCCGGCCGCCGTCGCTTTCTTCTTCCTCTGCCGGCCGCCTCCGGGAGATACCTTAAAAGGGTAAGCCACCCATATGGGGTAGGCAAAGCCTCCCCGCCCACTTGGTTACCGCAGCGCTTCTCTTCTCCCCCTCGCTCCCGCGGCGCGCGTTCGAGCCCCGGCTCCGCGCCTGCGGTCGAGCGATTTCTTTTAAAACTTCCCGCTGACAGGTGGGCCCCTCCTGTCAGCCTGTGCAGTGGGCAGCCGACTGACCGCTGGGCCCCACAGGTCAGTGACACCCCTGCACAGAACCCGCGCTGACAGATGGACCCATGAACAGTACCTGGACCCACTCGTCAGCGGCACAGCAAGAAAATAAATTAAAATAAAAAGAAACTGACATGTGGGACCCACTGTCAGAAATTTAATAATTTTTGGAATTTACTGAACTGAGAACTTCAAATAATCATAACTTATTCATTTTAACTCCGAATTGAATGGGACAAATTTCTAAATTCATATAAAATCAAGATCTATCCAATGGAACTGAAATAATAATTTTTAAAGTTCATTTGAATTTCTGGTGATCTTTTGAGTGATGGATTGCTTTTCTTTTATTTGGGTATTTCGCACGATTAAATAGCATACGAAGCTCAAGAGGAAGAGATCGAGGCCGCAGCACTAGAAGCCCCGGACAATCAAGCACCCGACCACTGTGACGAAGGCGAGTCAATACTTTGATCATGTTGAACCTATATTTCTACCAATTACTTTGTTTTAAATTAACAAATTGCATGCTGTTAATTATATGAAAAGACATGCTAAATTTACTATCCTAGTTATATGCCACTGTTACCTTGAATAATATTACACCCTCTGTTGAAATGATTGAATGAATGAACCTTGTCGCCCTAGTAAAATTATAACAGTAGCATTTCGAAAATAAGTCCCTAATAATATGCTACGCTTAGTACTGCATTGATATACATGGGGCGCTGAAAATGCCCCAAAACGTCATCAACATGTTGAATCATGAGAACTGGTTTGGGCAGTCATAGTGGGAATGACTGGCATATTTCGATATGATTATTTTATGCCCCCCAAAATTCCCAACTTGCTTTAATGTCTGGGCGGATTGGTTCGAGGGTGTGTATGTGTGGTGCAGTGGAAGCACAAAAGTGAGTTAATGATGGTTTAAAAATGGGTTAGTGGTAGGCCGCCCAGATGCCACTAAGGACTGAATCTTGTCATGATCTCCCTTGTAAAACAGTGCAACCACAAGTCCGTAAATTACGACTTGGCTAAGTAAAATTTTCGAAGTTCTGGAATCATCTCACTGGTAGGGGGTTGAAGGGGTTACGCTATGGCAAGGGGGCCTGAAGGGACACCAGTGGAGGGTGAAGTTTCCCAGCTGTCCTACGTTGCGGAGAGGAAGAAGCCGGCTGCGTAGTGGCTGGGGGAAACATCCCGCGCACAGATGGGACCCACCGCAAGTGGGCAGTCTCCCATAAATGTGAGATGAGAAAAGAACCTAGATACTTTGAAAAGTCACTGTGATGGTCTGCTCAACCACATGTCTAAGGTATCATGTGGGTCAGCGAGTTGATTATCTCTTGTGGTGAAAGTGTACAAACTCTGCAGAGTCTAAAACTATTCGAATGGCCGTGCCCACGGTCAAGGGCAGACATGGGAACTTAACCAGATATAGTTCTATTTCAAAATGCTTTATGATGGGTTGGAAAAGTAAAAGGGCAGTGTAAGGCCCTAGTTTGGAATTGTCCTGGGTGTCGTCCCAGTGGTAAGTTAAGCGGCTATAACGCTGAAGAATTGCTATATGGTGCAGATGCCATGTAATGGTGGATGGAATCTGAATCACTATTATTACTGCATTCGACATATACGTGCGTTCAAAATGCTAGGTCTTAAGGAATTTTTATATAATTGTATTCAAAAGCACTCTTCGCAAAAGAAAATAAACCTAAGCCATCATTCGGTTAGCCATACATGTTATATACTGCATTCTGTGTGTTGATTCGCTGAGCACGGGGTCGGAGTGCTCATGCTCGCTTTTGCGACAAATTCAGGAGCAGGAATCAGATCACTGTGCATCAACAATACTTTTGGATCATGATGGCAAAGAAGATGGAGATGTCGAGAACTAGGCCGCGAACCTCCAGTTGGCTGCCTGTGGGCATGTCCTGAAGGTCCCACCTGTGTGCTTCGTTCTTCCGCTGCTGCAATTTATTGATTTCGGCCTAATCGGCCCATGAGTAAGTTTATTATTTTAATTACGTTTCCGCATGATATGTACTTTGATATTCAGATCTGTAACTGTGTGCACTATCTACTGATCCAGGGAATAGTGCAATTAAACACAGTAGATTCCGGATTGTAAAATCTGGGTCTGACAGGCATGGTATCAGAGCATATCGACTGCAGGTCGTGACCTAGTAGCTGGCCGTTAGTCCATGACTAGACTTATTTCCACAATATCTATTTTCACAAATATAAGCTATATTGCTCATTCTCATCTCTCTTAGATAATTTCCCCTTATCTATATGCTGCAATAGCCATTTTACTTCTGAAACTCTCTTACCCCGACTTCCAAATGGTAAAAATCCAGTACTCCTCTTGTAAACACTTTATGAAAACATGACTTAGGCCAAGAATTGTGAAGCCTACCCATAAGAATTTAATTGTTTTATTTTGGGATGAAACAATGGAGTGAATTTGGGATAAATGAATTGGTGGAGCTTAAAGGAATAGATCGATCAGACAAATAAATAAAGAAATAGAGAGTGCGAAACTAATTAAAGGATTGCAACCCTAATGAATTGAAAGATCCCTGGAAGATGCTTATAACCATAAAATAATGGGATATGATCGATAGCTGGATGGATTGACGGAAATATTTAGAAGTTAGAGGTGTGATAATAACTATTGGAGTATAAACCTAACCGACAACATAAAATCATGAATCGGATTGGAGATAGTGAAGATCTAGCTTGATCGCGGGTAAGCAAATTGCGGATTTGAATCAATAACACCAGATTGGGTTATTAGAAAGCCTCAATATAAAGATCATCGGTGGATCTAAGATAAAGAATAATAGGCGTCCATTGGCGTAAGAGACTGATCAAGTTGGCAGATAAAAGATCTGAGATTGGGATTATATGGACATAGTGAAATATGAGAATTGAATCATAAATTATGGTGGAAGCCAGGATTTATGTGAAGATTAGATACCCATAGCTGGATTAATGAAATTGAGAATACACAATAGGGATTGTATGATCGGTGGATCGGATGAATAAAGATATCGCTGTTTGGAGTTTTAGACAGCAATAATACTATGACTAAATGCCGAAGGAAGATAGCCCAAGAGCAAATTACAAAAATAGAAGTTAAATTATCAAGGCCGTTGGATTCTAGGCCTTATGTGTGAAGATTGAAGATCATACGGGAGTGAATCAAGTCATTAATGGATAATGGAGAGATTAATATACCTATACAAAAAAAAGAGAGAGGTATTGTAGGATTTTGTACTTCCAACACAATTACAAGAATGAGTACAAATTTTCCCAAAACACTTTCCTCTTCCTTCTATGGATTTCAAGAGAAAATTTAATTCACCATCTCTTATCCTTGCTTCAAAATTTAAGATTAGGATAGTCGAAGGTGGTCATGAAGATAAGGTGGTCTCGTTTTAAACGGACTATACAGGTAAACCTTATGCCTTCTTATGTGTGCTTCCCCGAGTAGACGTTGTATTGTTGCTGGATTTTCTTTGGGCCTTGTGCACTGCCTTTTTCCCTCGGGCGTCCTATTTCGCAGTCACAAGAAAAGGTTGTTTTCGAAAATTTGTGTGATTTAGTATCACCCTAGCTTTTGGGGTATGCTATCTTGACATTTGAATGGGCTTAGAATATCTTACCTCTACGATTTAATACTCGTCCCATGCTAATTCCCCCTCACCTTATTGCTAAAAACCTCGTCAGGTCTGCAGGCAAGAGATAGCAGATAACCAAGTCAACACACTTGAAGCTCTGAAGTGGAAAGAGGCGACATCTCTGAAAAGGATAACAACTAAGAAGCCTTAGCCTGCACGAGGATCAAAACTCAAGACTCTGTTTCACGGTAGACTCACTATTCCAGCCATCGTCAAGGCATCCTCAATGACCAAGAACAAGGCTAAAAGCAAGAAGCAGGAACCAATGGTTGTTACTCACTTTGGTCCCTACCGCTCGTCCAAGTATTCGCTCAGATCCACTCCGCCAAGACAACTAAGAACAAGTCGCCGCATGATGGGCAACCGCACCACTACATCAGGCGGACCCCGAAAGAATACCATCTGCTACTGTTGCGGAGAAAAAGGACATGATATGCGTAGGTGCCCTGAGAAAAGGAATCTAGAAAGATCAGCCGGGGATGATATCACTACCAATCAAGGCCCTCAGAAGAAGCCGGGTCATGGGTTCAACTGTTTCATATGCAGTGACCCAGGACATTATGTGAGAGACTGCCCTCAACGGAAATCGAACAAGCAAAAGATGAATGCCGTCACACTTAGCTCCCACTCTGCCAAAGGAAACCCTCTCGACTTCAAAGAGGAACAAGCTGCAACTACAAAAGTGCCGCCACCCGACCAGGGAACTTCCTTAAATAACCTATGTGTAGAATGTGGTAAAGCAAGACTTGTCAGGCCTGAAATTGGATAAGGAAGACTAATATCAGACGTCGCTTATTTAAGGGGGGTAGCAAGAATAGTCAAAGAAGTCGAGGGACTATTATGATGTATAAGTACTTTTGGAAGTGTCGAACTGATGTATGACTATTTTGGAAATGCAACGATGTTGTGTTAGATCTAAGCAGATCAAACTGAGAAATTTGCAAGACTATTGCAATGAGTAAAGCCTATGGCTAGCCCAATTAAACCTCCTCTGCTTCTTTCTGCTCTACCGGAATCTCGGGGTCGAGATTCTATTTAAGGGGGGTAGATTTGTAACATCCTGGGAATTGTAAATAATAAAGTATGGAGTTTTTGGATTATTTTAATTGCTTTTTATTTGAATTGGAGTTTATTGGCTTTTTGAATTTATAAAGGAATTTTGAATGTAAAAAGAGGAAAGAAATCAACATATAAAATAATAAAACATGAGCGTTAAAATAAAGAATCTTAAAAGATGATCTATAAAATTTCAAGGGAGAATATTTGGTTAGACCATAAAATTCTCACCTATAAAAATTATGGAATAAATAGTAAAGGAGTATGCAAAATAGAAATGTTATGTTAACAAATATATGTAAGTATATGTGTACATGTATACTATATGAAGGAACAAATAGAGAAATATATGGGTACATACACAAAAATCAGAGGAGATGAAAATATATATAGGTATATACCCAAGATATATGTGAAAATGTATATACATGCATAATTTAAATGCAAAAACAAAATAAAACAAAAGGAAAAAGAAAAAGGAATTGGAAATAGCCCAGCCGGGCCGGCCATCACCCCGGCCCAGCTTCTCGCGCCGCGCCCCCGACCGCGCCCGCGTGGGCCAGCGCACGCGCGGCCCAGCGCGCCAGCGCCAGCGCCCGCGTCTTGCACCTCACTGCCTCGCGGTCCCCACGCGCCAGGCGCTCTTCCCCGCTGGCTGGTGGCCCGCCTCCAACCGCGCTTCTCCCTCTACGCCGCGGGCCCAAGCGCCTCGCGTCTTCTTCCTCCTCCCTCTTCCTCCCCACGCGCACGCAGCGCAGCTCCTCGCGCTCGCGCTCGGCCGCAGCGAATCCCTCACCTCGGGGGAAAAGTTTAAAAAGTACAGCTACAGGAAGGGGGAAGCACTTCTCCCGCCCTCTCTCTCCTACCAGATCCCGGCGAGATTTGGTTCATTCCCCTTCCGCCAGCGTGAACAGCGGCGGCCACATGTCGCCCTCGCCGCGCTCCTCTCTCCGGCTATAAAAGCCTCTCCTGGGAGTCGCAATCGCGCCGCAATGTCTTGCTCTTCCCTCCCCCACGAGCAATCGAACAGTAGCGCCCCCATTCCTCGCCGGTGACCCCTTCTTCTCCACGGCCGGCGACCGAGCCGCCGTCGATTCCGACCACCTCCGGTTGATTCCTCACCTCTGCACCCTCTTCAGAACACGGTGAAGTGGAGTACGTCCTCCACCGAGCTCCCCGACCTCTCTCCATCACCGGCGACGATCAACCTCTACGGACCGCCGCCACTGCTCGTCGCCAGCCTTCTCCGGTGAACGTCGTCCTCCGCCGACTACACCAACGTCACCACCGTCGCACGAGGATTGTATATCACGAACAACCCGAGCCTCTCCGACATCCCTCGCCGCCGGCCGCCGTCGCCTTCTTCTTCCTCTGCCGGCCGCCTCCGGGAGATACCTTAAAAGGGTAAGCCACCCATATGGGGTAGGCAAAGCCTCCCCGCCCACTTGGTTACCGCAGCGCTTCTCTTCTCCCCCTCGCTCCCGCGGCGCGCGTTCGAGCCCCGGCTCCGCGCCTGCGGTCGAGCGATTTCTTTTAAAACTTCCCGCTGACAGGTGGGCCCCTCCTGTCAGCCTGTGCAGTGGGCAGCCGACTGACCGCTGGGCCCCACAGGTCAGTGACACCCCTGCACAGAACCCGCGCTGACAGATGGACCCATGAACAGTACCTGGACCCACTCGTCAGCGGCACAGCAAGAAAATAAATTAAAATAAAAAGAAACTGACATGTGGGACCCACTGTCAGAAATTTAATAATTTTTGGAATTTACTGAACTGAGAACTTCAAATAATCATAACTTATTCATTTTAACTCCGAATTGAATGGGACAAATTTCTAAATTCATATAAAATCAAGATCTATCCAATGGAACTGAAATAATAATTTTTAAAGTTCATTTGAATTTCTGGTGATCTTTTGAGTGATGGATTGCTTTTCTTTTATTTGGGTATTTCGCACGATTAAATAGCATACGAAGCTCAAGAGGAAGAGATCGAGGCCGCAGCACTAGAAGCCCCGGACAATCAAGCACCCGACCACTGTGACGAAGGCGAGTCAATACTTTGATCATGTTGAACCTATATTTCTACCAATTACTTTGTTTTAAATTAACAAATTGCATGCTGTTAATTATATGAAAAGACATGCTAAATTTACTATCCTAGTTATATGCCACTGTTACCTTGAATAATATTACACCCTCTGTTGAAATGATTGAATGAATGAACCTTGTCGCCCTAGTAAAATTATAACAGTAGCATTTCGAAAATAAGTCCCTAATAATATGCTACGCTTAGTACTGCATTGATATACATGGGGCGCTGAAAATGCCCCAAAACGTCATCAACATGTTGAATCATGAGAACTGGTTTGGGCAGTCATAGTGGGAATGACTGGCATATTTCGATATGATTATTTTATGCCCCCCAAAATTCCCAACTTGCTTTAATGTCTGGGCGGATTGGTTCGAGGGTGTGTATGTGTGGTGCAGTGGAAGCACAAAAGTGAGTTAATGATGGTTTAAAAATGGGTTAGTGGTAGGCCGCCCAGATGCCACTAAGGACTGAATCTTGTCATGATCTCCCTTGTAAAACAGTGCAACCACAAGTCCGTAAATTACGACTTGGCTAAGTAAAATTTTCGAAGTTCTGGAATCATCTCACTGGTAGGGGGTTGAAGGGGTTACGCTATGGCAAGGGGGCCTGAAGGGACACCAGTGGAGGGTGAAGTTTCCCAGCTGTCCTACGTTGCGGAGAGGAAGAAGCCGGCTGCGTAGTGGCTGGGGGAAACATCCCGCGCACAGATGGGACCCACCGCAAGTGGGCAGTCTCCCATAAATGTGAGATGAGAAAAGAACCTAGATACTTTGAAAAGTCACTGTGATGGTCTGCTCAACCACATGTCTAAGGTATCATGTGGGTCAGCGAGTTGATTATCTCTTGTGGTGAAAGTGTACAAACTCTGCAGAGTCTAAAACTATTCGAATGGCCGTGCCCACGGTCAAGGGCAGACATGGGAACTTAACCAGATATAGTTCTATTTCAAAATGCTTTATGATGGGTTGGAAAAGTAAAAGGGCAGTGTAAGGCCCTAGTTTGGAATTGTCCTGGGTGTCGTCCCAGTGGTAAGTTAAGCGGCTATAACGCTGAAGAATTGCTATATGGTGCAGATGCCATGTAATGGTGGATGGAATCTGAATCACTATTATTACTGCATTCGACATATACGTGCGTTCAAAATGCTAGGTCTTAAGGAATTTTTATATAATTGTATTCAAAAGCACTCTTCGCAAAAGAAAATAAACCTAAGCCATCATTCGGTTAGCCATACATGTTATATACTGCATTCTGTGTGTTGATTCGCTGAGCACGGGGTCGGAGTGCTCATGCTCGCTTTTGCGACAAATTCAGGAGTAGGAATCAGATCACTGTGCATCAACAATACTTTTGGATCATGATGGCAAAGAAGATGGAGATGTCGAGAACTAGGCCGCGAACCTCCAGTTGGCTGCCTGTGGGCATGTCCTGAAGGTCCCACCTGTGTGCTTCGTTCTTCCGCTGCTGCAATTTATTGATTTCGGCCTAATCGGCCCATGAGTAAGTTTATTATTTTAATTACGTTTCCACATGATATGTACTTTGATATTCAGATCTGTAACTGTGTGCACTATCTACTGATCCAGGGAATAGTGCAATTAAACACAGTAGATTCCGGATTGTAAAATCTGGGTCTGACAGCTGGCGCCTAAGTCGAAGTAGACGCGCGCGCTCCGTCCCCTACCCTTCGAACGGGTGGCAGCGGAGGCTGGCGCCTAGCTCGAAGTAGACACGCGCGCTCCGTCCCCTACCCTTCGAACGGGTGGCAGCGGAGGCTGGCGCCTAGCTCGAAGCCGAGACGCGCGTGCTCCGTGCCCTACCCTTCGAACGGGTGGCAGCGGAGGCTGGCGCCTAGCTCGAAGTAGACGCGCGCGCTCCGTCCCCTACCCTTCGAACGGGTGGCAGCGGAGGCTGGCGCCTAGCTCGAAGTAGACACGCGCGCTCCGTCCCCTACCCTTCGAACGGGTGGCAGCGGAGGCTGGCGCCTAAGTCGAAGTAGAGGCGCGCGCGCTCCGTCCCCTACCCTTCGAACGGGTGGCGGAAGAGGCTGGCGCCTAAGTCGAAGTAGACGCGCGCGCGCTCCGTCCCCTACCCTTCGAACGGGTGGCAGCGGAGGCTGGCGCCTATGTCGAAGTAGAGGCGCGCGCGCTCCGTCCCCTACCCTTCGAACGGGTGGCGGCGGAGGCTGGCGCCTAGCTCGAAGTAGACGCGCGCGCTCCGTCCCCTACCCTTCGAACGGGTGGCAGCGGAGGCTGACGCCTAAGTCGAAGTAGACGCGCGCGCGCTCCGTCCCCTACCCTTCGAACGGGTGGCAGTGGAGGCTGGCGCCTAGCTCGAAGTAGACGCGCACGCTCCGTCCCCTACCCTTCGAACGGGTGGCCGCGGAGGCTGGCGCCTAAGTCGAAGCCAAGGCGCGCGCGCTCCGTCCCCTACCCTTCGAATGGGTGGCAGCGGAGGCTGGCGCCTAGTCGAAGTAGATGCGCGCGCGCGCGCTCCGTCCCCGCGCTGAGATTAGAGCTTGGCGCCGATATGGTTGTGCTTCGGTGCTGTTGTGACCTTGCAGTCTGGTAGTGCGCTTTTAATGGCGGCTGGAATCACGCCGACGCCTGGCCTGGCAGAAGTCAGGCTGTCGCGTCGTGCAGTCTGCCATTCTGCAAGTGGGACACGTGGTGACTCACGACTGGTGCGTCGTGGGATGTGAGCGGTTGCGTGACCGCGGCCGTTCGCCTCGTCCCCCGGGAAGTTGGACGCGTGTTGAAGGCGTGGAGGCGTTGTGCGCTGCCTGGCCACCTACCTGGCACGGCCCTATAGGCCCCGGTGGTTCTTCTTTCCAAATCTTGGGCAGCCGAATCGCTGCGAATTTGATCTGTCTGTGCTTTGAGCCATATGATAGGCGAGCGGCCTTTATAAGGTGCTAGTGTTGAGGTAAAGACACCCTTTCTTGCTTTGCTTTTTGATCTGCCGCTTTGCTTCCGCCCGTGCTAACTGTCACGCCAGTTGCTCCTGTCCCTGCTTCTTCTTCCCTTGTCGCGAAGAGCGATGGCTAGCCATGACGACGCCACCTACCATCCCCGTAGTGGTTTCTTGCCTAGCCAGGGCGAGGTGTCCCATCCTTCCAGGGAGTACAAGCTGGTGCCGCGGGGGAGCTCGCGCGCCAACAAGTGGTGGAACGCCATGGAGCACTCGGGAGGCTGCTGTTCCCGTGTGCTGGGGAAGAGCCGCATGACCGAAGGGACGCTGCAGCGACTCGTGGATGAGGGGAAGATCGTGGATCGCGATGGGGCTCGCCTACCCCGTCGGGACGAGACGGAGCCGAAGCCCTGGGCAATGGAGGCGATTATTTTTGTCGCGTTCTTCGACGCCGGCCTTCGAATGCCCTCCACGTTGTTCGTGGGCGAAGTCCTGCGGGCCTACAAGTTGGAGCTAGCCCAATTGACGCCCCACGCGATACTCCGCCTAGCTGTCTTCACGTGGGCGATGCGGACAGAGGGGTGGCGTCCCAGCGCGAGCTTATTCGCCACACTGCACGACGCACACTGTCGACCCAGAAAGGTTGACGGGGCGGTGTCCAACTTCGGCGGTGTGGACTTCGTGCTCCAGGCGTCGTGCGCGACGTTGTTCCCCGTGCCAGCCTCGTCGGGGCAATGGGCGTCCGGTTGGACTCGGCGGTGGTTCTATTACACCGTGACTGACAAGAGCGGGATGCAATGTCGAGGTGGGCCGATCTCGTTTAACAGTACGCCGAGTCTGAATGCGGAGATTGACGATACGCAAAGGCTACAGAGTCTTGTCAGTGTCGCCCGTCGAATGAGCCTGCGCGACCTAGCCGAGGAGTTCACAATGTATGGGGCGGTGCCACTCTCCTCCCGGGGGAAGTATGTTGGATAGAACGGCCCCCGCGGGGACGGGTTCAGCCCATCCGTATCTCGTCTGCTTCCGCCTTCCGCTCCTTGTAAGTCGCCCGGCACGTTTTACGCGTGCCATTGTATCTGTTTGGGCTCCGCCTGACTGACGTGATCTCCTGCACAGTGGGTCAGCTAGAAGACGCGGAGCGCGCGGTTGCAGCGCTCCTCGGCCCATACACGCTTAAGGAGCACCAGACTCGCGAGGCCGCAGTCAAGGCGGCTAAGCAAGGGAGGGTAAACGGCACCTGCGAGGCTCTAGGCATTACTGTGCCCGAGCGCGCGGTGCCGAAGGAGCTTCCCGCCGGGACTCCGGGCGCTAAGGACGGTGATAGCCCTGCGGGGGTGTTATCTTCGCGACGCCGGGCCCGTGCCCCGGCTGCCGCATGCGACCCGGCAGCCCCCTCAGCGGCTTGCACAGCTGAGACGGTGCGTGCGACCGGCGGTGGGCCTGGCCACACTGCTTCGGAGGAGCGCCGCCTCAGATCCCCCGGCACCTTCTGCTGACGCCCACGAGCCCGTGCTCGCGGCCGTCGTTGAGATGGAACTTGTCACATCCCAAAATTTGGCTTTTTGAAAAATTTAAATTCAAATTAATTATTTTAAGGTAATTGGATTTTGCTTGGCTTTTATTTGCCTTTCTGGATTTTCTGGAATTTAAAAACTATGTTTAGAATTTAAAAAGTAATTCAAAATATGAAAATTAAATATCAACAATAGTTGGAAATAATTTTATTAAGTCCAAAATATCTCCAGGAGTTTCTGTGAATTTTTCTGGAATTTTTGGAGGCATTTTCATATTTTTCTGAGGCCTAAATAAATTCCTAGCCTTTTCTGAAATTAAAAATCATTAAAAATCCAAATCCTTTCCTCCGGCCGACGCGTGGACGGCCCAGATCCGCCCACGCCGCCGCTCGGCCAATCCAGGCCGCACCTCCCTCTCCCTCGCTGTCCAGCGGGCCCGGCCCGTCAGCCGGCGGCCCCACCTTCCCGTCCTCCGCGCCCGACGCGTGGACGGCTCGGATGAGCCGAGTCTCCGCGCAGGCCATCCAGCCGCCCGCTCTCACTTTTCCCCTCTTCTCTCTGACCTGCGGGCCCCGCATGTCAGTCGCCGCGCCCACTCCCGCTGCCATCCAGGCCCCGCATGTCGGCTGCCCCGCTTCCGCTGACGCCCGGCCCCGCCTGTCAGGCCCGTCGTCCCCGCGGAGCCGCCTCCTTCCTTTCTTCCTCCCCTCTTTCCTTTTTGCGCCGGCCGACCGTACCCGAGCTGAATCCGGCCTTTCCCTCCGTCTTCTCCCCGGTTTTGGAAGTCCCGGACGCCGCCGCGACCAAATCCCCTTAACCCCGCGCCTCCCTTTCCTTCTCTGCCCCCTATTTCCTTTCCTCCCCGCGCCTTTCCTTTTCTCGGCCGCCATCTCCGGTGAGCAATCCCGCGCCAGTGTCCCCTCCTCCGCCCTATAAAAGCCCCCCCTCGGCTCCGCCTTCTCCCGCACCACCTCCCAGCGCCCTCCACTTCTCCCCTTGAGCCCCGCGCGCCGTCGCACCAGAAGCTCCCCGTGCGCGTCCGGTAAGTGCTCCGGCGAGTAATTGCCGTCGCCTCGGTCTTCCCCGAAGCTCGCCGCCGCTACCTCGAGCACCCCCGTGCCCGTGCGATCCTCCCCGACACCTCAGCCGCCCCTCCCCGCCGCCGGAGCGCCGTCGCACCGGAGGACCCGAGCCAACTCCGCCCTCCCCTCGTCGCCGGCCACCCCGCTTGCCCCCGAGCCTCGCCGACCCCTTCGTTGGACTCATCTCCGCTCCGGGTTTGCATTTCACGCGTCATCCACACCCCTCCGCCACTCCCTCGCCGCCGACGACCCTGCCTCCGACCACATTCCCCGGCCTCCCCTCCGGCAGGTAACTCAAAAGAATTGCTTGCCCTATATGGGTAGGCAAAGCCTCCCCGCCCATCTGGTTATCAACGCGATCTCATCCCTCCCCCGGCTCCCTCGGCGCGCGTTTGAGCCCCCGGCTCCGCACGCTGAGGTCGAGCCATTCTTTTAAAAATTCGCACTGACAAGTGGGCCCCACATGTCAGCGGCCGCCGGTCTGCGCTGGCCACTGCCGCCTGGGCCCCACCCCTCTGTACTGTCTTTGACAAGTGGGCCCGGAGTCCAGTGGGTCCCATGTGTCAGAGGTTGAGTCAGTGGGCTCACTGTCCAGTGGGTCCCACATGTCAGTGATCGCCAGTGGTTACTGTTCAGTGGGCCCCACCTGTCAGTCTCTCAGAATAAAAATAGAAATTAAAATCTAATATTCCAGTGGGCCCCACCTGTCAGAAATTTCCTAATTTCTGGATTTATTCAAATCTGAGATTTTCAAACCAGCATAACTTTCTCATTTTAACTCCAAATTCAGCCATTCAAATTTCTAAAATCATCTAAAATCATAATCTATCCAACTATGGCCTCTGTTGAATTTTTGGATTTTATTTGAATTTTATTTGTATTTATTTGCTTTGTTTGCCTCGTCTTTTCTCGCGTAGATTCCAACGTTGTCGGCGATCCCTCTTCACAGCAGCAAGAAGACCCAGAAACCCTGCAAGAAGGCAAGTCTCCTTTGATCATCTTGAACCTATGCTTTTGAAATATTTTAAAATATTTTAAATTATGTGCATTGCTATTTACATAAAATCCCTAGTTCAAATCTTTAGGAATTAGTTATTCCAACTTTGTTATGCCCTCATTTGACATTGATTGTCATGTACCTTGTCACCTTAGAACTCCCTTTGTCTCAATAATGAGATTAATATTAATCTTTGTGAATAGTATAATGGTAGGATAATGCTTAGTCATGCTATCTAATAACTTTGGAAAATCTTCAAAATGGGGAAAATATTGATTTATTGTTGAACCCTTGTGTTTGTTAAGTGGTAATTGGAGTTGTCACTGTGATTTTAAAATAAAATAAAATATGAAAGTTGGTTTAGATTAGGGTGGATGGTTGGTTTGGATTGGTGCAGGGAGCACGAGAACTTGTAATGTGTATGTTCCACCCTAGTCAATTAAGGACCGACACTTGTGTGTTGTCCAGACTGAGCATTAACCGTACAACCACAAGTCTATATGGGTACGACCTAGCTGACTAACTTATGATAGTCTAGTTTAGGTGCCACCAGTGGAAAGTGGGTGCCAGGGATGAACTGGTTATCCACAGTGAGGGACAGGGATTTACTGTACTCATATGGCACAAGAGGGGGCTTCGGTTCGGGCAGTTAGCCTACCTGCGGTGAAACCTCAGCGGGTGGTATCTAGCTAGATTAGAGTAAGGTAAAAGCTTTGTGATATTTTATCTGGGTCTCATGCCAAAGGAAGCGTGTTGACTTTTAGGATAATTTATCTCTTGTGGGTAAAGTTGTACAACCTCTACAGAGTGTAAAACTATTCGAATAGCCGTGCCCACGGTCAAGGGCGGGCAAAGAATGCATGCACATGGTAGATTTCTGGTTTTGTTTTAAAAATCAAAAGTTTTGTATTCCGAGAGTGGAGGGAACTCTCGGAAGGGAATCCTGGCGGTTGGAGCCAGAGAGGGTGGATGTAACCCGCAGTATTAAACTTGTTCAAGTTGTTAGCTAGTGTTGGTAGATGGAACCTTCACTATAGAATTATTGATAGTTTCTGCTAAAACATTTACTTTATTAACTTGATGCCTTCGAAAATAATTAGTAGTAATTGAATTTTAAAATGTTGCTTTGTGCAAAAGAACCATATAGCCTTCCTTTGTTAAGCCTTGCATCTATGCATTTTTCCCAAGACTTGCGGAGTACTTTATGTACTCACATGCTACACTTAAAATAATCCTCAGAAGAACATGAAGCTCAAGAAGGTGTTTACAACTACTGCTTCGCTTGTGGCTGTGATGGATTCTTCCCGGAGGACTAGGTCGCGCTTCCCCAGTCAATTGCCTGTGGCGAATTGATGGGTCGTCCTCGAGTTATCTTTGCTTCCGCTTTATATCTGGTGTGCGAGGTCTTGAACCTCTATTGTAATAATGAGACCTTGTGGTCAGTACACTTAATTATTGTAATAAATCGCTGTTGGTGATGTTTTCCATTCTGTTTAACTGTGTGCATTAGCTTTGATCTGGGACTAGTGCTGTAATACACAGAGGGTCCGGGTTTGGAAATCCGGGGGCCCGACAGAACTCGCCAACCCGGGGGGTGGCGTCGTTCCTGGCGAGAAAACCACAGTTGATGGTGCGTTATCAACCGCAGCGGCCGGCGAGGGCGCGCCCCCTACAGAGGAAACCGTGGGGGCGACGGTAACCGCAGCTGGTGTTGTTGCGGAAGAATCGCCTGTGCCGCCGCAGGCGAAACGCCCTCGGACTCAGTCCCCGTCGCCAGCGAGGGGTCGATACGCCGTTGCGGGGCCTTGCCGCGGGATTACGGCGTCTGGCGCGGTCGAGAAGGCCTCCTCACCGACCGCCGAGGCGCCCGCCTCCCCCTTGGCAGTCGAACCGGCGCCACTTCCTACCGCGACGGGGGCGCAGGAGGTAGGCGTGAGTCCCTTTCTTCACCTGACTTCGCGAGACTCTCTCCGATCTGCTCGCTCATTCTGCCAACATCAGGCGAGACGAAGTCTCCCGGACGTGGCGAAGGATCGAGCAGCGGAGGTATGCGCGAAGTCCGAAGCCTTGTGCAGGGTGCCCCGCAGGTGTGCGCTGCTGTTGACGTGGCCGTGGCCTCGGTAAATCCTGGCGCGTTGGGGCCGGGGCTCGCTCGCTCGGACTTCCTCCCTCGCCCGGATATATTTTGCGACCGCACCGCAGCCGCAGAGCGTGCCGACAACGGCCTCGACCGAGAGATGTTGTCGTCATGCGAGGGGGAACTCCTAGCGCTCGCGCTGCAGGCCTCCGAGATGAGGGTAAATATGTGCGCTTCAGCTTGTAAGGTACTGCTGGACGCCTGCTGATTTGTTGTTTTTGCCAGACGCTTGCCCTCAGCCCGTCCTTTGACGAGGCCCGCGTTCGGGAGCGGAGGGCTCTGGAAGCCAGCCTTCGTGAAGCAAACAATGCTCTTGCCGCGAAGGATGAAGAACTTCGCGCGCTGGAGGGCGCCATGGCGGCCGCACAACTCGAGGCCACGGAAGCCAAGTGCGCTGCGGCTGAGGAGCGCGCCGCCTTCGTGCAGCAGATCACTGTCCTAGAAGGGGAGAACGCCCAGCTGGCGGAGTCTGCCGCCGAGAGTAGCCTCGTCTTGGAAAATGTGTCCGTGTCGGCGTGGCGGGCCATGGAGTCTCTGAACCAGGCCCTCCGAGATCTGTGCGTCAGAGTGCCGGACACTGCGCACAGGCCGGAGGCCCTGTCGGAGACGCTCGGGTTGATCGAGGAGGGGGCCGGCGTTGCTCTTCGTGGCGCCAGAACGTTTGGCGAGCACTGCGGCTATCTTGGTGCGTGCTTCGCCCTTGCCCTGCTTCACACTCGTGGGTGTAGACATACCCATGAGCTAGCAAATCCTCAACTGGATCCTCCCGGCCGACCAGAGGTCATGTCGGACGCTATCCGCTCCATCGGGCCTAGCCTGCAGAACTTCCATCAACGGATCTGGGGCCGCTTCGGGGAAGATGCAGCGAGGGTCGCCGTGCAGCAGACGCTGCATGGGGAGGGGGACCTCTTCCAGTGGCTCGAAAGGGTCCTTCAGCGTCACGGCGACGACGGCACGGGTTCATCTGCACCGCGCCAAGGCTGAGCGGTTGGTCGGGTAGGGCAGGGGGGATGATGTACTGGTTCTTACCCTTGTAACCATGTAACCCCTTTGCTTTTGCAATGAAACCAAGTAGTACCTTATTCTTGGTGTTACCTGCCGCCGAACGCGAAGGGAAGAAGACCTCCGCACCTTGTTTATACTCCGTAGAGCGCGCAGGGAGGGCATCCGCGTCTTATTAAAAGTCCATGGACTGGCGCGTGCGGAGGCGAACCTCGATGCTACGACTTTCTTTATAGTCCGGAGACTCGCGCGTGCGGAGGTGGATCTCAACGCTATGACTTGTTTAAAGTCCGCAGACTAGCGCGTGCGGAGGCGGACCTCGACGCTACGACTTCCTTTATAGTCCGGAGACTCGCGCGTGCGGAGGCGGACCTCAACGCTACGTCTTGTTTAAAGTCCGTAGACTAGCGCGTGCGGAGGCGGACCTCGACGCTCCGACTTCCTATATAGTCCGGAGACTCGCGCGTGCGGAGGCGGACCTCAACGCTACGTCTTGTTTAAAGTCCGTAGACTAGCGCGTGCGGAGGTGGACCTCGACGCTACGACTTCCTTTATAGTCCGGAGACTCGCGCGTGCGGAGGCGGACCTCGACGCTACGTCTTATTTAAAGTCCGTAGACTGGTGCGCGCGAGGGCGTCCCCCCGTTGCATCTTATTTAGAGTCCGTAGACTGGTGCGTGCGGAGGCGGACCTCGACACTACGTCTTATTTAAAGTCCGTAGACTAGTGCGTGCGGAGGCGGACCTCGACGCTACGTCTTATTTAAAGTCCGTAGACTGGTGCGTGCGGAGGCGGACCTCGACGCTACGTCTTATTTAAAGTCCGTAGACTGGTGCGTGCGGAGGCGGACCTCGACGCTACGTCTTATTTAAAGTCCGTAGACTGGTGCGTGCGGAGGCGGACCTCGACGCTACGTCTTATTTAAAGTCCGTAGACTAGTGCGTGCGGAGGCGGACCTCGACGCTACGTCTTGCTTTATAGTCCGGAGACTCGCGCGTGCGGAGGCGGACCTCGACGCTACGTCTTATTTAAAGTCCGTGGACTAGTGCGTGCGGAGGCGGACCTCGACGCTACGTCTTGCTTTATAGTCCGGAGACTCGCGCGTGCGGAGGCGGACCTCGACGCTATGTCTTATTTAAAGTCTGTGGACTAGTGCGTGCGGAGGCGGACCTCGACGCTACGTCTTGCTTTATAGTCCGGAGACTCGCGCGTGCGGAGGCGGACCTCGACGCTACGTCTTATTTAAAGTCTGTGGACTTTGTTCTGCTCAGCGCGGACAGGGGATGCTCTGGGAAGAGCAACCTTTATTGAACTCCCGTTTGCGCGGGCGGGCATCGCATAACAAAGGGCTGGTGGCTCTACGCTTGCTGTCCTGCTTCTAGGCGTAGTATCGCCGCAACCTGTCCGCGTTCCATGTGTGCCGGAGGGCTTGTCCTTCGAGCGTGGCGAGGCGGTACGCCCCCTTCGGCAATGCCTCCATCACGATGTACGGGCCTTCCCACTTGGACTCCAGCTTGCCAACGGTCTCCGCCTGGAGCGCTACTCTGAGAACGAGATCCCCAGGCTTGAACCCCCGCGGGCATATAGAGCGGTCTCGAGTACGCATTGTCTGCCGCGCATACTTCTCAACATGGTGGGCTGCATCTGCCCGTATCCCATCGAGGAGGTCCAAGGACACACGGCGCTCCTCTTCGGGTGCTTGGACGAGGACCCTCCGCGAGCCGGCCTTGATTTCCTCGGGCGTCACCGCTTCATCACCGAAAAGGAGCCTGAACGGCGTGAATCCCGTCGGGCGCGTTACCGTTGTGCGAAGCGACCAAAGAACGCTGTGAAGCTCGCTTGGCCACTTGCCCTTCGGCAATCCGACCAGGTGCTTTTTGATGGCGGCAGAGATGGCGCCATTCGCCCGTTCGACCGCCCCGTTGGACTAGGGATGCCCTACCGAGGCGAATCAGAGGGTGATGCCCATGCTGTCACAATAGTCTTTGAAAAGGGTGGCGTCGAACTGCAGGCCATTGTCAACCGTGAGCTTCCGGGGCACGCCGAAGCGACATATGATGTTTTGCCATAGGAAGCGCTGTATGGCCGCAGAAGTTACTTTGGCCAGGGCAACCGCTTCCGGCCATCTGGAGAAATACTCCAGCACGACCACCACGAACCGGAGGTCCCCTGGAGCTCGGGCAAGTGGTCCTACTATGTCGAGGCCCCAGCGTGCCAGTGGCCACACAGGGGGAATGGGGTTGAGGCTCGTCGGGGGCCTGCGGATGATGCGCGCCATCCACTGGCACCCTTGGCACCGACGGACGAGGTCCTGGGCGTCGGTGGTGGCAGTTGGCTAGTAGAAGCCTTGCCTGAACGCCTTGCCGACTAATGACCTCGGCGCCAGGTGGGATCCGCACACGCCCGCGTGGATCTCCGCCAGGAGCTCCTTTCCCCCCTCAGTCGAGAGGCAGCGCAGGAGCGGTGCGCAAACCCCCCTCTTGTAGAGTATTCCTTCGAACACCTGGAAGGACCTTGCGCGGTGCTGCAAGCGCCGAAGCTCGGCGGGGTCGTCGGGCTCGGCGATGCCTTACAAGAAATTGAAGATGGGCTCTCGCCAATCACCTGGCCGATCAATGCGGTGGACGAGTTCCGCGTCCCGGTTGTCTTGCGCGATGGCCGCCTGCGCTAATATCTCGTAAAACGCCCCCTCAGGGGGCAGTTGCTGGCTGGCCGCCTTAGCGAGGGCGTCTACCTGCTCGTTCTCCGCGCGGGGGATGGCCTTGACGGTGACGCCCAAAAAGTGCCTTTCCCTCGCCCTTACCGCCGCGAGGTACTTGGCCAACTCAGGGTCCTTGGCTTGATATGACTTGTCCACATGGCCAGCCACCAAGCGCGAGTCGGTGCGGACTAGCACCCGTGTCGCACCGACTGCCTTGAGCTTCGCCAGGCCAAAGAGCAGTGCCTCGTATTCAGCCGTGTTGTTGGTGGCGGGGAAGGCAAGGCGCGCCGAGTATAGCAAACGCTGTCCTTCGGGCGTGACGATTACCGCACCTACGCCCGCGCTGGCGACGCCGTAAGCTCCGTCGATTGTAAGCGTCCAGACGGGATCATCGTGCGTCTGGACGGGTTGGGCCGGCGGGGTCCATTCGGCGAGAAAATCCGCAAGGACTTGGGATTTAATTGCCGTTCGCGAAGCATACGTCAAGGAGAAGGGAGCGAGCTCGGCAGCCCATTTTGCCGATGCGCCCTGTGGACTCCTTGTTGTGTAGCATCTCTGCCAGGGGGAATGAGGAAGGCACTGTGATCGGGTGAGCTAGAAAATAATGCCGAAGCTTCCTGGAGGCCATGACCAACGCGTAGGCGAGCTTCTCAAGCTCCGTGTATCTTGTCTTGGCGCCTTGGAGGGCTTCGGAGACAAAGTAGACGGGCCGCTGCATGGCGCCTTCCTCTAAGACGAGGACGGCGCTGACCGCGGTGGCTGACGCGCCCAGATAGAGCAGGAGGGGAGCCTCTGGTGCTAGGGCGACCAGAGTGGGGAGGCTTGCCAGGTGCTGCTTGAGCTCGTTGAAGGCCTTCGCGCAATCTCCGTCCCAACGAAATCCATCGCACCCGTGGAGCGTCTTGAAAAATGGCAAGCCCCGCTCCGCCGCCCTGGATAGGAAGCGGCTTAGTGCTGCCATGCAGCCCGCCAGCCTCTGGACCTCCCTTGTTGTCTTGGGCGGCTCCATACCCAGGATGGCGTCTACTTTGTCGGGGTTCGCCTAGATGCCCCGTCCGGACACGAGGAAACCTAGGAGCTTGCCCGCCTGCACCCCGAAGACACATTTGTCGGGGTTGAGCTTGATGCCCGCCTTCCGGAGGTTGTCGAAGGTCTCCTGGAGGTCCCGGCCATGCAGAGCAAGCTGCCGAGTTTTGACCACCATGTCATCGACATAAGCTTCGACGTTTCTCCTGAGCTGGGCGGCCAGAGCAATAGCGACGAGGCGAGTGAAGATAGCGCCTGCGTTCTTCAAGCCAAAGGGCATTCTGACGAAGCAGAACGTCCCAAGTGGTGTGATGAAACTGGTCTTCTCCTCGTCGTCTTCGGCCATGTATACCTGGTGGTAGCCGGAATAAGCGTCCAAGAAACTCATGAGTTCGCACCCAGCAGTGGCGTCACCAGCTGATCGATGCGCGGCAAGGGGTAATTGTCCTTCGGGCACGCCTTGTTGAGTGCCGTGAAGTCGATGCACATACGCCAGGCCCCGCTGGCCTTTTTGACTAACACCGGGTTAGCGAGCCACTCTGGATGGTGGACCTCGCGGATGACCCCGGCGCGAAGAAGCTTCGCCACCTCTGTTTTGGCCGCCTGCTGCCGATCCATCGACATACGCCGAAGCCTTTGCTTGACCGGCTTGGCGTCGGGGCGGACCGCCAAGTGATGCTCGATTACTGCTCGGTCTACGCCCTTGATGTCCTCCGGGGACCATGCGAAAATATCAACGTTGTTCTGAAGCACTCGGAGCAGATCCCGTTCGACCGCCGGTGGGAGCCCCTCGCCGATGGAGCGGCACCTTTTTGACCCCGCCCTCGGGCTGAGGCTTGGGAGTCCACCCGGGGGCGGAGGGTCCATCGCCGAGCGTGCCGGAGAGGGCATGCACCGGGCGATGCGGAATGCGGCTGCCGACCTCGGCACGTCTGGCCAGGTCCTGATCGCCGAAGACGGTGATAACACCCTCTGGGCCCGGGATCACCTCGAAAGAGTTGATGGCGGGTCGACCCAGTATGGCGTTGTAGGGATGTGGGATATCTACGACGTCGAAAATGACCTGCTCGGTCCGGATGTTACCCTTGTTGCCCTCCTGACGGAAAGTGACCGGAAGGGACACGTGCCCCAAGGCCTGCAGCGGTTGACCCCCGAAGCCTTGAAGTGGAGCTCCTGGCTGCTCTAGCCGGCTGCGGGGGATCCCCATACGGTCGAGGGCCTCTGCGAACAAGATATTCGCGGAGCTTCCCCCGTCGACAAGGACGCGCCTAACGTCACAGCGTGCTATGTGGGCCTGGATGACTAGAGGGTCTTGGTGAGGGTACTCCACACCCCTGGCGTGGTTTAAGTCGAAGGTGACGTTGCGGGGCGGCATCCACACTTGCGGCTGCTCCCTGGGGGCTTTTGAGGAGGAGCCTCCGGTGATGACGCTGACGGTGCGATGCTGCGCGCCCTCCGTTGGGGGCGGAGCCCGAGACCCGGCCATCACCCTCCGCAGCTCCATAACTGCGGCGCATGCCCTTGTGTAATGATCACCGTAGCCGTGTACCTCGCACCACTTGCCATAGTGTAGGAGCTCTTGTTCTGCGTGGGGTTGGCCGCCGTAATCAAGTCCGCCTTCCGATCCCCAGTCTCCCCTCCATGAGGCGGGGTCGAGTCCTCGGCGGGTACTCTCGGTGTCGAGGACATGATGGGCCGCCTGTGTCCTGCGCTGGCAGCGCTGAGGCTTATGCCCGCTCCTTGAAGAGCCTTCCTGTACCCCGGTGTCGCCGCCTCGGAAAGGGCCTCCCCGTGGCTCTCGGCCGCGGCCCTGCTTCGAGGAGGGACCACCCGCCCCCGCTTCGCGCGGGGGGCGCTCCCCATGGGCGAGGTCAAGGGCGGTAATGCTGCGTCTTTGCGCATCCTCCTCCGCCCGCGCATACTCGTCCATTTTGTCGAAGAGCTTGGCGACTGTCTTGATTGGCCTCCGCGCGTTGTACTCGACCATCGGGCCCGGACGAAGGCCCTGTATGGCTGCATTAACGACGGTGGTTTCATTAACGTCTTTTACTTGGCATCGGATCTTGGCGAAGCGCTTGAAGTAGTCCCGGAGCTTCTCCGAGGGTCTTTGCTTCACGGCGAAGAGTTGGTCCGCATCGACTCGCTCGACATAGTGTCCTTGGAAGTTGTTGTGAAGGCGGTCGCGGAGCTGCTCCCACGCGTAGATGGAGCCCGGCTCTATGGTAAAAAACCAAGAGAGCGCCACTCCTTGCAGCGCGAGGGGGAGTCCCTTCGCTTTCGTGGTGTCGTCTCCGCCCGCGGCCTCGATCGCGGTTTCGTACACGCGCACGAACTCGTGAGGATCCGTGTCGCCTTTGTACGGGTCGGTGACGCTAGGGAACTTGAAGTCTTCGGGCCACGCCGCCTGCTGCAGCCCCGCCGAAAGCGGGGACTCCGGATCTACGCGTTTCAGCGGCACGCGGCTAGACGCGGGGGCTTCGCGACTGTTCGTCCGCTCCGGCGTGGGCTCGGGCGCGATTACCGGCGCGGCCTGCTGGCTCCGAGCCTCTTGTATATCTCGGACGGCTCCGCGAAGGTCCCCTAGTTCCCGCTGGAACGCGTTGAGGGCTGCTAGTAGGGCGCCTTCCACCGCAGGTGCTGTCGGGGCCGCCGGAACACCCAGCGGACGGGTCGGTGCAGGGACCCTCGCCGCACGATCTCCAGATCCGCCGGATGCTTCGTTGCGGCTACCCCCGGCCGTCGGATCCGCGCTGTCGGCGAGGGTGGCGGGGGCTGTCGTTGCAGTGTCAGCGACGGGGTTGGATGTCGTTGTAGCGGCGCTGGCGGGGTCGGTCGTTGTAGCGCGAGCGTCGACGCCCGCGACCACTGCGCCTACGCCGCCGCCAGCTCGTTCGGCGGCCGGTGCCAAAGCCCTGGTGTTCACGCGCCGCTCCGACCCAGCCGTTTTCTTTCCCTTCGCCGCCACTGACGAAGCTTTTTTCAGTGCCATCCTTCTTCTTCGGTCTTCAGGCTTGTCCTCGTCCTCCCCACGGACGGCGCCAACTGTTGTGGTTACAGACCAAACAGAGAGAGAGATGGTAGTGGAGAGGTGGGAGTGTTCTGCCTCACCCTCCCCCTCATCTTGATATATATATTCACATGGGGTATACTTTTACAGTTATGCCCTTACATCCGTACATCCCCATTAGGGGCACTTATGTCATTACGCATGTTACTCTGGTTCTTATAACCTCCTAACAGGCCTGCTGGGCTTAGGTGGGGGCCACCCCTACGACATGGGGCATGACACAAAGGTGATGCAGAATGCAATGGAGCCACCATCAAAGAGGAGTTCTGTTGAACAAAGAATGGATAAAATAATTTATCTTCTTTTGCAATTCTCCTTGCTATGGCATCTTTTGGGTCGATTATGTTTGGGATCAAAACGAATGCCAAATTAAGTGCAAGAAACTATGCATGATACCTAAGACCAGGTCAATCAAGTATATTCTTTGATCCAAACAAAGCATCATTTGCAGCATTTTGCCATTTTCGGACAAGTCTCATGTTGTACGTGTGCATACCTATATCTACATGGTTTATATGCATTTTCAAACAAAACATACATGTATGTTTTCCATGAAACACGCACTGCCTTTTCATTCCTTTGGTAAATCATGTCTTGCATTTTTTTAGGTGGCAGCATTAGCGATGAAAGATATGCTATCCTAGATGCAACAAGGTGGCAAGATAGGGCAAAAGTTTTTGCGATATTCTATTTGTTTGGATAATTGGTTATTGCTGCCAGTCTGCAGGTTGGTATTTTTAATGCCACAAACAGCACAAGGTGACAAAGAAACATGCTTATGAACCATTTGGTTATTTGGCTAAAGGAAAATGTAAGGTATAATTGAATAAGCCTATAGCTCTTGGGTATTATCTTAGTTATTTGAACCATTTGGTTTCTACCAGCAACGTTGTTTGGCAGTTGGCTTTCATATAGTAATAGTTGAATCTTTGATCAATTAGTTAATACTTATAACCCCTGCACTTTCAAATATCACCAGCAGCATCCCTTGCATTTAACAAATATGGCATTTCAATCCATTTATGATGGGTAGTACATTCCAGATAGATGGATGCAGTCACAACTTCATCTCTTTTGAACCTGGTGGATGCAGTAGCCAGCTGCAGTGGTGTCACATGGGCGGCACATGTCAGTGCTCATCCTCCTCCAGTCCTCCATCTCCAATGAGTTGGCGACAGTCACATCTTTCCACTAGAGTCATGTTCTCCCCCACTCTCTTTGTCTCTCTCTACATCGATGAGAGGGTGTCTCCTGGCAAGCTAGAAAGCTAAAGAAACTTGTCTCTCTATTACATGTTAATAGTGAGTTTTTGAGATTAATGACAATCAAATATGTTGGGCTAACATTCTCCATGAGTTGGTGAAAAAGGTTCAGGTCCCGTGATAATTACGACTTTAGATGGCGTTATGTTGGTGGTCATTAAGTCAAGATTCAGGATGGATGGTATCATGTGTTGATGGTTACCTTGGCAAGACCCCGGCAGGAGGCAAATTCACCATGTGTTGATGAACAAGACAAGGACCCAGACTTAGGGAGAGGATGATCGTTATCAAGTGAAAGCTCTTAGGGGATATGCAAGGCAAAAGTATAACTAACATAGGTTAATAATATATTTCTAATCTTTTACCGGTCTTAGTGTTTGGTTGGGAGACCGGATTGCTAGTGTAGATTGTCATACTATTAAGAAGAGCCTTGTCTAGTAGGTTAAATATCATCATGTGTTGATAGCTTAATCTTGATTGCTCTAGCTCTCTGTGGCATAATGATATTATTTGCGAATATGTTTTACAAATAGTTGAACATCATGTATTTACTCTTTGTAGCATGAGACTATAATTTGCAAATGTATTTTATAAATGGTTGAGGTTTATACATCTACTCTTTGTGACATAATTATATTATTTGTGAATTTGTTTGCAAATACTTTATGATCATGCATCTAATCTTTCTAGCATGAGACTATAATTTGCAAATGTGCTTTGCAAATAGTTGAGGTCCATGCATCTACTCTTTGTGACATGATTCTATTGTTTGCGAATCTGTTTGCAAATATTTTAGGATCATTAATCTAATCTCTGAAGCATGTGTTACACTTTTGTCTTGAGGTCCAAGCTCAGGACCTTGCCCAAGAAGGTCATGTACACCTTTCTTCTTGTCTAGAGGCAAAATGAAACTTGAGAACCGAGATGATGACCAATGTCAGATAGGTCCTAATTTGTTGGAATTCTAGGCATGGATAAATTGGTTGTCATACCACCCTTAGGACCCTTGTGAGGACCATCCTCAAGGTTGTTGTCAGCTCAAATGGCTAGCTAACGGCTAGTTTATCAGGACGGTCCTGACGATCTGATTTTTCAGGATGAAAGGGGCAATGGCTAGTTTCTTGCATCGAGGCTATATAAGATTGGCTTGGACCTACATATCCCAACACTTGGAATCCTATTTCACTCTCTTGAGATAATGTGAGTTTCTCCTTTTAATTGTACATGTGTTATACCTTATGAGCAAGAAGAGAGGTCTTTAGTTGCATGTGTTGCATCTAGAGATGGATTGAGCATCCACTTGTGATTGTGTAGCACTTAGTGGGAGTCAAGTAGGAGGTTTGGCCTGTTACTCTTGGTGTTTACTGACACCTTGACAGTGTGGAGATATCAGTGGTCTGGTGATTTTCTTAAGAAGTTTGTGAAAAGGTCTAGTGTATTGTGAAAGTTGGAGCTCGCCTGCCTAGAGAAGGGGAAATGGCTATAACTAGTGCATTCGATGTATTGAGTTAATTCATGGAGTAGATTCAGTTTATTTAGGCTTATCTCAACATAAACTAGGGGAGACCAACAAATCTCCGAACACCACAATAAAAAGATTGTTTGTCATTGTGGTTTACTCGTGTGCTTCACTTTGTTGCAATTTATATTTTTATAATTGAATTGCTTGCTTATCACCCTAGAATTGCAAACCTTAATTTAGACGTATGTTGTTGGTGCACATAGTTGAGACTAATTGATTTATATCTTAATTATGCAAAATTGATTTGATTTAAGCTTCTGCACATAAAACTTGTTTTGGCCCAAGAAAATTTTAAAACCACATGTTCATCCTTCTCGTCGGCCTGTTTGACGTTACAACAATGGTCGGAGGAATCCTAGTATCTAGATCTAGCCCGTCCATGAGAACCAACGGTTGTGGCCAATGGTGGGAAATTGGAGTAACCTTGCCCTTTTGGATCTAGGTCAGGCAGCAACGAGACATCAGACTAACCCTAGTTTCATCTAACTCGAGCCAATTGACAACAAGGCTTGGGAGCTTGGCACTCCTCCATTGAGCCGCACGAGATGGTGGTAGTGTTGGAGCTCTATGGCTGGGGCAGGGGTCTCCTAGGCTCAGGAAAGAAGGTGGTGGTAGAGGCTAGCCTCACCCACCACGAGAGGCCTACCGGCGACGAGGCAATGTTGTGAGTTAGCCACTTTCTTCTCATCTGAGCTTGTCCCGATTGTTGCAACAGTTAAGTCCAGTTGTTGCATTAGTTTATTATGAATTTTGCATTACCTTGTATAAAAATGTTGCAACCGTTTCCAATAATTTTTCATTTGTTGCAACAACAATGTATACTTGTTGGAGTATTTTTATTGTACTGTTGCACCAGCAGTTCTTATTTGTTGCATTTTTTAGTTATGCTTTTGTGTTTGTTGCACTGGAGAGAGTTTTTGTTACATGCTGAATGACAAATTGTTGCGCCTTCTAGTTTTTCTGTTGCATATATATCAAAGGGTTGAGATTTACATCTTTAATTGAGATACGATGGTGGAGAGGAGCTTATAATGAAAGTCCGAAAGTTGATGATGCTTTGGTTGAGGGAGGCCAATAGAAGCAATGGTAACAAGCCAACAAGGCCATTGGCATCACACAACGCCACTGCACTGCAGAGAGAGATCAAGAAGCATCGTAACACCACAATATACGTATACAAAACTATGAATACGCTGAATAATATATTATTATATAAAAGGGGAGTTTGTCCATTCACCACTCGTCTCTTTTGTGTGCGCAGCGCGCTACTCCAGTCCAACCAGTACATCCACCCCAACCCCGAAAAAACTAACTCTAAAAAAAACCAAAGGTAACCGCTGACACATAGGCCACCATATCAACCTCTTAACCAAGATCCATGAAATTGGGTTGTACCCATTACTCAGTGTGCACACAACCCTCACACTGAGTTATCAAAAAAGAAAATGTCCACCCTTTTGTTATCAAGATTAATATCTTTTCTGTGTGCACCTTCCTTTACTCATAAAGAAACAAGAAACTTGCATTTATTTTTCTAAAATTAGTGATGTGATTCTTCTTTTTTATGTAGAACTTTGAAACGGAAGAAGAAAAGAGGTCAGTGAGGAAGGAAGATCACATCAAGCCGTCCATGAAAGTTTGTTGGTTTCTAATGGCTATTTTAGTTTGCATTTCTTGACCTTTAGGGCTTGTGTTATTCTAATGTGAGTCTTTGCCACTCCAGTATTTGTCTATTATTTGAACATGTTAGATGGCTTATTGAAATGTTGAAAAGCTATCTAGCGTCATGTATTAACGATAAAATGATATGAAGGCTATCTCAAAAACCATAAGAATTATTTGAAGGCTATCTCCAAAACTCTCCAAAACCATGTACTGAGCATGTTTATGATTTCGGCTCTGATCGGTTCGGCTTGAGCTTCTGGCTTATTTTTCACTATTTATAAATTTCGTCTTTTTCTAAACTTTTGGCTTTTTGTTGAGCTTTTTTGCCGGTTCTTTTTTCCCGTATTCATTTGTATTATACATATTGGGCTAACATATATTTTTTATATTTTTAAATTTTTTTAAATTTAATTATGCTAAATAAGCTTCTGTCAGCTACAGTGTTTTTTCAGCCAGGTACAGTGTTTTCAGCCATAAGCCATGAGCTTTTAAGCCCAACTGATCAACACCTTAGTTTATATGCAGTAAACACATTTGTGTAGGATTTCAATGGTAGTTGTTGTAATGCTATTGACGTACTTCGCGTTTTTATTAGGGAAACAAAAAATACGACTAGATAAATAATTTCTTCATGTTTGAGAGAGAATTGAGAAGTAGGGGCTCTGTTTTGAGGGCTCCTGTTGGAGTGCAGCCCAGAAAACAGGGCCCTCAAAAGTAGGGGGAGCCCTCAAATAAAAAGTAGGGGCCCTATTTTGAGGGCTACTGCTGGAGCAACTCCAGCAGGGCCCCTACTTGAGCCCTCAAACCTCATATTTGAGGGCTTGAGGTAAAAATAGAGATCCAGTAGGGTCCCTACTAGAGCCCTCAAATTTGAGGAGCCCCTCAAATCACCCTCCCACCCCTCATTCCTAGGGGCTCCCCCTCCACCCCTCATTTTCGTGTTTTTTCCCGCTCGTGAAACTTCACCCGCCTCCACCCCAAAATTCCCCGCCTCCCCCCAAAATTTCCCCGCCCCCTGTCGATTCCCCCGCCCGCCGCCCGCTCGCCCCCGGCCGAATCCCCCGCCCGCTCGCCCCCCGCCTGGCCCGTCGCCTCCGCCGCCCGCTCGCCCCCCGCCTCGCCCGTCGCCTCCACTCTCCGCCGCCTCCGCTCTCTGTCGCCTCCGCCCCCAAAATCCGCCGCCTCCTCCCCCCAAAATCCCCCGCGCCCCTCCCCCCAAAATCCGACGCCTCCACCGACGCCTCGCCCGACGCCGTCGCCCGACGCCTCCGCCCGACGCCGTCGCCTTGCCCGTCGTCGTCGCCCGACGCCTCCGCCCGTCGCCGTCGCCCGACGTCTCCGCCCGACGCCGTCGCCCGACGCCTCCGCCCGTCGCCTTCGCCCGACGTCTCCGCCCGACGCCGTCGCCCGACGCCTCCGCCCAACGCCGTCGCCTCCGCCCGACGCCTCCGACCGGATTTAGGAGTGGTCCCATGTGTCAGTGTGTTGTGGGATGAATTTGAGGGCTTAGATTTGAGGGGTGCTGTTGGAGTAGATGCAAAAAAATAGGGCCCTCAAAAGTAGAGAGAGCCCTCAAATAAAAAGTAGGGGCCCTGTTTTGAGTAGTACTGCTGGAGTTGCTATAAGGGTGGGCATAATTAGTACATTATTAAACAGGACGATGCAAAGCAAACGGCTCCGCCGCTTTTGGCTCCTCTTGCCCACTTCCTTCGTTGTGCGCCGCTTCCCTTCGCATGATCGCATCCCATCCCAATCCACGCCCACCTTCCACGAAACCCAAACCCTAACGCGTCCACCTCGGGGCGGCGGCGGCGGCGGCTACTGCTGCTGCGGAGTGAGGAATAAGAGGAGGAGGGGCAGAGGAGGGAGAGGGCAACTGCGAGGCGGCGGCGGCGGTGGCGACGGGCACGATGTCCGCGGCGGTGTGCGGGAAGCGGCCCCCCTCCTCCTTGGAGGAGCTCCCCCACACGGCGGCGTCCCCTCCGCCCTCCAAGCGGGCCCGCTTCCGCAGCGGTGGCGGCAGCCCCTCGCCTCCCCGGCCGCGCGGCGCTGCCGACCCCGGTCTCGTCGCCGTGTTCCGCGCGCGGTTCCCCTCCGTGAGCCTTGAGGTGATGCGATCTGCTCGAATCCCATGCGAAGTAGCTAGCGGTTACGCTCTACGTTTTGGCTATCTGTCTGTTCGGATTGATTGGAAACGGAAGCCATCCATGTGACGAAAATTTAATCTTTCACCCGCAATAAGTAGTAGCTCTCGCCGTCGTGCCTGCGCAAGGAGCAACCAGCGCATCCCCTCACGCTGCTGCGGCTACCACACCCGTTGCTACTGCCGGAGCTCTACCGCTGGCCCTGGCCTTTGTCGTGTCGTGATGCTGCGCGCGTGCTTGCCAGCCATGGGTCCTAAGGTTCGTGGTGACAAGGTTAGATGGAGTTGCAGGAAGCTAATTTGTTCTGGTGTTGCATATGGAGTCATTGTGTGGCCTATCTTGTGACGAAATGGATGTGGTCTCTGTCTGCCTAGATTTGGTTTGGATTAAGGGTTGTATGGGATTCGGAGTAGCTTGGTTTATGTTACTTTTGATCATTTCTTTGAAGTTATATAATTATAATGTTTGTTTCTTTTTGGTGCATTCATGTATTTTGGGTTTATTCGGGTTTTCCTTCCCTACAGTTTGGGGATCATGTCTTAGTCATGTGATGCTTGACTTTTGTCGTTTTTTGGGTGGATATGCAAAACCGTACGATTTTTATATTGTTGTTGAGACTGAGATACATGGCTTTTGAAATAATTAAATCTGGGTTTTTGTATTGGGGTGTTTATTAATTGGCAGGATTCACATGGTATGCTGCATCACCTCAGATCACCCACTGTATGCCGCAGCAGACACGAGCTAAAGCTTTTGGCTGCCGGTGTTCAACATGTTTTTGATTTTGACTCGCTCATATAAGAAATGAATACTTGAAAACATTTACTTCTGAATTTAGATTTTGGTATAAGAAACGTAGAATAATTTTTTTGTACTGTAGATATGCAAGCAACTGGCAGTTCTAACAACATGAATACTAAAATCTGAGTTGTGTTGTATGAAAATGGCAACTAGTGCCACCACAAAGCTACAGAGTACCAATGGTTGATGGTCTTCTTTTCCATTTTTGCACTATGCGTGTCGTGCCACTGGATGTCTTTCTTAGCTTTAAGTAGGCTGTTGGCTTATTGCTGTTTAATTTGTGGTTTTTTAAACCACTATGCTTCTTGTTAAAAAGAAGCATAGCCACTTCCTACCATAGTTGGAAAATTCTTGATCTCTCCTGAATCTTCACTTGTGTTTGTTGACATTTTAGATGCGATTTGTTAACATATTAGAAGTATATCACATGTGGGACCTTCTTAAAATTTGGTAACTAAAACAATTTACAACTTGAAGCCTTATGAAAGCTTTTGCTATTTCAGTTTATTGAAAAGGCTCTGGAAGAATGTGAAAATGATTTGGATTCAGCAATAAAGTGCTTGCTTAATCTACATTTGGAACCCACAGAATATAATGTGGATCTTGTGTATCACTCTCCCAATGGAATGTCTACTGATGTTGAAGTGCCTGATGAAGGTAATATGTAGATGCTGTTAATGATCTTTAATGTGATGTTGACACCATCTAATCTCCTTGTTTTGTATTAGATTTGTTCCTTCTTGCAAGAATTTACTAAACTTGTAAGCAGGCAAGTTTTCTCCTTGCTAGGTTTAATTACTGTTTGAGGATCCATTCACCTAGCTTGATTCAAAACTATTTTTCCAATAGGAGTTTGGTGTTTCCATAAATTAGTGGCATTGTTTTATGTAATGTAGTATTGTTACATTCTATATTTTAATGTATTTTTTTAGAGATGTAAATGAAGTCTTGTCAAGAACTCAAGATATGTGGGCTTATTCTTTTTGGCTTTTCAGCCAGCTTTTGGTTTCGGCTTTTTTCAACAATCACTATTCATTAGACTAATAAGCCGCAGCCAAAAGGCATAAGCCACAGCCAGAAGAATAGGCCTAACGGCAGTTTCCGATCAAGCTACATTCCATTACATTCCTGAGCTTTTAAGCTCTTCTCACTTGTAATATGCTTTACTTAATATGATGGGTGATCATGTAGTCATATGTATTCTTCAGGGTAGATGATTTACACAGAGAATGCTTTTGGACATCTAAAGCTTAAAATGAAGTTGCATACTTGAAATAAAGTTTCATGTAGTTTTTAGTTTCTCATCGGCTTGAATGTCTGCTGTGTACTGAACCAGTAGACCTAACTGATTTAAACTCCCCAATATGTCAAACTCAGTACTATGCATGAAACAGAAACCCTCTTGGCACTAAGATAAACTCTTGGTTTTCAAATGCAAGTGATTTCATTTCTTGTCCCAAGTTTGCCTGCATATGATGTATTTATCTATATCAATGGCATCCTGCTAACAAATTTCCAAATTCAATTGCAAACTACAAGGTATGGAACATATATTAAGATAACACATTGCTTGCACAGTTCTTTTTTTTTTTGGCGATCTGAATTGTATATCCATTTGTTTCTTTAGTTGGATTAATGAGGATTATTCATTCATGAATAATGATATTAAGAATGCATTGACTAACTTGCTAAATGCTACAGGTATTTTGGAGGGTAATGAAGTCACTGCACCTATGGAAAGTGTTCCTGGTGCAGACAGCCTTCCATCAGGTAGCTCTCAATGGGTTGAGATTTTTGTGAATGAGATGGCTTGTGCCTCTAATAAGGATGATGCAAAGGATCGTGCCTTGAGAGTACTAGAGGTTTTTAAGAAGTCCACGATCTCTCGTATAGGTGTAGAAGCAATGCATAGTTTTCAGAAGGTAATTGAATTTCCCTCGTAAAGCACTTTTGAACTTGTGTGCTTGTTACCTATCTGACTCTTGATGTGATTAAGGAATATGTTTTCTTCTTTCATATTTGCTCTTTTTGGGGGTTCTCAAGCAATCTCTGTCACTGATGACGTACTGGTTCCTGCTGGTAGCCTGGTTCATGCATGTCCGTCATAGCAGTTTGCGCATGTCTGTCCACTTCCTGATGTTATGAATATTGTGTGTATTGATATGAGACCCAATGAGCCATATATATAGGAGAGTACAAGAGATATAAGGAAACAAATAAGAGTCCTATTCTATCTCTAATACCTTATCTCTAATACCCTTAACACCCCCCCACAAATGCAAAGCGTATGCAATAGCATTGCATTTGAAAAAGGGTTAATACTAAAACAAAAAATATCCAACATCCGAGTCGTGATAAAGTCGTCGTTGCGTGCAGTCGTCGAATAAACTGTCAAATCAAGCCGAAGAGGAATAGATAGAAGCATGATGGCACAGATCGAACCCTGAGACGGCAGCGGCGCAGTGCACAAGAAGCGCAACGGAGGCGCAGTGCAGAAGAAGCGCGGCGGCGCAATGCACAAGAAGCGCAACGGAGGCGCGGTGCAAAAGAAACGCGGCGACGCAATGCACAAGAAGCGCAACGGAGGCGCGGTGCAGAAGAAGCGCGGCGGCCTCATAGAGACTTCTACAATCTGCAGCGGCTGCTGCCATGCAAAAGAGAATTCCTACACTTCTATGACTGACAATAAATTTGTGGACTCGCACGGCTTAAACGAACGAAAGATCAGAAACTACGGACTTGGATGGACGCTACGAAAGCTCACGAAAAATAACTAAAGACCGACTAACCGACAAGCTAAAAGGCCCTAAACCGACCGACCGAAGAGTCAGCCCACCCCACTCGGGACCGAGAGCAGGGCAGCCCACTCGGGCGTCACAGATGCGGAGCGGCCTAAAACCGACCGAAGAGTCAGCCAGCCCACGCGGGACCGAGAGCAGGCCAGCCCACTCGGGCGTCACCGAGGCGGAGTGGCCGACAGGTGGTGCGGCGACCGGCGGAGCGGGGTCGGCGACGAGCGGCCAGCCGACGGTGCGGCGACCGGCGGATGGAGAGGCGACCGGATGGAGAAGCCGACGGTGGAAGACGGCGCAGAGAGGCCGGATCCGGTGGCGAAGATGTCCGGATCTGGCGATGCCAGACCGGCGGCGGCCGGATCTGAAGTGGACGGAGCGCGGTGGCCTGGATCCAGGCAGGGAAGAGCTCGGCGACGGGCGCCAGCGCGGGGAGTCCACGGATCCGGAGAGTGGAGCCACGGATCCGACCGGATCCGAGGGAGAGTTGTCGGACGTCGGTGGAGCGGGCGCGGGGAGACGCGGCGACGGCGCGGAGAGCTCGGATCCGACGGCGGAGAGCCCAGATCCGAGGCGGCGAGACGCGGCGACGGCGCGGCGAGCGCTGAATCCGGCGGTGGAGAGCCCGGATCCGAGGCGGCGAGATGCGGCGACGGCACGGAGAGCGCTGAAACCGGCGGCGGAGAGGCCGGATCTGAGGCGGCGAGACGCGGCGACGGCGCGGCAAGCGCTGAATCCGGCGGCGGAGAGCCCGGATCCGAGGCGGCGAGACGCGGCGACGGCACGGAGAGCGCTGAAGCCGGCGGCGGAGAGGCCGGATCTGAGGCGGCGCCGGCCGGATCCGGGCGGGAGTCGGCCTGGCGACGGCGGTCGAGGCGACAGCGGCGCGGATCCGAGGCGGCATCGGCCGGATCTGGGCGGCGGCGCGTGGATGAGCCGGCGACGAAGAGGCGCGGCGTCGGTGGAGGCCGAGGCGGGCCGCCAGATCTGATGAGACGGCGACCAGACAGGCGGCGGCCCGGCGACGGCGACGGCCCGGCAGCAGAGCGGCGGCCCGTGGATGAGGCGGGCGGCCGCGACGGGAAGAGGCCGCGACGGAGGCGACCCCCAGGCGCAGCCATGGGAGCGCCAGATCTGGCGCGGGCCAGCGACGGGAGGCGGCGGCCTGGATGCGGCCCGGCCCGAGAAGCCTTCGGTGCGGATCTGACGAGGGGACTCCTCCAGGCGGCGGTGCTGAGCGGTGGAGATCCGGACGGATCGGCTCCAAGCGGCGGCGCCGATCTGACGAGAGGCGAGGCGACGGGAGAGCTCCCCAGTAGGGACGGCGGCCACGCAATGGGCTGACGAAGAAGCCGCGACGGGCGGCGACGACGGCGAGGCGGCTCCAAGCGGGCGAACGAGGGGCGACCTCTCCAGGCGGAGGCGCGCGCGGAGAGTACGACGAGGAGCGGCGGCTGTAGAGGATGGCCGCCCGGGGAAAAAGTGGCGGCCCTCGGGAGTGGAGATCATCCTCCCGAGGGCAGCAGCGGCGGAAGAGTAATTCAGGTTAGGTATGTAACCTAGGCTCTGATACCATGTTATGAATATTGTGTGTATTGATATGAGACCCAATGGATCATATATATAGGAGAGTACAAGAGATATAAGGAAACAAATAAGAGTCCTATTCTATCTCTAATACCTTATCTCTAATACCCTTAACACCTGAATTGTGCTGTTCGATCATAGCAGTTTCTTTAGCTAGCACTTTTTTCGTGTAAATAATCCTCTGCCGGTTAATTATCTATTGTCATTGATTAGTAATTACTAGGAATTAAGCCATTGCATTTTCATACTATGCCTTTTTTTTCTACTATTGCACAAGTGATGATTTGAGTCACGTCTGCAATCAAATGACTGTTGTTTTCACCTGTAGGTCATCTGTTGGTGTACATAATTGAGTTAAGAAATATCGATTGGTGAATAAAAAAACTATGACGGCTAAAACAAGTTCAAGTACACAGCCAAACCTTTATTTTATATTTCTACTTATAAAATGGTGCAAATTTTATCAGGCACTGTATCAACCAATTCTAAAAATCAGGCCAGTCCAGTTTTAACCTTTGGGGATTCCGGAACTCGGATTAACTTGATGTTGGAGTAATCTTGTTATTTTAGCCTCATTATGAATATTTGATGGTTTTCAACATCGATTAAAATGCTTGAAGATTTTATATTACTAATTGAACCGCATTGCATTATGAATAATACTGTTTACTGTTGAAAGGTACTTGAAGCATTTTTAATTAAAAAATTGTTTTCTCCCTGAAATATTTTTGCTTTCAAACAGGAAAAATCGGTGTATAAGGAACAGTTTGAAGCTGTCATTAGGGAAAATACTATTCTTAAGAAAGCAGTTGCAATACAGCATGAGCGCCAAAAGGAGCACGACGAGAGAAACCAGGAGCTTCAGCAACTGAAGCAGTTGGTTGCTCAGTACCAGGAACAAATCAGAAGCCTTGAGGTAATTGTCCCATTATTCTTTTTTATGGGGGTCTTTGTAGAACATTATAAACGATTGTAGCAACTGATGTTTTCTTTTTTATCTCCTGTTCTGCAGGTAAATAACTATGCGTTGTCCATGCACCTCAGGCAAGCCCAGCAAGGCAACTCGATTCCAGGGCACTTCCATCGGGACATTTTCTGAATAATTGGAAACCTAAGCCGGAGGTTTCCATAGTATGAGGATAGCGCTCACCCTTCGGTTAGCGGCAGGTCCTGTTGGCATAATTCAATAATGTATATAGCCCAAGTTATGACATAGCTTAATTTATGTTTTAGACCTGTGTAAATGTATGTCCTTTGCTGGCCTCCAGATGGGGGAAGCAAGCATAAAAGGCCAGCATCACCGTACTGTCGTCGAAAAATAGACACCAAGTTAGGAAAGGAAAGAGAAAGTGCCTTTAAATTATACTCACATGTGCAATGTTTCTTGACGCTGTGACTAGGAATCCTAGCCCCCCAAACGAGAAATAGTTCATTGACGGCTTACTAGGAATCCCAATCTGTAGGAGGAGGTTGTTGCAGGTTGCACAAGTTATTCGCTGGAAGCGTGTGATCAGCTGTTTGCTCGTTTCTGTCCATGCAAGGTACCTTGCTTGGTTGGGGCAGTCGTGTAGCGACTTTGTAGATGCGAGGTGCAGGGCCTGTTTGATATGGCTGCGGCTTTTGACTGAAATTTTTGAATTTTAGCTGTTTGCGATAGAGATTACGGAGAGAGAAATACTCACTTACGATTTTGGTTGATACAGATATTGGCCTTTTAACATCTCTATCTCTACCCCTCTATAATACACCAAAATTTTCTTTACTAAATCCACCCCCCTCAACCACCCCCACAGTCATGCCTAATCTAAGTCCATCCAGATTTGTGTACCAAAGTAATCCAACTTCATACAAATGAATGGTCTGGATCTCTCCTCAAGGCTTCTTCTCTTACTCATTGAAGATCCTAAGGCTAAAATTATCCGGATCATGCACATCATTGAACCCAGAACTGCTTGACGGCCTCCTCCTCCCACCGATTCTTCCTCCCACTTCTCACCCATCTCCCCACGATCTCCGCTCCTCCCCCCGTTCTCCGCGCCGCTTTCTCCCCTCCCTCCTCCACCCTCGCCTCCTCCCCTCCCTCATCCGTTGCTCCGCCCTTCTCCCCATGATCTCCGCTCCTCCCCCCGTTCTCCGCGCCGCCTCCTCCCCTCCCTCCTCCGCCCTCGCCTCCTCCCCTCCCTCATCCGCCACTCCGCCCTCGCCTACTCCTCCCCACCCTGCGCCGCCGCCACCTCCTCTTCCCCCCACTTCTCCGCACCGCCGCCGCCTCCTCCTCCCCCCACTTCTCCGCTCCGCCGCCGCCTCCTCCCCCGCGCCTCCCTGCGGACCGAATCTAGGGTTTCCCGCCGCCGGATCACGCTGCGGAGGCTGCTCCGATGCTGCCGTGCGCGAGGTCGTTGCTGCGGAGGGGGCTAGCCCTCCTACGGGGATGCGCGGAGGGCGAGTGCGGCAGAGGGGGTTGGCCGGGGGCTGGCGGTCGATCCCCGCTTTTTATTTTCTTCCAGCTTCCTCCCGCTCCCACTGGCCTGCTCGAATCCCTCCACATCCAGTCTCTCCAAACCCTAGGAGGCCACCATTAGGGTTAGGGACTCCTCCTCCTCCACCCACGGCGGCGGCGCGGCCATGGCCCACGGCGGCGGTGGGAGGGCGAAGGTGACGCCGAACCTGGCTATTGACGAGGAGGGCACGCGGATGATCAACCTCACCGTGCTCCAGCGCCTCGACCCCGCCGTCGAGGACATCCTCATCACCGCCGCGCACGTCACGCTCTACGACTTCGACACCGACCTCAACCAGTGGGTAGGTGCTAGGTGCCCACCCCCGTCCCATCCGGTTGGGTTCGCTTCCATGCCGATTTGGCCTGATTTTTTTTTCAATCTGCAGAGCCGTAAGGACGTGGAGGGGTCGCTCTTCGTCGTCAAGAGGTTCGTTCCCGTGCCTAATGCGGTGGATTTGATGCCGTTGTTGCGTTTGAATTATGCCGATTTTGTCTTTGGCTTGTCACCCACCCGGTTAAAGTTGTTAGGCATTTGAGTAGGAAGATGAATGTGTGATTGGTGGTTTAGACCCCTAAAATGTAAATCTGACATGTTCGATGGCAACTTTAGTGCAATTGTGCGGTGGATTATCTCTCTGTTATCTAGATGCAGGGCAGCGCGTGTGCTGTTTGCTGTTGTAAATATTGTACTGGTTGTGCTACTTTTGGATGCTGGGGGTTGTTTGTTTGAGAGACCAAAATTGTACTTTAATGGTTACTGAGTAATGCTAATTTAGAATCATGTTACTATCTAAAACACTGATGGTAGTAATTAAACTACAAATTTTTTGCCAGAATCATGTTTCTGAAGGTTTTCGGTACATACGGTGCATATATTGACAATTGCTTCTGATGTTAAATGTTTTGTCTTTTTTAATATACCAGTGGCAATTCAAAGGAGGAGCCAGGTGCAATTGTTTGCCGTGTAGCACCGTCCTTCTTACGTTTTGCCTCATACCAGATACATGCTTCAAGGGGCAAAGAAGACCTTGAAATTGTTCGTCATTTGGCAGACTACACAATACGTTATCACTACCCACATCTTGAAAATATTAAAAAGAGTGAAGGTTTATCTTTCGAGGCTGCTATAGGGGACTCTCCAGCAATAGATCTTACTTCCAACAAATATGCAGGCAAAATTCCTTATATGTTATTTTCTTTCAGTTTCCTCATTGATGCTATGAAGATCTAATTTTTTTCCCTTGCAATCCTTGGTAACAGCTTGGGCAGTTGAGGTTGCAGAGCACACTGCTTTCTTGATAGCAAGGTGGCAAGGTGTTGGTTTCACCCATGGTGTGCTCAACACCGACAATATGAGTGTGTTGGGCCTAACTATTGATTATGGACCCTTTGGCTTCTTGGATGCTTTTGATCCTAGCTACACTCCAAATACCACTGACCTCCCTGGGAAGAGATACTGTTTTGCAAATCAACCTGATGTTGGCTTGTCGAATATGCTCACTTTACTGCACCACTGTCATCTGCTGAGCTTATCAGTAAAGATGAGGCAAATTATGTAATGGAGAGGTGAATTGGTTGTTCCAATCTATACTGATTATGTGCAATAATAATCTCATTTACAGTAGCATTTTGTTTTTTTTGTATATTGCAGGTATGGGACAAAGTTCATGGATGAGTATCAATCTGTAATGACCAAGAAACTTGGTCTAGCTAAGTATAATAAGCAGCTAATTAGCAGGCTGTTTAATAACTTGGCTGTTGATAAGGTTGACTACACAAATTTTTTCCGTCGTCTTTCAAATGTCAAAGCGGACCGTGGCATTCCAGAGAACGAGCTGCTTGTTCCACTAAAAGCTGCACTCCTGGATATTGGAAAAGAAAGGAAAGCATGGATTAGTTGGGTGCAGACATATATCGAAGAGGTAGGAGTTCATTTTGGTAATTGTTCTCTTTCTCTAGCTCTATTTTATAAGTGAAGATCTAAAACTGACATAATACATGAATGCTTTTATTATCATTGGTCGCCCAAGTCTTATGGTGCTTGGATGTTTCTCAATCCCTGCCATTTTGTGCAGTTGGAATATTCATTTGGAAACTAAAACATGTCATCATGAAGACAGAAATGACTTTAATCTCTGGCTGTTGCAATCCATTACGGCATTATGTGCTTCAGGAAGTTTACCAGCATTTTGCACATTTGATGTTATCGTATGAAAATTACATTAAATGCTATCGTATGAAAATAGCGTCAAGTACATATTCGTGAATATCTCATACATTGTAAATTTGCTATCTGTGTGGTGGAAGATCCAATAAGATTTTGCTATTTGCTGCATTCCACTCCTGTTGCCATACTGTTTTACAATAATCTCCTTGAATTTTTTACTGTTCTACCACCATTCAAGAATTTTGTGCCAATATTTTGGTAAAACCTCTAACCATGCTTCAATAATATATCTGTGGAATAATTTATGAAATAACAATATACTGTAAGAGCTTATTTAAATATGTTTAATCTAATGATATATTCATCCTTTGTCAAGCTGGTGGCAAGTGGCATTCCTGATGAAGAAAGGAAAGCTGCAATGAACTCCGTCAATCCGAAGTATGTTCTTCGGAACTATCTCTGCCAGACTGCGATTGATGCCGCTGAGCAAGGTGATTATGAGGAAGTTCGTCGGCTATTGAAAGTTATGGAACATCCATGTGATGAGCATCCTGGAATGGAGAAATACGCACGGTTGCCACCAGCCTGGGCATACAGGCCTGGAGTGGGCATGCTGTCCTGCTCGTCATGAACCCAACACCAGCTATGACCAATATGCTACGTTGTATTTTTTTTCTTTTGGCTGTATAGGAGGTTTACCTTTAAGCTATAGTGTTTGAAGCATCACCTGTTATTTTACTGGTGTGCCAGGAACATAGTTGTGATATTATCCTCTTGTTGACAGTAGCAGAGTTCAGCAGCAGTTGGGAATTGCAGCGCCCGACCACACCCAATTTTCTGAGATGGTGACTTGTCAGTGGAAGCTACTTGTTTTCAGATTTTCACACGCATATGAACACGAGACGTTTTCAGCTGTCAAACTGATGTGTCCAGCAACATGAGAGGTGGTTTCTTCAAATTCTTTTGTTTTATTTTTTTTACAAATTTTATCTTGTTTTATATTTTACCGTAGCGTTAGCACGGGCACACTACTAGTATACTATAATTAACTTGTAAACCTCGTCTTGAGAAAATACTCCATTTAAAAGTTAGATATTATAGCAAAAGCTAAAAGTCGCTTTTAGAAGTCATAAAGAACAGGGCCGTAAACTTGTTGTTTCGTAATGTCAACGTACCATCTAATTCTCTAATTTAAATTGTTGAAATTGTTTTTGATCTCACGTCTATTATGCAAAGTTGCGCAAACTCATATGAAATTGTTTTCTTATTTGCCATTAGTAGTTGTTTCAATCCTGATATGCTACTAGAAAATAACTCATCCCGTCGTTGGCATTCCTTCTCAACTTTGGGCCTGTTCATATAGGTTTTTGTCTGTGTCTTTTGATTTTAGCTTATAAATATTAATGAAGTTATTGTAGTGTATATTACAATCGATTAGTTGACATCGTCTTAAAAAGACGCTCTATTTAAAAACTAGATATCTTTGAAAAGTTATTTGCTATAAAAAATAGGTTTTACAAACCAATATAATTGTTCTTTCATTGGTCACTCCAGTCAGATCCCCCATTAGTGGGCTATCAAATGGTGCATGAAAATACTTTTTTTGCCCTTGTGCTAAGTTCCTCTTTAATCGAGCCATATTTGTGAAGAGGGAAAGCTCTCCAACCGGTGCACGGAGCAAATCTCCTCTAGTCGCTCGCCAGTGTCAAGTCTAGCAGTCGGCATCCCTTCCTCACCGCCGCGTTTTTCCCTTACACACTCGCCTCCGTCGCCGTCGCGATTTTTTGACCTACGGCACTCGCAAGTTCTGGTGGTCGGTGGCAAGCTTCGCCGCGACCACATGTGCTGAAGCTATCCCCCACCACCGTCAATTGCCCCATCCACGGTAACAACCCAATATTTAAATTTTCTGTTACTTATGTTCGAAAATTTTAAGTCATGCATTTCTTTGCATTTTTGGTTAATAACTAAAACCTTTCTCAATTAAATGAATTTTTGAGAAAAAAATAAAAGCTTATAAAATCCTGGGAATAATTTTGCTCACTCCTATGTGATATCAGTGGCCTCTCCAAAAGTTTTCATAATGTTTAGAGTTGAGTTTCCAATTTTAGAAATTGTAACTTGATTCCTGGAGTTAATTAAATTAGAAATTAATAAAATTTAAATTCCCTTCCTACGCCGATTCCTTCCCTCACAGCATGGCCAACCTGTTTTGGCCCAACTCCAGCTTGTGAGCCAACAACTCCGCCCGGGCCGCCTCACTCTCCTCCCCTTTTTTCCGTCTCTTCAGCGCGGAGACACATTTTTGTGGAAGGTGCCTCCTCTCTCACGCTCCATCTCGTTGCCATTGACCACTGGGCCCTGGACCCACCTGTCGGGGCTCATCGTCCACCTTGTGACACGTCGGCTAGAACATTGTGGCGAGCACACTCCTCCTGTTTTCAGCCACGTTGCCCACCATTTAGCCTCGCCTAGCAAGCCGTCGCCTCTGCCTCGCACCATCCCATCGTTGCATGCGCCATCAAGCCGTTTTGTCGCCTTCGTTTGTCCCATTTGAGTCGAGAGTGTGAGACCGTCACCCATGTGTGTGATAAGTATTTAACTTTGATTTGCAAGTTCTATCAAAGTTTGTGTTTGGTTTTGAAACTTTTTAGTTTCTAGAGTTGATAAGTTAAGCGGTTTAACCGGCTTGGTAACAACGGTCTGACTGGCCTAGCATCAGCGGTCTGACCGACGGCTATGGAGATGTCAGACCGGCTATGTGGATTTATGGAGTTTGGACACCAAACACTTTTGTAGGTGTGTTTGATGATGTCTTTGTATCATGTTTCATTTAAATTAGAATTATGAGCTGAAACTAGATAAAGATTAACTGAATTTCTAGAGAGGGTGTTTTCTGGTGCTCTTAAGCAGTCTGAATGGATTGTGGCCAAAGTCAAACCGGGGCGGTCTGACTGGCATGGTTGTCACGGTCAAATGGGTCCCTTGTTAGTGGGAGAAGTTAAGTCGATTTGTGGTGGTTGAAGAAGACCTCTATCTTGGGTTTTCTAGTGCTATTCATCCTACAAAGGGTATGATATCTTCTTTCCTGACTGTCATATAAAACCAAAGCTTTTTCCATGACGACAACAAAGATTTGGAGACCATTGGAATGTACTCCCTCGCCTTTCCATCGTGAAGCCGTGAGGAGCAATTCCTAGGTGATGTTGCCGCCTTTCCAGCTCTCTCGATCATCCTGTAGTAGCATATGAAGAACTCCAAGTTCATTGGAATCCCTAGATATGCCTCGCCTCACACATGTAGATGAAGATGTTGAGGTTAGCGATCAAGCTGGGAGTATGGTTCACCAACTCAACCCTGTAAAATTCGAGCACCTCTGGCAAGAAGGGCTGCACTGGCAACCTGAATGTGTATTCCACATATGCCCAGAAGATGAGAATCTCATCGTCGCTGTCACTTGAAAAGTTCTCCCCCATCGCTGACCTCTAGGGGATCAGAACATTTTTGAGAAGCAATCCCATATCTTCAAGTGCTTTCAATCTTTTCTATCCTAGATCGGATGTTGGCCACTTGGTGATCAATTTAGATATTTTTGATTGAAATGGCTAAAGATCTAAACTATGGATTCAAGGGGTTCAAAAGCCAAAGTCGGAGGAAACTAGGGCGGATAAGTAGAGAAAATTGAAGAATGCAAAAGGTTTTCTCCAAAAAGTGTGAAGCCAACATGTACCGCACTGATTTTTATAGTTTTTTTAATTGCCAAAATAATGGCTATAGGATTTGTGCCCAATGAGTAGAAAATATTTCAGTTTTCCCAGTTAGTTTTCTCAATCTTAAGTTTTCCTCTTTACCCATGTTAAAGAGTATTTTCTAAATTGAATTCCAAATGGAAAAAAATTAGGCTATAAATTTACTTAAAGTTTGGGGGTTGGCCGGTGAGGATTGAATAACCCATCAAATGCGATTTTAATACCCAATTAAGGCCTCAAGATCCATGTGGTCATAAGTTCCAAAGATAATTGCTCGAGTACTCCTAGTGGGAGGTCCAGTGTATATTTCACCTGACCAGCAACCACTCAGAGATACCATGAATTGGTATAAGGGCTTGCATCTAGGTAATTCCTCCCGTGTAGTGGATAAATCATGTGCTTTATTCCCTCCCAATTGCACGATGATTTAGCCTTACATCTCTTACAACAACCGCTTTGCAGTGCCTCTATGATTCTCTCCCACTGATAATAACTAAAGATCAATTATTGTTAGATCTTTCTCTCGCTAACAGCAACTATCCGCTTGGGTGGACGAGATGATTCAACAAGGCACCTGCTCACGTAGACAACTAACACACCTTCCGTGCTATTAAAGGTTTGATAGGAGAAGACATGAGGGATAGAGAACACAAAACTAGACGAAACAAGAAGAACAACACCAGAATCCAATTCTATGGGATCAATCAAGATCTTTTGACTAGATAGGGGATTATAGAGACTAGGGCTAGTAGTATCCTTTTGTAATCTCTCATTGAGGGTATATTGTAACCAGTTCATAGCAATAAAGATCACCCCATCCTCCTCCTAAATCCTTCTAAGAGGCTTAGCCTTTTTTTCCTCACAATTCATAAGATTGGTGACTTGATCGTCTACACACATCTTGCCACATTGATCATATTCATTTCTTTCTTTTGAATATGGGCTATGTGTGAATTTTGCAACTCGTGAGTTTCTCTTGTTAATAACAAACTCAAATTCTTGTCTTCTAAGGTGTTTACCAAATTACTCATCAAGGGGGAAGATTGTGAGACCATGTGAAGGTCATTCCTTGTGTGTCATGAGTATTTGACTTTAATGTGCAAGTTTTATCGAAGTTTGAGTTTGGTTTTTGAAGCTTTTTCAGTTTTTAGAGTTGCTGTCATGAGTCAAGCAGTTTGACTACCTGGTAATTGTGGTCTAACCAGCCTAGTGTCGGCAGCCTGACCAACGGTTATGTAGTGGTCAGACCGACCATGTGACCTTTTGTAGTTTGGACATCAAACACTTATGTTGGTGTATTTGAGGATGTCTTTGCACCAGTTTTCACTTAAATTGGAGTTTTGAGGTGAAACTAGATAGAGATTAACCGAATTCCCATAGAAGTTTTTTGGTGTTCTTAAGCGATTTGACTAGACTGTGGCTGGCGGTAAAATCGAGGAGGTCTAACCGGCATGGTTGCCACAGTTAGACCGGTCCCCTGTTAGCGAGAGAAATTAAGTTGGTTTATGGCAGTCTGACCGGCTATTGATTAGTGACTAGACCGGCCTCTGGGAAGGTGAGTGAGTTGAGTTGGTTTCGGTTGAGTTATGCATAGCGGGATTCTATGAAAGTGTTAGTCATGACGGGAGCCCATGCATTGTGATAATCATGGACGGGAGTGCCATGTGGTGTTTGCTAACAAGAGTCAAGTGTATGTTACTTGTGCTCCATGCATTGTGATAATCATGGACGGGAGTGCCATGTGGTGTTTGCTAACAAGAGTCAAGTGTATGTTACTTGTGCTCAAGATGATTGCTTTTTCTTTGATATGCAGGGCGCTTGGTGATTGTTGTGGTCAATGGAAAGACCGAGTCTAGAGGAGGTGCCCTAAGGCCATGGAGGGTCGTGTAAGTCCGAGTGGAGCATCATCTCAAGCGGAGAATCAAGGGAGAATGACAAATATAGTGATGAGGCAAGTGCTAATTGATGATAATATCAACAAATAATGAGATAAAAGATTGATTTACGAGTATACAACACATACACAACAATTGTATACTCTAGAACAAGCTTTCTATGCAATTAACTCATTTGAATGGAAGTGTTTATCTTTCAGATTAATTACTAGCAAAGCTTACACATTCAGTTGTCATTAATCATCTAACTATTAACACATAATGAAGGAACAAGATGACAACCCGATTGCAAATGATTGAGTTTAAATCAATTAAGAGTATATATGAACTACACAAGTTATATATACTCAAATGATACATTTCAATGTAAATATCCTTAATATGTCGAAAAAGGAATATGGATCAATACTAATGAAACCACAAAATATAGAGTGAACTCCCCCTAAATGTGTGCATACAAGAATATATAATTAAAACATATGCACATATTCATCTTAGACTTTTGGTGGATTTTAATCTATATTTTGGATCCAAGGAATGCACTAAGATATAAGAATATGATGTTGAATGCATACCTCCATGATTTTCACCCTTTATCCAAATGAGAGTTAAGCAATATCACAATTAACAAACGAGTTTGTCTCACATTTTTATTTGTCATTAATCATATCAAATTAAAACTAGACAATATCATAGTTAATAAATACATTAGTCTCACAATTTCATTTGTCATTATCACCAAAACCAACTTAATAGAGTTTGAACTTACACCCGTGCTTACCATATTTCTTCGCGTTCCATGCCCGAGTACTATTTCTCTCTCCAACCCATATCGTTGCCACCACCACCGTCACTGTGGCCCCATCGGCTGATGCCACCTCTGGCCATCTCTTCCTCGAGAACGCGGGGTTTCATTTTGCCTTTGGCCGACCTTCCTTGGCTATCCCTCACATGTGCAAACTCTTGGCTATGAATGCATGGAAGCCATGAACGTGCTCTCTGTAAGCTCATGCATTCATTTGCTTTTTGTCAATGACAAGCAGGCCCCACACATCATACACACAGATAAATCCAGAAATCCAGCAAAAAGAAGATGCCAGGGAATATTCTCTCGTTTGAGAATTTTCTAGAATTTTCTTTCCAACCAATCTTTCAATCGCTTGTTCTCTATCGTCCAAACTCTGAATCCAGTTATTCAAGTTTATAAATTCATCTAAAATCATAATATTACTTCCAGTATATATTTTATATTTTGATAATTTTATTTGTATTTCTCGTTTTGCATGTAGAACTCGACGTTGCCAAAGGAATTCTCGACTAGCACATAGAATTTTTCGCTGACGTCAATGAAGGCAAGTCTCCTTGACCATTTTGTACCTATGATGTTCAAAGATTATTTATCATTTTAAATTTAATTGCACTGCTATGTTACATAAAATGATAACGTCTGTTTTAAGGATAATAAATAATCTGATGATTGTTATGCCCTCATTTGACATTGACAACCATATAACTTGTCACCCTATGCTTCCCTTGTCTCAGTATTGAGATTATAATGCTATTTGATAATTTTAGAACTATAGAATTGCTAAGACAAGCTAGTTAGTCATTATAACCCTACGGGTGGAAAATTGATATCACATGTTTTAATCATTTTATTCAAATAACTTAGTGGCAATAGGTAGTGTTGATGTTTTTAAAATAAAATAAAATGATAAAAAGATATTAGAATTGGGCGGAGGGTATATTGGTTGGTGCGGATTTAGCACGAGAACTTATATTGTAAATGTGCCGCCCTAATCAATTAAGGATCGATGCTTTTGATTGTCCAAACTGAGCACTACTGTACAATTACAAGTCTAAATGGATACAACCTAGCTTATTAACTTGCAAAATTTTAGTAGATATCACTAGTGGTAAGTGGGCACCAGGTTTACTGATTTTACTCACAATAAGGCACAGGGATTTATTGTACTCATACGGTTCAAAACTTGTGGAGTACTCTATGTACTCACCTTGTAATCTACAAAATATCTCAAAAGAATATGAAAACTGTAGGATCAAGGATACCGACTAGTGGGGGTGAATAGAAGGTTTTTAAAATTTTCTTGTCTACTTAATTAATTCTTTACAATTTCAATAGCAAGAATGAAAAGAAATTAACCCTACACAATTCTAGTCAAGTAAGTAACAATGCTAGCTCTAAATCAAGCAATGATCACAATAAAGCAAGCAAATAAGAGCTAGAAGAAAGCAAGTGAGAGATGTACACAATCGATGTTTTTACCGTGGTGTTCAGAAACTTGCCGGTTTCCCCTAATCCACGTTGAGGTTAGCCCGAACAAATCAGACTGGCTCCACGAATTAAGCCGAAGCACCTCGATCACTAGTGGTAGCTCTTCCCCGCTCCGGGTAGGTGAGCTCCAACCTTCACACGAACGTCGGGTCTTCTCACAATATCCTTTGAGAAGATCACCGATCAATCCTCCTCCAAATCGTCCAGGTATCGGCAAGCACCAAGAGTAAAAGATCTGGGCTTCACTTGATTGCAATTGAGTGCCAATGATCAACTAATGAATGCAATGCACTAAATTGCCCAACCACCTCAAATTTAATGCTCAATGTGTAAACTAGGTGTGGAAAGAATGCTCTATGCTCAAGAAATGTTCAATGGGTCTCTTCTTACTGTCCTTGAGCAGTGGTACGGGTATTTATACCCTCCACCAACCAAAACTAGCGGTTTGGAACAAATTCCAGAAAAATCAGGGCGAGCAGTAGTACCGCCGGTATGAGGTCGGAACTACCGCTTCCCTATCTGACGCAACAGAACGGCTATGTCAAAGGCTCTGCAGTGACCGTTGGAAAGTCGGCGCGGTACTACCACCATTATAACTTCTGGTACTACCGCTCTGCGGTAGTTCCGCAAAGTTGGCGCAGTACTACCGCTTGAGCCAAACTTCCAAAAGTCCCAAACTTGGCGCTCTCTGAAAAAAAGGCTCTGCTCCCCCTCCGGAGCTTCCGGGTTCCGGAAGTACCGCTCGGGATAACGGAACTACCGCACCCTATGGTAGTTCCGGTGTTGAAATCGCCGGTACTTCCGTTCCCGCAAAATCTAAAATGCATCCGGAGGGTGCTCTCTGGAAAAAGGCTCTGCTCGGGTTCCGGAGCTTTCGGTCACCGGTAGTACCGATTTTGGGCGCGGAACTTCCGCTCTGCGGTAGTTCCGACGTTGAAATCAGTGGTACTACCGCTCTTCCAAACAGAGCACAATTTTGGTTTAAAAGCTGATTTTCAATGAATGCATGTTTCTAATTTGATCCAATGGCACATAATTTTTGCTATCAAGCTACTTGCCATGATCGCTCTTTATGGTACGATTATCTACCCTATAATCCGGTCTTTCACCTTTTCTCCTAGGACTGGTAAAAATAAAAGGGACCCTATTCTAACTATATTTTTGCCTTGAGCCATTTTTGATCTTCACTTTTATCCTTTGGCTTACATCTTGTCACCAACATATGGACTTAACCTTTCATACTCATTAAACATGTTAGTCACATATTCACATAAATTTATTAATTACCAAAACTATTTTTAGGGGCCTAGATGCTTTCAATCTCCCCCTTTTTGGTAATTGATGACAACACAAATTTTATGTGGAAAATAATGGTTTTGAATATATCACTTGTTTGACAACTAGTTGTATATTCTATCGACTTTAGATGGGAATAATTCTTGTAATAAATTTTGATTTTGACATTTGGTGAATTATTTCCATTTTAAAGTTCAAGGGAGGAGAAACTCCCCCTAAACATGTGCATGTATATAAAGAGGATAAACATTATCACATATGAGACAAGATGCACATGACATAGAGATATCATATTATGGAAATTAATGGACATTAAGCGATAAGGACATGATAATCATCCATGAATATAAAGTTATTACATCCAAGAATCCAAAGGATAAACAAAGCATAGTGTCATTACAACCAAAGCATTCAAAGATAAATAGTTCATTACATCCCAAAAGCATGACATAAATAAATAGATATGAAGAAAAACCATCCTAGCCCAACTAAACTACCCACTCTTCTCCCCCTTTGGCATCAAGTACCAAAAAGAGTCACTCCTGAGGTCCGGAGGGAGAAGGGTCGCGACGGCGGCGTCGAGTATAGCGCTGAGGCGACGCAGAAGGCTGGGACAGGGACTGCTCTAAGGCTACGACTCTGCCGTCCAGTGAAGTCATCTTCCCGTCCAAAGAGTCCAATCTCCCATCAACAGTGTCCATCCTGGAGTTTAAGGTGGTGAAACCCTGAAGGATGGCCGAGTAGATCTGGGAGAGGGAAGGCTGGCCTGCCTCCTTAGGCTGAGCTGCTGCTACTGCTGATGATCCTGCTGCTGCTGGATCTGCCTGCCGTGCTCTAGTAGATGTAGGAATAGGAGGCTCAGGTCTGGACTTGTATAGCTTATGCACTCCTCCACATCCACCTCGGAACTCAAACTTGGTCTTGATCAATGCCATTATGTAGGGCGCATAGTTGATGCGCTTAATCCGGTCATTCTTGGAAGATGCTATCTCCCTGATGATTACATCCACTACATCAAACTTTTGTCCCTTCATGATGTAATCAATGATGTTCCAAGCATGACCTCTAATGGCATCGAAGTTCCCGCTCTTGGGAAAGATAGTATGGTTTATAATCCTATTGACCAAGCTAGGAATAGGGAGCAGACCAACAAGCTTGCCTAGTATGAACCTCTCGGCAGTGTTGTAGTAGATGGACATCTCAGCAATGTCGAGGGCAGGCTTTTCATATACCTTCTCAAAAGCGCTCAACTCAGCCCTCAAAGCCAGCTCAAAATCATGCTTAGTGGCTTCTAACTTCTGACAGACTGTCATCCAGGTGAGCTGCTGGAAGTCAAGTGAGATATAGATTGTGACATAGAACTGACGAATGATCTCCTCATTATAGTCACACTGCAATGTCACTAACTGGTGAAGTCCAGCTCGCTGAAACAGTCTATAGGTGCCATCATACTTCTTGATGGAATCCAAATGATCCCAGTCGACATACTTGTGGTCTGCGAAAAGTCTGCTCTTCCCCATATAATTGATCAAAGATCTGCTCCTGGAATCTGGTGTGAAACTTGGGGTTGACGGAGTTGCAAGGAAGCTCAAATTGATTCCTATGCCTCAACCTTGCAAACTCATCAGCAGTAATTTTCTTGAGATCAATTTCTGGGTTCTCCCTTTCTGTCAGATCCTCCTTAGATTCCTCCATCGGAGAGCTCACAGTATGTTCAGACTCTGTCTCGGAGTCTGACTCGGATGCCGGGGCCTTCCCCTTATCTTGTGCAACCTTCTCGGCTGTTTCAGTGGAAGGGAGAGCGGGGGCGCCAAAAGAATCCCCAGAGGTGGAGGAATACATCCTCCTGCCCGCAGCCCTTGTTCTAGGCATCTAGGAACAAGGAGAAATACTTGTTAGGACCAAGGGAGAATAGATCAATTTAGACTGAAAAAGATTAGAATGAATTTGCTGTTCTGTCAGGGAAATTGGAAGTACCGCCGTTCTGGGGCCGGTAGTACCGCATTGCGGTAGTATCACGCCAGTCGAGCGGTAGTTCCGCTCCCCTGACCGATTCTAGGTTTGACCAATGTGCACAATGTTTTGGTGTTTTCTTGGATTTAATCCATGGAATAGGTGTGCAAACACCATTAAACACCAAATCTACTCATTTGCCCTAGAATCAGCGCGCAAAATCATCTACATTTTAATCCAATCTAAAACTTGACCTAGGGTTCAAAAAGAGAGTTTTGATCCGAGATACCTTGAGGATCGGAGGAGTTGAACCCTTCTAAGATGAGATGACTTGAAGATTTGAAGAAAAATCCGCTAGATTTATGGATCTAGGGCCGGTTTTGGGTGGATTTTGTGGGGGAGAGAGAGAGAGAGGAGAGGAGACGGCTTGGTACGGTCACAGGCGGAAGTGAGGGCGGATGGACCAGAGGGAGGCCGTACAAAAACCCTTGGGCTCGGGCAGTTTTTCCCTCTCGAATCAGATGTGGTAGTACCGCCGATGTGGCCAGTAGTTCCGCTCAATGGAAGTACCGCTTCATCAGCCGATAGTTCCGCTCACCGAAAGTACCGCAGGGAAACAGCGGTAGTTCCGATTGTTCTGGAACTTGAAGGAAAAGGATTGGAATGAGAGTAGATGCAAATGATCCATAGTTTTTGCACTCAACTAAAATCATTAAGGATCATTATGCATTAAATATACCAAAATAATATCTTTAAATAATTTTTGCATTTGATTAAAAATCAAAACTTTTTCCGTAAAATCTTTTGCACAAAAACTCTCAAGCTACTTCAAGTGAGCATGCATTTAAATGTGCCGTCAATTTATGCAGTATTAGAATAATCAAGGACATTCAATTCATTCCATAATTTGCAAAAGTGGCTTTCATCTAAGGGTTTGGTGAAGATATCCGCTAATTGGTCTTCGGTCCGGATGTGGCTAATACAAATATCTACTTTGCTAACATGGTCCCTCAAAAAATGGTGGCGTATATCTATATGCTTGGTTCTTGAGTGTTGGACTGGATTATTAGAGATTTTGACGGCACTATCATTATCATGTAAAAGAGGCACTTTATCAAAATTAATTACCTAATCCATCAAAATTTGCCTTATCCACAATAATTGAGCACAACAACTCCCGGCGGAGACATATTCGGCTTTGGCGGTAGAAAGTGCTACAAAATTTTGTTTCTTTGAGAACCAAGACACTAAGAATCTTCCTAAAAATTGACTTCCCGATGTGCTTTTTCTATCCACTTTGCAACCCGCATAATCGGAATCCGAATATTCAATTAATTCAAATTTAACACCTTTAGGATACCAAAGGCCTATATTATAGGAATGTTTTAAATATCTCAAAATTCTTTTACGGCCTTTAAATGACACTCTTTTGGAGAAGCTTGAAAGCGAGCACACATGCATACATTAAACATAATATCGGGTCTAGATGCGGTAAGATAAAGTAAACTACCAATTATGGATCTATAAAGCTTTGAATCTATCGACTTACCTCCTTCGTCGAGGTCTAGATGCCCGTTTGTTGCCATTGGTGTCTTGATGGGTTTTGCATCTTCCATGCCAAACTTCTTAAAAAGGTCTTTAACGTACTTCGTTTGGCTTATGAAGGTCCGATCTTTGAGTTACTTGATTTGTAGTTCAAGGAAATAGCTCAATTCTCCTATCATGGACATCTCAAATTCCCTAGACATCATTTCAGTAAATTCTTCGCAAAAATCTTGGTTAGTAGAACCAAATATAATGTCATCAATATAAATTTGGCATACAAAGAAATCATCACCAATGATTTTTTGTGAATAAAGTTGTATCTACTTTTCTAATTTTAAATCCTTTTGAAATAAGAAAATTTCGAAGGCGCTCATACCATGCTCTAGAAGCTTGTTTTAAACCATATAGCACATTTCAAAGTTTATAAACATGATTAGAATTTTTAGGATCTTCGAACCCCGGAGGTTGTTCAACAAATACAAGTTCGGAGATAGTTTTATTTAAAAATGCACTTTTAACATCCATTTGAAATAATTTAATATCAAAGCTAGATGCAAAAGCAAGCAAGATTTTAATTGACTCAAGTCTAGCAACGGGTGCAAAAGTCTCATCATATTCTAAACCCTCGACTTGAGTATAACCTTGAGTAACTAACCTTGCTTTGTTTCTTACCACAACTCCGTTTTCATCTTGTTTATTCCGGAAAACCCATTTTGTACCAATTACGTTGTGCTCTTTGGGTCTTTCCACCAAAGTCCAAACCTCATTTTGTGCAAAGTTATTCAATTCTTCATGCATGGCATTAACCCAATCCGGGTCATCTAGAGCTTCATCTACACGCTTGGGCTCAAGAGAAGACACAAAATAGTAATGTTCACAGAAAGAAGCTACTCTAGACCAAATTTGAACACCCTTACCCACATCACCCAATATTTGATCTATTGGATGATCCTTGGCAATTGCATTGTGGATCTTGTAGGTGGTAGGTTGTTGATTCTTTTCTTCATTTTCTATGATTTGAATATTGCTTGTTGTAGAAGAGGTAGGAGGTTCAACTTGTCTTTATGTAGTTGGTGATGCTGGATCTTCTTTTGACTTGATGTCTCCATTTTGCATATTTTCCATAGCCTTGCGTAATCCTTCATCTCCTACATCATCTAAATTTTCTTTCTCTTCTTGAGAGCCATTAGTCTTATCAAATTGAACATCACAAGATTCTTCTACTAATCCCGAATTTTTATTAAAAACTCTATATGCTTTGCTATTTGAAGAATATCCTAATAAAAATCCTTCATCACATCGACTTTGAAATTTAGATAGCTGAACACCCTTTCTTAAGACATAGCATTTGCAACCAAATACTCTAAAGTAGGATATGTTCGGTTTTCTTCCAATGAGAAGCTCATAGGAAGTCTTTTTCAAAAGACAATGCAAATAAAGGCAATTTATGACATGACAAGCGATGTTAATAGCTTCCGCCCAACATTTATCGGAAGTATTATATTCATCAAGCATTGTCCTAGCCATTTCAATTAATATTCGATTTTCCTTTCTACAAATCCATTTTGCTCCGGAGTGTAGGTAGGTTGTGGAAAATTCATGCTTTATTCCAAGTTCATCACAAAAATATTCAATTTTAGTGTTTTTAAACTCAGAACCATTGCCACTCCTAATTTTCTTTATTTTAAAATCAAATTTATTTTTGGACCCTTTTTGCAAAACTTTTATCTAGAGTAATCATCGGAGTAACCACAAAAATCACCGGAGGCTTCGCTTTTGTCATTTAAGAAGAATACCCATGTATATCTAGAGTAATCATCTACAATGACTAAACAACAACTATTGTCCCCGATGCTTTTATATGTTGTTGGCCCAAACAAATCCACATGTAAGAGCTCCAATGGCCTAGATGTTGACATGATACTTTTAGAAGGATGAGAATTTGCGTCTTGCTTCCCGGCTTGGCAAGCACTACAAAGTCTATTTTTCTCAAACTTCACATCTTTCAAGCCAACAATTAAGTCATGTTTGAAAAGCTTTTTAAGTTGAACCATGCCCACATGACCTAGTCTCCTATGCCATAACCAATCCAAGGATATTTTTGCAATTAAACAAGTTTTTAAACAAGATTCATTTGAAGAAAAGTCTACTAAATAAAGGTTTCGAAATCTAAAACCTTTGAAAACAAGTTCATTTCCATTTTCTTTTGAAATAATTACATTTTCTTTAGAGAAGGAGGAAGTTAAGCCTAAATCACACAATTAAGAAACTGATAGCAAAGATATATTAGAAATGGAAAGGTCATTTCAGATAGCAATTTTACCCAAACTAAGTACCTTTCCTTTTTCTATTGTCCCGAAAGGTGATTTTCTCATTGCTCCCGATCTCAAATGTGGTGAACATTTTTCGGTCTCCGGTCATGTGTTGAGTGCATCCACTATCTAGCACCCAATGTCTTTCACTGGTTTTGTAGTTCACCTACAAAAGAAAATTAAGTTCTTTTAGGTACCCAAATTTTTTTGGGTCCTTCGAGGTTAGTAACCAAGGTTTTAGGCATCCAAATGGATTTCTTTTTAGCACCCAAAATCGAGGTGCCGATAAAATGAGGAATAACATTTCTATTTTAGATTTCTTAAGCATGTAACATGAATCATATAAACCAATTGATTGAATTTTACTTTTAGGATAATTATTGTATACATGTCCTACATCCTAGCACTTTGTGCAATACTTACCATTTTCTTTTACAAACCTTGTGGATTTGTATGCCGGCTTCTTACCTTTCTTAGGAATATACCCAAGGCCCTCCTTGTTGAATGAACATCTTTGACCACTCAACAATTTATCAAGAGTGGCATTTCCCTTGTATGCTCTTTCTAAACTCTTGTTTAATTTTAGCACTTGTTCCTTTAAATTTTTATTTTTATTTACAAGTACATTATCATAAGCAAGAATTAAGTCATTTTTGGAATCAATATTTGAAGAGTAAGGCATGCCACGAAGATCATCACAAGATGTAGACATGCTAGATTTTGATATCTGTATACTAGGCAATTCATTTAAAATGTCACATGTAATTCCAATGCTAGTACAAGATTTTTGATTTTCTTGGAGAAGTAAATCATGAGCTTCCTTTAGCTCCTCATAAGAATCTTGGAGAGATATATGTTCTCTCTTCAAAACCTTAAATTTTGATTTTTTTCTTTTCAAGAAACTCATTTAATTCAATTAGCATGTCCATGAGATCATCATATAAGGGTTCATCAATATCAAGAAATTTACCTTCTCTCCTTTAGCCATAAGGCATATAGGAGTGGAGAATAGTGATGAAGCCTCCTTGATGGCGATGCCAACGAGCCCCTTTTTCTTGGAAGACTCGTTCTCGCTTGAGTCGGAGTCGGAATACTCCTCCTCGAAATCCCACTCGCCAATGTGGGCTTCGTTCTTGCCATCTTTGTGAAGCTTCTTGAAGAGCTTCTTTTTCCCGTGATAGCTCTTCTTCTTTGATGACTTCTCCTTGTCATCTTTCATGGTGGGGCATTATGAAGCAATGTGACCCTTCTCGTCGCATTCATAGCAACGGATGTTGCTATATCTCTTGTTGGAGGAGTGCCCCTTCTTGGCTTTTTCATGATTTGCTCTTCGGTTTGAGCGCCTCCTTATGAATTTATTCATCCTTCTTACTAGAAGGGCCAACTCCTCTTCGGAATCTTCCTCTTCCTCTTCGATTCCTTACTCACCACCGCCTTTGCTTTGAAAGCGGTGATCTTCTTCCCTTTGGAGGTGGATTGCTCCAAGAGCTCCTCCTTATCCTTCTTGTACAACTCATTGGTAATGAGATTACCCAAGAGTTGTGTTGGCATCATTCTTGCCAACTCCAGTGAGTTGAGGAGGAGCGTCACCAACATCTCGTACTTCTCCAGTAAGAACCTAAACATCTTTCTTACAATACCAAGATCGGAAAGGTTAGTACCAAGGCCTTTGAGCTCATTCACAATGTTGTTGAGCCGTGTGTACATCTCATTAATGTTCTTGTGGGGCAACATTGTGAATGTCTCATATTTGATCCTAAGTCGATGCAATTTTACTTCTTTAACCGTGGACGTCCCTTCATGAATTTCGGAAAGGGTTATCCAAATAGCGTAAGTCGTTTCTAGGTTGCTTACCCTATTGAACTCGTCCGCGTTTAAAGCCCCAAATAGATCCGTTAGGTGCGATGGATCAAGAGACATTACGTAACCATCTTTTACAATTTTTCAAATATTAGGACTCATGGCCTTTAAATAAATTGACATCCTAATTTTCCAATATGCATAATTTGAGCCATCAAAGAAAGGTGCCTTGCCTATCGCAACCCTCCTCACTAACCATCCTTTCTCTCTAGACGGTTAAGTCTAATAATGAGAGACCAAACTCTGATACCACTTGTAGGATCAAAGATACCGACTAGAGGGGGTGAATAGGAGGTTTTTAAAATTTTCTTGTCTACTTAATTAATTCTTTACAATTTCAATAGCAAGAATGAAAAGCAATTAACCCTACACAATTCTAGTCAAGTAAGTAACAATGCTAGCTCTAAATCAAGCAATGATCACAATAAAGCAAGCAAATAAGAGCTAGAAGAAAGCAAGTGAGAGATGTACACAATCGATGTTTTTACCGTGGTGTTCGGAAACTTGCCGGTTTCCCCTAATCCACGTTGAGGTTAGCCCGAACAAATCGGACTGGCTCCACGAATTAAGCCGAAGCACCTCGATCACTAGTGGTAGCTCTTCCCCGCTCCGGGTAGGTGAGCTCCAACCTTCACACGAACGTCGGGTCTTCTCACAATCTCCTTTGAGAAGATCACCGATCAATCCTCCTCCAAATCGTCCAGGTGCCGGGAAGCACCAAGAGTAAAAGATCTGGGCTTCACTTGATTGCAATTGAGTGCCAAGGATCAACTAATGAATGTAATGCACTAAATTGCCCAACCACCTCAAATTTGGGGAAATTGATTATATAGGACTGAGTTGAGAGGGTTTTAGCAAAATAGGATCAAGTTATTTGTACTCGTACATATAGGACTGAGTTGAGCTACTTCTTGCAAATATAGGACTTTTCCAATTTTAATTTCATTTTCATTTTCTAGCCCTTTTTCTCTACGCGAAATGACTCTTTTGCCCCTTCCTCCCTCGCCTCCGGCCGCTCCAGCGCCGCGCCGCCGCCGCCCAGCGCCGCCCCGCCCCGCGGCTCCCCCGCCCAGCGCCGCGCCGCTGCTCCCCCGCGCCGTGCCGCCGCTCCCCCGCCCAGCGCCGCGCCGCCGCTCCCCCGCGCCGCGCCGCCGCTCCCCCGCCCCGCGCCGCGCCGGAGCGAGGCGGGGCGGGGGAGCGGCGGCGCGGCGCTGGGCGGGGGAGCGGCGGCGCGGCGCGGGGGAGCGGCGGCGCGGCGCTGGGCGGGGGAGCGGCGGCGCGGCGCGGGGCGGCGCTGGGCGGCGGCGGCGCGGCGCTGGAGCGGCCGGAGGCGAGGGAGGAAGGGGCAAAAGAGTCATTTCGCGTAGAGAAAAAGGGCTAGAAAATGATAATGAAATTAAAATTGGAAAAGTCCTATATTTGCAAGAAGTAGCTCAACTCAGTCCTATATGTACGAGTACAAATAACTTGATCCTATTTTGCTAAAACCCTCTCAACTCAGTCCTATATAATCAATTTCCCCCTCAAATTTAATGCTCAATGTGTAAACTAGGGGTGGAGCGAATGCTCTATGCTCAAGAAATGTTCAATGGGTCTCTTCTTGATGTCCTTGAGTAGTGGTATGGGTATTTATACCCTTCACCAACCAAAACTAGCCGTTTGGAACAAATTCTAGAAAAATCAGGGCGAGCGGTAGTACTGCCGGTCTGAGGTCAGAGGCTCTGCAGTGACCGATGGAAAGTTGGCACGATACTACCGTCATTATAACTTTCGGTACTAATGCTCTGCGGTAGTTCCGCAAAGTCAGCGCAGTACTACCGCTTGAGCCAAACTTCCAAAAGTCCCAAACTTGGCGCTCTCTGGAAAAAAGGCTCTGCTCCCCCTCCGGAGCTTTCGGCCTCCAGAAGTACCGCTCGGGATAGCGGAACTACCGCACCCTACGCGGTAGTTCCAGCGTTGAAATCGCCGGTACTTCCGTTCCCGCAAAATCAAAAATGCATCCGGAGGGTGCTCTCTAGAAAAAGGCTTCGCTCGGGTTCCAGAGCTTCCGGTCACCGGTAGTACCTGTTGTGGTTACAGACCAAACAGAGAGAGATGTGGTAGTGGAGAGTTGGGAGAGTGTGATCGGTAATGGCTTGGGTCCTCCCCCATGGCCTGTATTCCATATATATGTATATACCCATGGGGGGTGCGATTATAATTATACCCTTACATCTGAGTATCCCCTTCAGGGGCACTTATGTCAATACACATGGCCTATCCTGGGCTTTATAACCTTCTACCAGGCCTGCCGGGTTTAGGTGGGGGCCACCCCTACAACAGGAGCCTCTCATGGTGAAGGGCTTCACAGGGCCGAAGCCATGTTGCCGAGTCCTTTGGCCCCCTCCGTCCCTGCGGCCTGTGAACTTTTCCGAACATGACCGAAGACTGAGGCCGTAGCCGAACCCGACGCCTTGATTGGTGCTTGAGGTAGACGTGCAAGCGCTCCGTTCCGAGGTGGCGCCTAATCGAAGTAGGCACGCGCGCGCGCTCTGTTTCCTACCCTTCGAACGGGTGGCAGCGGAGCTGGCGCCTAGTCGAGGTAGACGCGTGCGCTCCGTCCCCTACCCTTCGAACGGGTGGCAGCGGAGCTGGCGCCTAGTCGAGGTAGACGCGTGCGCGCTCCGTCCCCTACCCTTCGAACGGGTGGCAGCGGAGCTGGCGCCTAGTCGAGGTAGATGCGCGCGCGCTCCGTCCCCTACCCTTCGAATGGGTGGCAGCGGAGCTGGCGCCTAGTCGAGTAGACGCGCGCGCGCTCCGTCCCCTTCCCTTCGAACGGGTGGCAGCGGAGCTGGCGCCTAGTCGAGGTAGACGCGCGCGCTCCGTCCCCTACCCTTGGAACGGGTGGCAGTGGAGCTGGCGCCTAGTCGAGGTAGACGCGCGACCCCGCGGTCTGGTAGTGCGCTTTTAATGACGGCTGGAATCGTGCCGACGCCTGGCCTGTCAGGGGGAAGGCTGTCGCGTCGTGCAGTCTGCCTTCCGTGGGTGGGGCACGCGGCGGTTTATGCCTGGTGCGTCGTGGGATGTGAGCGGTTGCGTGAGCACGGTCGTTCGTCTCTTCCCTAGGCAGGCGGAACGCGTGTCGGGCGCGGTCTGGCGTTGCGCGCTGCCTGGCCACCTACCAGGCACGCCCCTCCAGATGCCGGCGGTTCTTCTTTCCAGTCGTGGGTAGTCGAACCGCTGGGGGTTTTAATCTGGCTGCGCTTCTGGTCGTGGAGGAGACGAGCGGGCTTTATAAGGCGCCATTCGCTGTGGTGGGGGGTTCTCTATCCCGTCTGCCGCCCATGTCTGCTTACTTTGTGTTGATAGCCCTTTTGCCCTAATCTCAGAACAATGGCCGGTCAGGACGGTGCCCCCCGCCATCTCGGCGGCGGCTCCCTGTCTAGCCGGGACGAGTTGTCCTTCTCTTCTGAGGATTGCGAGCTGGTGCTGCGGGGGCGCTCGCGTGGTGACGAGCGGTGGGAAGCCATGGAATACTCGGGAGGTCGCTGCTCCCGTGTGCTGGGGAAGAGCCGCATGACCGAGGAGACGCTGCAGCGGCTTGTACAGGAAGGGAAGATCGAGGAGCGCGATGGGGCTCGCCTACCCCGCCGCGACAAGACGGAACCGAAGCCCCAGGAAACAGAGGCGATCGTTTTTGTCGTGTTCTTCGACGCCGGCCTTCGAATGCCCTCAACGATGTTTGTGGGCGAAGTCCTGCGGACCTACGGGTTGGAGCTAGCGCAGCTGACACCAAACGCCATAGTCCGCCTAGCCGTCTTCACATGGGCCATGCGGACGGAGGGCCGGCGTCCCAGCGCAAGCCTGTTCGCCACCCTGCACGACGCGTGCTGCCGACCCTGGAAGCTTGAGGGGGCTGTATCCAATTTTGGCAGCGTGGATTTCGTGCTACGAGAGCCCTGCACGACGCTATTCCCTGCGCCGGCCTGCTTGGAGATGTGGGAATCCGGCTGGACGCGCCGATGGTTTTATTACATCGTGACTAGCAGGAGTGGCCTGCTGTGCCGAGGTGGGCCAATCTCGTTCAATAGCTCGCCAAGTGTGAAGCCGAAAGCTGATGACGCACGGAGGCTATGGAGGCTTGCTGGCGTTGCACGTCGGCTAAGTATGCGCGACTTGGCTGAAGAGTTTACGATGTACGGGGTGGCGCCACTCTCCGCCCGATGGAAGTACGGGCGACGGGGCGACGACCGAGAGGACGGGGTGCGCCCGTCGTTGTCTTGCCTGCTTCCACCCTCCACTCCTTGTAAGTCGCTTGGTGCGTTGGTGCGCATCCCTTTGTGTCTGCGTAGCCCGTGGCTGACCGACTTGTTCCCTTTTGTGCAGTGGCTCGGCTGGAAGATGCGGAGTGCGTGGTTGCGACGTTCCTAGGCCCGTACACACTCAAGGAGCACAAGCTGCGTGAGGCCGCGACCAAAACGGCGAAGCCGGGGCGGATAAACCGCACGTGCGAGGTTCTGCGCATGGTACGATTATCTATCATATACTCCGGTCTTCCACCTTATCTCCTAAGACCGGTAAAAATAAAAGGGATCCTATTCTAAGTATACCTTTGCCTTGAGCCATTTTTGATCTTCACTTTTATCCTTTGGCTTGCATCTTGTCACCAACATATGGACTTAACCTTTGCATACTCATTAAACATGTTAGTCCTATATTCACATAAATTCATTAATTATCAAAACCATTTTTAGGGGCCTAGATGTTTTCAAAGACACATAAGGAGAATATGACTACTTCGTGTATGGATTCAACGAAGGCTTTCCGGAGTTCTAGGTTGCGTTTCCCTAATCAATTGCCTGTTGTGAATTGATGGGCCATCGTCAGAGTTTCTTTTGCTTCCGTTGCGTTTGTAATTTCTATGAGGTTTTGTTGCCTCATTTGTAATAAGTGTCCCGAAGGCTGGTACTCTTTATTATTGTAATAAAGTGTTATTGGTTATGTAACCATCATTGTTTGACTGTGTGCACTAGCCTTGGTCTGAGACTAGTGCGGTATTACACAGATGGTTTGGATTCAGAAATCTGGTCCCAACATAGCTTGACTGATGTTTAATCCTGATTTCTAATAAATGTTAATCTTTTTATAATTACAATAAATACCAAAAATACTTTTGATGACTATTTTGCCTATCAAAATCTGATGGCGACTGAGTTTTATATGCAACAAGTTGTGTCAAGCCATATCACCACATGTGGGTCCTATGATAGCCCCACTCCACCGTAGTCTCTCTTGAGCTATCTGCAGTATTGGCCATTGTCGAAAAAAAGGAGTGACTTGGTTCCAACTTCCGAGGACTGGATACCATGCATCGGAGGATAGCGATATTTATAAATTTTGGGTTCTTTCAAATAAATAAATAGGACAACTTTTTCATCGTCGTTTTGAAGCGACTTATTAAAACAATCTTTTCAAAATAGTTTATCAACATTCGATTCATTCATACGAACGCTCACGCTAAGATAAAAATCCATCAACCGTAGCCACAAGCCATCAACCGTAGCTAGTGGCGGACTCAGGATTTTTAGAATGGGTATTCGGACTTCAAAGCTAAGTTGCTTGAATACGTCCATACCGCAACATACCATTTCCCCCAAAACACTGACACAACGATACATGTAAATAGATATAATAAAAATACATAAATTATAGAAATTAATGATTTCTTATGAGGTAATGGGCGACATAAGGCGAGCATAATGACATGAATTAAACAACAAATTATAGAAATTAATGACAGTTGTATATCTTGTTGATCCTAGTTTTTTTGCTCTTTTGCTCATCAGCAAAAACCATCCATCTAAGAGGAAATTGTATATTCCTTCCATAGAGCAAAACATAGTAAAAATTATCACACAAACAAATGCAATAAGGGTCCAACTATTTACTCATTGCCTAAGGCAAATATTGTATTTTTGTACAGCATTTATTAGAAAAAACGAAGAAAGCAAATGCTAAGCTCCAGAAAGAATCAGAGCTGGAACAGAGCAAAGTAGAGTAAAGCGGAGCAAGAAAGAAAATAAGTGGATTAGGGCGGAGCACACCTAGATCTAGAGAGAGAACGATGATGATAAATTGGAAGTGCTGCTCACTTCCCGATGCCGCGCTCCCTCCTGGCTACCGCGCTACTCCCTTTCCGCCATCCGCTCCCTACCTGTGTGTTCGTCGTGCCACTACCTGCTTACCCACGACACCTCTCTGCTCATCTGCGCTACCACATGCTCAACTTGCATTCCGCATTGCCTCCTCACACATGATTGTTGTCACGTCATGGCGCCATGTCCACCGGCCGTCGCTCGTCTACGCAATCCGCGTTTGCCGGTCGTCACTTGCCTCCGTAGCCTGCACGTTCGCCTGCTCGCCACTCGAAGGCCAGAGCCATCTCCCACACAGACAGCCACAAGACGAGAAAGAGAACAAAGATTATGGTTTTGTTTGTATCTTTACCTCTTTGGGCATACATGAGGAGGGCTGAGGTGGGAAGAAAAATGGGCCTAATGTGTTACATGGGTTGTGCACGAGATATGGGGAGTGCGGGCTAAATTTATTTTGCGGGCATAAAAATATAGTTTTAACTCAACTAACAGTAAATGCATCTAATATATCTATTATTTACTTGATATTTTGTAAAAAAGTTTGGGTGCTCAGCTGAACACCCTTGACCTCTTGCAGGTCAGCCCATGACCGCAGTCTAAAAGAACCCACCCTTTGCAATAACAAGGTCTCAGCCTGGTGCTAGTGCTACCACGGTAAAAGAATAAAACTAGCACATATCATATATTAAGTTCTAAAAAATAGTACCTATAATATCTATACAATCGTCTCGTTCTTTTGGATTTTTAGTTTTTTTGTGTTCTCCGAAAGTTGAACCGGATGGCTTCTTAAAGTTGATTTTTCAAATGGCTTTCCGTGCCTAAAATTATATACGCCGTCCGCACCGACATCTCCATCATCTATTGCTGTCTCAAGAAAATACAGACAAAAGGCTTAGCGGACGTCTCCGTCGTCCATTGTCGTCTCAAAAAAACACATACCGTATCATAAAAGCCACAGCTAAAAGCCATCACACACAGTCTAAAATCTGTTCTTACTAGGGGTGCAATCGAGTCGGATTCGGATGGATATTGCTCATACCGTATCATAACCTATATTTTTTCTCGGATTCGGGGTCGGATACGAATACAAATTCGGAGTATTCGGAGTTTCGAATATGGTGCCGCCGGAACGGATACTTGACGGTTTCGGATCGAAAACGGATAATGTAGACAGATAGTATACGCATACAGAAAGGAACATATGCTAAACTATACCACCATCACTTCAAGCTTTAAACTGTTAGACATAAGTACATAATAGTGATTATAATTCATCAGCCGAAGATGGTGTGGCGTTTCCCGCAAAATTGCACATTGAGGTGTGGCGTTTCAAGATGAATCTTGATTCTTGATGGACAACATTTTCTTTTTCTAGGCTAAAGAAATTTTACTAAATTAAGATAGAGACAATAGACAATTGGGGATAATAAACTTTTGACAAATTTATCTATTCATTTACTGAAGCATGCCAAAGTTCATTGTTTAATAATACTCTGATTACATGCTTTTCATTCCATTACCTAGGAAGAGTGATCTTAATGAGCAAATTTAGGATTCCAATTGCACAAGTAGCAGAATTAGAAATAAAACACTATTTTAGTATTTGTATATTTATAGTTGCCACAACTGAATGTCATATTCCTTTTAGAGAACTTAAGCTTGCACGATCTAGGAAAACTTTCTATACACTGCACACCTCAACCAACCAACATGACAAAAAAAAAACAAATACTAGCAAAATAAAAGATGAATTCTTAGCTCTTACCAGATATCTGACCGAATATCTGACCGGATAATTATCCGGTATCCGAATACCGATACTATTCGATCGGATAACAACTCTCCCGAATCCGAATCCGACTGGATACCAAATTCTCTTCTCGAATCCGGTACCGACCGGATTCGGTACCGGATCGGTCGGGATTAACCCAACCCATTTGCACCCCTAGTTCTTACTGACTGCAATTCTTAGTTCTGTTGTTTTGCCACGTCATCCTCAAATTTCTACTTTGTATGTTTCTGTGGTAGCTATTTTTTATCTGGAAGAAGTAATATAATTGTGGAGACAAAAATATGTGCTCTGCGTCGCATGACCCGTGGAGGTGGCTGGTCTGTCGGCTTGTCGGACCAACAAAGATCAAAAGGCGCGTTGACGGTTTGACCCACCACAGCTCACTAAAACGAAAGCCAAGCATCTCTCTTTCCCTTCCCATAGCCTCACTAACACCAGCCCACTCACTCCATGCGAAACAAGGTAGAGAGAGTGGTTGGTGGCCACTAATGGCGCCCCTCTCCTCCTTGCTCCTCTCGCTCCACATCGCGCTGCTGCTGTTAATCCCCTGCTCCTGCCAGGTACCTGCCAACCCCTTAACCGGTTCGTTGGTCTGATTCTTGTCGCAATTTCGATTCTTGGGTGTAATCTGTGGCTCGAGCAAGTTCTTGTCCCATTCGATCCGATCCTTGCTGCCTCGGTTCTTGTTACACGAACTTAATTGATCCGAGTATCTTGTTCTTCCTAAAACAATGTGCTCTGAAGTTGAGGGAGGTGTTTGGTTGTTAGAAATGGTTCTTGCGACCTGAATTTGCAGCTGGGTGTCAGCTTGCATGATTCGGTTGGTTCTTGTTTGCAGGTCGGGGATTCGTGCTCGTCGGCACGCGACTGCGGAGCGGGCCTGTACTGCGGCAATTGCGCGGCCGCCGGCAGGACGCGGCCATCCTGCATCAGGGACCTGGCCATCCAGCCCACCTCCGTTGTAATTCTTTGCATCGCCTCGTTCTTCTCTTTCTCGGTAGCTACTCTTGTGAGATTGCTCATTTCTCTTGTTCTTGATCCATGGGGGGTATGCTTGTTTAGGTGAATGGGCTGCCCTTCAACAGGTACGCATGGCTGGTGACCCATAATTCCTTCTCCATTGTCGGCGAGCCGTCACGCACCGGGGTCGAGAGGGTGACATTCTATAACCAGGAGGACACTGTCACCAACCAATTGAGGGTAAATTTTAGATCTATGAGCCAATTCTTGGGTTATATGTTGGGGAATTAATTATAGGATGAATGTTTTAGTTGTTTTTCCCGTCTCTGCAGAATGGAGTGAGGGGATTGATGCTGGATATGTATGACTTCGATGGTGATGTCTGGCTTTGCCACTCCTTGCAAGGGCAATGCTACAACTTCACTGCTTTTGTAAGTTCTATTCTTTGCAGATACCAGTTACTTGTTATTTCATCTTTAGTTAGGCTATCTCAAATGCAATTGTAATATTCCGATAACACTATGTTAAAACCATGAATTCACAAACACGGCTACTTGTTTTTCTTTGTTACTTTTTATATCTCTATTGTGTTTGGAACCAAATTTTAGATAACATCTCCTTCCTTGAGGTAATCAATTGGAATGAATGAATATAGGAAATGGAAGCTAATTTATTCCTTTCTAAACTTAATCATCAACTTTGCAAGCAGCTACACAAGGCTCCATAATTAAATTTTCCAAATGAATATGGTGTTAGGAACCAGCAATTGACACATTGAAAGAGGTGGAAGCATTTCTATCTGAGAATCCCACTGAGATTGTGACAATATTCATTGAGGATTATGTCCATTCACCAATGGGATTGAGCAAGGTTTTCACTGCTGCCGACTTGATGAAGTATTGGTACCCTATCTCGGAAATGCCAACTAATGGCAAGGACTGGCCAAGTGTCACAGATATGGTTGCAAAGAACCACAGGTTGCTAGTGTTTACTTCTGATGCTTCAAAGGAGGCTAGCGAAGGAATAGCTTACCAATGGAGCTATTTGCTGGAGAATGAGTGTAAGTATGGCGTTTTGTGCTTTAGTAAAAACCTAAATGAAAGTTCTTTCGATTATTGGTGAACTTTGTCATACCTTGGTGTGCAAATCAAAATTATCTTAAATACAATTTATTCTACTGAATGTTCCTGGTTCAGGGGTGAGATGCCTTGAGAGCCTTACTTAACATGGATAGTTGCCACTGAATGACCATTTTGATGGACCATGAGTCCATAAGATTCTTGTGTGATGATTTATTTACTCCAATTTAGAACCATAACTAGTGAAGCACTGAGTCATTTTATTGTTTCCCTTGGGATATCAATGTTGACATAGCAACCACTGTTTGCTTTAGTTACTATGTCAGCAACCGCAAGCACTGCTTGCTTTAATCATGCTAACTTTCTTTCAAGATGAAGTTTTGGCACATACACTTGGTTTACTTCTCTCAGTTTCCAAGACATTTTGAGCCAATTGAATTTATCCATTAGGATGAGTTTTGAGTTTTCAATGTGCTGTTTCCAAGACGTACCAATGTTGTCATTTGATCCTATCATTGATAACTAATTACCTGAAAGAAGGCCTAGTGGGTTACCCTTAGATTGAACATGGAATTTCATATTATTGTTTGTGAATAACTATTGTGCACAAGGCAGCAAACATTTAAAAATAATTGAAGTTAATGCAGGGCTATATTTTTCGTGTATTAGTTAAGACTGATTCACAAGATTGAGAATCTTGGATTCTTTTGAAAATTTTAATTTTCTTTGTTCACTATAGTCAAGTAAAGCATGGAGGATATGGTAACTGCAGCAGTATAGAAGGGAGAAGCACAACATATGCACTCACCCTGCATAACACAGTAACATATTTTACATATAAAACATGTAATAACTCCTAGTTTGATCAAAGGTAATATTTTGCCAAATAATGTCATGTTTGCTGTCAACAACACTAAAATGTTGTGCAGTATCCTCTGTCAGAATTGTGACAATGATATATGTCCTCAATTTGTTAGGAAACTAGTGTTGATTCTGCTATGTATATTTCATCTAGAGTGTTCCGTGGGTTGTTAAGTAAAGTGTTGGTATTTTACAAGTCTCATACTTCTAATGAATAGTTTTGAGTAACTTACCAGTGTTGGCCCGTGGATCTTCTGGTCTAGATCAGAGGGGGTGTTCTTGTTCGGTTTTGAGAGAGAAGGGGAGAAGGAGAGAGGATTAGGGTTAGGGGTACCGACCGTCCGATGCATTGGAGGAGGAGCTGGCCATCGCTGGTTCGTCGGTGAAGTCTGCGCACGGGCAGCGACGGTCGGGGAAGAGGAGGGCGGTGGCGGCGGCGGAGATCCGGTGACGGGGACGGCGATGGAGCTTCCCGCCGCTGACTGCGCGTCCCTCTCTAGATCGGTCTAGGGTTTGTCGGGTGGGGTTTGCGGCTCAGGCGAACCTCGTAAGTCGAGCCGCCGGCCCCCACCCTCTATTTATTGCGCAGCGCGACGGGGGCCCATTAGCCAATAGTTGGGCTGAGCGCCCCCGATCAGGGCGCGGATCAAGGTCCCGATTAGCCGTTGGGCTAATCGGGGAGAGATCAATCTAACATTCTCCCCCTTGATCTCCTCTCATATCATACCTTTTCTTCTTTTACCATTTCATCACAGATTAGTGCATAGAGCATGCTTCATCGTCACGGTCAATCGCCGATAGATTTAACAGCTACAATACATATCTCTGTTCTGAAACAGATTCTTTAATTTTAGGCCCTTTATAGTCCAGGAATCATAGGCTTTCCCTTAAACCCATGCCGACTACATGTTCTCTGAACACGTTGGGTGGTAAGCCTTTTGTAAGCGGATCCGCTAACATCTTTGTGGTACTTATATGATCAAGACTTATAATTTGATCCCGGACTTTATCTTTCACAACATAGTACTTTATGTCAATGTGTTTGGCAGCACCACTTGACTTATTGTTGTGGGCATACGTTACTACGGGTTCATTATCGCAGTACAACTTAAGTGGTCTATTGATGTCGTCAACCACTTTTAAACCGGGTATGAACTTCTTTAGCTAGTTCACCTGCCCCGTAGCCTCATAACATGCTACAAACTCGGCATACATTGTGGACGATGTAGTGACGGTTTGCTTTGAGCTTTTCCACGATATAGCTCCTCCAGCGAGAGTGAACACATATCCGGATGTCGACTTTCTATCATCTCCCGCATAATCAGAATCTGTATACCCCACTATATGGAGTGAATCTGATCCTCTGTATGTCATCATGAGGTCTTTTGTTCCTTGCAAATAACGCAAGACTTTCTTTACCAATTTCCAATGTTCTATTCCAGGATTGCTCTGGAATCTGCCAAGTAACCCGGTAACAAACGCTAAGTCAGGGCGCGTACACACTTGAGCATACTGCAAGCTTCCGACAGCTGAAGCATATGGAACCGATTTCATTTGTTTGAGCTCGTACTAGTTCCTGGGGCATTGAAAATCGCCATATCTGTCGCCCTTGACTATAGGTGCAGGTGAAGGACTACATTTATGCATACCAAATTTCTTTAAGACTTTCTCTATGTATGTCTTTTGTGACAGTCCCAATGTCCCTTTGTTTCTATCCCGGTGAATTTCGATCCCTAGAACGAACGAAGCTTCACCAAGATCTTTCATATCAAAGTTTGAGGACAAAAACTTCTTTGTCTCCAGTAGCAGACTGACATCACTACTAGCTAGTAGGATATCATCCACATACAGGATTAGGAAGATAAACTTCCCATCTTTAAACTTTGCATAAACACAGTTGTCCTCTACATTCTCTTTAAACCCAAATTTTCTTATTGTACTGTCAAACTTCAAGTACCACTGTCTTGAAGCTTGCTTTAACCCATAGATCGATTTCTTTAGGCGGCATCTCATTCTTTCATTTCCGTTCACGATAAAACCTTTCGGTTGTGCCATGTAAACATTTTCCTCCAAATCCCCATTAAGAAATGCCGTCTTTACATCCATCTGATGTAACTCTAAATCATAATGTGCTACTAATGCCATTATGATTCTGAAGAAATCTTTACATGAGACTGGAGAAAAGGTCTCATTGTAATCAATCCCTTCTCTTTGCGTAAAGCCTTTTGCCACAAGTCGCGCTTTGTATCTTTCTACATTCCCTTGGGAGTCAAGCTTTGTCTTGTAGACCCATTTACAGCCTACTGTTTTGGCTCCTTTAGGAATAATTTCCAAGTCCCAGACTTTATTAACCTTCATGGACCTCATTTCCTCTTCCATGGCCTCAAGCCATTTTGAAGAATTTTCGCTTCTCATGGCTTCTTCAAATGAGGTGAGATCATCCTCCATTTGAAATTCCTCTGTATGATAAATCTGATAATCATCAGAAATAGCTGATCTTCTTACTCTTTGAGACCTCCTCGGGGCCTCCTCAGTTGGTACATCTTCTGTTTGAGGCTGCTGTTGCTCCCCCTCATCTGTGGCAATAGGTTCTATAGGATCCTGAAGAACAGGTTCCTCATTCTCATTCATTGTTGCCACAGAAGGAACAATAACAGGTGCTGGCACCACAGTGTCTTGCACCGTCGGTGCAGCGACAGCAGGTAGTATGAAGAATGGCTCTTGAATCATCGGAGTGGGCGCATACGCCCGCTTCTCTTCAAGGTCAATCTCTCGAGCTACCATGCTTCCCCTCATCATTTCATCCTCTAAGAAGACAGCGTGTCTCGTTTCTACAAACTTTGTATATCTGTCTGGACAGTAGAAACGAAAACCTTTTGACTTTTCAGGGTAGCCAATGAAATGGCAACTTACTGTTTTGGGATCAAGCTTCCCAAAGGTTTGGGTTAAATACTTTAGCCTCAGCAGGACTCCCCTACACACGTAAGTGATTTAGTGAGGGAACTCTTCCTGTCCACAACTCGTGCGGTGTTTTGGGCACCGACTTACTTGGCACTCTGTTGAGAAAGAATCGCGGTTTTCAACGCCTCCATCCATAAACTCAATGGCAGTGTAGAATAGCTCATCATGCTTCGCACCATATCCATCAGGGTACGGTTGCATCTTTCAGCTACTCCATTTTGCTGAGGTTCGCCCGGTGTAGAATACTGGGCCACTATACCATTTTCCTGTAAAAACCTTGCAAAAGGTCCAGGAATTTGTCCATATGGGGTATGTCGACCGTAGTACTCCCCCCCACGATCAGATCGTTCTATCTTAATCTTTAAATCGTGTTGGTTTCAACTTCAGCCTTAAATATCTTGAATTTATCTAAGGCTTCATTTCTTTCTTTGATTGGATAAATATATCCATAACGGGAGTAATCATCCGTGAATGTTATGAACGAGTCATATCCATCCACACTTTTCACAGGAAAAGGACCACAAATGTCTGTGTGAATAATTTGTAGAACTCCTGTGTTTCTTTTGGCGTCTTTCTTAATTTTCTTTACATATTTTCCTTTAATGCATTCTCTGCATTGTTCTAAGTCTGAGAACTCTAATGGAGGAAGAATATCATTATTAACTAGTTTTTTTATTCTCCCCCTCGAAATATGGCCTAAACGACAGTGCCATAATTTCGACGACGCATCTAAAGTTCTCTTTCGTTTCCTGTTTACATTCGTAGACGAGGATTCATTCACTTTCTCGCACGCGACGTTCCCATTATCGCATACGACATCCACATCATCACATAATGATAACAAATAAAGCTCATTTTGTAAGATGGCAAGACCAACACATTCTTTATTAAACATTATTTCACACTTGTGACAATCATAACCATCATTGTCCAAATTTGAAACACTAATCAAATTCCTCTGTAAAGAGAGAACATAAAGAACATCTCTAAGTAAAAGAGTGAAGCCATCAGCTAGCTCTAATGAAAGATCGACAACGGCTTCAACTTCAGCTTGGACTCCATTTGCGACTTTAACGCATCTTTCTTTTCTTTGCGTATTCCTCGTCGAACGGAATCCCTGCAAATTATTGGCAACATGAACAGTTGCACCTGAATCAATTCACCAAGTAGATTTTGAATATTGTACATACAGGGACTCATTTATGAACGTAATGATGTTCTCACCTTTCTTTGACATAATCATTTTCAAGAAACCGGGACAATCTTTCTTGTAATGTCCCTTTTTCTTGCAATGAAGGCATTCTGTGATAGTGTCACACTCTGCGATTGAGCCCACAATTGCAGGCTCAATCGTGTTCTTTATCACAGCCAAACATTTCTTGTTGGCAGTGACCCACTTTTTATGATCAAGATCATATGACATTTTTATGGGAGCATAGTCCCTCTGTCTGGTCTGCCAAGCAGCATCAGCCTCATTTTCATCTCTCACCGGTGCCACAGGCTCTGTGGGACACGGTGTGGTGACTACCTAGTCCACCTCAGCCAAGATGAAGGCCAGGTCAATCTTTTTCTTCCATTCACCGTAGTTGTCTCCTTTGAGAACCGAGATGTCCCTGATGTAGCCCATCAAGGAGTATCCTCCTGAAAACACAATTCATATACAATGAGAACATTTAAACATAATAACAGCAAATTTATATGCCTTATTTCCAACGTTGGTCAAAATACGACATACAATTTTATCTATACATTAAATCTACATCACCGTTGGGCAGAAATAGAAATAATGTATAAAATCATCAATTAAAATTATAATACTGTTATTATCAACGTTGGTCAGAAAATAACAATATCATAATTCACAACAATTCTCAAAAATTAAATTCTCCCGTTGGTTCGAATTTAATTGAAAGAGTAATCAACATTAACTTTTGCAGCGGAAACATGAAATTATTCTAAAATAATTCATACTCAGAAGCATTATTACTGTACTCATCTAATCTCTGGAAAAATAACACGTTGGTGCAAAAATTTACAGAGATTTGATGCAAATTTCATTCAAATTCACTCAAAAAAGCTTATGAAAATAATTAAATTCATTTTTCGGGATTTACTGTTCAAACGGCCATTTCGGCCTGTTCAGCGCGGCCACGGCCCACGGCGGCCCGCTCAGCCGCGTCGCCTCGCGCTCCCCCGCGCCGCACCCGCAACCTGGGCCTGGGCCGCGAAAGCCATCGCCCGCCTGGGCCAAAAGTGGCCCGCACATGCTCGGCGCGATCCCAGCCGTCCGTCGCCATCCGACGGCTCGGCGGCGAAATCGGCGAAACAAAACCGCTCGCCGCGGACGCCCCCGTAACCCTAGCTCATTCGAACCCTCTCCCCTCTCTCAGCCTCGCACCCGAGCGAAACTAAGCGGCGGCAGCGACTTCGTCCACGCCGCCGGAGAAGGAAGACCGGCGCCAACGCGGGCCCTCTCGCCGGCGCGCGCACTCCCAGAGGGTGAGTGCGCCGCCGTCGAGCGGCTCCGTGTCGGCACCCCTTTGCACGCGCCCTGGCCCGGGGTCCGGGGCGTGCTCGGGTCTGGACGCGCAGTAGGCGGCGGCCTTTGGAGCGCCGGCGAGCCCACGGCTCGGCCGGTTTTCCCGCACGCCAGCGACGACCGCCCGGCGACGACGGCCAGGTAAGACCCGGCCTTTCAGATCTAGGGTTTGGGTGGATCGAGTCCTTCCCCTCTCTTTCTTTCTTTCTTTTTCCGCACGCCGGTCAACCGACGGCGGTCTCTTTCCCCATCTAGATCTTCGTCTAGATCAGGCTCTGATACCATTGTTGGCCCGTGGATCTTCTAGGTCTAGATCAGAGGGGGTGTTCTTGTTCGGTTTTGAGAGAGAAGGGGAGAAGGAGAGAGGATTAGGGTTAGGGGTACCGACCGTCCGATGCATTGGAGGAGGAGCTGGCCATCGCTGGTTCGTCGGTGAAGTCTGCGCACGGGCAGCGACGGTCGGGGAAGAGGAGGGCGGTGACGGCGGCGGAGATCCGGTGACGGGGACGGCGATGGAGCTTCCCGCCGCTGACTGCGCGTCCCTCTCTAGATCGGTCTAGGGTTTGTCGGGTGGGGTTTGCGGCTCAGGCGAACCTCGTAAGTCGAGCCGCCGGCCCCCACCCTCTATTTATTGCGCAGCGCGACGGGGGCCCATTAGCCAATAGTTGGGCTGAGCGCCCCCGATCAGGGCGCGGATCAAGGTCCCGATTAGCCGTTGGGTTAATCGGGGAGAGATCAATCTAACAACCAGTTATACTGACTTTAGGATAAAGGGGTTTTACTAATTTTTCTAGAATGCAACTTTTGGTTAAGTCCCCAACATTTCTTTTGGAACATGGTATTAAATCAATTTTAGTATGTTACTTACCTTTTGAAGTAAACATGACATAACCAATTATAGTGGAGAACATGAGAAGAGTAGAAGACTGAACCTTGCTATTCTTCGTTTACAAGTACACCATATTTGGATTATATTGGAAAAATGAGATAAGCTTGGTGTTTGAAGTTTCTGGATAGCCATTTCTGTAGTCTAAATTCTCTGAGGGACAATTGTGGTTTTAATTTCTAACAGTAACTTGGGTGAAAATGATTCATTTGACAGATAAAGAGGGTGAAACTATAAACATACCTTTGCTACTAAACTTTTTATTATTTCCAGAATTTTAGTAAATTGACATTGAAGTGATAAACATGTAAAGCAGACAAACAATACAAAGTGCCTTATGTCTAAATCAAAATTGAAACTACATAGGAAATGGCTTTGTACAATCTTAATTGCAAAAATTATGTCTGGTGTAGTTTGCTAAAACAGTTAAAAAATTGTTATAACTTCGCAAAAAGGTACCAGTACTGGATTATTCCGATGTACCGTGCCAAAGTATAAAAAACGAGAAGTAAAAAATATATATCCTTCTATATGTTTTAAATTTTACATAAATAAATTATTTTCTACACAATTAAAGACCTTTCATACTAAAGTACGACTAAGAAAAAGAATACAAACTTACGAATTTTTGATTTCAACTTTACATATTTCCTAGTCCTGGTACTTACGCACTAGTAGTGCTGGAAATTGTGAGAGAGTTAGTCATTAGCTCAATGTGGTCAAAAGATCCTGCATGTAAGTTAAAATTCAATTGATAAACACATTAAAAGCTGCAGCTTTATGTCATTCATTTCTGGCCAAAAGTTTCTGTGCCAAATCCTGATGCAAATGAGCTCAGTGTGTGTGACGAGCTGAGAGCACTCATCCGGTATGGATTCTCATTGAATGACGCAATCCGCCAGAAACAGCCAGAATTGAACGGAACAACCAGTATTGGCTGGAATTTTGGGTGGAATGGAGTGCAGTCTCTTTTGCACCGTTTTGTGTGGGGTATGGTACGTTCTGGCCATTCCGGCCGGTACCAGAACAGAATTAGTAAGATTGACCTGCATACCTCCATACTGGTGACAGATGCTGTTTCAGAGCTGTGTCTGTATTTGACAGCAAAAACCAGTATCAAAATGAGGCATATCTGTGCAATCTAGTCCTAATTAAGAGACTAGACTATATGTCAAATTAATTGGCAACTAGAACCAAAATTAATTATTCAGCCTCAGAGTGTAGTCATGTAACCTCTAGGGAGTTTTCTTGTGAACAAACTGTCACACAAAGAGTGGGATTGGATATACAGACCACTTGTATGAAGTGCCTTCATGCATTTGGTTGATTGGTTCAGTTTGGTAACTTATGAGCATACGTTTGATAATGACTGCTTTGACCAGTTTTGGCCAGGGCATGGATAGTCTTCAATACATGGAGAGTGCATCCCCTCTATATATAACCGAACTTATGTGCTAGTCACACCTCCAAAGTGTTAAGGGTATTAGAGATAAGGTATTAGAGATAGAATAGGACTCTTATTTGTTTCCTTATATCTCTCGTACTCTCCTATATATATGGCCTATTGGGTCTCATATCAATACACACAATATTCATAACATGGTATCAGAGCTTAGGTTAAAACCCTAACCTCGATCTACTTCCGCTCCGGCCGCCGCCGGTCACCGCCGGCCGCCGCCGTCGCCGCCCCCGGGAGGAATATGCTCCACTCCCGGGGGGGCGGCCACCTCCTTCCGCTTCTCGCCGGCGAGCCCCCGTCCAAGTCGCCGACCGTCGCACGCTGCACCGGGTCGCCGACGTCGTCGCCTGCTCCGTGTTCCCCGAGCCCACCCAGGGCTCGATCCGTCGCCGCTGCCGCCGTGGACTCCGCCCGGCTGCGCCGCCACAGATCCGGCCGTCTCCATCACCTCCGGATCCGGCCGCCGCCAGTCTGGCACTGCATGGATCCGGCCACCTCCGGGCATGATCCGATCGTCTTCGGCCTCACCACGCCTGGATCCGGCCGCCTTTGCGCCGGATCCGTCCGCCGCTGCGCCGCTCGGGCCGGATCCGGTCGCCTCCGTCGCTCTTCATCGCCGCCCTGTCGCTCCAGATCCGGCCGCCGTGCCTTCTTCGCGTCGCCGCCAGATCGACACCCGTCACCGTTGCCGCCGCAGGGTCGCCGCTTCTCCGAGCACCGGCGGTGGTCCCTCTGCTCGGGCTGGCTCTTCTTCGCCCAGATCCGACCGTCTCTGGGCCTCTCCCGGTCCTCTCCATCGCGGCCCCGTCCAGATCCGGCCTCTCCGCCGTCGGATCTGGCCACCCGCCACCGGATCCGGCGAGCAGGCCGCCGCCGTCCTCTTCTTGGACCGCCGCCGCCGCTCGCCTCTTCTGCCAGGACGGTCGCCGCGCGGTGTTGCCTCTCTCTGGCTTTTGTGCCCCCGACCGCGCTCTCCCCCTACTGCCCGGATCCGGCCGCACCCGGGCCGGATCTGGCCGTCTTCGCCGCCGCGGCCGCTCTCATGGACCGCCGCCGCCGCTCGGTGCACTTGGCCTCCTCCGCCGTCTCTCTCGCTGTGCGGTGCCGCCTCTCTGGCTCTTGGGCTCCGCGCCCAGCCGCCGCCGTTGGCCCCGCCTGAGGCCGCTCCTGGTCCGCCGCCGTCGGCCCTGCCGACTCCACCCGCCTCTCTGCTTCGGCGACTCGCCGCGCCCGCTCCACCGTCGCGCACGCTCCTCCGCGCCTCCCGTGTCTCGCGCGGGCGTGATGAGCGAGCGGGATCGGGCGTGATGAGCGAGCGGGATCGGGTGTGAAGAGGGAGATGAAGGGGGGAGAGGGTAATTTTAAGGATTTTCTGCGGCTGTTTTCTTTTAGTCAGTCTTCAGTTATTTTTCGTGAGTCTTCCGTCGCGTCCATCTAAAATCCGTAGTTTCTGATCTTTCGTTCGTTTAAGCCGTGTGAGTCCACAAATTTATTGTCAGTTATAGAAGTCTAGGAATTTTCTTTTGCATGGCAGCAGCCGCTGCTCTTTTCCTTGAGCCGCTGCAGATTGTAGAAGTCTCTATGAGGCCGCCGCGCTTCTTCTGCACCGCGCCTCCGTTGCGCTTATTGTGCATTGCGTCGCCGCGTTTCTTTTGCACCGCGCCTCCGTTGCGCTTCTTGTGCATTGCGCCGCCGCGCTTCTTCTGCACTGCGCCTCCGTTGCGCTTCTTGTGCACTGCGCCGCTGCCGTTTCAGGCTTCGATCTGTGCCGTCATACTTCTATCTATTCCTCTTCGGCTTGATTTGACAGTTTATTCGACGACTGCACGCAACGACGACTTTATCACGACTCGGATGTTGGATATTTTTTGTTTTAGTATTAACCCTTTTTCAAATGCAATGCTATTACATACGCCTTGCATTTGTGGGGGGTGTTAAGGGTATTAGAGATAAGGTATTAGAGATAGAATATGACTCTTATTTGTTTCCTTATATCTCTTGTACTCTCCTATATATATGGCCTATTGGGTCTCATATCAATACACACAATATTCATAACACAAAGAAGGGATCAAACCTTCCTTGAGAAGATCCACACAAACCCAGCGCACCAGTCGATCACCAATACAAGTGTCTTTTTTTTTATTACAAGGAAAACACACTTGCACACACCACCACACGCATACCACATGCACACACATGTGAGTGCACCCCTTGGATCACCAATACAAGTGTATTTTTACTAGGTAATTTTCCTGGTTTTCTAGCATATCGGGATATACATTGTCTCTCCAGTGTTTGCAGTTTAAACATTGATCCAGAGTAATTTGTTTAGCAGTCTGGTGGTGGCGTACGCATTTGCTGTCTGAATTATGTACTGATTATACTGGTAGCTATTATTCAACTTGCATGTATCTATAACAGACTCGTGTTTGCTAATGTCCACCAAGAACATATATAAGAGAGCTTATCTTGTATCCATGGTCACATTTCATTTCTCTTGATCATGGCAGCTGGAGATCCAGGGATTGTACCTGGCTCTTGTCCAAACAGAAAAGAATCACAGCCACTGAACTCAAGATCTGCATCTCTGTTTCTGCAAAATTACTTCCCCACAATTCCTGTTGAGAATGAAGCATGTAAAGAGAATTCTGTTGGACTACCACAGATGGTCCAAGCTTGTTATACTGCAGCTGGAAATAGAATCCCGAACTTCATAGCTGTGAATTTCTACATGGTAAATATTTCATCCCCCACAAACTCAAACAAGATATATCTGTTGTATCCAATGGGAGCTTTTCTTACTATGATGTGTGCAGCGAAGCAATGGTGGGGGTGTTTTTGATGTTCAAGACAGAATTAATGGCCTAACACTATGTGGTTGTAACACCATTGCTGCTTGCCAGGTAATTGTAAAGCCAGAAATTTCTTCCTAAAAAATTGTAAAGTCAGAATTTGATATGTAAATGATTAGTTTTAGCATTGGAACACTCTTTGCGGCCAGAATTTTTATATTTAAATTGAATGGTTAAGACAAGAATACGTTTTGCCTCTTCTGCTAGTAAAGTTATTTGGTTTCAAGTGATTATTAACGTCAGGCCTATGTACGTGACTTTGCTGGGAAAATTTTAGAGCATACGATTCAACTTTTGGCGCATACAATGTTTGTCTTCTTTTATATTTTGGCTTCATATTGGTGGTTTTAGTCTCATTATGAAATGTTTGCAGGCTGGGGCACCAATGGGCGCATGCAAGAACATGGGAGCACCTAATCGGACTTCCTCTTCTATAAATGGAAACGTCTATTCAGGAACTATAGAATTCAAGTCACCAGCTTCAAGGACCATCAATACTTCCATCTGGAGTACTTTTGTTGTTCTGCTAAGTTTTGTGTTGATTCTTCAGCCGTTTTCTTTCAGGCTTTAATTTTCACTTCTCCACGGGTTTGTCATTTTCTCCTCTTTTTTTATTGCATACCGGTGTTCGTTGGTAGCTTGTTGATGTGATTGGACGAAGGTTAGTAGCCTACTAATTGTCTAGGCTAGATTCAGAGTAGATATTGAGGTTGAAGGTCAGTGTGGATGTATAGAACAAGTAATATGCAATGCTAGCAATCTTACTTTGTCCCCCTCACAAAGTAATACAAAGAATTGGAATGAGTTATGTTCCTATGGGTCGGTATCGAATGCAAAATTGTGTTATGTACCCTATGGTGTAAAGTTGTACAAACTACCACATTTTTATTGCGTGCCCTGCAGTATGGACCAATTTTACATTCTCAGTCGTTTTACATGGCTTTCAGAGTTTTATGGAGAGACATTTTAATTTATGAATAGTGAAAAATAAGCCAGAAATTGAAGCCGAAACAAGCGGGGTTATGTAGCCCCACCCACCAACACACGCACACAGCCAAACAAACACCTAAATTGAGTGTTTTAATTTCCGAATATCTTGATAGGTTTTTTCAACGTTAACTCCTCGGTTGAATATTCCAATTTTGGACGGCTTCAATTTGACTTTGAACCAATGGTGCAGTTCACAAATGTCCAGGCCATGAATTATCCAAGAAAATACCCGTGTATTAAGTACATCCATCGCACCTCCAAAACGGAGCTGACTAAGCGGGTGGAACTTGTGCTATAGTTAATAGTTTTTTTTGCGCTTTTTAAAACGGACGCGAATGGCAGATACATTGATGTAGAGGGCATATACAGCAGTGATCTAGAAGGCGCTCTGGGCGGCCGTTGAGGTGACGCATAGGTGTTGGGCGGCAATAAGCCGCCGTGCCTTGGCCCTCCGTGGCTGGCTAGGCGGCTGGGTGGTCAAAGGCAGTCTAAGGTGGAGCCGGGAGGGCAAGGTGAGGTGGCCTGGCAGGCGCTCAAGCAGCGGCACGGCGCCTAGGTAGACACCAAGGACGCCTAGCGCGTGTATGCGGGGAAATAAAGAAGGGGAACAGAAATGCAACGCTTCATAACAAAGCCACGAGGGTTGCGAAGAGTACCTAGCGATCGAGCGAGAACATTTTCACTTCACGCTGCTGACCGCCATTCACCCTCTGCCTCGTCGGATTTGGCCGCACAACAACCGAGTGTAAGATCGAGGAGGCCGACTAGAGGGGGTGAATAGCCGGTCTAAAAATCTCTTCTAATTATCATTAACAATTCAAGACCTTTTCTATTTTTCTAAACCAAGTAAATAATACGGAAACCTAAATCAATTTGGTTCAGCACAAACAATACCTATATCAATTAAGTTCACCTAAGTGCACTAATAATTTTAGGCTATGTCAAGGTTTGCAATCGTAGTATGACAAGCAATCAATTTAATTCTATGTATGTAAATTTCTTGAATATAAATTGAGCACGAGGAAACAAACCACAATTGACACGGTCTCTTTTTACTATGGTAATCGGAGACTTGCCGGTCTCCCCTAGTCCACGTTGAGGTGAGCTCAAACTAATTAGACCGGCTCTACGAATTAAGCCTTCCACCTCAATTCTACTAGTGGTAGCTCTTTCCCCCTCCTGGTAGGTAAGCTCCAACCTTCACACTTCGCCGGGTCTTCTCACAACCTTATTTCAGGAGATCACCGCGTATGACGCCTTCAACGCCGTATAGGAGTCGGCAAACTCCAAGAGTAACAAGTCAAGCCCCTCGCTTGACTCTCACCACGTGCAACTAATGTACAAGCTCAAATGAACACCAAGTACAACTCTAAATGCAACGCATGCAATTTAGATCCCTTCTCCTTACTCACAAAATGCAACTCATGCACTACTGAGAGGAGGACCTCACACTAACTCAGGGGAGTGAAAATGAGTAAAATAACTACATCTCCAACTGGCTACAAGAGGAAATGCAACATAATGATTAAAGGCATCGATGAAAGACTTATATGGTTAGCTTAAGCATAAAGCAACATTTAAAGAAATACAGTAAATAGATTGAAATTGTTGAATTTAATAAAGTAAGTAAAATAAGTAATTATAATGAAATTAATACCGTTAGTGCAGGCTCCGACCAAACACTAACCTATCCACGGGCATCCCACCTGGACCATCTTTTCCAAAAACATCTCGTATGGACTCCATCCATCCATAAACTTTACAATCTCTCATGGATTCCATCTATCCATAAGGTTTTCATAAATCGTTTAGGAAAATAAAGTCTAATTCATGAAAAACTTTACTCATCATACCCATGACCGTGGGCACGGCTATCTAGGATAGATTATACACTCTGCAGAGGTTGTACAGCTTTACCCACAAGACATGACCATCCTGGATTGCCACGCGAGTTACACACTTCCTTAGGTGTGCGGCGAGGAGATCATGATAAGGTCTTTACAATGCAAAACCTTCAACCTAGCTAAGCCAACTCTAAGATTTCACCCCAGTAAGGAATCCACCAGACCGAAACCCCCTCTTGAGCCAAGTAAGACTTCACATGTCACACGCCACGCTCGCTTTCAACCTACAACATGACTCAGGTTGGGACTTCCAAATTAATTAGCCAGGACTATCTCATTACAGCCTTGTGGTTGTATGATAAGGCTTTGCAACAGTAGCTCGCAGACCGGTCCTTAATTGACTTAGGCTTAACCACATACCCCTTGCGCCCAACAGTCAACACTGTGTCTCCGAACAATAGTTCATGCCTGCACCCACCACCTAACAATTAATCTAAGTCTAAATCAGGTTTAATATTTTATTTCAAAATATTTTATAATCCTTCTTAACTCACCGAAGTCAAAAATACATTTGAAAACCTTATCATTTTATGTGAAAAGGTATCCCAAAACAAATATCATGTCTAAGCAGGTCTAAGCATTTGATATAAACTCTCTAGTCATTACTAGTGTACTAACTAGAGTTTTATTCTAGGGTGACAAGGTATCAAGGAATTCAATGTCAATGGAGGAATTAACAAGTAGGCAATAACTAGATTTGAAACTGAATTGAAATACGTTGAATAAAATTAAGCATGCAATACAATTTAAAACAACATGATCAAGAGTATGACTTGCCTTGCTCTGCAGTGGGGTGAGAGTCGTCGTCGTAAAGATCTCCCGATCGTCGTAGTCTGCACGTGAAAATAACCTGGCCGGCGGTGATCAAGAGTGGGCGCGGCCGGCGGCGTTCCTCCCCCTTCTTTTTCAGTGGCGGCTGGGGGCGCGGCCCCCCTGGCCGGCCTCGCGGCAGGGGGCGCGGCCCCCCTGGCCGGCGGCGCGGCCACCCAGGCCGGCCTCGCGGCAGGGGGCGCGGCCACCCTGGCCGGCAGCTCTGCTGCGGACGGTTCTGCTGCGCAAGCAAGGAGACGTGCTCCGTCGACCAACAAGAGGGCAAGGGATGATGAGGTATAAATTTCTCTTCCAATTTGTTCGCACCGTCTAAGTCCGTAGCTTTCTATATACTTTAGAGTTTAGATGCATTTCTTTTTTGTGAGTTTGTTTGATTATGATCAACTTGTATGAATTTTGGATTTGTGTAGTACTGATCTCCAATTTTGTAACATCCCAAAAATTTGAAATTTGAAAATGTGAAGATTTTGAATTATTTTACAATATATTTTATTGGAATTTAGATTTTATGGTGTTTTCCTGAATTTGGTTGAGGTTTCAAAATTTATGAACTCATAAAAGACAAAAACAAATATTAGTAATGCCATAAAAAGGAATATACAAATAATGGAAATTCGAAACATTAAATACGAATCTGAAAAGATGATCCAGTTGTTGGCCCAGCTCCTGGAGAGAACTCGCACATTGTTTCCTCTCTAGAACACACGCGAGACAATGGATCTTAACACAGGTTTTGGTGCTGCAAAAGACACAGCTTTTCCTTGCATTGCATTGCTTTCTATAGGAAATACATGCAGCCATTTATGCCCCCCAAACGTCGCCATGCAAAATTGAAGAAAAAACTGCCTCCACTACTGCACGCATAACTCCATGCACTTAACAAACACAAACTGAAGAATAACTCATGCATTTAACCTTTCCTAACACCTCCATGCAGCTAAATGAAGTAAAGGCTAAAACAAACCCATGTAGACCGTTTCTCACGGCTTAATAACTCAAAGTAAATACTAAATCAAGATTAATTTCTAACACCAATATAAGAAGGGAGAAATCTAAGTTTTTGAAAATAATGGCATAAATGGCAACAAAAATAAATAAATAAAACACAAACGTATATACATGTACATATGCATATATGTGCACAAAGAACTTAGAGCAAAACATAAAAGTGTATATGTATATACCCTAGAATAAACATAAAAGAAATATAAATATATATACACATATATATGTATATAAAATGAATAAGTAATTAAATAGAATAATATATATAAAGGAAAAGAAAAAAAAAAGAAAGCCTTGCGGCCGGCCGAACCGGCCCAGCCGGCCGCCCCTGTCCCCCTTTCTACCTCCCCCAACCCATCATGACTCTCTGGTCATCTGTCTTCTCCCAGCCGAAAGCAACACAAAACCATTTCATTTCTCTCACGCCACCTCTTCTCTTCAACAGAAACCCACTTCTAGTCATGAGGCCAACACTTTTGTACATATCCATTTCTTTACCTTCTCCCCTTCCAATCCCTTTCAAGAACCTCAAATCACCCAATGCATGTTATATGGTAGCGTTCCTCGTCTCGAGAGCTTTCCAATTCTGTGATTAGTTTTCACATGCAAGTTTGTTTGAGAATTTTTGAAGAAAGGGGAGGAATAGAAGCTTGGTTAGGAAAGAGGAGGCAACTCGCTGGCGGGAGGTGCAGCGATGGCAGCTCCATGCGGCTTGCGGGCCAGCAGCGGCAGCGCCATGGCAACAAGGCTGAGGCGGCGCGCCAGCGCGCAAGGGAGCTGAGGAGCAAGCGGCAGCCATCGGTGGCCGACGCCCAGCGCACGGTGCCCAGACGGCACGACGTCGGCTACAAGTCGAGGGCGCGGCCAGGCGATGTCCGAAGGCGCAGCAGCAGTAACTCGCATGCAGTGGCAGCACCATGGGGAGCAGGACAGCAGCCGCATGGCGCTGTCCATAGGTGCGGCCAGCATGCATGGCGCGATGTCGTCTTGGGGCGGTCGAGGCGAGGCCCGTGGCGCGGCTTGGCCTCGTGCGCTGCCGACGACGGCTTGGTGACGCGGCTCCGAGGCCGAGCTGAACGTGCAAGTGGCAAGGCGTCGCGGGGCAGTGAGGCCGAGCCAAGCATGCAAGCAGCCGGCGCATGCATGCACACAGCGCAGCGTGGCTCGGAGCGGCTCAACGACACGGCGTCAAGACGCCATGGACGCGAGGGCGAGGTGCTGCCCAGTGTCTTCGTACGGCATGGCGCAACAACGCGATGCCAAGGCTGAGGAACCGGCAGAGAACGAGGCGCATGCATGCGACGGCCATGCATGCAGCGGTGAGGCGGCCCGAGTGAGGCGAGGTGGTATGGCGTGTCGCGCTTGAGCGCGGCGTCGGCAAGGCGGCTCCTAGAGCGTGGGCGAGAGCCACGACGACGATGCGGAGCGGGGCGTGGATGCAGATATGGACAAGCTCGGCCAACCCCATGATGCCCAGTTGGACACTGGCGCTGGCCGCTGAAGGCTCTCACTGTGAGGATCCGAGTTTGAATCCCCTCTTTGCACCTTTTTATCTTTATTTTTACTCTTATTAATCCATTTCAATTAAAGAAAAATACTTTGGTTAAATGTTCAAATTATAATTAACATATATGCCCTAGCATGTCATCATTAAAACAAATTCCCTTAATAGATTTAATTAAGTAGCTATACTAATATATAACCCTGTATGACAAGTTTGCTAGGTAAATAAATTTTAATTAAAGCTAAGCCAAATGACAACTAAAATGATATATATACATATATCTATATATGTACAAATGAGAGGTTAGAGAGATGCGGATGGCATGTGTGCAATTCACTAGTAAAAATAACCAAACAACTTTGCGGTCACCGTAGAGCCTACTAATATATATGTATATATGTTATCGTTAATATACCGCCAGTCATGAAATCTTAGATAGTAACATTAGTTAATAATGATGATAAGATGAACTCCTGTATAGCAGGCTCTACTTGTAAAAGGATAAAATATCGAGTATCAGTAGTTTTCAGAGAGCACTTAAATTAAAAGGTCAAAACAATATACAAATGCTAAGAATATAGGCGATAAGATTAACTCGATACGCAAAGATTTACAAATATTACTTATATATAAATGTAAATCATGTGCCCTGAACATTACTACTCGACAAAATACACCAATTCATAAGAATACCCTAACTCATGGAACTTCCTTGATAAATACAGGAATAATAAAAGAGATTATTAATAAAAGATCAAGTTATCGTATTCTACCACCAACCTCACAACAAATCATCCTAATCACTCATAATGAAGCTAAATTGAGTTTACTTGGATTTATTTGGATCTTTTGAGTTATTTGCCTTTATTTGAATTCAGTTGCTTAGCACGTAATTAGAAATTGGAGTCCGGAAGATTCTATGGATCAAGCAAGACCGAGATTGATGAAAACCCGGAATTAAAGATCATCGTATGAGACAACTTCGTGTGAGTTCAAGACCGCGGTAAACCGCGCCAGGCGAGTCAACACTTTGATCATATTGAACCCAGCATTTCAAAGCTATTTCCTTTTAAATTATCAACTTGCATGCTACTATTTCATGAAATATGATATGTTTGATTTCAGCAAGTTAGATATACCCTGTTATTGCTATTGTGAATTATTCTCCTTGCCATACTTGGAAATGTGAACCTTGTCGCCATAGTAATAATTAACTTATGATTTCACAAATTAGGTCCCTATGACATGCTTAGGAATGCTAGATACTTGGGGTGACACTAATGCCCCAAGGAAAACCTTTCAAACTATTATGAACTTAATGAAAAGCTTATGGTGTGATGCCATAAGTCACATATGGTGCGATGTCGTATGTAGTGTTGGTGCGATGCCGACACTTAGCGTATGGTGCGATGTCATACGCAACCCTTGGTGCGATGCCGAGGGTTAACTTATGGTGCGATGCCATAAGGATTGTTGGTGCGATGCCAACAATAAGCATATGGTGCGAAGTCATATGCCGCCCTTGGTGCGATGCCAAGAGGCAACTTATGGTGCGATACCATAAGGATTGTTGGTGCGATGCCAACAATAAGCATATGGTGCGATGTCATATGCCGCCCTTGGTGCGATGCCGACACTTAGCGTATGGTGCGATGTCATACGCAACCCTTGGTGCGATGCCGAGGGTTAACTTATGGTGCGATGCCATAAGGATTGTTGGTGTGATGCCAACAATAAGCATATGGTGCGATGTCATATGCCGCCCTTGGTGCGATGCCAAGAGGCAACTTATGGTGCGATGCCAACAATAAGCATATGGTGCGATGTCATATGCCGCCCTTGGTGCGATGCCAAGAGGCAACTTATGGTGCGATGCCATAAGGATAATTGGTGCGATGCCAACTATAAGCGTATGGTGCGATGTCATACGCCGCCCTTGGTGCGATGCCAAGAGGTAACTTATGGTGCGATGCCATAAGGTTAGTTGGTGTGATGCCAACATGATTACATGAATTATTACAACTAATGGTTTAAAAATGTGGTTTCAAATCTGCTAGGTCATAAGGAATTTTAGTAATTGTATTCAAAAGCACTCTTTGGCAAACAAAATAGCCCTATGCCTTTCCATTGACAAGCCATGCATGTTATATATTTGCATTCTGTATGTTGGCTTGCGGAGCACGGGGTTGGAGTGCTCACACTCGCTTTTGCGACAGAATTCCGGATCAGGAATCAAATCACCTCGCTTCAGCAATACTTTTGGATCATGATGGCGAAGAAGATGAAGATGTCAAGAACTAGGCTGCGAACCTCCAGTTGGCTGCCTGTGGGCATGTCCTGAAGGTCCCACCTGTGTGCTTCGTTCTTCCGCTGCTGCAATTTAATGATTTCAGCCAATCGGCCCATGAGTAAGTCTAATATTATATTTACGCTTCCGCATGATATTTACTTTGATATTCAGAAGTGTAATCTGTGAGCACTATCTACTGATCCAGGGAATAGTGCAGTAAAATCACAGTGGATTTGGATTGAAAAATCCGGGTCCGACAAATTTGATGTAGCTGTTTTTAATGATTCATACATTGAAATTCATATAGTAAAAGTGAAACCAAGATAGCAGCTATCTTGTGGTGGATGTCATAACATCACAATTATGAAGCACTCTTACAAAACACCAGTCTTAACATCAGCCATTGTGGACATTCTAGTAGATATAAGCCCAAACATAGCTACTAGCTAGTAGTAATGTTTTGCAGTCAACACAAAAAGCAACGTCCACTGACACAAAAAAGCTGAAATGTGGAATTCACAGTATCATATAGATCCATTTGCAAACTAAGGCTTCTCACCACGGATCCTCCTAGCAAGTTGAATATCTTTGAACATGATGGTCACATGCTTGGCATGGATAGCACACAGATTGGTGTCTTCAAAGAGACCCGCCAGATATGTTCTGCTGCCTCCTCCAAAGCAAGCACCACCTGGCTCTGGAGATGCATGCCTGCATAATGCCTGAAACTATTGTGATATACCAAATATATTGTGATATCTACCTAGATAAAAACCCACCAAGGACATCAACGACTAGTGGCATGGGGTTTTTGCTAGAGACATGGCGCACTCCGGGGGAATGCCATAGTCAACTTCGTATGAGCAATGAAATATTCTTTGACCTTCATGGTTTATTGGTGGAGAGGTACGGGCTACAACCATCATTGCATATGACTACCTATGAGAGCCTAGGCATGTTTTTATTTACATGTGCTGGAAATGAGTCGAGTCGAAAAGTTCAAAATCGATTCAAGCATTCAGGTGAAACTATTACTAGGAAATTTGACGAGGTTCTTAACTCTTTGATGGCCATGGCAAAGGATTTCATTAGACCTAGAGATCCCAATTTTCCTACGGTTCATAGGAGGATAAGAGATGATAGACGAGCGTATCCACATTTTAAAGATTGCATTGATGCTCTAGATGGCACACATATTCGTGTTTCTCTTCCACCCGATGAACAAGTGAGGTATATTGGGAAAACAGGGATAGCCATTCAAAATGTCTTAGCAGTTTGTGATTTTGACATGCGGTTCACATATGTGTCCACGGGTCAACCGGGAGCTATGCATGACACAAGTGTGCTATACAATGCAATCAATGTGGACGAAAAATTCTTCCCACATCCTCCACAAGGTAATATGAATGAATAATTGGTCATTTAGTCACTTTTGTCATGATAGCAAATAATCACTTTTATTGTTTTCACCATGTGTAGGTAAATACTATGTTGTCGATGCCGGATATCCTAATCGGCCCGGCTATCTAGCTCCTTACAAGGGTGAAAGGTATCATATGCCGGAGTGACATAGAGGTATGGAACCCAAAACACCAAAGGAAAAATTCAATCGCATTCACTCATCTATTCGAAATGTTATTGAGAGGTCTTTTGGAGTTTTGAAAATGAAGTGGCAAATTCTATACAAGATGCCCAACTACCCAATGTAAAAGCAAAAAATGGTTGTTGTTGCTTGTATGTCCCTTCACAATTTCATTCGTGAGCATAATAGTAAAGATTCGGACTTTGCTCGTTTCGATCGTGATCCTCATTTTGTCCCAACAATACCGGAAAGGTATAACCGATATGCAGTTACATCGGATGGTTCTACTTCGGAAGCCAATGCCGCCACTATGGATGTATTTCGTGATGACTTGGCCACCGCTCTTGCTCTTGCTTGGAATTAGTATGTAATGGAACACTAGTCTTCATTTAATCTTTAGTTATTTTTATGTATGGACAATCGCAATAGTGTTGAGACGTCTCTTTCTGCTTTATCACTCTCCGTTTGCCCTTGTTTCATTTGTCCCATGGAGCTTGTAGTTGCAGCCTATCACCACCTAAACTGCATCATTATTCCTTCCTGTTTCATTTGTGTTCTTGACTTCTTGTGATGCTTTCTTCCAGAGAAAGATTCACATTTTGATTCTCCAAAGCTTGGAGTTCTTGCCATTTCTGGCAGTCTGTTTAAGGACTAATAAACATGGTTTAGCAATCATAATGTGATGATAGCAATCTGGAGCCTTACAAGCAAAAACGTGTGATTGAAAAGAAAAGAAGTTAGGGAACTTGCAACATCAAGCTGAAACTCTTGATCTCCAGAAAATTTTAGCGAGACTTTTCAGGAGAAAAAAAGGTGGCCTCACAGCTAACCCGATTGCTGTTTTGTCTCGCAAAAACTTTGGCTGCCCAGTGAGCTACGAATTCTCACGCATATTCTCAAGAAAGAGTCTGCGGAACAAAACACGTGTGCTATATGAAAAAATATATATATCACACAACCCAAGGGCAAAACAGGCCATTTCCACCAAAAACTTAGTTTTGTGGATCTGGAACTGCTGTGGAAGCCAAACAGTTTGTCCAGCTCCATGGTGGGATCCCAGATTCACGGTGGAGCTGCTCTACGGTGGATCTGGTGCTCCAGATCTGATTTTTCAGAGTTGGAGCTCTCCCAAACAGGCCTGTTTGGCAGAGCTCCACCAGCTCCAGATCCACCTAAAAGGTGGATTTGGAGCTGGATTCACCGTGGAGCAGCTCCATCGTGGATCTGGGATTCGTCAAAGTGTTTGGTACAACTCCACCTCCCTCTCTATCTCACTTACACCTGGGCCCCACGCGCCAGTGGGCAAAATGAAAAAAAACCCCGGCCGGCGCAGGCGCGGCCGGCGGGCGCGGCCCCGGGCGGCGCAGGCGAGGCGCATGGCGGAGGCGGGGAGGCGGCGCCGGCCCGGGAGGAGGCGGGGGAGGCGGCGTCGGCCCGGGGGGAGGCAGGCGGACGCGGGGAGGCGGCGTCGGCCCGGGGGGAGGCAGACGGACGCGGGGAGGCGGCGCCGGCCCGGCGGGAGGCGGACGCGTGGAGGCGGCGCCGGCCCGGGAGGAGGCGGGGGAGGCGGACGCGGGGAGGCGGCGCCGGCCCGGGAGGACGCGGGGGAGGCAGGCGGACGCGGGGAGGAGTGGAGACGGGGGAGACGGGGAGGCTCGGTCGCGAGAAAGAACAAAAAAGAATGAACCGTTTTTTGTGTAACCAGTGGCAGTGGTGGGTAATGTTCCCCAACTCCACCAAATTTGAGTTGGTGAAGCACCCCTTGAGGTGCTCCACCAAATCCATGAATCTGGGGGTAGATTCACTGTTTTCGTGGAGCAGATCCATGGTGAAGCTGCTGGAGGTAGAAGTGTTTGGCTAATAAAATTGAATCTGAATCTATTTTTTGTGAATCTGAAGTTGGTGGAGCTCTGCCAAAGAGGCTCAAAGACTGGAGTGTTCTCTGGGCGATACATGTGCTGGACGGGGCAGAGCGTCCGATACATGTGCCCGGAATGCCCATCAGGCCTGGACACGTGCACGCCCCACGCTCCGTGATCACGGCCGTCCAAATATGCCCGCACACGATCCAACGGCCAGAATCCAACGAGGTTTTGCCCGCGGGCTACAAATAGCGCTCCTTCCCTTTTTCGCTCTCCTTAGGCTGCAGTTGGGCGCCAGCCAGCCCTCGACCCTTATCAAACCCTAACCCAAAAAATCATAAAAATCCGAAAAAAAAAACAAATCCTTGGATCGGAGATGGCGGCGCAGGCGCAGGCCACGAGCTCCGCGTCGGAGGGCGGCTCCCCGGCGGCTGCGGCGTTCCCGGCGACGTCTCTGTACGTGGGGGACCTCGACGTCAGCGTGCAGGACGCGCAGCTCTTCGACGTGTTCGCCCAGGTCGGCCCCGTCGTGTCGGTGCGCGTCTGCAGGGACGTCAGCACGCGGAGGTCGCTCGGTTACGCCTACGTCAACTACAGCAACCCCACCGATGGTGAGAGAACTCCCCCGTCTCCGATCCCTCCGCTGGTCGATTTATTTTTGCGCGGCTAGGGTTTCGATCGAGTTCGTTTTTAGGCGTCTAGGGTTTTGAGCGGTCTGATTTGGGGCGGTTAGGGTTTTACGCGGTTTTGTCGATCGGTGGCTACTGTTGGTGTTCATGGAGGCGGGGCTGTTAGTGTTCTGATGTCCGGTTAGGGCGTGATGTCCTGTTTTTCTAGGCAGTTATGGTTTCGATGGTCGACGAACAGTTTCAGGACAGAAGTTGTTATCTTTTACAATAAAAAATGTTGTTCTATATCACTTGATTTGGAGGTTTAGGACTGTTGCTGCTCACTTTGATGTACTGGTTTCCTGTATTGGTATTTTCCAGCGGGTTTGTGGATGTCCACAAATACAGAGAACCTTAAAATTGTGAAGCATACATTGTGATAAAATTAATTTAGTTGATGTAAGTCTATGTTTAGGGGAGGCATATGTTTACCCTATGCATGCATTTAGTTGCTCCGCTCCCATAAAGGTAATATAGAAATCTGGATGTATATATCATGATTTCTGATTTGTGAAATAGTAATTGATGTTGTCCTGGTAGTTTGTACGATTAAGAAATTGTTTCCATGACATGGAGATGTTACGACTGATTGTTGTCTGTAACTTTCTCCTTAAGGTATATCTATTCCTTTTCTTATAGAGCCATGTGCATGCGTCTTCTTGCTTTGTCTGTAAGGTTTTTATTTTTTTAATAACTCTGCTTCCTTTTTAGCGGTTTTGTACTGATATTGAGGTATCTTGCAGCTGCACTGGCGCTGGAAATGCTCAACTACACTCCTATCAATGGGAAACCTATCAGGATAATGTATTCTAACCGTGACCCCAGCTTGCGCAAGAGTGGCACAGCAAATATATTTATTAAGGTGTGCTTGCATATTCTGAATGCTATTGTTGACTTGTTGGTTTTGCTGCCTGACTTCCTGACTTTCATGTTTACAGAATCTTGACAAGTCAATAGACAACAAAGCTTTGTATGATACGTTCTGTGTGTTTGGAAACATTCTTTCGTGTAAAGTCGCAACAGATGCTTCTGGAGAATCAAAGGGCCACGGCTTCGTTCAGTTTGAGCACGATGAGGCTGCTCAGGCTGCTATTGAGAAACTCAATGGGATGCTCATGAATGACAAGAAGGTGTATGTTGGGCCTTTCATTCGTAAGCAGGAGAGGGATAACACTCCAGGCAATGTCAAGTTCAATAATGTTTTTGTAAAGAACCTATCTGAGACTACGACTGAAGATGACTTGAAGGAAATCTTTGGAAAATTTGGAACCATAACTAGTGCTGTTGTAATGCGGGAGGCAGACGGAAAATCCAAGTGTTTTGGATTTATAAACTTTGAAAATCCAGATGACGCTGCCCAGGCTGTTCAAGAGTTGAATGGTAAGAAATTTAATGATAAGGAATGGTATGTTGGAAGAGCACAGAAGAAGTCGGAAAGAGAGATGGAACTGAAAGAGAAGTCTGAAAAGAACCTTCAAGAGGCAGCAGATAAGTATCAAAACAATAACTTGTATCTGAAGAACTTGGATGATAGTATCGATGATGATAAGTTGCAGGAACTTTTTGCTGAGTTCGGCACTATTACTTCCTGCAAGGTTTGTTTAAATTTTCACCTACTGATGCATACATGACTTTATGCTTTCAATTTCTGTTACTAATTGAAACTATGTCATAGGTCATGCGGGATTCTAATGGTGTTAGCGCAGGCTCTGGATTTGTTGCTTTTAAATCTGCTGAAGATGCTTCCCGAGCTGTAAGATGGTTTTGTAATCTTTGTACATGATATTTAGTGTCTTGTTGTTTATTTTTCTTTCGGTGATTTCTCCCATGTAGCTTGCCGAAATGAACAGCAAGATGGTTGGCAGCAAACCACTTTATGTTGCACTTGCACAGCGCAAGGAAGACAGGAAAACAAGGCTGCAGGTAAGAATCTTTGCTGGGTGAAATGTTGTTCTGCCTGATTGTCAGTTTTTCATGGTTCTCTTATCATCCATATTTGATGTAGAATTTCTCGTTATATGGAGAGTGTTTTCTCACCTAGTTTGTGAAGAAATCATATTCAGATGCAAATATTTTTATATGTATAACACTGCAGATTTGCTATCTGATTGCACCCATTATTTAATTTATGATGCAGTGCTTTTTCATGATACTAATTTGTAGTAGGCTAGTAACTATATTTTTCTGAGATGTCTTAATATGCTATTGCAATATAAATATTTTAGATTATCAATAGAATTGCTGGGCTTAAGTGAAATTTTCGACTCACATGACTTGTATGCTTTTCTATTATAGTGTTTGTGTGCTGTAGTATGATGTCAATCACTAATGTTGCTGTTTGTTGCAGGCACAATTTTCACAATTGCATCCTGTTCCAATGGCCCCTTCAGTTGGACCTCGCATGCCCATGTTTCCTCCTGGTGTTCCTGGAGTTGGCCAGCAACTGTTTTATGGTCAGCCACCTCCAGCATTTATCAACCCTCAGGTTAGTAGTGTTTTAATGTTTATGACGTATATATGGTTTGTCATCTAGTGAAATATAAAGTTGCATTCAGTAACATTATTATGTCCTTTTGGGCTTTTCATGTAACCATATGCATAAGAGGCATAATGTAAGCTCTTTCTCACTCGTCTTACTCCTGACCCATGCTTTCATGTGTGTGCCATTGTTACTAAGCTACCAGTCTGCTTTCCTACCAATCAACTTATGCAAGGCATTGCTGTTTCTTAGTTGCCATTAATCCTACTGTTCCAACTGCCAGTCTTAGCTGGAAAAAAATCTTGCTCTAGGGCACTTGTAAGATATAGGTGGACACAGCTAAAGGTATTTTTTGTTTGTTTTGAGGAACAGGTTGGTCCTAAGATATAGGGTGGGTTCGTTTGCACTTGACTTTGTCTTTGGCTTATGTTTGCTACAGTAACTAGCTTTCAAACGATGTTTTTTTTCAAGATGGTGTCTACAGGTAGATCGTAGTATAAAATGTACCGAGTTCAATTATACGGGCTAAAATCGCATGCACTATTTCTCTCTGCGTACCGCCTCTCACGAACAATCCAGAATTCAAAGATTTCAGCTATAAGCCACAGCTTCAGGCTCACTACAGCTTGTTTTTCCCTAGCTCCACCTCACTACAGCTTCAAGCGTACTCTGATGCGATCTGGGCTAGTGATCCTTCTGATCGTCATTCTCTTTCTGTTTACTGTGTTTTTCTTGGTTTCTCCTTGATTGCTTGGAAGACAAAGAGGTAGACTGCAGTTTCCTGTTCGAGTGCAGAGGCTGAGTTGAGAGCTATGGCAGCAGTGACAACAGAGATTACTTGGTTGAGGTGGCTACTTGCAGGCTTTGGTGTACGTTAAGGAGACCTACGGCACTTATGTTTGACAGTACATGTGCTATCAGTATTGCTCGTGATCCATTGAAGCATGAGCTAAGTACATTAAAGTGGATGATTCATACACTCGTTCACAAGTGCAAGAGGGAGCATTTGCTCTACAGTTTGTGCCATCAGAGTTATAGCTTACTGACTTCACGAAGTCCCAAACTAGAGTACAACATTTATTTTCTCTCTCAAAATTCAATATGTGTGATCCACCATGAGTTTGAGGGGGGTGTTAAGGATAGAATAGGATTGTTATTCGTTTTACTTATATACCTTGGTTTTCTTATCTGTATATGGTATATTCTTCTGTATATCCCCTTGTACTCTGTATATATATTACCCTTTAGGCCTCATGGATATACACACAATATTCATAACAACTATGATATTTAAGAGGTACTGCTGTTGTTATAGGCGTGGGCTTTGGGCCCAGCCGGGTTATTATTAGGAATTAGAGATTGGTTTCTATTTGAGTTAGAGATTGGTTTTCTTGTATTAGAGATATAGTTAGAGATATGATTGGAGTTAGATTACATCTGTTAGGGGGAGCCATCTATATAAGAGGGCTACCGCATGCTATTGGAAGGAATCAGAGAAATATTATAGTCTTCCTCCTCTAGAGTCTCCCTCTCTCTCTCTCTACGCCGATGCCATCCGGCTATCTTGGTGGTGTTTATCCCGCATGAACTAAGGTTCATAACAACTGTTATTCCAAATCTTGTTTGGTTTGAGGAATTGGTTCATCATTATACCATTCCCTATTCTCCATGACTACAACATAATAGAAAACGAGAAATAAGGTGTTGTCACAAGAATTATTGGATAACATCATGGTGGATCAATCCATCCTAGGATTGATGCCATTACTTAGATCAAGTATGCAAATAGTAGCTTATATCAGCCTTAAATATGCTTTGGTCTGATAGTGGATACAAAGTAACGAAGGTTGTGCTGTTGCTTGCTATTTTACTGTCCTAGCTGTACTTTATGTTATTTATGAAGCACATTTTCTAGTGCTAGAATAACATGGTATATGGAAAGTTAAATGGATTGCCTCCACCTTAAATTTAAGACATTGGATTGCCTCCACCTTAAATTTAAGACATTGTAGGATTAACTCAATTTTACGGTTGATGCTCTTTTATTTTTGCTGTTGATTCCTTCACCTTAGATGTGCGCAGCTGTTCTCCTAATTTCCTTGTTTTCTGGAGATCACTTGTCACTGCTTATCTCCTTTATTGGTCTTAAGTAAAATTTGTTGTTTGTTATGCGTTCTTGACGTATAAGCTTGTTTATGCATAGAATGACAGAACAAGCCAGTAGAAAAAAAAAATATGTTGCACTATGCTGTTATATAATTGACTGATAAATTGGCATTCGGCAGTTTCAACATTGCACTACTGTTATGGATACTTATTGGGGTAAGCATTACAGGAGAAGAAGCCAACAGTTAGCCAAATCCAATTAGGATTCGGGGCTCCTTCCAGGCTACGAATCCAGTTCCCATACGGCATAACCGTTGGGAAAGCTTGCGTATCTCTTAGAGAGGAATTGGTTTAGGAGTCGGTTTCATCAAGAGTCGAACTGGTTTAGGAGTCGGTCTGAGAAGAGAAGGTTGTAAGCTATATATGTATATCTCCTGCGCTTAGACAGGAGGTAACAAGAAATAAAGAATCTCTTCTTATCAAACCCTAATTCCCTTTGGGTGAGTGTCAGCCACGGCAGAGCAAGGAGGCTCTCGCCGGCAAGAGGCAATCACTACCCCATCTATCCAGCCCTACAACCTGAGACCAAGAGCCCAGATACACAACAGATTGGTATCAGATTCCATGGCAGCAGAAGCTCTCACCGCGGAGTTACGCGACATGAAGGAGATCCTGAAATCAATACTGAAGCGACAAGATGAACAGGCTACTGCGCAGGCGAACCTTGAAGCAGCGGTCGTGGCCATCGAAGGGCGCGTTTCTTCCCCAATACAGGAGACCAATTCAGCAAATTCGTCCATACGACGACCTACAGATGATCCGCCTACGGCTCCAACTCCAGGGCGGTTCTACAAGGTGGATTTTCCGCTCTTTGAAGGCAAGTCTGATCCACTGGAATGGTTAGCTCGTTGTGAGCAATTCTTTAGGGGTAATCGAACGCTTGAGGAGGAAAAAGTCTGGTTGGCCACATACCACATGACGGGAATCGCAGCTCAGTGGTATTACAAATTGGAGCGTTCGGAAGGGATTCCCACTTGGGCCCGATTTCAGAACTCCTGTCGTCTGCGATTTGGACCTCCTTTCCGATCAAATCCAGTGTCTGAACTTGCCCTTTTGCGTCAGTCAGGGACGGTTGAAGATTATGCACAGAATTTCTATCGGGTGCTGTGTCGTGCTGATGATCTCTCACCTGAGCATGAAATTGGATTGTTCTTGGCGGGGTTGGGCGATCTTATCAAATCTGATGTGGAGCTGCAGAACCCATCTTCCTTGGATACTGCAGTAAGTCTAGCCAAAGCTGCTGAGAGACATTACAAATTACTCTACAATTCCGGATTGGTGAATCGACAACCTTATTCCAGTGCCCTGCCTTCGGCCACAAAGTTTAATCCAGCACAGCGAACATCACCGATTCAGAGCAAACCTCCCGATATTCCTCTGCTTACAGCACCACCAACAGGAACGTCAGCTCCACCTCAGAGGACCTTTCGACGCCTCACTCCAGCAGAGATGGCTGACCGTCGACAGAAAGGCCTTTGCTTCAATTGTGATGAGCAATTCACACGAGGTCATCGTTGCAAGCGATTGTATTGGATTGAGATACTGGATGAAGACGACATGGTAGAGGATTGTCTTGAGGATTCCAAACCTCAGATTTCTCTCCACGCTTTGACTGGCATATCTTCAGGGAATACTATGCAACTAACAATCTTCATCAATCAACACAAGCTCTGCGCTTTGGTAGATTCGGGATCTACTCACAACTTCATCAATATTGAAGCTGCTCAATTGGCCGCTATTCCCCTGCACCAGCGGACAGGTATCAATGTGGCAGTAGCCAACGGTGACAGAATACCGTGCCCGGGCTTTTGCCCATCCCTGCCATTCACCGTTGGCCAGGACGAATTCTCCATCAACTGCTACGGTCTCTCACTGCAAGGGTTCGACGTAATCCTGGGAGTTCAATGGCTCCGGACACTAGGTCCAATCCTATGGGACTTTTCCAAGTTGTCCATGTCCTTCTGGCATCAGGGACGCCAAGTTCAGTTGCGAGGAACACCACAGCGACCATCTGGCCGCCTGTTTGCGATCACTGAACATCCCAAGGAATTACTACCTGCTCTTTTGTCGGATTTTCAAGAGATCTTTCAGCAACCTTCTGGTTTACCCCCGCAACGATTTTTCGACCATCGTATTCATCTATTCCCAGGGTCTCAACCAGTAGCAGTTCGGCCTTATCGTTACCCCCATCACCACAAAGACGAAATTGAAAAACAGTGCGCGGAGATGCTATCCCAAGGGATTATCCGTCCCAGCACTTCTCCCTTCAGTTCGCCGGTGATATTGGTCAAAAAGAAGGATACATCTTGGCGCCTTTGTGTGGACTATCGGGCACTTAACTCCCAAACAGTCAAAGACAAGTTTCCCATACCAGTCGTGGATGAGCTATTGGATGAATTGAAGCATGCCAAATACTTCACAAAACTGGATTTGAGGTCCGGCTATCACCAGATCCGAATGCATCCAGAAGATATCCACATGACAGCTTTTCGAACGCATCATGGCCATTTTGAGTACTTGGTGATGCCCTTTGGCCTGTCTAATGCCCCGGCAACCTTCCAAGCGATTATGAATGCAATCCTTCAACCATATCTTCGCAAGTTCGTGCTGGTTTTCTTCGATGATATCCTGATATTCAGCCCATCCTGGTCGGAACACTTGTGCCACATTCGAACAGTCTTTGACCTCCTTCGCCATCAGCAATTCTTCCTTAAACAGTCCAAGTGTTCCTTTGGCACAGACTCAGTTTCATACTTGGGTCACGTAGTATCCTCTGATGGCGTTTCCATGGACCAATCAAAGGTACAGGATATTCAACACTGGCCGGTTCCCAAAACTCCACGCCAACTGAGAGGGTTTTTAGGCCTCGCAGGCTACTATCGTAAGTTCATCCGCCATTTCGGTGCTATCGCTGGTCCCCTCACGAAATTGCTCGCCAAAGACGGATTCCGCTGGTCCAGAGAAGCGGATGAGGCTTTCACAACTTTGAAAGAAGCTCTCTGCGCGCCATCTTTTCTGACCCTACCAGATTTTACACAGCCGTTCATTGTCGAATGCGATGCTTCAGGCAGTGGCATTGGCGCTGTTCTACATCAAGGTGCAAAACCAATTGCGTTTTTCAGCCAAGCAATTCCTCCTCACCACGCCAAGCTAGCAGCTTATGAACGAGAACTCATTGGCCTGGTCAAAGCAGTTCGTCACTGGAGGCATTATCTTTGGGGCAAGTCATTCATTGTCCGAACGGACCACTACAGTCTAAAATATCTGTTGGATCAGCGCCTCAATACAATTCCACAACACCATTGGGTTAGCAAACTCTTTGGATTCGATTTCCACATCGAATTCAAATCAGGGCAGACAAACACGGTCGCTGATGCCTTGTCTCGGCGAGATGAAAACATATTTATAGCAGCCATCTCCATGCCAGACTTTCAACTCCTCGCACAACTGAAGGAAGAAATCGCATCCCTGCCGGAAATTCAGAAGCTACACAGTCAGTGGGCAGCCCACGAGCTCCCTCCATTGTGGTCTATCGTTGATGGCTTCTTCCTATACAAAGGCCGAATTTTTGTGCCAGCCTCTTCAGCTTTCATCCCTCAGCTTTTGTCGGCCTATCACACGATTGGTCACGAAGGGATTCAAAAGACTCTGCACCGCATCCGACGAGATTTCTATATTCCCCAACTCAAACAACGAGTTCACGACCATGTTACATGCTGCACCACTTGTCAGCGCAATAAGGTGGATCATCTTCACCCAGCTGGACTGCTACAACCTCTCCCAATTCCGCATCAAATTTGGTCTCATATTTCCATGGATTTCGTTGATGGCTTTCCACGCGTTCACGGTAAATCAGTCATATTGACAGTGGTGGACAGATTCTCCAAATACGCGCACTTTGTTCCGTTGGCACATCCGTATACAGCTCAATCGGTGGCTCATGCGTTCTTTGAAGCCATCGTGCGACTTCACGGGTTTCCTGAATCCATTGTCAGCGATCGCGATACAATCTTCACTAGCAATTTCTGGAAAGAACTCTTCCAGCTAGCCGGCGTCTCCCTCGACATGACATCCGCCTTCCATCCGCAAGCTGACGGCCAAAGTGAGGTGGTGAACGAACAGTCGAAATGTACCTCCGTTGTCTCAGCGGGGATCGACCACGCGATTGGGTCCGCTGGCTTCCCTGGGCAGAATTTTGTTACAACACCTCCTACCATTCAGCTCTACGTTGTACACCATTTCAGGTTGTCTATGGGCGATCTCCACCGACTTTAATCCCTTACAAAGAAGGATCCACTAACATCCAGGCGGTCGATGACATGCTCCAGTCCAGGGATGACTTCCTGACAGATATCAGAGCTCGTTTAGTACAAGCACAGCAGCGCATGAAGGACTTCTACGACAAACACCACAGAGAAGTTGTCTTCGAAGTTGGACAATGGGTTCTGCTCAAACTACACCATCGTCAGGCAGTGGGTATCACCTCCAAACTATCCAAGCTATCTCCAAAATACTACGGGCCGTATCAGATCATCAGCCGCGTGGGTCAGGTGGCTTACAAACTCAGACTTCCCCCAGCAACTCGTCTTCACAACGTGTTCCATGTGGCTTTTCTCAAGCAATTCAATGGCTCCCCTCCGGCCGCGCCACCAGCCCTTCCGAACATACTTCATGGGCGTGTCTTACCCACTCCAGAACGGATTGTGCGCTCTCGGCTTCATAGAGATAACTGGGAGGTTTTGGTTCAGTGGGTTGACCACTCTGCAGCAGATGCGTCTTGGGTTCCTTTAACAGACTTCCAACGGCAATACCCAAATTTTCAGCTCGAGGACGAGCTGTTTCCTCAGGGGGGGGGGGAAATGTTATGGATACTTATTGGGGTAAGCATTACAGGAGAAGAAGCCAACAGTTAGCCAAATCCAATTAGGATTCGGGGCTCCTTCCAGGCTACGAATCCAGTTCCCATACGGCATAACCGTTGGGAAAGCTTGCGTATCTCTTAGAGAGGAATTGGTTTAGGAGTCGGTTTCATCAAGAGTCGAACTGGTTTAGGAGTCGGTCTGAGAAGAGAAGGTTGTAAGCTATATATGTATATCTCCTGCGCTTAGACAGGAGGTAACAAGAAATAAAGAATCTCTTCTTATCAAACCCTAATTCCCTTTGGGTGAGTGTCAGCCACGGCAGAGCAAGGAGGCTCTCGCCGGCAAGAGGCAATCACTACCCCATCTATCCAGCCCTACAACCTGAGACCAAGAGCCCAGATACACAACAACTACGCTGTTATATAATTGACTGATAAATTGGCATTCTGCAGTTTCAACATTGCACTATGTAGTATTTTCTCATTTAGTTTTGCAGAACAACATGCTGACAATTAATGCACCTGTAACTTCTTATGGTTACATGCAGCGCAAATAGTTTTGCTTGCTTTCAGTTGTGTTTCATCATGTAGAAGTAGAATTCTCTTAATGCTTTTCCGTGCAATACATTTATATAGATATGCATCTTGGGTTGATAAAATTGTGCTCTTTTTTTAGCCTGGATTTGGTTTCCAGCAACCTCTCATGCCTGGGATGAGGCCAGGTGCAGGCCCAATGCCAAACTTTATCATGCCTATGGTTCAGCAAGGGCAGCAACCACAACGCCCACCTGGTAGGCGTGCTGGTGCTGGTGGAATGCAGCACTCCATGCCAATGGGTCAGCAACAGGTATGGTGCACATAGTTACGCTTTCTGCATTTGCTGAATACTAAATGATTTAACGTTCAGTCTTTACCTTTGCTTTAACATGCCCTGAGGTATTTAGAGCTTTTGCATAGGGGAGACAATTTTCCTAAAGAAGTATAGAACCATACTCCGAAATTCATGTATGCTGCAGATGTCTAGGGGTGGCCGTGGCTACCGCCATCCTACTGGACGCGGCATGCCTGATCCTGCCTTGCATGGTGTTGGGGGTGTGATGCCATCCTCATATGAGATGGGAGGGATGCCTATGAGAGATGCTGGTGCGTCACATCCTATTCCAATTGGAGCATTGGCTACTGCACTGGCTAACGCTGCCCCTGATCAGCAAAGAATGGTACGGGAACTATGTGTCCTATGTTTTCTGCGCATTTTTTTTACCGGGGAAGACATTTTTTTTGGACTTTTTTGACCTTGTATTGTATGTAATTGCAGATGCTTGGTGAGAACTTGTACCCTCTTGTTGATGAGCTGGAGCATGACCAGGCTGCCAAGGTGACTGGCATGCTTCTGGAGATGGACCAGACTGAGGTGCTGCACCTGCTTGAGTCACCAGACGCTCTGAAGGGCAAGGTAGCTGAGGCCATGGGGGTTCTCCACACCGCTCAGCAGCTCCAGACCACACCTGAGCAGCAACTGGCTTCTCTCTCGCTGAATGACGGCGTTCTCTCTTCCTAAAGCTGCAGAAACGCCGGCAATTTTTGCTCATCTTATCTAGACCGCAAATGACTTGGTGGCTTGGTTTATTGGAGATTTAGCTTTGAACTAGGGGTTTTAGGCTTTCGTGGATGGGTTGTTTCGTTTTGAGGGATTGATTTATTTTGCTGAAAGTTATCAGGATGTTACCGAAGTTATCTGGCTTTCCTTCGTATCGTGGTGTTTTGCTCTAATCATTGTTTGGTGAGGTTGGTTTGCTGCATAATTTCCGGATCATAGAGCCTCTTCATATTGGCTTCTACTAATAGCTTTTGGATATAGTTGATGAAGCTGATAAAAGCGGCTGATAAATAATAGTCCTTGATGAATAGCAGTGTATTATATAAGAAAGACGGTGCAATAAAAGCTATTACAACGTTCGGACCTTCATACAACTTACGGAATTGTAATATAATAAAATACAAAGTACGTTACAATATATGAACATGTGTACTGTAGTTGCTAATGAATAGTAATGGCTGATAGAATTAGTTTATAAAAGTTAGGGAGTTTATATTAGCTTTAGCTTCCAGAAGCAGAAGTTAATATGAAGTCTACGGTCTTTATGGGGTTGGTTCTTTGTTATGTGTATTCGTTTTTTTGTAAGGAATAAGTCTACTTTATAACCTTTAACTATGGTTTCGATTCGATTTTCAACCTCTAACTTGAAAATCGTTTACTTTTCACCCTTTGACTATTACAACAGTTTATTTTTAACACTAGTTTGATTTCATAAGGAAACAAGTTCACTTTACATCCTTAACTTTAGCCTGGTCCAATCTTACCCCTAGCTTTAAAACGGTTTACTTTTTACCCTTCAACTATTAAGTGTTCATTTTTCAACCTTAGGTTGGTTTCATAAGTGGTTTTAAACATAGGAAGATATGGATGGAGAGCTCTAGGAGGTGGACATGGTGCTAGTGACAGGGTGGTAGAAGCCTAGAAGGGCATGGATGAGGGCAAAACGAAATGCTCGTGGTATAAGTAAACTTATGTTGATAGTGGTTTGGGTAGAGGTGTGCTATGTTGGGTAGGTAAGGGTGGTGGGCGATGGTGGTTAGCAGTGGCGGAGCTAAGCCTTGGGCTGCTGGGGCAATGGCTCGAGACCCAGACAAAAATTCCTCACTATATTGTATTGTAGGTAACAGGTTAAAATGTGATCTCTTGGTCTATCCATGAACTGGGCCTAAGGCCTAGCCCCTCCCTAGCTACGCCCCTAGTGGTTAGGTCACGGAGGTGATAATGTTGTGGAAGAGAGGTAAAAATAAACATGTCAAGATAGGTGAGGAATAGATTATGCTTGTGGATGAAGGAATCAAACAGATTCTCACAAGTAGCGACGAACCACAGTGGAGAAGCTTAATAGCGCTGTAGAAGAACTTCAATTATGAGCAATTGTTAGCATGGAACTTAAATTAATTTTAGGTTGTGAGGAAGGAGGTTGTGGAACACGATATGACACGGATGATTTTGAGAAAAGCAAATAGGAGAAAGAGGCTCGCTAGTGGGCCCTCTCTTTTTATTTTAATTTTTTTGATCTAATAAAATTGTTGCTGAGAGGTGAGACTACATTAGCTTATGTTATGTATTAGGATGTCACATTAGCGTGCATTATCCATTAGGATGCCATTGAAGCTAAAACCACCAAGTCAAAATCAATCGAGTGCTTTCATGTGAAGGTTGTGTTTTGCATCGGTTCTAATAGTTATGGGGTGACAAGTGAATAGTTTCAAAATTGAAGGTTGAAAATTGGACCAAGGCCATAGTTAAGGGTTGTAAAGTGGACCACTAAAGATAAAGCGCCGTCATGTCGGATCAAATCAGAGCAGTTTTGTGTGAAGATTGTGTTATAAATGGTTTTAATAGTTTAAGGATGAAACAATAAATAGTTTTGAAGTTGAAGGTTGAAAATCGATCCAAGCTTGTAGTTGAGGGTTGTAAAGTGTACCATTGAAGCTAAAACACTGCTACGTCGGATCAAACTGGAGCGATTTTATGTGAAGATTGTGTTATAAACGGTTTTAATAGTTCAAGGTGAAAAGTAAACAGTTTTGAGATTGAAAGTTGAAATTGGACCGAGACTATAGTTAAGAGTTGTAAAGTAAAATTGTTCCTTACCATATGGTAATCATGTAGACATTCTGGCACGGCACTTTCTAAGAATGTCATGGAAGCATTCGTCTCGTTCTTTTTGGCTTTTCAGTTGATTTTTAGCTTTGACTTTTTTTTGATAGTTATTATTCACTAATCAATAAACCATAGTTAAAAGTCATAAACCAAAATAACAGGCTCATTGACCTAGGGGTAGCCTCTGTCCACCGGGTTATAGTCTTCTAGAGCAATACGCTTAATGCTATTTGTCTATACAAAATCGTAACCCCATTAGGCCAGCCGCCAGTATCTCTTTATACGCTTAAGAGCATCTCCAAGAGATGCCCAATAAATTCACACCCTAAATCTCTTTTTACAGATCCTAATCACGATATAAGGTCCCAAAATAATCATTCCCTCCAACAGATACCCTAAATCAGAAAAACAGTATTGGGAGCCTAGATCATCCTCTATAAGTAGAGAGCGAGAGCCTATTTTTTGGGTGTGTTCTATTTTTGGGAGTCTATTTGGGAATCTGTTGGAGCTACTTTTTACCCTTCAACTCTAAAATTTAAATATTAAGAGCCATATAGAGTATCTCTTGGAGATGCTCTTAGTACCTTAAAGATGCATTACATTACGTGTAATGCAAACCCTAGTGCTGCACGGTTTCAAAAAAGAAAAGTGGTGGGATTAGATTCAACTCCAAAAAGTCTGCTACTGTCCTCCGTTCTCATTTAAGTGGCACTCTAGAATTAGTTGTTTTTTTTTATAAAAAAAATTGAGAGTCTTCTAAATTTTAACCATTAATATATTTACGACTATGGCTATATAAAAACTATATCATTAAATTTATCGTTAAAATACTTTTATAATATTATAATTTTATTAGTACTCTCTCCATTTCAAAATAAAAGAACTATATTTTTTACAATTTTGGTTTAAAAATATAAGTTTTGTATGCAGTTTTAATGATATTTCCCCCCTCTTGCACTCGTTAATTTTCCCTCTTTTCAATATTTACTAGTAAAAACCCATATAACTATCATCTCTTTTATTCCTAAGGCATTAACACTATAGACACTATGATCATTTTCCTCTACCATTACATTTGTTTCATGTACTTCTTAATCCTCGTGGTCAAACATAATACACCTAACAAAAGAAAACAGGGGAGTACGTAGTAAGATACAACAACAATAACAATAAAGCCCTTTGTCCTAAACAAATTGGAGTAGGTTAAGAATGAAACCTTCTCAAGATCAAAGAAATGAGAGCCTTAAAATAAAACCTATAATGCTAAAACTCGCCGCATAACCTGCTATTCGAGCCGAGAGCCTAAAAACACTACTCCTAACTTTCTTATGGTTTCAGTACATGGATCGCTAACTTCCATACGCTTCTATCTAAAGCTAATTTTTTAGATACATTCCAATCCATCAATTCTCTTTTAACTGCTTCATCGCACGTAAGTCTTGATCGACCTCTGCCTCTTCTCGTACATAGTAAGATAAAATTATAAAAATAACAGTAAAAAACATATCTCGTATATTATAAAAAGTTAAAAATGTCACTTAAAAAAAGAACAAAGGAGTATTCACTACTCAAATATTGTTGGTATAAATGTGATGGTGCGCTTTCTGAGTGCGGTGCTTCTGCTGGCTGGCTCCTATGTGTACGTAAAAAGGCTCGTCCACGACGTGTAGGTTAATGTTGTTTTAGGTTATTCCAGCATGGATGATGTTGATAGTCCTTTTCTGCCCGATCGGAGGTAACACACGTTCTTCCGAAGCAGAAGATATTTCTAGCCTTTATCTTCCAGGAAAGTTGGACTTGTTTTTTAATAAGGAGAGAAAATCAATACCACATGTGCATGGATGGAATTTTTTGTACGAATAATCTATTTTTTTATTTAAAATCACAGAAATATACTCGCGAGATTTTTTTTTACAAAAATAGACTCCAATCGCCCAATGGGGGGGGGGGGGGGCGACTAGAGCTAATCGCCCAACCGGGAGGCGACACGTGGGGAATATGGCAACGGTTGGATAAATTATTGCTGTCTCCCGAGCGTTGGGCGATTGGAGTTTCAGTCACTGTACGGTTGGGTGACTGGACTTTCAGTCGCCCAACGCCCAGGCGACAGGGGGTTTAAGGCAGCACACTCGGCCGCCGCCGCCATGCTCATTTTTTTCACTTCACTCACTCTGTGCCCAGAGAAGAAAGGAGAGAAGAGAAAAGAAGAGAGGAAGGAGGGGAAGAAAAGGATGGCGAGAAGAGGAGAGGGAGAGGAGGGGGAGGAGAGGGAGAGGGAGAGGGAGAGGGAGAGGAGGACAGGAGAGGAGGAGGAGAGGAGGAGGTGAGGGAGGAAGAAGGAGTGGAAGCTATTCCATCAATTCAGATTCTCAGATCCAGGTATTTTTTTAGTATATTGTATTTGCAGTATTATTTTTATGAAATGTTAGTGTTAGTAAAAATTGTAGATATAGAAAATTTCGTACAATTTTTAGTATTGAAATGTTAGTATAAAAAAATTTTAGTATACATTTTTTAGTATGGAACATTTTTAGTATAGAAATTTTAGTGCAATTTTTAATATAGAAAGTTTAGTATTGTGCGATGTTATTTAACATGTCGCAAAATTGAAACATATATGCAGGCTGACATCAGCAATGGTAATAGCCACTACATTGAGAGTACATTACGGTGTTGGAACCATTCGTGAAGGTCTGAATGGTGTGGATTTGAGCGGTTTTCCGCAAGTCACTCTCGTACATCTGGATGGCGAGAATGCTCGGATCGTAGATGTGCTGCATTGGCTGACCTGGAGTTTTTCATTGGACCCCGAGGTGTGCAGCATCGTCGTGCAAGGGTTTTAGAGCTGGTCTCCCACGGACATTAGATGGGAGTTGAAGACGTTGGTGCGCATTGCTGCGTGGAAGGGCTTTGTGCAAGGGTGCCGATGCCATGGATACGAGTGTGTCCTGCTTGTGCAACCGTGCTCACTAGAAGAAGCTGCGCAAGGTCATGCACCCACCCTTGCTCCGGGAGGTGCTAGCAGCTCAGGTGGGCCGCATGTTGGCGAAAATGATCAAGTTGCTCGTGATGAAGCCGATGCGGTACATGGAGGAGAGGTACAATGGTCAAGCCATACAGAGAACTGGACAAGACGACGAAGGGGAGCATATTGAGTACATCATGTAACAGATGGACTGTGATGACCAGAGGGCATGGGCTGAAGAGGAAACTGTACAGGATGACGAGGAGGACAATTCGGATGAGGATGAAGTTCCTATCCCGCAGGAATGGAACCGGTTTAACGCTGAGGGTGTTTCCGCACATGATGAGCATGAATCAGCGTGGGAGTATCATGAGACAGAGGTTCGATTGCATTCTATGTTTGCTGACAAGGTAACACTGCAGGATGCCATCAAGCTGTGGGCCCTTTCAATGCAGCAGACATTTCGTGTCGTGAAATTAAGCCAAGAGCAGTACACTGTGAAGTGCGAGCAGGCTGGTTGTTCTTGGAGGGTCGCCACCTTGGATATTGCAGTGAGGACCTGGGTTCCAGATGTTAACATGCTGAAGGGTGGGAAGGGTCGGCGACAGAGCCGACATATTAGAAATTATATGGACGAATCGCAAGCTGGAACATCTGGTGCACGTTGCGGGCGATGCGGTCAGGAGGGGCACACAGTTAAACGATGCAATGCATGTGCTGATCAGTAGTTGTTGGAGACTACAACTAAATTTACATTGTACGCACTTATGACGACCGAAATGTCGTACTAAATGTCGTATATTTCATATACCATTTGTAAAACTGCTATATTACATCCCCTTTTCTGTAATGTAGTTGGTGTTGTGCTGGTAGCTTAGTATTGCTCTGTTTACTTACTTACTAGTTCTATTTGCTGTTAGTTAAAATGTGATATTTTTATGGCTCGTGATAACAACCGCACAAAGATAACAACCAATCCATGACATGCTTAACAACATTGCACATTATTTCGATCAATACTCCTACATACTATGGTACAACCATACACCTCGTTGCCTATATGCCAAACGAGCTTCGTGGTACCCACATGGAGTATTGTTGAGGGGGCTGCCTCGGATGGGGCTGGCCGTCGTTGTAGTGGTACGCACATATGCAACTAGGGTTTACACAGCAACATGTTGGATCGTACGAGCTTCCTATATTGACAACCTCCTCGTTGCCCCTCTCGCGTTGCATCTGTTGGCGGAGGTCGTTGTTCTCATTGAGAGTGTCGAGTCGCTCCTCCAACTCAAAGATTCGATCCCATAATGTATCCACGTAGTTGATAATATACAGTTCATGAGTAGGGTCGATCCAGCGGGTGAAGTCGCATTTTGCCATCTACGGGAAAGGACGGTAAACAAAGAGACTCTATAAACAGTAAAGAAAAATGTACTATTAGCAATTTGTACCCCGGAGTGTGGGCATCGGAAGAAATATCGCCCGCCATCAAAATGGCCTTCGACGACCTGCACGACCGCGTCCTTATTGTGTCTGCACGCCTCCTGGGTATCAAACGGTAGTTAGGGCCGAAGTCCTCCCTCCTTTCCAAGAGAATGTCTTCTTTTGGTGACCCCGCTCCGACTGGCCCCTCGATGTCCTTCATGGTATGTATTTGCACGACGGAGAAGGTACTTCTTCGTTCGATTTACAGGGTTCTCTACTACTAGCTTCATGGGACCGCACCCGTGCTCTTTATATAGAACGAGAGAACTTAGTGCAATGGAGTATTGCTGACAAAAGATGTCAGCTTTGCGCAGTGACATGATAAAACAGGGTAGCTTTGCACAGTGACATGATAAAACTGGGCAGCTTTGTACAGTGACATGACAAAAGAGGCCAGTTTTGCGCAGTAACATGACGAAAGGGGCCAGCTTTGCGCAGAGAGATGACATAAGAGTGCTGTTTTGCGCAGAGACATGACATAGGAGTGCAGCTTTGCGTAGTGACATGACAAAAAGGGGCAGCTTTGCTCAGTGAGATGACAAAAGAGGTCAGCTTTGCACAGTGATATGACAAGAGGACAGCTTTGCGCAGAGACATGACATAAGAGTGCAGCTTTGCGCAGTGACATGACAAAACGGGACAGCTTTGCTCAGTGAGATGACAAAAGAGGTCAGCTTTGCGCAGTGACATGACAAGAGGACAGCTTTGCGCAGAGACATGATATAAGACTGCAGCTTTGCGCAGTGACATGACAAAACTGGACAGCTTTGCTCAGTGAGATGACAAAAGAGGTCGGCTTTGCGCAGTGACATGACAAAAGAGGCCAGCTTTGCGCAGAGACATGACATAAGAGTGCAGCTTTGCGCAGTGACATGACAAAATGGGGCAGCTTTGCTCAGTGAGATGACAAAAGATGTCAGCTTTGCGCAGTGATATGACAAAAGAGGCCAGTTTTGCGCTGAGACATGACATAAGAGTGCAGCTTTGCGCAGTGACATGACAAAACGGGGCCAGCTTTGCAGTCACATGGCATGACGACACAGCCTTTTTGCAGTGATATGGTAGCACGACCTAACTTTACTCAGTGCCAAGACCATGCGCACCAGCTTTACACATACGAGTAGAGAGAAAACGGACCCTATAAATTGATGTGCATTCCATTTCGCAGGGAACACTGCACTTCCAAACCCCACACTACACCGCGCTTCCTTCACCGCACCGGGATGGACAAAAGCCAGAAGAAGCAATGGGACAAGATGGTGAAGCAATGGAGGAGGCCCATGGCCTAGCACAGTCAGCTGCTGCCCGCGATGAGAAAATAAGAGCTATTACGGCCCGGGCAAAACAAGCTCAGCGTGCTACGAGGTCAGCTCCCCGCAATGAGGGGCTGCGTAGCAACAACCCCATCCTAAACGTTTCCACCGAGCGTTTGCTGCAACTCCCACCTGATGGGGAGACACCCCCTTTGTTGGTGTGGGGACACGTACAAGTTTTTCAAATCTAAGCATCGCATCAGTCTAGGTATGCGTTACTGGGGTTGCACAAACTACTCCAGTGACTACTCCGACCGCCGTCTAGACACCGCAACCTATCGGCAACCGGTAAGGACCACATGCACAATTTTCCCCTACTTTTTCTCCTTCACACCACGCACTAACAATCTCTCCCCTGTATTTACAGTCCCTGGAACCCCTATGTGCCTACCGCAAATGGATCGATCTTGAGATCCACCCTGCAGACCAATGGGCCCTCGACTTCGAGGAGTGGAATGTTGCAAGGTCATTGGAGATGCGAGAGGAGGAGCGCTGCAAGAACGAGCAAACCTTGCGTATACAACACAAGACGAAAGCTTATCTCGAAGCATGCACACGTAGGGAGCGGGAGGCTCGCGAGAGGGAGCGCGAGAGAAAAAGAGAAATGGCGGCTAAGGCAAAAGAGGCCGCCGAAGAGTTCAACGCCGAGCGGGCAAGGAAGGGAAAGTGGCCCTGGTCCACACAGTAGGTCGTACGTGCAGTTGGGTGCGTTAGTCGCACATGATGCAATATGTTATTCATGTAATAAAAAAGTACGTGGCATGTTACTCCCAACTGTATTATGAAGTTTATTTCTATTACAACAAGCTTATTATCTCGTCTTTTCGCATTCAATGATTCACATAGTAAGTCATGTAACAATATTAACATACCGATTTTCTCCGTACACGAATTCTTAGTAACATCAAAATAACACTTACCATCATATGTACCGATCATTCTATAGTCAATCGTTCCTAAAACAAATTTCCCAAACTTTTTTCCGCACCTACAACATACAATGAACATAAACTTTTATTACAACTCTACCAGATTTTTTCCCAGTTTAAAACTACAAAATTGACAAAACTTAAAAACTTCACGGGGGACTAAGTGCAGTCACCCAATGGGGGTGCGACTGGTTTCAGTCGCCCGAGGGTAGGGTGACAGCGATTCTGTTGGCTCCTGGTTGGGCGATTAGCTCCAGTCGCCCCCATTAGGCGACTGGAGCCTATTTTTGTAAAAAAATTTCCCGTGGGTATATTTCTGTAATTGTGAATAAAAAATAGATTATTCGTACAAAAAATCTGCATAGATGTACCTGTACCATCCAGCCTGCTCTGAGATTCGTGTTTGGGGGAATCATGTGCTGAGGCAAGATTGCATGTCGACCCCACAAGATGCTTGAGACTTTTAGGGTGTGGATTATATAGTTTATGATTTAAAATTTTGAATTTTGACTGTTCTTAAGAGACAGTACATAAAGAAAAATAATCACATATGATTTTAACCGATACAGCTAAATTCAGTATACTTTTTACTACAATCCATATCCCTCAATCCCCTAGTAACTTCATCCAAGTCCTGCATGCATGCCCTAGTGTTTCATTGATGCAACCCGAACATTGCTTTTTCTTGACCCTTTTTTTATTTACAACAATTACAATATTTGGTAATGGACATTGCAACTCCCGGAGGCAAATAAAACCAAGAAATCTTTGATCATACAACAACAACAAAGCTTTTTATCCCAAACAAGTTGGTATAGGCTAGAAATGAAACCTTCTCAAGATTAAATAGTTGAGAGTGTTGAAATAAAAATCTACAATACTAAAACCCTAAGCCGTACATCCTTCCATCTGAACTGAGAGCCTAAAACACTGCTCCTAACTTTCTTATGGTTCCGGTACGTGGATTGCTAACTTCCATGTGCTCCTATCGAAAACTAATCTTTAGATACATTCTAATTCCTCAAGTCACTTTTAACTGCTTCCTCCCACATCAGTCTTGGTTGACCTCTGCCTCTTCTTACGTTTTCAGTACGCCTTAAAATTCCACTACGTACTGGTGCTTCAGGAGGCCTTCGTTGGAGATGTCCAAACCATTTCAAGTGATGTTAGACAAGCTTCTCTTCAATTGGTGCTACCCTCACCCTATCACGTATATCATCATTGCGGATGCGATCCCACCTTGTATGACCACAGATCCACTGCATCATCCTTATCTCTGCTACACTCATTCTTCTGTATATGTTGTCTTTTAATAGCCCAACATTCTGCTCTATAGCATCGCATGTTTGATCGCCGTCCTATAGAACTCACTCTTTAACTTTTGAGGGACTTTTTTGTTACACAGGACACTAGATGCTTGGTGTCATTTCACCCACTCCGTTCTTATCCTATGGCTCACGTCTTCATCAATCTCACCGTTTCACTGTAGCATCGATTTCAAATAACGAAACGTGTCCTTCTTAGACACTACTTGTCCGTCCAATCTAACATCTCTATCATCTGTCCTAGCACCTCTGAAATCACACCTCATATATTCAGTTTTAGTCCTACTAAGTCTAAAGCCCTTCAATTCTAAGGTCTTTCTCCACAACTCGAGCTTCCTATCAATACATGTCCTACTCGCATCAACCAGCACCACATCATCAGCGAAAAGCATACACCAAGGGATATCTCCTTGTATGGATTCACCTCAGACCCACTGTTCCATTTTGCCCAACCCCAAGCCCGCACCATCTTCCCTCCACCACTAGCGAGCTCGACAAGGAGCTCAACCATGGTTGCTGCCAAGCTTCCTTGTGCCAGCATCACTAGCATGTAGGCCCACTTGGTTAAGGTTATATTTGTGCTATGTAAACCTGGTTAAGTCTAAGGTGTCACTGATATATGGAACAAATAGGTTAATTAATCAAGATATCTAATTTAAACCATTTTAAAATATGAGCTGTTGACATGTAAGACCCACCTATTAGACCTGACCCCACCTGTGAGTTGATGATGAAATAAATCTATATTTTTCTTTAGAAATAAAAATAGAAATTAATTCAAAAATTGTGCACAATGTTTTTTCTTTTCTTTTTCTAGAATTTTTCAACTGAACCAAATTCAAATGCTCACAACTTTTGCATATGAACTCCAAATTAAATGAAACGTGTTTCTAAATTTCTATAAAATCATTAATTTTCGTTATATGCAAAAATATTTGGATTTTCTCTCTATTTGAATGTATTTGTCTCTTAATTGTGTTATTTGGCTTTTATCTATTAGATACTGACGTTCTGGAAATTTCCAAGGTTGATCCAAAGCAAGACCCCAAAAGTTCAACAAGCAAGGAAAGAACCCCCTTTTACCATGTTGAACCCATATTTTCACTGTTACATATGTTGGGTTTCAAAACTAATATGCTTGCAATATAATTTCAGTAAAATCACTATATTGGTAAGTTTGGTAGCTATATCCAATTGTGTCATTGATCCTACCTTAATAAATTGCTATCCTCATCATTGTCACCTTAGTATTGATACCCATGGTCAATATAAATAATCGTGGAATTTTAGATGAATCAAATTTGCTTATGCTTAGCCCCGCTTATCGGTGTTAGTTTGTCTAGGCTAGAGAACCTTGTTAAAATCATGTAAAATGGGAAACATTTGTATATTGGTCTAAAGGAGATGCCTCTATTATTTTATTTAATAAATAAAATAAAAAACATATTTTGTACATGGACGAGTGGTTGTAGAGACTGGTGCAGTAGCACGAGACCTTGGTTTGTGGTTATCTCGCCCAGGTCACCAAGGACCAAATCTACGATGTAGATAGATCCAATTTATTAATGCAAACCACACATGCTTCATACGGGGAGAGCCTAGCATAATAAGCTACCATGTTTTAGCAATCAAATCACAGGTGGTAGTGGATAGGTGATTTGGGCTTGTGTGGGTTTGGCAAAGTACCTGCATGTTCGTAGGAGCTTTATGAGAACCGCAAAGCTTACAAACACAACATATACTTCTTAGGATTTTGGATAGCTGTACATATCTTAAGAAGGTATCATAGTATGGTTTGTTGTTATAACTACTAATGTAAAAGCATTGTCAAAGGCTCTCAATTTGGGTACCGAATAGTATCGCGTGGCATGGTTGACATGATGGGATGTTTATGTTGCGTGGGCAAAGTTGTTCAACCTCTATAGAGTGTAAATCTATTTGAATAGCCATGTTTGTGGTCATGGACAACTTGACGAATACTTCACCTTAGTAGCTTTTGAATTTCATAAAAGTGGATTGGGTAACGCAAAGATAGGGCTTCCATGTGTGGTTTGTTGACAAAAGAATTTTGCCACTATTTTGATTTTAGAGATGCAAGTCACTCATTTACTTATGGATATTTATGCATTATTAGTACTTATTTATCAATACCAAATGCTCTTACACTTGGCAATTTGCAATTTATTACTCTCTATTGGAACTAAAAGGATTGTGTTATGCTATATCAAACTATTATAGACAACCTTCTTTGCTCAGCTTGCATTTATTAAATTTGCTATAAAGTCTTGTATAGTACAATTTTGTACTCACAATTGCTTATTAAACAATATCAGAGCAAGAAGAGGATGATCCCATAGTTGGTTACTTTTATGCTACCAGTTTTGGCGATGATGATGCATTTACTGGTGGTTACCTAGCCAGTTGCTGTGGGAGGGGTTGAGGCATGCTAGCTAATTTTTGGTGCCTCTCTTTTACCATATTTTTGCTTCAATACTTATGCCATCTAAACTATTTAGTCAGTTAGCCATTTTGTTGTAAAACTAGTATCTAAAACTTAACTTCATTTGTGTAATTACAGTATGTTACTTTATCTTTTTGTTTATCACGTATAGATGTGATACTGACAATGTTGAATGTGTGTGCTAACTACTGATCATAGAACTAGCATAGGTAACACATGTGGATTTGGAATGCAAATTTTGGGTCTCGGCAAACACTCACGTACAAAGCATATTGATATTTAGCATCATTTTCTTAGGGATCATGTTGCAAAAGGTGACATTGTGCTAAGCCATACCCGAACCGAGGATCAACTTGTGGATATTTTCATCAAACCCTTAGATGAGGTCCACTTTTGCAAGTTGCGGAGTGGCTTAAATATCATAGATGCCTCTAACAGTGAACAAGTATATTTACTTTCTTTTTTATATATTGTCATGTGTATAAATGCTTTGTTTATGTAGATGTTTGTAGATTTGGATCTTATTTGTTTTGGCTTTTGTGAACTCAAATGGGAATATCGCATCAATGGGGGAAAATTGTGCCTTTCATGTATTGTTGCAACACATAAGTGTGAACATATTAAAAATTTGCTAGTTGGCTTCTTGAAAAGATCTATTCTTGGCCAATATGATTTTAAAAAATTGTTTTCTCATGCAAATGTACTATATAATACCAAATGGTTTCTAAATGCTTTTCATCATGAAAAAGAAACCAAAACTTGCTTTGCATGAAAATCTATGTTCAAAATGTTCTTGAAAAGACTACTTGAAAAATGGTCGCTAAAGTGTTTTCTCAAAAATCATTTTTATGAACATCTTACAAAATGATATTGCAAAAGAACCAAGTACCTATTATGCGCTTAATTGTGGTCTTTCTAGCAAAACATGGGTCTCAGTCACTAGTGCATGGTTTTACCATACCTTGCTTGTGGTAGGGTCAATTAGGCCCATACATTACCAAAAATCCCAAAACTCCAACTCATTTGGTTCACACTCTTTGAAAACCAAAAATGCTTTGAAAATCTATATGCATACTAGCTATATCTTCTACAAAATCATATTTTGGTGGTTCATGTTGACTCAACTGTGCCTAAATATGTGCTTCCTTGAGTGTATTTGGTTTGAGGCTTGGAAGAGAAACCTCAACTCTCAGAGTTTTTCTACAATTTTCTATGTAAGCTGGATCATCCAACTAAGCTAGATTATCTGAGTTACCTGGATCATCTGAGTGGCACAGATTATTCGAGTGACATGGATTATCAAACTAGGTCGGATTATCTGACTTACATAGGAAACCCTAGGGGTCTTTATCTCTTATCTCTAGACCTAATCTGGATCGTTGGTTTGCGATTAAGTCATTTTGGAGGATCTAGATCCATTATTACCCCCCTCATGCTTCTGACGTCAATCTGATCTATTGGATTGAGATCCATTCGATATCAACAATTCATTTTTGTATTTATGCCTTGATTCCTTTGACCTATCTCAAAATCAAGTCCAATCCAAAATCTCCAAATCGAGTTAGCCCATTCATGCTCCCGTACCGCTGCTGCACATGCTCCTCACCTACCGCCACCGCTCTCACCAGTGCGAGGCTTGAGAGGATTAAGCGCCATATGAAGTGTCGAAATTGTTTGATAGGATTGAGAAGACTACGATTTTGTAGTAGCATTGGCATGAGACATAGCATGAGGAGTACGTCGCACTCTATAACCTTTTAATAGTCCAGCAGGTTGTGCTCGCGAGACACCAGTTATGTACCCATCTTCGTTTTGAGAGAGTGTCTCATGCAATATGGTATCTCAATGATCAGTTGAATGGTACCTGGACCGACGTCAGACTAGCCATCCGAGTAGATCGAGACACTAAGCTTTAGCATATCCTCCCTTACCCAGATGTGCTAATATCATCTTGAGTACCTCTAGCTGCACTTGCTCTAGCTTTGACACATTCTTCACCTCCAGTACCTCAGATAGAGCCTACTCAGACTCCCCGATGGACAGCGATCGACTTACCGGCACGAGTTCTTACTTTTGAAACACCTTTAGTTCCTAGGACGTCTACCGAGGTTGCAGCATAAGAGACTTCACTTCCTGGTCCTACTTCCGAGTCTGCACCTCCTGCTAACACTACTTCTCTAGCTCCAGCTCCAGCTCCAGCTTTAGACCTTGCCAAGGATGACATAGACATTGTGGTCAACTCAGTCGCCGAGGAGCTCTCTAATGGCTCTGACTCTCCTTTAGTGTCTTCGAGCAACAGTTCATAGTTCAAGCTTCATTCTCGAGCTACACCAAGCGGCCTTGCTCCTCCACCTGATGTAGCGAAGTAGTTCTCCCTTTTTATGTGTGATACCAAAGGGGAGGAGAGTCCTTAGGCGGTTACAAGAGAGGTTTAGAGATGGTAGGATTTCTTTTTGAGGTTTAGAGAGGGGTAGGATTTCTTTTTGTTAAACCATGTATGAGATGTGCCTTGATGTATCTTATGTTACATGACTCGTCTTTTGGATACTTATATACTATAGGTTGCTTTGAGTTGTTTATTTCTCATGATTGCGCATCATTTAGCAATATACTTGTTGGCATGAATTTAGGGGGAGCTACTTGTTTATATGCCATGTATTCAAACAATTTAGATCTTGTGTGTTATATTTATGCCGATTCTGTATCCTGCCCATATTGCGGTAGTCTTTTATTCATACATGCTTGATCATGTTCTCCATGTCTTTTATACATTGGATCAATGCTTGTGGTTAATTGTCAGATCATATCTCTCATTTCACTCTTTAAGAATGTGTTGTCATCAATAATCAAAAAGTGGGAGATTGTAAGCATCTAGGCCCCTATTTTTAGTGAATTTAATGTTTTGGTGATTAATAATGGTTATTTGTCAAGACTAACTATATTTCAAGGGTTTAAGATGAGTTAGTAATTGACATTGGCATATTGGGAGTTCTTGGTTTCCATAGATCCCAAAAAAGGTGTAAATGATAGCAAAGCATGAAGATTAAGGACCTTGTGACTATAAATGATTCGAGGAGTTGAGTTTGGATCATTTTAATGATAGATTTTGTTTTTATTTAGCTGTACTACTAAGTGGGGTTCAAATCTAGTAGCTTGAGCTTGGTGTGCTTGGGTAGATAGTTGTGATGCACACTAGGTCTCTTTAGATCATATCTAATCAGAGGAAGCCAAGAAACCAAATGAGGATGCCAGATTTGGATTGTGTGAAATTTTACACTTGGTTAAAAAAAATAGCGTTGAGTCGGATAATCCGACTAAGTCGGATCAAGGTCGAATCAATTCAATAGAAAGCATGTCCTAAAATTTTCAATGGGACTTGGATGATCCGAGTGACTCGGAGCATGAGTCGGATCAATTTCACAAACGACATGTTTTCAAGTTCAATAGTGTCGGATAATCTGAGTGGCCCGGGCCATCAGTTGGATCAATTTTATAGAGAAGTGTGTTTCTAGAACTCTATGGGTTGGATCAATTTGATAGAGGCTTTGTCTAAGATGAAGTGTATGCAGGTCGGATGATCTAAGTAGGTCGGATCAATGACCCAGAACAATTTCATAGAGAGGTATTCTAGAGACGTTGTACTAGCCTAGATGATCTAAGCCAAACAGATAATCCGAGAAGGCTGGATTATCTAACTTGATGTGGACGATCTGAGTGTGTGCAACAACTATATTTTTTACCGTTGGAAGCGTTTAAGTTGGATAATCCGAATGTGCTTGATGATTTGACTCAAGGATATATTTTGAAATATCTATGCTACTAGCTAGTTTCTGACTCTATGGGCATTCAGGTTAGCTCTCTTGTGACTCTATTTCGATATACATCCTATTGAGGAGCTCAAGGGCACTTTGAAGCTTAGATTAAAAATCTCGAATGTTTTTTTAATACCCTTTTTTCCATTTTCTTCACGCTTCGTAATGAGCAGTTATTCCTTACCATACTCTTCTTCAGTCTCAACATGGAAACTGTTGACGTGAATATTCTTGAAACTTAAGAGAATTCTAGTTAATTTTGGGTACAATAATGCTTCTTAGATGACCAAAGTTGTGCCCATTGGGAGTATAATTGTGGCGCTTTCTGAACCTATTGTACAAGCATCGCTACTAGCGATTGTTGTAAGGCTGTCAGCATTCTTACTAATCGACTAAAAGAATTTTGTCTCTTTTAAGATGATATTCATTGTGCCGCTGTCGGCCAAGCACACTTCCTCCATAGGGCGCCACACGTGTTCTAATATAAAGTATTTTATTAATATGTAATAGAAGGCAATCAACATATAAATAAAATACTTTAATATCAGAACATATCATGCCATTATAAACTGAATAAATGAATAAATTATTCAATTTCATCCAACCATCACAAGAAAATAAAATTGTTTGAGTACCATCCATGCAGAATCCAACTTATTCCTTCCACACACAAAATAAATGACAATTAAAGTCTAAATGCATTCTATGAATTAGACTAAATCTATTAAGAAGTCAAAGACTTCGGCTGCTATCTTCTCAAGGGTGATATGCTCTTCCAGAGAAATCATGGCGGCGGTAGTTGCAATGTCAAGAGGGGGTGCTGCTGCAGGAATGGAGTCAACCTCCATCGGTGCAGGCAGCTGCTCAGAACTCTCCCCCTCAATAAAAGCAAAGTGGGTTTCATGCTGCCCTTTATCACCTTCTTCTTCTTAGCCTGAAAGGCATCGACGACGTGTTGCGGCTCTTTATAGATCCGTGACTAGTGTCCTCACTTGCCACACTTGTAGCAGGTTTGGTCTTGCTGACCATAGGGCTTGTCGTCCCGCTTTAGCTTGCCTGTCTTATTCTCACATGGAGCATTTGACTTGCCTTTTTGAGCTGCGGTCTTACTCTTCCTTCCCCTTTTCTTCATTATGGGCTTTCGCGCCTTGTAGCTCCCGGCATTGGCTTCACGGCCAGTGGAGCTCCCAGATGGCTATGCGACAAAGTTCTTGTGGAGAACTTCATCCTGAGCCTCTGCAACCTGCATCATATCAATCAATTCAGCATACTCCTTATAGCCGTCTTGACGATAGTTGCGCGCAGATTACACTGCATTGGGGTGGAAGGTGGATAGGGTCTTCTCAATCTTCTGCTCATCTGTGATCTACTTGCCACAAAGTTGAAGATTGGTATAAATTCTATGAAGAACATAATTATACTCCCCGACCGTAACCTTAGTCGGATCCACTCTTGCTCTGCCTTTTTGAGTGTACTTTAGCTTCTCGAACCACTTTTTGAGTGTAGTCCATAATGCTAGCTCGCTCCTTTGCCATGTACTTATTTTTGACAATGAGACAGAGATGGTGCTTGAGGAAGTGAAGTGCCTGATCATTTTCCTCAGGTGTGAGTTTGGCATCCTGCGGTGTACCAGTCCCAATGGTAGCACGAAGCTTCTTAGCTCCAAGTACTATCCCGACATCAGAAGCATGGCAATGTTGGGCCAGCTCCTCAAACTCCCAATTCGTGATGCCAGTCATCGACATGTGCATGAAAGGAATATATAAGTTTACTACCGGTAAACATGCATGAAATAAATTTACTGCTGGTAAATAAATTGGATAATGGTACAAAAGATTCTCGTAATATTTCAGAATTTTCTATGCGTTTTCTATAAATTTTACTGTTAATTTTGGAGATTAAATGCAATTTAAATGATTACGATTAATCAAAACAGTAAAAAAATACAGGAAACATAGAAAATAATAATGATAGTGCTAATCATGCTTCAAATACTAAAAATAATTCAAAATTTGAATTCCCAAGGCCCTTTTATGCTGGAATACGAAGTTTCAGTGAATTATGCAATTTTCAATGGCTTATACGCGAATTTTCAATTCTTAGAAAAATTTTCGTGTAATTTTCTGATTTCTCGAGATCCTTTTTGCAAAATTGCCGATGCCCCCTCCAGGCCGGGCCTCCATCCCATTTTTCTTCCGGCCCAAGGCCGGTTGGGTCAAGAGGGAAACTATTCAGAACAATGCCGGCGGGCGTTTCGGGTGCGGGCGGGGTGCGGATGGCCGGCACGGCACCGGCGGCTTCAAGCCGGAGATGGGCGACGGGTCGGTGTCCTCGAGCGCCAGCGGCTTCGGGGCGGCGTTTGGTGGATCCGGCCGGTGGCCTCAGATCTGGAGGCAGCGCGGTGGCTCCGGGTCGTCAGTGCAAGTCTTCAGGTGGTAGCCGCCGGTGGCTTCGGGCCAGCAGCGTGTGGGGAGGCCAGCGGCCAAGGTGTGCGGCGCTGTAGGCGGCGGGGGCGTACGGCGAGCGGCAGCCGAGCGCAGTCGGCCCCTCCTCGGGTGGCGGCGGCACCTCATGCGGGAGGTTGCGGCTGCGCCCAAGGCTAAGCAACGGTGGCAACTTCGGCGTGTGGCCGGGCGCGACGAGCGGCCAGCCTCGGCGGAGCGCATCCGGCTGGTGGCTTTGCGGGAGTGGCGGCGGGGCCGAGGGCGGCCTACGTGCCTTAGATGGTGGTGCTTGGTGCTCCACTGGTGGTGCTCATCGGTGAGGTGCTTGGCCGGCTCCTCCCTGCGCTTGTGCGGCATTCCTCTACCTCGACTTTGTCCCTGTATGTGCGGCAAAGAAAGGCTTTGTATCTCCGTGCCTACTGCCCTAGTTAATTATTGGCTGCTGGCTGAATGCACACATGTGGTGGATATATTGTTTAAACTTGAGAGTGTATAGTTTTTAAGAGCTCAAAGATTGAATTCTAATTTGATATAACCATTCTATGAAGAGTATATGATTTAGTAGCGGGATGTCCAAGAGTAATCTTGTGTAACCCTACAATTTGAGAGCACAAAATATAAATTAAAACTTGAGCTTATTGCTAGTCTTAATTGATACATGCTTTATACTTTGACATACATATTCATGTTTAGAATGTTATTGTTCCTATTATTGAATATGTGGTATACCATGAATGATATGTTCAATTCATATGATTACATACTTGTGATGTCCTTTATATTTGAATTGATGTCATTTGTGTGCTTATATAATTATATTGGAATTATATTTATACCTTTGCTTATACCGCAAATATTACAACAATCCAGAAAACCTATCATTAAAGAAATGGCTTCATCGTCTGATGTCGTTAAGCTGGAGATTTTTGACGGTGTCAACTTTAAACGTTGGCAAGCTAAAACGAAGTTATGGCTGATTGATCTCAAACTCTTTTGGGTCATTTCGAATCCTCCAATGTTTAAATTGGAAATTCCTGAAATGATGTGATGGGAGGATGCGAACAACTCAGTCTTAGCTCGTTTGTTAGCAGTCTTATCTAACCGGCTGTTCGATGTCTACGTGGACTTCAAGAATGCCAAACAACTCTAGGACGAACTTGATGAGAAGTACTCCGAAGGAGACAACATAAATGAGTCATTCATAACTGCAAATTACTCGAATTATAAGATGGTAGAGGGGCGGTCGGTGATGGAGCAGCTCCACGAGCTTCAACTCCATGTACGTGACTTAAGTCAGTATGACTGCATCCTGCCAGAGAAATTCCAAGTAAATGTCATCCTGGCTAAGTTACCGCCTTCGTGGCGTGACTTTGTGACCGCTTGTAGACATATAAAAGAGCGCTTAACACTTAATGAGCTATCAGCCGCTATCAATATCGAAGAGCGTGCTAGAGCCGGTGACGGCACGGGAAAGGCTCAGATTCAAGCTCATTAGGTGGAGGTCAAGAGAACTGGAGGCCCTGGGAAACCCAAATTCAAGAATCAGCCCCAAGTCAAGCTCCAACCAAAGAAAATGAAGAAGAAAAAGGAGGACATCGTCTGCTTTGTTTGCGGTGAGGCTGGCCATAAGGCCAATCATTGTCGCAATCGGAAGGGCAGAGGTCCATATCCGGGTCAGCACAAGAGCCGCAAGGCTGAGGTTAATGTCGCGCTGGCTAGCACCAGCTCGGAAGAGTACGTACCTATGGCCTTTATGGCAAGTTCATCTATTGATTGGTGGATTGATACATGTGCTACTAGACATATATGTGCTGATCGATCTTGTTTCTCTTCATTTCAGGGTGAAGGTGGTGGATCTGTCTTAATGGGCAATGGAGCCGCCGCGACAGTACGTGGGATTGGACAGGTTTGCCTGAAGCTTACCTCGGGCAAAACACTCATCCTAAGAGACGTGCTGTATGTGCCTGCTATGACTCGCAATCTTCTGAGCGGGTCGATGCTATGCAGGCAAGGAATAAAACATGTGCTTGAGTCAAATAAGGTCATTTTGACCAAGTTTGGTAATTTTGTGGGCAAAGGCTATGATAGCGGAGGCATGTTCCGCTTATCTATTCTTGATTTGAATAATGTAAATATTTATAATGTTTGCCATTGCAATAAAGTTCATGATATTTGGCATTCACGGTTGTGTCATATTAATTTTGAAGCCATTACGCGGTTAAGTAAGATGAGTTTAATTCCAAGCTATAATTATGAGAAGGGTTCAAAGTGCGAAGTGTGTGTGCAAGCTAAGCAGCCCCGAAAACCTTTTCATAGCGTTGAAGGGCAGATCACTTCTCCACTTGAACTAATCCATTCTGATCTTTGTGAGATGAATAGAATATTAACTAAAGGTGGCAAATGATACTTCTTAACTCTCATAGATGATGCGACTAAGTATTGCTATATTTATCTACTTAGATCGAAAGATGAAGCACTTGAGTACTTTAAAATCTATAAAGCTAAAGTTGAAAATCAACTAGAAAAGAAAATCAAACGGTTAAGATCGGACCGAGGAGGTGAATACGTCCCACATGAGTTCTCCCAATTCTGTGAAGAAAGTGGAATAATTCATGAAGTTACTCCACCATACTCACCCCAATCTAATGGAATAGCCGAAAGGAAGAACCGAACTCTTTGTGACTTGGTGAACGCCATGCTTCAGAGTTCAGGTATGCCGGACTATTATTGGGGTGAGGCAGTTCTCACAGCTAATTATGTCCTGAATAGGGTTCCACCTCGCAATCAGGAGGAAACGCCTTATGAAGGATGGAAGGGGAGAAAACCCAATCTGTCATTTCTTCGAACGTGGGGATGCCTTGCAAAAGTGCATGTGCCGTTGCCAAAGAAAAGGAAGCTTGGTCCTAAGACCGTGGATTGTGTCTTTCTAGGATATGCTATTAACAGCACGGCTTATAGATTTCTAGTGGTCAAATCCGAGGTGAGTGACATCGCTACAAATATAGTGATGGAATCTCGTGATGCGACATTCTTTGAGCATGTGTTTCCTATGAGACCGAATGAAGACAGTGGCCATATCGGTACAGATGATCTCTCTATTCTTCCTAGTGTGGATAACACCGCTCTAGAGCTGGAGTTGAGAAGGAGTAAGAGACCGAGGACCGAAAAGTCACTTGGCGATGACTTTGTCACCTATGTCGTGGATGATGAACCACGAACCCTTTCAGAGGCATACGCATCTCCGGATGTTGATTATTGGAAGGAGGCAATCTGTAGCGAGATGGATTCCATCATAGCTAACGGAACTTGGGAAATTGCATATCTCCCGCCTGGTTGTAAGCCAGTAGGTTGCAAATGGATCTTTAAGAGAAAGCGTAGACCTGATGGTACTATCAAAAAATACAAGGCCCGTTTAGTGGCTAAAGGTTTCACGCAAAAAGAAGGTGAAGACTATTTTGATACATACTCTCCTGTGGCTCGTTTACCCACAATTCGAGTGCTTTTAGCGCTAGCCGCTGCATACAAACTCCTACTACACCAACTGGATGTAAAGACCGCTTTCCTAAACGGAGAGTTGGATGAGGAGATTTATATGCAGCAGCCTGAAGGATTTGTGGTTGAAGGGCAAGAAAGGAAAGTATGTCGATTGATTAAATCTTTGTATGGTCTAAAGCAAGCTCCTAAGCAATGGCATGAGAAATTCGATAGTACAATGACGTTGGTCGGCTTTTGTGTAAACGAAGCCGATAAATGTGTCTACTATCGATTCAGTGGGGGCGAAGGTGTCATTCTATGTCTTTACGTAGATGACATATTGCTTTTTGGGACCAACATGGATGTAATCAATAATACAAAGTCTTTCCTCTCCCAGAATTTTGATATGAAAGATCTGGGTGAAGCTGATGTTATCTTGAACATTAAGCTAATAAAGGGCGAGAATAGGATTACTCTTTCACAATTCCATTATGTGGATAAAGTCCTAACCAGATTTGGATTTACGGACTGTAAGCTAGCAGCCACACCCTATGATCCAAATGCAAAGCTACATAAGAACACCGGGCATGGGAAGGACCAACTTAAATATTCTCAAATCATAGGATCCCTGATGTACCTAACTAGTGCAACGAGGCCAGACATCTCATATGCTAATCGAGTGTTAGGTTTCCATTGGCTCATTTTTGCTCGATATATATATTGCCGCCACCAACCTCCTCTCTGACGTGCCTCCCTCCTGCCCTCTCCTTGTACACCTTAACCCCACTGCCGCCGCTTACCAATCCGGTCGCATCTCCAGCTCCGCCATCGGCTACTCCTCTCTCTCATCACATCTTGCTTAGTTTTCCCGCCTGGTGACCACTGCCTACGAGCGACGCAACACCACCTTGCCACTGTTGTATAAACCGAGGGCAAAAAGGGAATTTCCCATATTGATAAAGAGAGAGAAAGAGTGGGGCCCACCCGTCGGGGGGCCAGATTGGAGATAAGGTGGGGAGGACGTCTCCTCCCCATCCATCCGAGCGCAGAGAGGAGCAGGGCTCAGGCGAGAGGAGGATGGCGGCACAGGGGCCTCGGCTCGATGCGCAATTTGCGGCTTCATTTGTGCTCCTCCCGCGCATCCTCCTTCAGCGCAAGACCCGCTCTCTCCTCCCCGCGCGCCCTCCCGTGCTGCTTCTCCCATGCGGCTCGATCATCCCGCGAGGCCCGGTCTTTGCGTGCGCGATGGAGGCGACAGGGCAGGTGGCTGGCTCGGGCTTCAGCCTGACCGTTGGAGGCGCCGCGCAACCCCTCCCTTCGGCTATAAGAAGAGATCCCCTCTTCTTCCTTGAGGCATCGGGAAAAACAGTGAGCTGTCCTCTCTTCTCTTTGATACTTGAGTTGTGCCTTCGGTGTTTCGGAAGTGGTGGCTATTTTGCATCCCCAATCCGACTTCAGCCCTCCACTGGTGGTGCTCATCGGTGAGGTGCTTGGCTGGCTCCTCCCTGCGCTTGTGCGGCATTCCTCTACCTCGACTTTTGTAACATCCCAAAAATTTGCCTTCTGAAAAATTTAAATTTAAATTAATTATTTTAAAGTATTTGAGTTTTATTTGTATTTGCCCTGAATTTCTATTTTTGAAAAAAAACTGGATTTGAAAAGTATTTTATGTAAAACCTAAAAATATTATTAAATAAAAAGATATTTTGAATTTCTATAAAAATCCTAATTCAAAATAATTATTTGGAGTTATTTGGCTTTTATTTGGTTTCCTGGATTTTCTGGAGTTTAAAAATATATTTTTGAAATTACAAAGTATTTTAAGTATGAAAATTAAATACCAACATTAGTTGGAAGTATTTTTATAAAGACCAAAATATCACCAGGAGCTTCTGTGAATTTTCCTGGAATTGTTGGAAGTAATTTCATATTTTTCTAAGCTTTATTGTAATTTCTCGGGTTTTCTGAAAATCAGGAAAATAAAATAAAAAAAATCCAAAATCAGGAAAATATTTTTGACGCCATAATTCATTTTCTTTTAGGGAAATAATTCCAAAAATTCAGTTTTTCCTTTTTCTCTGAAATTAAACTTCGGAGAGCCCGTTCTCCCTCATTTTAACTCCGTTTGAGCTCATTCAAATTTCTAAATTCATCAAAAATTCCGAACTATTTATTTGTTCCATCCTTTTAAATATTTAAAATTTATTTGATATTTCAAAATTTAAATTTCAAATTCTAATGCCTAGTTTAATTTCAAAGCCTCAGTTCCATTCCAAATTTTCTCTGCACTTTCAAAATTTAAATTCAAATCTTGCAAAATCTCAATAAAATCCATTCTATTTTTCTTGGTCCAAATATTGTCTCAGAAATTTCTTCTCCCAACCAATCTTCCAGATATTCGTTCTCCCTCGTGTGAACCCCAAATCTGCTGAATCTTTCTCCTAAATTCGTATGAAATCATAAACTTCCTTCCAGTATATATATATATATATATATAAATAATATATTTGTGATTTGATTTGTATTTATTTGTTTTGTTGCTCTGTCTTTTCTCGCGTAGAATCCAACGTTGTCGAAGACCTCTCCACCCCTCAGCAAGACGACCCCGAGAGCGTGCAAGAAGGCAAGTCTCCTTTGATCATCTTGAACCTATGATTTTGAAATGTTTTAATTATTTTAAATTATGTGCATTGCTATTTACATAAAACTTTAGTTCAAATCTTAAGGTATTAGTTAATCCCACTTTGTTATGCCCTCAATTGAGTTGAATGCCATGTACCCTTGTTACCCTAGAATTTCCTTTGTCTCAGTAATGACAGTATTTTAATCATTTGTGAATAATAGAATGGTAGTATAATGCTTAGTCATGCTATTTAATACTTTTGAAATCTTGAAAATGGAAAATTATGATTTGTTGTAATAACCTTGTGTTTATAAGTCTAGTGGTGATTGGAGTTGCCACTGATGTTTTAAAATAAAATAAAATGTGGAAATTGGTTTAGATTAGGGTGGATGGTTGGTTTGGGTTGGTGCGGCAAGCACGAGATCTTGTAAAGTGTATGTTCCACCCTAGTCAACTAAGGACCGACGCTTGTGTTTGTCCAGACTGAGTACTACCGTACAACCCTAAGTCTATATGGGTACGACCTAGCTGATTAACTCATGATAGTCTAGTTTAGGTGCCACCAGTGGAAAGTGGGTGCCAGGGATTTACTGGTTATTCACAGTGAGGGACAGGGATTTACTGTACTCAGCGGGCAGATTTAACCCTTCTGCGGTGAAACCTCAGCGGGTAGTGTCTAGCTAGTCTAGAGTGAGGTAAAGGCTTTGTGATGATTTATCTGTGTCTCATGCCAAAGGAAGCGTGGTGACTGTTAAGATAATTTATCTCTTGGGGGTAAAGTTGTACAACCTCTGCAGAGTGTCAAACTATTCGAATATCCGTGCCCACGGTCAAGGGCGGGCAAGGAATGCATTCACATGGTAGATTTTTGGTTTTGGTTTTAAAATCAAAGTTTTGTATTCCGAGAGTGGAGGGAACTCTCGGAAGGGTATCCTGGCAGTTGGAGCCAGAAAGGGTGGATGGAACCCGCAGTTTTAAACTTGGTCAATTGTAATTGATTAGCTAGTGTTGGTAGATGGAACCTTCACTATAAAATTAATGATAGTTCAGTTAAAAAATTTACTTTATTAAATTGATGCCTTCGAAAATAATTAGTGGTAATTGGAATTAAAACATTGCTTTGTGCAAAAGAACCATATAGCCTTCCTTTGTCAAAGCCTTGCATCTATTGCATTTTTCCCAAGACTTGCGGAGTACTTTTTGTACTCACATGCCGCACTCAAAAATAATAATCAGAGGAATACGAAGCTCAAGAGGGAGACTACGACTACTTCGCGGGTGGATTCGACGAAGGATTCCAGGAGTTCTAGGTCGCGCTTCCCCAGTCAATTGCCTGTGGCGTATTGATGGGTCTCCGCTGAATTTACCCTGCTTCCGCTGTGTTTTGCTTGTGTGAGGTCTTGAAACCTCAAATGTAATAATGAGACCTGATGGTCAGTACTCTTTATAATTGTAATAAGACGTTGTTGGTTATGAATCATTTCTGTTTAACTGTGTGCACTAGCTTTGATCTAGGACTAGTGCTGTAATACACAGAGGGTTCGGGTTGGAAAATCCGGGGGCCCGACAACTTTGTCCCTGTATGTGTGGCAAAGAAGGGCTTTGTATCTCCGTGCCTACTGCCCTCTCTCACGGTGGTGTGGGGGCAATAGGTTTTCTATGACAGCGCGCAAAGCGTGCCTAGCCCGTGACCTTCTCGGCGATTTCGAGTATCGCCGGTCTTGTGAGTAAATCAGTCACTTGTATTTGCAATCTTTGTGTGCTGTGCTAGATTGATAATCTTTTATTCTTTATCTAGCACTGGGAGACTTAGATTGCAGTGGGATTGGATTGTTGCTCGATGATAAATGAAATCATATACTGAGATTGGTAGATTTAACCTTTGAGCTCTAATTACTGTCACTTGTTGTCATTTGGTTCATGCTCATATTCTGTGATTGCTGTTAATCGTGAGCTTTGGATGATAACCACTAGACAAAGATATATTGTATATGTGTGATTTGGTTGGAGCTGTCTTTAGCTTGTAGAAATTCCACATACTTGTTGCAGATCTGTTAGAAGTCATACTTGGTTAATTAAGTCTGATTTAGTTATTGCAAAAGGACATCTTGTATGTAGTTGGACTTGCTCTAGTTAATTCTTGGCTGTTGGCTGAATGCACACATGTGGTGGATATATTGTTTAAACTTGAGAGTGTATAGTTTTTAAGAGCTCAAAGATTGAATTCTAATTTGATATAACCAATCTATGAAGAGTATATGATTTAGTAGCGGGACGGCCAAGAGTAATCTTGTATAACCCTACAATTTGAGAGCACAAAATATAAATTAAAACTTGTGCTTATTGCTAGTCTTAATTGATACATGCTTTATACTTTGACATACATATTCATGTTTAGAATGTTATTGTTTCTATTATTGAATATGTGGAAACGCTATATGCATAATCAGGAAAAAAATGCCAAAACGCTTCAACGCCTCCACCACAATCAAAACAACTAAATGCAGTAAGTAACAGCTAAAACAAGTAAATGAAAGTAATGCCACGCACTGAAGATTTATTCCGTTAATTCGCCCCCTAAATCTTGTGCGGCGTCTTGACGTCGACCATTCCAATCCTTGCTCGCAGCTCCTGGAATCTCACTCGCCCTAATGCTTTCGTTAATATGTCGGTGAGCTGGTCTCTTGTGCTGATGAAATCAGCAACAATGCTCCCGTTCTCCATGCATTCCCTAATGAAATGATAACTCATGTGTACGTGTTTGCTCCTTTCATGAAAAACGGGATTCTTACTGAGTGCAAGGGCAGACTTGCTATCCACGCAGAGCTTGAATGCATCGGCACCCTTTCCCTCGAGATCACCAAGTAATCGGGCCAGCTAGATGCCCTGCGTTGCAGCGGTAGTCGCAGCGACGTATTCTGCTTCACAAGAGGACAAAGCTATCACTCTTTGCTTGAGAGATTGCCAAGTGATCAGGTTGTCCCCTAGGAAGAATAGAACACCAGTCGTGCTCTTGCGTGTGTCAATGTCGCCAATGTGGTCACTGTCACTGTAACCCACTAGCCGACTTCCTTGTCCTCCTTTGGTGTAGCTGCAGCCGAGATGTATCATCCCCGCCAAATAGCGGAGGATGTGCTTCACGGCCACCAAGTGATCCTCGGTTGGGCGCTCTATGAACCGACTAATGAATCCGACAGAGAAAGCCAGATCAGGTCTAGTGTTCATGAGGTACCTGAGGCTCCCAACGATCCTGCGATACTCGGTGGCATCAACGAGCGGTGCTTCACTGTCTCGGCTCAGCTTCAATCGCTCCTCCATGGGCGTGTGGCACGGGTTGCAGTCTCGCATCCCTACCGCTTCAAGAATCCTTTCGGCATAATGTCCTTGTCCCTGTGTGATCCCCGAACTCCCCTGATGTACTTCGATGCCGAGGTAGAAGGAAAGGCACCCGAGATCACTCATCTTGAAGTGTAGGCACATCTGCCTCTTGAAGGCAATGAGCTCGGCTTGATTTGCACCAGTGATCACCAAGTCATCCACATAAACTCCAACAAGCAGTCGCACGCCCCCGTGTCCTCGGCCGTAGACAACCGGTTCATGTGGACATTGCTCAAACCCGAGCTTCTTTAGCGTGGCATCTAGCTTGGTGTACCACGCGCGCGGTGCTTGGCGAAGGCCGTAGAGCGCCTTCCTCAGGCGCAGGACTTTATCCTCATGCCCAGCGGCGACAAACCCAGGCGGCTGCACAACATAGGCTTCCTCAGTCAAGACGCCATTGAGGAATGCCGACTTCACATCCATATGATGGACTGGCCACCCTTCCTGTGCCGCCAATGCCAGCAACAGCCGGACCGACTCGAATCTAGCCACCGGAGTGTAAACTTCTTCAAAGTCGACACCATGTCGTTGCACGTACCCTTTGGCCACCAGACGAACTTTGTGCTTGATCACTTTGCCAGCCTCGTCTTTCTTCAGTTTGAAAACCCAGTTCGGGCCAATTGGGCAGTGTCCAACAGGTAGTGCAGTCAGCTCCCAGGTGCCATTCTCCTGAACAGCCGTCATCTCATCTCGCATGGCCGCACGCCACGCGGGATCCTCTTCTACCTCGGCGAACGTCTGAGGTTCACCGCTATTGACGAGGTTCAGCTCTCCGCCATCCAGCTCCCGTACTGCAAATCCCGGGGCCAGGCCATCATCGCCCAGGATATTCGCAATGGAGCAAAAACGGAGCGGTGCGTCGTCATTGTCGGCATCGAGGTTGCTGGAGTTGTGCAAAGATGGCATTCCCCTCTTGACTCCACCTGGTGTGTCGTGACGTCGTGTGGTGTGCCCAGTCCTTCTGCTTCATTAGCTTCAGCGCCCAGCAACTCCACATCCTTGACATGATCGGAGGGCACCGGTGTACCCTGGATTGGAGTAGGTAGGACTTGCTCTAGTGTCAAAATGTGCTCGACGATGAAATCGCTTGATGGTGCGACTCTGGTGTCCTCGGCTTGCTCCCAACTCCAGGCAGCATCCACATCGAAGACCACATCCCTGGTGACATGGACTCGCTTGGACCTTGGGTCGTACACACGGTAAGCCTTTGCATTCTCCTCATAGCCGATGAAGATCATTGGGGAGCTCCTGTCCTCCAACTTTTTCAGGTGTGGTCGTAGGTTCTTCACATACACGACGCACCCGAACATGCGCAGAAAGTGCATGGCTGGTTTCCGTCCATGCCAGGCCTCGAACGGCGTCATCCCGGCAAGGCTCTTGGTCGGTGCACAGTTCAACAGGTACACTGCAGTGCACACAACCTCACCCTAGAACATCGCCGGCACACCGCGCTGCTTCAGCAAGCTACGCGCCGTCACAACCACCGTCTGATTACGCTGCTCGACGACGCCATTTTGTTGCGGTGAGTATGGTGCAGACAAATGGCGACGTACTCCTTTGTCGGGGCAGTAGGCTGCGAATTCAACGGTGGTGAACTCGCCACCATTGTCAATCCGAAGAACGCGCAGCTGCCTGCCGCTCACGAGCTCGATGCTGGCCTGAAACCTCTTGATTGCTATAGCTGCGTCTGCCTTGGATGCAAGCAGCACGATCCACATGTATCGAGTGCAATCATCTACGAGCAACAAAACATACCTCTTCCCGCTAGGAGTCGTCGGAGCAATTGGTCCGCACAGGTCACCATGAACAAGTTCAAGGAGATCAGATGCACGGTATTTCGCCCGAGCTGGGAAGCTCGCCCGTCGTTGCTTGGTGATGACGCAGGTGTCGCATAACTGGTCGATGTGTTCCAGCTAGGGAAGCCCTCTCACCATGTCACTCCGCGCCAATTGCCGGAGTGCCTTGAAGCTGACATGACCATAATGCTCATGCCAGCACCAGGCCGCATCCTCACGTCGGGCGGCAAGGCAGACTGGCTGTGCCACATTGATGTGCAGCACGTACAGTCGATTCTTGCCTTGCGCCACCTTCGCGAGGAGCCGTTGTTGTCGATCCCAAATGCGCAGCACGCCATTTTCAATCAACACCCGTGAGCCATTTTCATCGAGTTGGCCAATACTCACGATGTTGTTCTTCATCCTCGGGATGAAGTAGACACCAGTGAGCACTCGATGTTCACCACTGCACCCAGCAAAAATAACGGTGCCAAGGCCACGGATCTCCACGACGGAGTCGTCACCAAACTTGACGGTGCCAACAACTCCGGTGTCGAGCTCGGCGAAGAATTCCCTTTGCCCCGTCATGTGGTTCGACGCCCCCGTGTCGAGGTTCCGGCCTTCTTGGTGCACGCCGTCGTCTTCAGCGCCCAGAAAGACTTGGGCTCACGGCTCCTCCAGGTGGAGTAGGGAGGCACTGCTTTGCCTTGTCGTCGTGAGTGTGCACACTTGCGCCATCATTAGCACCGACTCATCATCGTTGTCATCATCCTGAGCAAGGTGCAGCTGCTATTTCTTGGGTTGCCTGCAGTCCCTAGCCCAATGGCCAAAGTGACCACAGTTCTTGCACTTGTCACCCGAGAGATCACGGGCGCCTCCTTTGCCTTCTTGCGCGCTCCACGCCCACGACGTCATCCTCCACCACCGCTACGTTGCGGTTTCGAGGATGACTCGCCATGGTGCCGCAGCTTGAGGCGCTCTAACGCCTCTCCAACGTGTCCTCGGTGAGGTAGAGGCTGCCGCTCGCCGACGTATCCGGATCCCGATCGTCCATCGCCTTCAACCTCCCAATGACCTCCTCGACGGTGATGGTGGAGAGGTCGAGCAAGGTCTCGATAGATAGAGCTATCTGTGAGTATTTAGTTGGAAAAACCAGTAGATACTTCTCCACTACCTTGACCTCGTCGATGTCATCCCCAAGCTCCCGGAGATTAGTCACCAAATTGGTGAGTCGAAGCGCGAAGTCGTCGATCGTCTCGCCGTCGCGGAACGCAATTTCCTCATACTCCTTGCGCAGAGATTGTGCCTTGGCCTTCTGTGCGCGGTCGCTGCCGATTATCATCGCCCTGACCGCGTCCCATGCGTGTTTGGCGCTCAGCTTGACCGCCAGCGTCTGGATCATCTTGTGCGGGACGGCCTTTAGTATGGCCTCCATCGCCATTTGATCCTCTTGCTCGTCGTCAACGCCGTACTGAACAGCGTTCCAAAGGCCACGTGCACGCAGCATCACCTTCATCATTAGGCTCCATTCTGCGTAGTTCGTGCGTGTCAGGGTCGGGAATGACGCCGATCCTCCGACCTCCCTCGTCGTGCGTTGCACAACGACCTGCCGTTGTCGTTGGCGCCGGTGCCCCACCGACGACGGTGAACGCCCTCGATAGCGGCGTTGCGGGGTCCTACTCCGATCACCTACCGGTAGCGACATCGCTGGAATCGCGTCAACAACTTGGCTCTGATACCAAATTGTTAGCAAAACGCTCGGCCAATCTCTCACACACACGAAAACGAATGAGAGGACATAGTAGTATACTTGTGGCACTTGTGCTGCTACGGAACTGCTAAAACAGAGAACACGAATGAGCACAGGAGGCTTTCTATTGCTTCTGAAACAGATACAAGCTTTGCATTGGATTGCTGAGTATATATAGGAAGTACATGCAGTAACACTATATGCATAATCAAGAAAAAAATGCCAAAACGCTTCAATGCCTCCACCACAATCAAAACAACTAAATGCAGTAAGTAACAGCTAAAACAAGTAAATGAAAGTAACGCCACGCACTGAAGATTTATTCCGTCATATATCTCCTCACCATCTTCGCCGTTGCCGTCGACACCACCGGTTGCTGTCTCATTTGCCAGAGTGAAAAGGGTAATATTTCTCAACCAAACTTGCTGTAGTGCCGCGGCCCAATACATCTATCATAGATCAGATCAAGTATTGTGGCAGACTAGCAGACAAGCATACAGGGACAAGACGCGAGCCGAGAATACGCAGGGGTGAAAACAGATCGAATACGGATGGATAGTGCTTAAAAAATATACGCATCTATATTTTTTCTCGTATTCAAATACGGATCGGACATACACCAGATGCAAATACGGATTGAACAAATATCGGATACGAATTCAAATCGAATATCTACTCAATTTGGTCGAATCCAGATATTCTCATAACTTATGTAGTATGAAGACTTTAATGACATTTTATCCTCGTACAATCACGCTTAATCTTTCTAATTCATTTACTTCATCTAAAGAAACATGAATTCACGTTCAATTAAAAAACTTATTCAACTAATTAGTCATATTGTAAAAAATATATGTATATTGCTTCATCGAATACGAATACGGATAGTCCAAATAAAATAACATTTCGGATGGTAAAAGTTCATACCATATTCGCATCCATATTTGTTATACGAATTTGAATATGAATATGAATATGAATATGAATATGATAGAAATTGTTAATCGGATGAGAAAATCTATACCATATTCACATCCTATCGAATACGGTAACCGAATAATACAGATCCACTTTTCACCCCTAAATACGCATCGCCTAGTCAAAGTCACCACAGAGGCCGTACGTAGCATCCTTGCCCTTTTAAGGAAGCCTTTCTATTGTGCGCAAGACTACACTACACGGCGTAGTGGTGTCCAAATGGGTCATGCCTATCGGGGCGGCCCACACTGCACAAGGAGCGTCGGGCTGGGTCGGCATTGCACGATGGGGCGGGTTGTGCTTGGGCTGCCACCAAGGCCCAGCGTGCCGACAGTATACGACACACACAGTGGCGAGCCGGGCACAGCACAACCCATGCGGACCGGCGGCCCATTCGGCACACTTGGCATGAAAAGTGATCGTTAGGCACATTTGGCTCAGGCACGGCACGGTGGGCACAACCCATTTAGCCCGTCTAGCATGAGTAACTGTCGATTTTTTGAAATTTATAATCATTTTGCGACCGTTTATGAGTGTAAAAATACAAAAAAAACTCAAATATTTTCTATAAATATGCAGCATACCCTCCCCCTTAGACAGACCCTTACCAGCAATCTCTTCTCTGATTCTCTTGTGAAAAAATTGATACACTTTGTGATGATTTCAGAAAATTCGAAATAATTTTGCCAAAAATCTAAAAAATCAAAACATGGCCTACAGTCAAGATGTAATAATACTAATTTTTATGTACTTATATTGTTCTTATGTTTCTTTATTGTGATATAAAATAGGTAACAATGTAATTTTCTATTTGCATTTTGCAGTTTTCCACATTTCCCCATGGAAAATTTTTATAATTTTCCTACAGGTGAATACAGAATTGATCCAAAAGAATTGATCGGACTAGGCGCAGGTGGTGCCGAGGTCAGAACGGTCGAGGTGTGCCGAGGACGGCGAGGGCTCGAGGTGGTTGCGTGGCTTGGAAGGCAAGGAATGAGGAAGCTTCCCGGAAGGTGCAGAAGGGGCGTTTTGGTGAATACGCAAAGCTGCACTAAAGGAAGCGGATTATGGATAAATCACTAGAGTTGGTGGAGGCTTAGTGGGTAAAGAGAGAATCAAACCCATTAGTTGGAGGCTATAAAAGGAGGGTGTCTCCTGCATGGTCTTCATGCTTTTGGGTTTTGTTTTTGCTTTGCTTCTCTTTTGCTTTTGTTGGTATGAGTTGGTGAGGAGGGCAGAGGCTGTTGAGCCCTCTCTCTGTGTGTGCTCGTGTGTTCTTGGAGAGTGGAGTGCTCAAGTGTGAAGCATGTAGCTTGTGCTCAATCCAAGCACGTATGGGGACATAGAGATTGTTATCCTTTGTAATCCTGTATCTCTCTTCATCAATATCAATCTGAGATGGCTTTATTTGAGATGGATTGAGTTCTTGAGTTTTCTGTGTTGGTTCTAGTTCTTCATTTCCTCTCTGGGTGATTTTTGAGTTTGCGTGTTTTGGAGTTGTTTCTTGTTGAGGAGGTGCAAAATGGGTTGCTCTGTGATGGGATTAGGTCTCAAGATCATTTGATCAGTTAAAATCCCAAGAGCTCATCTTTAGAATCAAAGATTCCCTTTTTACTCCTTTCTGTGCTCTTGTTCTTCTCTGTTTTAGGGTTTGGTGTTGCTTTATTTTTCTCTTCCAAAGATGGTGCCCTGAGATAAGTTCTCAAGCCCTGAGATTATTGCTTAGATGATTACCAAGTTTCATGAGCAAAAGATCAAGGATTGGCTGGGAATTTGAGATTTGGTGCAATTCTATGTTAACTTTCAGTTTTTGGTCAAGTTGCTAAATTCTTGCTCTTGAGTTGGTTTCTCTCGGTCTCCTAGGCTCTACATGCTATTTAGATTGTAGTCTTGTAGTTCTGGACTGAGAAATCGAGAGGCAATTCCCAAATTTCATTGCAGTTGGAAGTTCTCGATTTTCTGAATTTTTGTCGCGCTTGTCTGCTCTGGATCAGGGAGGACCGGTCTGACCACTCCCTGACCTGCGGTCAGACCGCTCCTGAGATGGCGGTCAGACCGCCATTGAGCTTGCGGTCAGACTGGCGGTGTGCGGGCGGTCTGACCGGCCAACGCACACCTGTCTGACTGGCCTCCCCCAGCAGTACATGCTACTGTCTTGGTTTTTTCTTTTCTGCTTTATGCCTTCTAGATTTTCTCCTTGATATCTTATGTTCCTCCTTCGCTGTTCTTCATGTCTTTTCAGTAGGCTCTTGATTTTGCACATGATTTTCTTTTCATAGCTTCTTATAGCTATTGGAAAGAAACCCTTTTGGGGGCAAGTTTTAAAAAGCGACATTCACCCCCCCTCTGTCGCCGATTTCGATCCAACAGATAATCCCAATGTAGCTCTAAAATCTTCAGCCCATTTAATTACCTCACAAAATCTTCCTTTAAACTTTGGTGCAAATGTGCTTGAAAAGTACTTTAGAACTACTCATAATCCTATATTTACTCACATTTCTGGACAGATAACAACTAGAGATTTAGTTAAATACTACAATATTGGTGACTGGTGTTGAAAAAAGAGAATGATAGGCTTCAAACTAATTGACGTAGCACATATGGGTGAGGATATAGCAAAATGTATTATCAAAGTCGTGGAAGATTTTGGTCTTACAAATAAATTTTTTGCAATCACCTTGGACAATGTTGCAACAAACTTCAAGATAATGGATATTCTCACTTCCTTCTTTAGTACATGCGCCGAATCCTTCTTGTTACATCAGCGATGCACCTGCCATATTATTAATCTTATAGTTAAATGTGGTTTGAAGAGGTTGAATCCATATCTTCAAGTTTTTTACCAATCAATTTCTTTTGTAAATAATTCCAACCAACAAATTGTAGCATATAAGGCCTATTGCATTGCGATGGGTTTACGTCCACGAAAGTTTGTTGTGGACATACCAGCAAGGTAGAACTCAACTTATCTCATGCTACAAAATCTTTTACCCTATAAACCCATATTTTTCTGTTTTTATCTACACGCACTATCACAGGTATACTGGCAACACACCATTGACTAAGCAGCACTAATACGTTGCTAAGAAATTACTAGCTTTTCTGAAACTCTTTTACGAATCCACTATTGCTTTATCCGGAGTACACTATCCAATATATCCTTTAATTGTGTATCATATTTTGCGATTACATGTCACTTGAAAACTAATGAAAATGACCCAGTGTACGAGAGGATGTGTGCTATGAAAATTAAATATTTAAAATATTAAAATGAGATTTCATACTTATACGTATTTGCATTTATTCTAGATCCAAGAGCTAAAATTTCAGGGTTCACTAATATATTTTCAATTATAGGTGAGGCTAGAGGGATAGATTATTCTAACTATTTTACAACTGTTCATTCATAATTATCTGAAGTTTATCAGAAGTATGAGTATAAGTTTCAGGGAGTTTATTTGCAACAACCTCCACTAGCACCCACCATAGGTAAGAAGACAAATATATGCGACAAAATTTTTGGTGCACCAAGATCCTCCGGAAGATCAAGCTCTACATCGTCAAGTGATGCAGCAACCATACCAGGGCCTGCAGGGAACTATCAGTCTTTCTAGACAACGACACCGTGTCTCACCATATAGAGAACTTCAATATTTTGGACTAGTGGTGCGAGCACAAGCTAACATATCCATTGCTATCTATATTAGTACAAGATGTATTAACCGTTCCTGTCTCGATGGTTTCTTTCGAGTCTGTTTTCAGTCATATTGGAAGAATATTGGAGGAGAGAAGAACAAGACTCACAAATAAGATGGTGGAGGTACTTCTCACAGTGAAAGTCTGGAAACAAGTTAATGCGCAAGCTCAACACTACGTGGTGGATACAAAGTTGGAATACACGTTCAATAATATTTATCTAGATAGTGGCAAAGGCAGTCAAGGCGCCGACAATACCAACAATTATTAGAGCATCCGTGTATACATTGTACTTTTTATGATTTTTACATATATGTTGAGCTACATGTTGTACCGTTTTTCAAATTCTACATTTGTTTGAACGGTTACTTTTTAAAAAAAACAATTCGGGCCAAACGGACTAGCCGGGCCGAACGGGTTAGCCATGCCTACTGGCCTGTTGGGCTAAACAGTCGTGTACCGGCCCAGCATAGCACAACATAAACCCCTCTGGACTGTACCTAGGCCGCCACCTCGGCCCACGACCGGCGCGGTACGGCCTATTCAAACTGATGGGCTAAATAGGCCATGCCTAATGAGTCCATACTGAATTGGGCCCGTGCTGAGCCGGGCCGCCCATGTGGCTTAAAACCGCACTGAAAATCAAATAGTATGAAAATATAAACTATACAGAATAACATACACCGAATAAACCGTAATTTTTTTTTAGTTTTGTTCGACTAAGTATTTCGGTTTGATATAGAAATGACGGCCATGGCGCAGTGCTTCACTCTCTCTCGCCCGTATGTACCGCTAAGACACAGAGAGCTTACAAGAAAATTGATGATTTGCCATCTTCAAGAATGGGCTTCGTACTTTTGCCACTCTCAACGTTGGCTTTGCAAAAATGCCATGTAGTACATTAATCCCTTGATTAGTATGCCATTTCAATCCTTTAATTCATTTTCTTTTTCTAATTTCAGGGACTGGAAAAGACCCTTCTACCCCTGGCTAATTTCTCACATAGATGCATGGAGGGATTTCGATCGAGAGCTGAAGCGTCACGCGCCCTTCCGTCCGCCGCCCTTCCCCTGCGCACACGCAGCCGCCCTTCCCCTGCGCGGCCGGCTTGCCCTCCCGCGGTCTCGCCTCGCCCTCCCGCGGTCTCGCCTCGCCTCTTCCCATTAGCAAGCAAGCGAAGCAAATTTCCCCATGCCGTGAGATCGCCGCCGCTTCTGATAAGAGAGAAAAAACGTTTGTTTTACGTTTTCGCACGATTGCTTGATCGCTGGAATAAGGACCACGCAGGAGGGAAGGGCGCGCGCCGCGACCTGACCGCGGGAGGGCAAGCCGGCCGCGCAGGGGGAAGGGTGGCCGCGTGTGCGCAGGGGAAGGGCGGCGGACGAAAGGGCGCGCGACGCTTCAGCTCTCGATCGAAATCCCTCCATGCATCTATGTGAGAAATTAGTCAGGGGTAGAAGGGTCTTTTCCAGTCCCTAAAATTAGAAAAAGAAAAAGAAAATTAATTAAAAGGATGAAATGACATACGAATCAAGGGATTAATGTACTACATGACATTATGTTGAGAGTGGTAAAAGTGCAAAACCCATTCTTGAAGATGGCAAATCATCAATTTTCTCTCTAGAGCTTACACGAAGAGGAGAAGAGAGTTGAGCGGAGGGGAAGAAAAGGAGAGAAGCTAGATAGATGAGGCGGCCGAGGAGGGGGGAGCGGCGCATCGACGCCGCCATCGACCGCCTCTCCGACTACGGCTTCCCCAGGCTCGACATCCGCAGGGTCATCAACGAGCTTCTAAAGGTATGTGCTTTCTTGCCATCTAGTACATGGATCGCATGATGTAGCTGGCTAGCAAAGCTGTACGAATTAGCACCTTTTGTTTCATCCTTGCGCTGTTCGTTGATGTGCGCATGAGTTGTTGCTGATCTGGAAGCAAATTACTTCACACCTTTGCACGGTTCAAGAACTGATCGATCGATCGATTCTTCGCAAAGAAAATAGAATAGAGCTGATCGATCGATCGATTGAGGGATTCTAACTAATCAATGTGGATACCTCGTACTCTTAATTCAGCTGTACGGGAGAGATGGGTGGGTGTTCCTGGAGGAGGGATCCTACCGCATCGTGCTCGACAAGCTTCTGGAAGAACAGGCGCAGCAGCAGCAGCAGCAGGTTGTTCCCTTACCTCATTTTTCATGCCTCACCTGTTCATCAGGTTGCCAAGTGCTATTTCTCTAGAATTTTACGTTGTCCTCGCCACGACTACCATCTGCTGTATGGAATATTGCGACGTTGATGCATACACTTCATGTTTCAGTGCCATGGAATCCCCTAAAATGTTTCAACTTTCTTTACGCAGCATTTTCCGTGATCTTACATTGTCATGCTAATGCCTACCAACCAGTGTATATAGAATGACTACATCAATAGATGGACTGAGTTTTAGTACTGTTAGTTCCTTGGAATCCCTTGATGCCTGTAAAAGATTTAATAAAATTACGTCAGGGTTCTACAGTAAACTGGTGAATTTAAGCACCAACGTCCATCTCAAGCTCTCAGCATCACTTGGTGTTTGAGAACCTGCTTACACTGAAATAATAGGTTATACTCAACTATACCACTTGTATCAAAATTTTTTGGCACAATCTGCCCAACTGAAAGCACATAAGCAAATCGTTATGAAAAAAAATCTTGTTCATTTAGGACTAAGTTGTTGCTTGGGATTTCTGTTGCTGCCCAGTCAGATCTTTCAATGAGCCTCCTGTTTTTATGCAGCAGCAAGAAGCAGCAGCAGCAAATGAGGCACCGCCTGAAAATGATGCACAAATCTCAGAAGTGCACGCGCCAGATGAATCTGAATCAGCCGTTGAGGAAAGCAAGCCTCCAGCTAGGCCCATTGGCTATCCTGCTCTTGAACCTATAGTACCACACCCTGGCCCTGCAGCTACAGTCACTGCTCGTCCAAGGCGTCCCTGCTATGGATGGATTAGTGAAAGTGACTCTGAGAGTGAATCAGACAATGGAGAGTCAGCTGTTGAGCAACCGGAGCCTCCAGCTGGCCCACGGCACGAGGTGATTGCTCCTCCGGTGAATGTTCCGATTGAGCGACAGGAACCTCCAGCTCGTCCACGACATGAGGTGGTTGCACCTCCAGTGAATATTCCGACTCCTGGAGGTGGCTTGCTTCCTAGGAGGAAGCGACCGAGTGGATGGGATGTACGCCATGCTAACTGGTGATGGTTCTGAACTTCTGACCTCTGTTCTGCCTTGCTCTCGTTTGTTTAATTTGTCTAGTGACAGAATTGCTGTGACCTGTCACTATTTTCATATCTAAATCTTTCTTCTTATGCTTTTGATCCAATGGAAGATGATCACTACAGAATTTACCTACACATGCTAGGAACAGAAAACTGAAAACATATCATACAGACTGAACGTACGAAATGTATGGCATGCAAGATCCATTCTTATGAACACACCACTAGCGTAGATGTTTACTATGTTAAAAAAATGTTGATTTCTGGAGTTTTATGTGAACCAAAACATGACAAAAGAAGGAAAGTTGATTAGTAGTATATGCCCTTGCTACTTTCCACATGAATGCGTCTTGAGTTCGGAAAGCTCATGTATGCTCATGCACCCTAAGAGCATCATAACTTAGGCAACAAAAACAATGCTTCCAAAATCAAGGCAACAGAATTTCAGTGAACCTTCTATAGCAGTTACTGGATTGTAACTAGTATCTGTTCAAACAAGTCCATTTTACTGGGTAGGATCTTGATTCTGTCTGTCTCCTTGTTATAATAGTATGATTTTTTTAAAGAAACTATAAAAACGATATTTTCTTGAGAAACTGCAATAATAAGAATTGTCACGCAATACTGAGCAAATGATTTAGCAGAAATGTAAATTTAGTGAAAAGGCCTGTCGACATGATTTCCGTACTGGCGTCAATCCATATCATGACTATACATTTCTGAATGAATACCATGAACCTTGTGTTCTTTTTATAATCACTAGTTAAACATTGTCTCCTGAATCTAGCAGGTAGGCGGATACAAAGAGTTGTAAGATGGTGATCCACAAGGATGGAGAAGTCTTAATGCAGAGAGTTTTGTCAGTCCATGATTTTAATTGCAGGTAATTGTAGTAGAAGTATCTGTCGGAGAGCAGACACCTCTGAGATGGAACTGCTGTTTGAATGGAGGATCTCAGCAGAACATGTGGTGCTGCTTGACAGTGCCTGTATCAACTTTAATTTTTTAGTACTAACATGGACTCACCCTTAAGTTGGTTTTAACTATGATTAAGCTGGCGTCATGCGATTCCATCAAATTGGTGCTGGTAGTATAAGTGTCTTGAAATGAACTCACTATCCGTTGTAGCTAGTATGTATTGTTGTCACTGTAGATATGTTATGATCGACTAAAAATGACAATGTGATGAGGAAGGACAAGAATTCTTTATAAACTGTGGAGAGAGCTACAACGCTGTGCCTTAGAATCGTCTGTCGACTGTTCGACAACCAAAATTGACGCTCTAGATCAACAATAGTTATATCACAACTGATATAGTGTCGAACAGTATAAGACATTATTTCACCCATATATCAGGTGAAAATGCCCCCAACAAGTTGAAAATCTGAAATTTTCGATCTAAACCGTGAGATCGTGCACCAAAGGTCCAGATGCCCCCATTCCCTCTTCCCATTATCAAAAAGCCCCTCCCACTTCCCCTCTCAAATTCTCACTCCCACCCTCTTTCTTTCTCGGCAAAATTGTATATATGCAATTTCAAAAGATGACATTTTCAAATATGGTACTCTAAAATATGAAATTGAGAATTCATCGCTCCATAACTTGGGCATGTTCTTTTTAGCTGAAACTTATGGCTTTTGGCTGCGGCTTTTAGCTTTTGGACTGTTCGTGTAAGTGATTAGTAACAGAAACTCACGTACGATTTTTGCTGATATAAATGAAGTCGGTACAGTATGTACTAGAATTAAGTAGTAGATCCTATCTTGAAAAGATAATCCGTTTAAAAGCTAGTTATTGTAGAAAAGCTGAAAAGAACAAGCCCCTTGCCTTCTTTGATATGTGCCACTCTTGGACTATTTTGACCTTAGGCATCTCCTTCCTCCCAACCATCCTCCCCTTCTTCCTGACATCATTGACGTCGGTGCAGTGGCAAGGTTGCCCAACAAGTAGAAGTAGGCAGACGAGGCGATGCTATCCGACAGTGCGGGGGGATTAGGCCAAGGTAGAGTGGTTCCTCCGTGCAGCGGATGACTTTTCGTCACCTCGCGCCGCCATCCCCCTTGGCAGTCGAGAGCATACGGTGGCTGTCGTCTGGGTCCTAGGTAGCAGGGGAGGGTCTGACGCCGTGCAGGTCGCGATAGCGAGGCTCAAGGATGACTTCCAGGCTATCGTTTCGCACCCTCGACCACAAGATCAGTGTGCTTGCTGACCACGACTACGGCATCTCACCGTCCCTGGTCACACTAGCGTCAGATCTGGCCTTCCCGGACTATGCCGACCTCATCCCCTATGACACTGCTTCCTTCTTCCCCAACACTGGCGTGTACTCCAGATTTGGGATTATCTCCTCGACCACAGGGACACAACGGCTGCAGAGGTGGAGCAGGCGCGGTGGCTCCAGACTCGGTCACGGATACAAGTCGATGGGGAGCATGGCTGGAGCTCGCCAGAGAAGCGAAGCGACAGTCGGCCGAGATGAAGAAGGGAGGAGCAAGGGCAAAACTGTCCAACGTGGCAAAAATGCAAAGAGACAAGTATTGAAGTGACAATTTTCTAATTTCATATTTTGGATAGGCATTTTTTAAAGTGCCATCTTTTTAGTGGCATATATATAATTATACCTTCTTTCTCTCTCCCTCCTGGTCATCATGCGGAGCTACCTCTTCCTCATCCCTGGCTTCGTCTACGTCGCAGTCACCCTAAAGCCTGCCCACACCCACCGCCGCCGCCTCATCCTCCCTAGAGCCACGAGCTCTTCCATGGTCGCCTCTCCCTCTCCCTTCTCTCTTTGGGCCACAACAGTGGGACATGGCAACTACATTCATGCTGCTGGCCGCCGCTTGGATTTGATGGAAATGTGAGAGTGCTTTTAGAAAAACATACCATAGTTAGGGGGCGGAGAGGGGGTTGGTTATGCAAAATGTGGTTTAAGTGGTGGTGGTGATGGGATGAAGTGCTAGATCTGACCAGTGGTACACAATCCCACGGCTAGGATTTGAGAATTTCAGATTTTCAGCTTTGGGCAATCTTCACCTGACACTAAACTCGCAAATTTGGTTCTTCCAGGTAGAGTGACGGTGCCCATCACGAGTGCACAGTTGCTGTGGGCTCGTTAGCTCTAACTGGTCGAGTACTTTCAGGACCCATTTTTTGGAATGCATGAATTTCGTATAAACAAAAGCCACAGTATAATTCTCACGTTCCCAAACATAGTCCAAAAAAAAAAGATTTTTCTTTCAAAAAAACGTTGTGCTATGATTGACCAATCGTTCGGTACCAATCCTCCCGCTAGTGTTTTAAGGACCTGGGACGTACACTAGTTAGCTATGTTTTGTACCGTGTTGCAACCGAAAAATTCCCGAGCCGACGGCACCGTGTCCATATGAAATGTGCCTCTTAGCAACGTGTACGACGTGCCATATGATTTTGAAGTAAATCGACACAAAAGATGATGAACAAAAGCAACTTAGAGATTGAACGATACGTCGATGCGGAGTGATATTGCCCCGCTCATTTTGACTTAACCTTCTAGTTTTTGGCTTATTTTTTTACTATTTCTAAATTTCGTCATTTCCTGTCTTTTTAGCGTTTTTGAGGTTTTTACTGGATCTTTTTTCCGTATTCGTTTGTATTATCCGTGATGTGCTAACCTGTTTTCAATGGAATTTCATATCGTTCCATTTCGATCCTAAATTCGTGTGTCGCCGTCTCCACCTTCGTCTTCGACAATGACACCCTTACCAGCGTCGGCGTGGGTTAGGGTTTAGGTTCACTAGACCCTGACCGAAGAATTAGGGCAGGCGCGCACACGATTTGGTGGTGGTGCGGCGAGGCGACAGGCCTAGTGGCCGACGGCGGGCGGTGTTGGCGGGAGGCAGCGTGGGCAATGGATCCGGCCACCGGAGAATGGGAAGAATGGGAGGCAACGGTGGAGAAGGTGGTGGGCGGCGTTGCTGCGGCCCTCGGTGTCGGTGACCGCATCAAGAGACAGTAGCATTGGGGAAGGATATTCACCGGCGGGCCTCGCTGACGCCAGCAAGTCAGGGGGCGCCCACGCGAGGGGAAGGGGAGGAACGGCGGCGGCTGGAAAGAGGGAGGGGATTGAATGGGTTAGGATTAAGAGGGGCTGTTGGTGATATGCCCTAGAGGCAACATGTAGATGTTGAATATATCACATACTATGTTTATGATACATTGCTTTGTTCCTTGAAATAGACATTATCATTATTGATCAATGAGTATGTGACTTATTCATGAGACTCTTAATGCTAAAATGTTGTTATTTCTAAATGATCCCTGATTATATATCATATGAGGAATAAATATGATTCAAAGATCAGCATATGTATTGATTGATGATCATGTCTCATGGATCATGGTATGGAGATACCAAATCAATAATATGGACATGTGTTAGTGAACATATGTTGGATAGACCCGCCATGAGACACTGCAGAGATTCCATGTGTCATCAGTTGGTCTCAAGTAGTGTTTATGTAGAATCCTTAGACTTGAGATCATCATGATTCCCAACATGCGTAGTAGCCTATTTTGGGACTACTAACCACTACTCCGTAACTGGGTAGTCATAAAAGTAGTCTTCGGGTTTGCTATGAAACATGTAGTGGGATGTGAATGATTAAGATAGAATTTGCCCCTCCTTATGGGAGAGATATCTCTGGGCCCCTCGATGTAATGGATTATGAAAGTGCATGGCCATGCCAAGGTGATTGAGGAGTCAATCACGAGTTTATAATCCATCACGGAATCGAGAGAGTGATTGAGCTATTAAGAGGATGACACAGGTCTCGCCTTGAGCTCAATCTATATCGTGAGTCAAAGGGATTCGTACATGAGAACATTACAGGTTCAGCCGATATGATCTTTACGTATACTTTGGGGTTAATATGTCTTACTAGAGGCCGCTATTAACAGGGTGACCGGAAAGGCGTTTCCGGGTCGCGACCAAGTATACGTGAACCTACAGGGTCGCACACTTAACGGGTTGGAACACTAATTCGAATGTGATTCGGATGTGGGCTCAATTCGGATAGAGATCCGGATAGACTTCTATTGGGCCTCGGTCCACGAGGCCCAACTGAGGAGGTCTATATATATATATAGAGGCGAGGGGCTGAGGTATGTATGCTTCTATTAATCCCGAGCCAAACCCTAGCCGCCACCTCCCGAACCAAACCCTAGCCGCTCGCGAGTGCTGGCACACTCACGATCGGCGTTCCAGCCCCGAGCGTGTGGATACCGGTGGAGGCGCTGCTCGTTGCGGCGTTGATCGGCATCAACAATCTACAGATTGGATCTTACACGTGGTGTGGTTGATCGCGTGGAGGAGACGATCTGTTCGGGACGATCGACTAATTCCACTACTACCTCGACGCGCGTGGTTGGATCGGCTTCTCCAACTCTTCTTCCGCTGCGCTGCGTGTCTAGTGGTAACGATCCATGATCCCTCCTTAGCATGATGTCCTGGTGTGCGCGGTAGAAAAGTTTTGTTTTTCTGCTATCGTAGCCTACGCGCATTCCTTCAGGGGCTAGGGGTAGTTTATATATGTTGGGGATGAGAAAATCTAGGCCCTTGGTTTTCCATCCAATGGTCACGAAATTCGATTGAAATCCCAAAAAAATTTACCTAAGTGTTGTATACTTGTATAGACACACTTGAATTTATCCAAGAACAAGTAGGAGAGGATGTTGTATTTTTAAAAGGAAAACTTGGTTGTACATGCAGTAGTTTTTTTTTGTGATTATAAGAAAGACGTACCACCATGCACAGACACGACATGTACACATACGAGTGTGTTTTCTTAGCACATGTTTGGCAAGAAGGGGATCTAGAATAAATTTATGATCTCATAAAATTTCTAATCAGATGTACTCGCGTGATGCAGTTGTTGAGTGAAGATGTTACCATAGTAGTTTACAAATTCTATAGTGCATGATGCCATTTCATATTATAAAATTTTGAACCAAAACACTCTGGTATTTTCTTGTAGTCACTGAAACATTACTCTCTTTTTTTTTAATCGAGCCACCAACTAAACGCATGGAGCAGAACAAACCCGAACCATCCATCCGATCAAGTACCACCACATAAGTTGCTCCTTTTCCCGTTGAAAAGATTGCTTGGTTTGTTGCACGAGCCTCTCGTCGGATTTCAGGAAGCAACTAAAGTGGTCTTTAACGCCACGGTATCGCAGTGAATCTCTCGCATTTGGGAGGGCTCGAGAATGGAGATCGTGCTGTAGTGTCGCCGATTCCCTGTCTGCGTGGACCTGTGGTATACTGGTATCTACATGTTCTACTTATGCAATTAAGAAGTATTTCTTCCAACACCTAATAGTAAGCTAAATCTGTATCTTTGGTTAATCTGTTTCTGTGGTGTTTGGTTAATCTGCTTATGCTGGTCCTATTTGGAAGTCCTGCTCTTTTTAGCTTCTAAAAGCTACTTTTGGCTTTTCTACAGCAACTAGCTTTTAAACGGAGCATTTTTTTTAATATAGGATCTACTAGTTAATTGTAATACATACTTTACCGACTTCATTTATATCGGCAAAAACCGCACGTGAGTTTCTGTTACTCTGTAATCTCTCGTATAAACAGCCCAAAAGTCAAAGCCGCAGCCAAAAAGAATAGGCTTGTATATACTTTCTTTTGGCCAACATTATTTGGAGTTGTGCTCTGGTGCTGGAGCTGAACTGCTCACTGCTGAACTTGGTGGAGTGGGGTCTGCTGGCTGAATTGCTCACAGCTCACTACTGACATTTGCGAAGCTGGCTCTGCTCATTTCGACTTGAACTTCTGATTTATTTTTCATTATTTTTAAATTTCGTCTTTTTCTGGCTTTTTTGAGTTTTTTTACTGTTCTTTTTTTCGTATTCGTTTGCATTGACCATGACGAGCTAACCTGTTTTTCTATTTTTAATTTTTTTAAATTTAGTTACGCTAAATAAGTTACCATCAGTTACAGTATAATTTCAGCCATAAAATAGCGTATTTCAACTCAACTTGAGTGGCACCATGTACCTGTGACATCCCTCCTTTGGTAGTACTCGGACAGCCCTGTCCAGCGGTAAGTGAATTTTACTTGCCAGTTGTCACAGATCCTGTTGCTGGTCTTCATAAGAAAAAGATGGTGTTACTGCTGTGAAAATGCAACTGTATTAGCATACTCTAATACATTAATTATTCAAAGAAGCATCGAACTTTTGCAATAACAAGAAGTTCTGAAAGCAATTTAGATAACAAGTCCGACAACTGTTCAGAGATTATTTTTTAGTTCACTTTGTGCCGTGCTGATCCCTATGTGGACAGGTGAATTCATCTCCTCGTGGCCGGAGCCTCTCGCCACCGGGGAACGCCCCGTTGCCATCCCTGTACAGTGGACTTTTGGTTCAGCAGATTTGCCGTTTTAAGCGCGAAGAAGCCAAGAAGAGGGCGAGCAATTGCGGGGCGGTAGCCCAGGAGGGGGATCGACCACTTCACGCGGATGGGTTATGCCAAGGCCGATATCCGCAGTGTCATCAGGAAACTCCTCACTGAGGTGCTCCATTAAGAGACCATGTGGAGGTGATCCTATGTTTGTGATGAGTAATTGACACTTGTTTTAGAAAGATTGAGTTTAATTTGTGTGTTTTCTGCAAAGTCGTAGCCCTTAAGTGTGGTCGGAAGCCATTTACGACCACGTTGATCATGGTCGGAACCCAAAAATCAAGTTTACAACCACATTGACCATGGTCGAAGGTCACCAGAACGGTTTACGATCACATTGGGCGTGGTCGGAGATCACCAGATGGGTTTACAACTACATTGATCGTGGTCGAAGGACATCAGACAGATTTACGACCACATTGGCCATGGTCGAAAGCAGCTATGACCACGTTGGCCGCGGTTGAACGCTATTATGACCACGTTGGTCGTGGTCGGAAGCAAGTATGACCACGTTGGCTGTGGTTGGAAGAGCTTACGACCACGTTGGCCGTGATCAGGAGCCAGCAAACTGACTTATGACAACGTTATCGTACGAAGTGGTCGGAGGTCGTAGCTTCGACCGCTGTGGTCAGAAGTCGGCAGACTTCGACCACGACCACGTTGGGTAGTCGGCGGGCTTTGACCACATTATCGCGAGAAGCGATCGGAAGTCGAAGTCACGACCGCTGCGGTCAATAGTCGACAGATTTCGACCACGACCACTTGGGAAGTCAGCGGACTCCGACCATGTTGTGAAGCGGTCGAATGTGGTCGGATCGCAGTCGGTCGCTGTCGTTTGTGATCGAATGCGGTCGGACGAAATCTGAGCGTGGTCGGAAGTGGTCGAACACAGTCAGATTATATCGTAACGCAGTCGGACGCGGTCGGTTGTGGTTGATACCAGTCGGATGTAGTCAGAGTGCGATCAGAAGTGGTCAAACGCGGTCGAACGTGCTCGGGACGAGGTCGGACGCGGTCGGTAGCAGTCAAACGCGGTCGGACAGGCTCGGGACACGGTCGAACGTGGTTGAAAGCGCTCGGATGGACTCGTAGCGTGGTCGGATGTGGTCGGAAGTCCCTTCGACCACGTTGGAACCCTTGGCCGTGGTCGTAGCTTCGGTCCAATCAGTCGTATGGCCTCCTGAAGCGGTCGTAACACCTGGGAACCGATCGTATGGCCTCCTGAAGCGGTCGTAACATCTGGGAATCGGTCGTATGGACCTCTGGGGTGATCATAACGACGTTCAATGCGGTCGTAGGCTATGTGCATGTCTAATCTTGTGATTTCAACCGATCGTAATGGGTATACGACTTTGTCGGTGTATTTTTGACTACTTTCTTCTAATGCAGACTTATGTTCACAATATTTTGTGCGGTGCTATGTGATATTTTCTTGTCTGTAATGGTTGTAGGACTTTGAGGTTAAGTCGTGGTAAGGCATGGGATGGCCGGGACAAGGCACAGGCGGTGTTGAGGTCGAGAGCGGTCGGGAGATGCCGAAGATGATGAGACTTGCGAGGTGGTTACAAGACTTGGACAGCAAGAGAGGAGGAAGTTTTCAGGAAGGTGCAGAAGTGGCATTTTGGAGAAATGCGCAAAGCCGCAAAGGAAACTGATCTCTGGTTAAAGCACTGGTAAAAGCACTGTTGTCGGTGCTAGCGGGTTGTCTGCGTGTAAAACCCGGTGTTAGGTTGGGGTTAACGGGTTTCCCCCCAGTATCTGAAGACTATAAATAGAGAAGGTAGAGCTCGAGTACTAGTTGAGGTTTTCTGGCAAGCGCTCGGGTTTTTCTCTCTATTTTTGTGTGTGTTGCTCTGGGATTGAGAGATTGTATGGAGTGGCTATAGAAACCTCCGTTGATGCAATCATTCATCTATGTTCCTCTATCTTAGAGTTGTTTTATATGTGGTGTTTTGATTGCATTTTCTCTGTTCTATCTTTTCTCTTCTGGTTCTCTGGTCAGCTCTGGCCAATCTTGTTTTGAGCTGTGTTCTTGTTCAAGTAGTCTTGGTTTTGTTTTGCTCTGAACTGGGAATCATCATCAAGGCCATTTGGCTAGTCTATTCCCGAGAGCAAAGTTTGGTTGGAGAGTGTTTTCGTTTGTGCGGTCGTGCGCCTCGAGTGCTCCTCTGTTTCATCTTCGACCGTATCTCTCTGTTCGACCGCAGCGTAGAGTTTTAGTCTTTCTGGTATTTTCTCAGCCAGAGGATGTGTTCTTGCAGTGTTTAAAGTCCCATGACAAAAGATCCGAGAATCACAAGTTATTCAGAAATCGGACTTAGCGGTCGTGAGCTTTGTGCTTCCTCTATTCTCAGTTCGACCATGTTCTTTTGTTCAACCTCGACGAAAAGTGTTCGTTAGCTTTGTGTTTTCTCGTCCCGAGGTCGTTTCCCTGCTGTGGTTAAAATTTCATGATTGATCGACCCGAGAATCTCAAGTTATTCGGATTTATGTCTCAGCGGTCGTTCGCATATGCTTTTCTCTGTTTTTCGGCCGGGGTTGATCTTATTCTACTGTTGGTCTCGTTTTCGGTTTTCTAGTGAGCATTCAATCTTTGTCTTTATAGCTTTGTAGCTATTGGAGAAGAAGGTTGGTGAGAATACTTGGGGAGATTTGAAGGCACCATTCACCCCCCTCTGTTGCCTGTTCGGTCCTACAAGTGGTATCAGAGCCGGTTAGTTCTTCTTTGTAGATCTTAACCGGTCCGTTGAGCCATAGCGACAGATAAGTATTTCACCAAGCCCCCTATCTTTGATGGGATCGACTATTCCTTCTGGAAGAGTAGGATGGAGTCGTATATACAGGCTTAGGGCTATGCCATTTGGAGGAAGGTCAAAACTCGCTATGTTGTTCCTGCCGATGAGAACATCACAGTGGCAAATATACCAGATGTTGAGGCAAATGCTAAGACAAGTAACATCATAATCCAAGGTCTTAGCAGAAGCAAATTCGATCGTATTTCTCATCTTTCGTCGGCCTACGACATTTGGGTGACTCTCGATGCATACCATGAGGGCACTACCCAAATCAAGACCACACGACAGGACCAATACAAGCAAGATTACAACAAATTTTAAATGCTCGCTGGTGAGTCCTTAGATGAGTGCTTTGCGAGGTTTCATAAAATCTTGAGCAACCTCCGAGCAGTCGGTCTCACATACCCTGACTCGGACAACGCTCGTCAGATGTTATCTGCTTTAGACTTGCGAGTTTGGGAGATGAAGGTGACCACCATCAAGGACACAACCGATCTTTCGTCTTTAACTCTTGATGCGTTGTATTCACGCCTCAAGACTCACGAGATTGACATTGTCTCTCGCAAGTCGAAGTCACAGTCGATGGCATTGGTCACCGATCCCAGCCCTGCTTCTGGAGCTTTCTCTGATGGTGCTACTGGTTTTTCCCTAGCTGCTCTTTGTAAAATAAGCGATGATCAAATTGAGCAGCTACCTGAGAATGAACTAGTCCTCTTAGCCAGAAAGTTTTCACATGCATACAAGAGGGTGAAGGACAGAAAGAGGAGTGGGCTAGTGATTTGTTTTGAGTGCGGTGGCCCCAACCACATTCGAGCAAATTGCCCCAAGCTGGAGAAGGGCAAGAACGACTATGGCGGTGTGAGCAAAAACAACTACGGCGGTGTGAGCAAGAACAACCACATCAACAAGAACCACAATAAGAAGCCCCCAGCTCATGTCCAAGGCAAAGAGAAGAAGTACCGCAACCTTGGCAAAGCCAAGAAGCTCTTTCACCATGTCCTCACCGCCTTCGACGACATCAACTTCAGCAACATGAAAGGGTGGAGTGACGACGATGGCAAGGATGATCAAGACCCCAATGACGGCGACGACTTCATCGGCATGTGCTTCATGGCCAATGAGACCAACGTCAGCAACGACGATCTCTACACCGACTCCGATGAGGTAGGTCCCTCATACGACCAGCTCAATGATGCTTTTCTCAAGCTAGGAAAATTTTATGCTAGATCTAGAGCTAGAGTTGGTGATCTAGAGAAGGAGGTAGGGCGGTTGTCATGGGAGCTTACTTCACTTAAATCTACTTCCTCCTGTGACGATTGCGATATTTGTACTTCTTTGCTAGATGATATGGAGAAGCTAAGGACCTTTCATGATAGTGTGATTTCAGAGTTTGAATTGATTAAGGTGGAGAATGTTAGTATGTTAGCTGAACTAGCAATGACTAGGGTAGCCTCTCTTTCATTTACTATTGTTGAGACTACATCTTGCACCTCATGTGAGGATAAGGACAATACTTTTAGAGAGTTTTATACTATGCTCCTTGATCTGACTTGTGAAAGTTGTAATAACTTGAAGATTAATCTAAAAAGGGCATATCATAAAATTGCTGAAATGCAAGTTGCTTTGCTTGAGCCAATTACCCCTTGTTCTAACTGTCCCAAATTGACTGCTAAACTTGATTCTGTCTCAAAACAGTTTCAACAAATGATTGACCACAACAACAAAATGGTTCAATATGCGTCTAAGGACCATGTTTGCTTACCATGCAATAACTGTGAAAAACTAAAATCTGAACTCATTGCATTGAATGACAAGTGTGTGAAGCTAACTAAGGACCAACTAACAAAGCCACAATATGGTTGCTCTGTGTGCTGAAGTGGGGGAGAAAAATAAGGACATGGGAGAGACTGTTAGGAAAAACGACGAGAACCAAAAGGCTAGAATTAGGACTGCCCCCTGTGCGTCATGTGAAGCCCTCAAGGTTGAGGCAGCCATGCACAAGGAGAGATACGCACGTGCTATTCGTTCTTCTGCTGTTCGTTCTTCTTCCTCTCCTTCTGCTGTCTCTTCTTCCCCTGCTCTTCTTGCACCTCTCTCTTTCAGGAGTGTCAGTATCTTATGAACACTCTTGAGAGATTTGTTGGAGGCAAGAAGAAGTTAAATCTTATTCTAGACAAATCCAGGATCTGCAAGTTCAATTAAGGTCTAGGATATGATTTCTTAGAGGATGCTAGGAAGCATCCACCTGCTGTTCTCAGACCTGTAGCAGCAGGTGTGATCGAGGTCACGCCCAGAACCAAAAAGGTTGAGTTCAAATCTGCAGGTTTTGTCCAAGGGATCTCTGACAGTAAGGTGGTATCACCTGTTGCTTCGACCTCTCTGAAGGTCAAGCCCCATCATGCTACTTCTACCTCCCAGAAGGTGAAGTATCATTGTACCTTCTGTCAGAAGGATGGATACCGGATTGAGAGATGCTTCAAGCGCACCAAGATCACGCGGAGAGATCGTGTTCATGCACTTAGGCGTATTCAGGGTCAGCCCTAGACTCTGAGTGCACCTAAGACCAACATGAGGTCTAGAGTTAATTCTGTTGAGGTGCTGAGGCAGCATCGAGGACTTAGTTTTCCTGTTTCTGTTTTTGGTCCTCGAGTTGCTTCTGGTCAGGATATCCACTGTCCTGAGGGTAGATCTCATTTTCCTCATCAAGATAGCTATCTGTGGTGTGATCAGCATATTGTTGTTGGTTAGACTTGCTCTTCCATAGCAGTCGAGCCTAGCAACAGCTTCAAGTTTGCTCGTAGACCTTCTGGCTTTCTGAGCGACGAAGAGCATAGGGTAGTTAGAGGTTAGTCGTGTTTGACGACTTCTTCTCCTCATCGTGTGACTCAGTACTAGGTTCCAAAATCTATTCTGCTTTATCCTAGTACTGAGCCACATATATCTCTCTCTTGCTGACTCAGGTTTGCCGGGCTAGGAAGGGAGAGGTGTGGCTTGTTAACTCCGGCTGTTCTCTTCCCTAGTCCGAGCTCTAGGTGATGAGACGATCACCATCATAGACACCTCGCCTGGACAAGTCATCGCTAAAGGTACTGTGCGCGTTAATGACTCCTTCATTCTTAAAGATGTTGCCTTAGTGAGTAAGCTGCAATACAATTTGCTTTCTGTTTCTCAGCTTACCGATGACAATTTCGAGGTATGTTTTAAGAAAAACGCTTGCAAAATTCTTGATTCTTCGGGAAGTCTTGTTTACTAGATCTCTAGATATGGGAAGATCTTTCGTGCTAATTTTGTTGAGTCTTCTGGTGATCCTTTCAAGTGTTTAGTTGCTTCAGAGTCCCGTGATCTTTCCTTCTGGCATAGGAGACTTGGTCGCATTGGTTTTGATCATTTGACTCGAGTTAGCGGCCACGATCTCATTCGTGGTCTGCCCAAACTCAAGATGGTCAAAGACTTAGTTTGTGCTCCTTGCCGGCATGGCAAGATGGTTGCTACTTCTCATCCTCCAGTCACTGTGACTATGACCGATGCACCAGGACAGCTTCTTCACATGGACACAGTTGGTCCAGCTAGAGTGCAGTCGGTAGAAGGGAAGTGGTACGTTCTTATCGTGGTCGATGATTTCTTGAGGTTTTCTTGGGTGTTTTTCTTACCCTCGAAGGATGAGACGTTCAATCATTTTTGGGGTCTTTTTAGTAGGCTTTCTTTCGAGCTCCCGGGTGCCTTACGAGCGATCCGCAGTGACATAGGGTCAGGAACTGCGAGACTAGTAAAATGGTAGAGACCTGTGATGTGACTTTCGATAAGGCCAGTCATGGCACTAGGCCCGACATCTCAGGTTCTGTAGAGCAGTCCGAGACCATCTTTATGGATGATGAGGAGGATGGAGATGAAGGTTGTATACCTGATCTAGTCCTTCCTTCCCCTAAGGAGCCTGTTTCTTCACTGCACCTCAGGGAGATCAGCTCATTCCTTCCACATCTTCTGGAGCTAGTGGCTCTATTCCCACCTAGTCAGCTCATGAGGTAGAGGCCACTTCTTCTCATCCCAGACCTCCTCGATATATCCAAAATCGCCATCCTTCAGAGCAGATGATAGGAGATCTCTTTGAGCGTGTCGCACGCTCAAAATCTGGCTTGTTTCAGTTCTGTCTCCATTCTGCTTTCGTTGCCAACTTTGAGCCCAAGGATGTGTCACGCTCTTTCTGATGAGTCTTGGGTCAATACCATGCATGAGGAGTTAGAGAATTTTGAGAGAAATAAGGTCTGGTCACTTGTTGAGCACCCTAGAGGTCATAATGTCATAGGTACCAAGTGGGTGTTCAAAAACAAACAAAGTGAGGATGGAGTAGTCATTCAAAACAAGGCTAGACTGGTAGCTCGGGGTTTTTCCCAGGTTGAGAGTTTAGATTTTGAGGAGACATTTACCCCTGTAGTTAGGCTAGAGGCCATTAGGATCTTGTTGCATTCACGGCGTCTAAGGGCTTCAAGCTATACTAGATGGATGTCAAGAGTGCCTTCCTCAATGGGTATATTGAGGAAAAAGTCTATGGTAGGCAGCCTCCAGGTTTCGATAGCCCCAAATACCCAAACCATGTCTACAAGCTTTCCAAAGCCCTGTATGGACTTAAGCAAGCCCCTAGAGCTTAGTATGAGAGGCTTAAGTTCTATTTGTTGAGTCATAAGTTTGAGATGGGTAAGGTAGATAAGACCTTGTTCATTCGCAGGCATGACAATGACCTTCTACTCGTCCAGCTTTATGTGGATGATATTATTTTTGGTGGCTCCTCTCATGCTCTTGTTTCCCAGTTCTCTGATGTCATGAGCACGGAGTTTGAGATGAGCATGATGAGCGAGTTGAGCTTTTTCCTTGGTTTCCAGATCAAGCAGACTCGGGAGGGTACTTTCTTGCATCAGGGCAAGTACACTCGTGACCTCCTGAGATGCTTTGACATGAGTGATGGAAAGCTAGTGTCAACTCCAATGGCGACATCAGCTTCACTCAATCTAGATGAGGATGGAGAGCCAGTTGACCAAAAGGAGTACCGCAGCATGATTGACTCCCTCTTGTACCTTACTGCCTCGAGGCCAGACATACACTTCTCTGTGTGTCAGTGTGCTCGATTCCAGGCTTCTTCTCGCATATCTCACCGCCAGGAGGTGAAACGCATCTTTCGGTACCTTCGAGCTACCATAGACTATGGTACCTGGTACTCTTCTTCTTCCTGTCTTTCCCTTAGAGCCTACTTCGATGCAGACTTTGCTGGCTGTAGGATAGATTGGAAGAGCACTTCTGACACTTGTCAATTCATTGGCACTTCTTTTATTTCTTGGTCTTCTAGGAAGTAATCCAGTGCTGCACAGTCCACCGCAGAGGCCGATTACGTTGCTGCCGCTATTTGCTGCAGTTAGGTGCTTTGAATGGTCTCGATCTTGTGGGACTTTGGGTTAGTCATAGATAGTGTTCCACTCTTTTGTGATAACACTTCTGCCATTAATATTGCCAAGAATCCAGTGCAGTACTCCAGGACCAAGCACATTGATATTAGATATCACTTCTTTAGAGACCATGTGGAGAATGGTGATATAGTGCTCTATTTTGTGGAGAGTGACCACCAGTTGGCTGATATCTTTACCAAGCCTTTAGATAGCTTGAGGTTTTCGACCTTGTGGGGAGAGTTTGGGGTGGTCTGTCCTTATGGATTGTTGTGAGGGGAGCTTCGTGCTTTACGTTTTATCTTGCTTATGTGCTCCTGTTTCATTTTGCTGCATGTCATGAGGGTGCATTTGAGTTAGTCCTTCTAGCATAGATTAGAATGGTTCTCTCGCTTAGTTGCTTGGACTTCTTCCTCTCATCTTGTGATTCTAGGATGCTGCTTATTAGCTGGGTCTCTTCTCACTAGGTTGAGTTCACTCACTTCTTATAGGTCTAGCGAGGGTTGGGCCACTCTTGGGTAGACAGGGAACGTGTTTACTCCCTAATGTGTTAGAAGTCCATCTGATAGTCTTAGAGTCATATGAGGTAGACGAGAGTCCATCTGAGCCATAGTATTCTCTATATCTTATCTATGCTTTAAGGACTATCTCTTCTGATTTCTTCGCCAGCCTATCATATTTATTGCTTTGGTTCAGGGAGAGTTCATTTGAGATTGGCTAGAACTTAATGATGACCTAACTCAACTTGAACTAAAAGTGCTTCACTTGATGAGGGGAAGCTGGATTTTCTTGCATTTCATGTCATTTACTTTCAGCATTGTGCATTGTAGTATAATTACATGAAGCTTGATTATTATCCTTTTATGACATGATACAACTGCTTTACATCTTGCCATAATTTGTGCTAAATTGCTAGATTTATCATGATTTTTTATGTGTAGTCTAGTCTTTGCCATGATAGTTTGATTAAATATGCACAACTTGAATTAAAACATTTCATGTTAGCTCTTGTGACTAGTCTGTCTTTAGTTATCCTCTTATAATTCACGCCATGTCACATAGGCTGAGATGAGTCTTGAATCTTTGTTGAGCATTAAATTGAGCTATGCTAGTTCTTGGTGAAACATGAGTTAACTCTCTGTTCTTAAACTAAATTCAGAAAATGAATAAAGACCTCTTTTGTGCAAAAAAAACTGATCTCACCAACTCTTTCTCGTGAGACTGCTTGCTATTGCACTAGGCATGAACTCAAGGGGAGTCTTGGATGACCAAGATCATTTATTAAGCTTATTGCTTGAAATGGTCGCATAAGGCTTGAGATCTAGCACATGGCTAAGCAACAAAAATTGGTTGGAAACAACCATGAATTTCTCAAAAGAATTATGTCAAATGTGCTAAATATGCTCAATCACAAAAATTCCAAGTACTTAAACAAATGTCTCATTCTTGAACTTATAGCACTCTAAATTAACGCAATGTTAGCTTCTTGGTTCCACTTAGAATATGGACATGGCTTGCATAATCTTTGGATATCTTTAGCTAGACTATAATCTTGAATGACTTGACATGCTAAGCAATTCATCTAAATTTCAGATTGTGACTTATTTGGTTTTAGCTTGTTTATACATGAATTGTCATGAACTAGATAGCATCCCCTTGTGTTATGGCTTGGTGTAATACTCAAAAGGTCATTTTGGATAATCTTCATAGCTCCTAATGCTTAAAATGAATAAATTACAGTCATTTCATTTAGCTCATGTTCTATTTTTCTCCGTGCATCTTGATGATTTTATGATGAGTAATGGAGAAAAAGGCATAAAAGGCATAAAAGGGGGATTTTCTAGAGCTTTTGAGGAAAAATTGCTCTTTCTGTTCTTGCTCCTTTTGTCAACATGGTCATAATTTCCTCTGTCACTCTTTCTAGACTATGTGTGACTTTCTCGGTTACAACAAAAAAATCAAACTCATCTCTATGCTTTTTCTGTGTTTATTAATATACTCATCAAGGGGGAAATTGAGAGACCATGTGAAGGTGACCCCATATTTGTGATGAGTAATTGACACTTGTTTTAGAAAGATTGAGTTTGATTTGTATGTTTTCTGCAAAGTCGTAGCCCTTAAGTGTGGTCGGAAGCCATTTATGACCACGTTGATCATGGTCGGAACCCAAAAATCAAGTTTACGACCACATTGGTCGTGGTCGGATGTCACCAGAAGGGTTTACGACCACATTGGACGTGGTCCGAGGTCACCAGATGGGTTTACAACCACATTATCCATGGTCGAAGGACATCAGACAGATTTACAACCACCTTGGCCGTGGTCAAAGGCAATTATGACCACGTTGGCCGTGGTCGAACGCTGCTACGACCACGTTGGCCATGGTCGAATGCTGCTATGACCACGTTGGCCGTGGTCGGAAGCAAGTACGACCACATTGGCCGTGGTCGGAAGAGCGTATGACCATATTGGTCGTGGTCAGGAGCCAGCAAACTAACTTACGACCACGTTATCGCAGGAAGCGTTCGAAAGTCGTAGATTCGACCGCTGTGGTCAGAAGTCGGCAGACTTTGACCACAACAACGTTGGGTAGTCGGCTGGCTTCGACCATGTTATCGCGAGAAGCGGACGGAAGTCGAAGTCACAACCGCCGCGGTTGATAGTCGACAGACTTCGCCAACGACCATTTGGGAAGTCAGCGGGCTCCGACCACGTTGTGTAGCGGTCGAATGTGGTCGGATCGCAGTCGGACGCAGTCGTTTGTGGTCAAATGCGGTCGGACAAAGTCTGAGCGCAATCGGAAGTGGTCGAACATAGTCAGATCTGGTCGTAACACAGTCGGACGTGGTCGGTTGTGGTCGATACAGGTCGGACGTAGTCAGAGCGCGGTCGGAACTGGTCAAACGTGGTCGAACGTGCTCAGGACGAGGTCGGACGCGGTCGGTAGCAGTCGGACAGGCTCAGGACGCGGTCGGACGTGGTAAAAAGCGCTCGGATGGAGTCGTAGCATGGTCGGACGTGGTTGGAAGTCCCTTCGACCAAGTTGGAACCCTTGGCCGTGGTCGTAGCTTCGGTCCAACCGGTCGTATGGCCTCCTGAAGCGGTCGTAACACCTGGGAACCGGTCGTATGGCCTCCTGAAGCGGTCGTAACATCTGGGAATCAGTCGTGTGGACCTCTGGGGTGATCGTAACGATGTTCAATGCGGTCGTAGGCTATGTACATGGCTAATCTTGTGATTTTGACCGGTCGTAATGGGTATACGACTCTGTTGGTGTATTTTCGAGTACTTTCTTCTAATGCAAACTTATGATCACAATGTTTTGTGCTATGCTATGTGATGTTTTCTTGTCTGTGATGGTTGTAGGACTTTGAGGCTAAGTCATGGCGAGGCATGGAATGCCCGGGACTAGGCACATGAGGTGCTAAGGTCGAGAGCGGTCGGGAGATGCCGAAGACGATGAGGCTTGCGAGGTGGTTGCAAGACTTGGACAACAAGAGAGGAGGAAGTTTCTGGGAAGGTGCAGGAGGGGCATTTTGGAGAAATGCGCAAAGCTGCAAAGGAAACTGATCTCTGGTTAAAGCACTGGTAAAAGCACTGTTGTCGGTGCTAGCGAGTTGTCTGCGTGTAAAACCCGGTGTTAGGTTGGGGTTAACGGGTTTCCCCCCAGTATTTGAAGACTATAAATAGAGGAGTGTTGTGGCTACAGACCAAACAGAGAGAGAGATGGTAGTGGAGAGTGATGAAGATAAGTGTAATGGCCTGGGTCCTTCCCATGGCTTACTCATATATATATATATATATATATATATATATATATATATATATATATATATATATATATATATATATATACACATGAGGGGTGCTTTTACAGCTACACCCTTACATCTGGTTATCCCCTCTGGGGGCAGTTATGTCATTACACATGGCCTATTCTGGGCCTTATAATTTCCTACCAGGCCTGCTGGGTTTAGGTGGGGGCCACCCCTACGACAAGGAGGTAGAGCTCGAGTACTAGTTGAGGTTTTCTGGCAAGCGCTCGGGTTTTTCTCTCTATTTTTGTGTGCGTTGCTCTGGGATTGAGAGCTTGTATGGAGTGGTTGTAGAAACCTCCGTTAATGCAATCATTCATCTCTGTTCCTCCATCTTTGAGTTGTTTTAGCTGTGGTGTTTTGATTGCATTTTCTCTGTTCTATCTTTTCTCTTCTGGTTCTCTGGTCAGCTCTGGCTAATCTTGTTTTGAGCTGTGTTCTTGTTCAAGTAGTCTTGGTTTTGTTTTGCTCTGAACTGGGAATCATCATCAAGGCCATTTGGCTAGTCTATTCCCGAGAGCAAAGTTTGGTCGGAGAGTGTTTTCATTTGTGCGGTCGTGCGCCTTGAGTGCTCCTTTGTTTCATCCTCGACCATATCTCTCTGTTCGACCCAAGCGTAGAGTTAGTCTTTCTGGTATTTTCTCAGCCAGAGGATGTGTTCTTGCAGTGTTTAAAGTCCCATGACTAAAAGATCCGAGAATCACAAGTTATTCAGAGATTGGACTTAGCGGTCGTAAGCTTTACGCTTCCTTTGTTCGCAGTTTGACCATGTTCTTCTGTTCAACCTCGACGAAAAGTGTTTGTTAGCTTTGTGTTTTCTTGTCATGAGGTCGTTTCCCTGCTGTGGTTAAAATTTCATGATCGATCGACATGAGAATCTCAAGTTATTCGGATTTATGTCTCAGCGGTCATTCGCATCTACTTTTCTCTGTTTTCGGCCGGGGTTGATCTTATTCTATTGTTGGTCTCGTTTTTGGTTTTCCAGTGAGCATTCAATCACCATTCACCCCCCCTCTCTGTTGCCTGTTCGGTCCTACACCCATTCTTCCCTCCCTTCCCGTTCTGCTTCCTAGGGTTTTCGACTCTCTTCTTTTCTTCGAGAACCGTGGAATTGTTCCAAGGATTATGTTTTGCTGGGAACATCGATGCTGCGAGAGGCGAATCGCGTGCGTAAATGCAGCAAAACTAGCGCCTTTCCGTGGCTCCAATGATCGATGGAGGAGTTGGTGCTAATTGTTGCGATCCTCTCTTATGGTTAATTTCAACATCATGATTTGGTTTCATCTGGTTTGGTGTATGGGAATGACGGGTGGCCATTCTTGGAGGAAGATGGCTACCGCGTTGTGCAATACGCGCTCTTTGAGAAGCAGGATCAGGAGGAGCAGCTCCAGCTGCAGCAGCAGTATTAGGAGACTCAGGTGAGCTCCCTTCTCCTTTCCTTTCCTCCTTGTGTCCATCTCCCACGTGTTGTTCATGTTCTCGATTAGTTCGCATGTCTCAACAGTCAGTTAATTTGCCTGTTCCTTGCCTTACTTCTGCGTCGATTGATCATCATTTTGTCGGCAATTTTACATTGTGGCTATACCATGGCAACTTGGATAGATGGACAAAATTTCCTAGTGCATTGTCAATTTCGAAACTCCTTTTGTTGGTGAAAACAAAGACCGCAATTCATTTCATAAGAGAAGGCTACACGTAAGGTTTTTTTTGCCCCTGCATCGGCCCAGGGTAGTGCTTTGTGCTTGATGTAATTCTATATTCATTAATGATTTCTTCTGAAAATTCTTTCTTTCCTTAAGTTCCTGCAGACTAAGCCAGGGGCGGACCTGCCCTTCGGGTGAGCCCGGGCAACCGCTCGAGCTCCCCTCGCCGGCTGGACCCACCCCCCCGGCCGCCGCCCCCCGGTGGAAGCACCCCCCGGGTGTAGAGTTGGTGGACAAGGCCCAAGTCCAAAAACACCCAATAAACACACGACCCAACAAAGTAACAAGGGAATGAGATATACTAGCGGAGGACGCACGGGCCAATAGTCTACCAAGTCCAAGAGTAGAGCCGGCGCTAACCTAGATCCCAGCCTCCCGGGCGGCAGAGGCGGAGGACGGCGCCCAGGCGGAGGAGTCGGAGGACGGTGCAGCGCGGTGGCGCCCAGGTGGAGGAGTCGGAGGACGGCGCGGGAGGCGGTGGCCGGGGAGCGCGGCGGCCACTGGCCAGGGCCCAGGGGCAGGGGAGGCCGGGAGGCGGTGGCCGGGGAACGGGGGAGCGACGCGGTGGTTGGGGGACGGGGGAGGGCCGAGGCGCGGAGCCGCGGAACGGTGGAATAAGCAGGTCAGCGTCAGCGGATTTGAGGAGAGCGGGTCGGCGTCGACGGATTTGAGGAGAGCAGGTCGGCGTCGGCGGATTTGAGGAGAGCGGGTCGGCGTCGGTGGATTGAGGAGGCGAGGAGCAGTCGGGACTCAGGAGCGGCCGGCCGGGTGATTTGAGGAGAACTAGAGAAGCCGTCAAGCCGAGGAGGTGATTTGAGGACAGAGGATTGGTAATTACTTTTACAAATTTATATATTACACTTCTATAGTACTATTTTATAAAGGTACAACAAATTCTATTTATTCTAGAGACCAGACTTGTGTATTTGAGTATCAGTTTTGATAGCTTGTCAAAATTTTATGTAGAATATATAAACTAGCTTGTCAAAATGAGGGTACTTATATTTTTACCTCTCCTGAAACAGTGACTTGAGGCTTGTTCAAATTCAAAATGAATAGAAAGGATTTGAAAAGCTATTTTAGCAAATTTTCAAGCAGAAGTATCAAGGAAAGCGGAACGGTGGCCGCAGATGCACAATCTCAACTTGAAGTCCAATCGAACCAAGTCCAAGCACAACAACGACCACAAGAACAAGAGGTTGCAGCGGAACAACTGCAACAAATGGATGAAGGTATTAAGGAATTCAACCCGGATCAAATCATTGCTGATCCGGGGCTTCGTATACCGCTTGATGATTTTCATCCCGAAATTATAGATCAAGTGAGGAGGGCTTATTTGTCGAAGGGCCCTACTCAACCAATTGGCCATAATTACCCTCGTAAAACATATGGAAAGGATCTTAGAGCCTTTCGTGAATCATGGTTTAAAAAGCACGATTGGTTGGAAGGGCCTGTTCGGCTGGCCTCCAGCCGGCCGACTTTTCGCAGCCGCTACAGTACCTAACTTTTAAACGGAGTATTTTCTCAAGACGAGGTCTACAAGTTAAACGTAGTACACGTTAAAAGCCCAACATATGTACCAACCAAAATTGCAAGTGAGTATCGATCTCTCCGAAATCCGTACCGTAAACAGCCAAAATTCAAAAATTTCAGCCAAAAGCCATAAGCCGCAGCCAAAAAGAACAGGCCCATAATGTAGCGAAAGATGGCCTATTGCTTTTATTGCTTTCTTTTCAAGCACGAACCTTTACATGAACAATTTGGTCATGATGTCTTCACCAAAATAGGGTATAACAATTGGAAGAATCAATACAAATCATATGCTGATCATGTTGGTGGGGTTAGTAGTATTCACAATAATGCAAGGAAAGAATGCAACGAAATTAAGAATCAAAGGTCGAGTGTGTCACATAAGATTATGTCTTATAGCAAGGAAGCAGAAATAAAATATGAAGTTCGTGTGACTGCATCTTTAGATTGTGCAAGTTTTCTCCTAAGGCAAGGTCAGTCATTTCGTGGACACGATGAATCTTCTTCTTCCTTAAACAAGGGCAATTTTTAGAGATGATTGATTGGTACAAAGAAAGGAAGGAGGAAGTCAAGCTTGCATTTGATGCGCTCTGTCTTGCGAATGCCCAGATGACTTGTCCAAAGATTCAAAAGCAACTTGCAAAATGTTGTGCGCAGGAGGTCACCAAAGTGATAAAGGAAGAGATTGGGAATGGTCTTTTCTCAGTTCTTATTGATGAATCTCGTGATATATCAATCAAAGAACAAATGGCTGTAATTGTGAGGTTAGTGAATATTACCATTGTATTCTATGATTATTTTTTTAATATTTGCATTGTAATACTCAACTAATTGTATCATTTGTCGTTCAGGTTTGTGAACAACAAAGGCAAGGTCATAGAAAGATTTTTGGGTCTCCAACATATCACAGAGGTAACATCAGATGCATTGAAGAGAGCTTTGATTGGGATACTTGGTGCACATGGTTTACCTATTGCTAGACTCCAAGGGCAGGGTTACGACGGAGCTTCAAATATGAGGAGTGAATTCAACGGCCTTCAAAAATTGATTCGTGATGAGAACCCATATGTTTTTTATGTTCATTGCTTTGCTCATCAGTTACAGTTAGTAGTGGTTGCTGTCACAAGTTGTTGTTCATCTATTAATGATTTCTTTGAGTATGTCACTTTGATTGTGACCACTACTAGTGCATCTTGCAAGAGGAAGGATGTATTGCTAGACAAGCATCGTCAAAATATTTTTAGGTAAGTTGGAGAGTGGTGAGATTTTTTCAAGAAGAGGTAAGCATCAAGAAACTAACTTGGCAAGACTTGGAGACACTATATGGGGTTCTCATTATGCAACTTTAATCTGTATTGAGATCATGTGGGATGCAGTAACAAATGTGCTAGGCATTGTGCACGAAGATGGGCGTAATCCATCTAAGGCAACAGGTTTGTTGCATATAATGGATACTTTTAATTTTGTGTTCATATTAAAGATGATGTTGAAAGTGCTTCGCATTACAAATGAGTTATCTCTTGTATTGCAAAGGAAGGATCAAAATATTGTTCTGGCCATGTCATTGCTTGTTGATGTCAAAACACGGTTGACCAACCTGAGGAACCATGGCTGGGAGCCATTATTTACAGAAGTTAAAAAATTTTATGATGAAAATAAGATTCCAGTGCCAAATATGGATGAAGCGATTTCAAGATGGGGCCGATCAAGGAGGGGTGGGATCACAGTCACTCAAGACCATCATTATCGTGTTGATACTTTCTTTGCTGCCATTGATGCTATTACCACTGAGATGGATCATCGCTTCAATGAGGTATCTTCGGAGTTACTTGTATGTGTTTTCTTGTCTTGATCCAAGAGACTCCTTTTCAAAGTTCAATATGGATAATATTGCTTGACTTGCGGATATTTATGACAAAGATTTCTCTATTTCTGATCGTGCAGCTATCAAGGATCAACTTGAAACCTTCATTCTTCATGTGCGAAGAATTGATGATTTTGTTACTTGTCATGATTTTGGAAGTCTGGCTGTGAAGTTGGTTGAAACTGAAAGGCATATTGCATTTCCATTGGTCTACCACCTCATCGAGTTAGCATTGCTACTACCGGTGGCGACAGCATCAGTTGAAAGAGCCTTCTCGGCTATGAATATTATCAAAATCGATTTGCGTAATAAGATGTTTGATGATTGTCTTAATGACTTGATGGTGTGCTATATCAAGCGAGAGATATTCAAAAAACTTGACCGTGAAAAAAAAAATCAAGAAACGATTTCAAGACATGAAAACTCGAAGAATGAAAATGCCTCGTTCTCCTAGACGTACTTAGTTATTTACTAGTATATTTTTTTGTCTTCTTTTATATTGCATCTTTTATATTCTATTATTGAATTGTGACACTACTGATTTATCTATCTTTCACAATTGACAGGTTGTTTCTTTTACAGCTCATCTACAATTGTGGATTAAGCTTTATTAGTGAGGTGTTTTTCATTGTCCTTCCGTTATCTACATATGTTAACCTGCGAATTGTAGTTGTTGTTTCTATTTCGTATCACATACTTTTATTAGTGTGATTGCAACATAGTTTGATCATGGATTATTTTGCTTTTGGGTACTACAGTTTATTGCACGCTTCTAACTTCGGCCTACCTAGTTTTTTTCCTGGATCCGTCATTGGACTTCGCCCTACCTAGATTTTTTCCTGGGTCCGCCACTGGACTAAGCTGTGATAGGGCTATTCTCTTGTATGTCAGGCTCTAGGTTTTGGGGGCAAGTTTGCCCATTGTATAATCTTCCCTTAAACCATCTTTTCCATTGAGCAAATGCATACATGTTTCCCAGTCGATGAGGCACAAAGAACATGTTAGGCTGTGTGGCCACCCCCTGCTCATTAGGTTACCTGTGGTAATCGATTTGTTGCTTGCTTCCAACCATATGTAGCATTTGCATTACGAGGGTGCCCAAACTCTTCCATATTAGGAGAACTTTTACCGGTGCAAATCGATCCCAAAAACCGAACTGCTTGAAGAGTTGCACATTTGGTATGCCCTGTTTCCCAAACTGAGTTGGCATGCAAACCAAGTCCCCCTGTTCCTATGTCATCAATCGTCCATAGGAACCCTCTCCTACTTTTATTGGGCTTTTTGACGATCCACTTCGCTGGCACCATCGCGAGCATCTGGTACATGGTTTCCAACCAGCTTCTTTCTGTAGGTGTCCAGGATCATTGGCATGCCTAAATTCCTAGAACTAAACCAGGGGAAATGAATCTTAGTTCTCGGCATGGTTTTGATATAATGATGCTTCAGGATTGCTTAGTCGCTTATACTACAAAGATGCTACCATCGTACGAATATCAACGGTGGCACAATGTAGCAATGTAACACCCCACCCATCCTCTGGGCCTAGAGTGCTACCATCATTGCATGATAATGCCATTTTTGAATAACTGCTAATCATTTTAAGCAAACTCTACTTTATTCATAAAACAACGATCACTTCCACTATACTATTATTAAGCAACTATTCTAGTTTACTAGTGGAGTTAAACATACTAACAAAAGCTGATATGAGAAGTGCTGTAAGTACGTGAAATTATTCATGTGTTACTCCCGCCCGTGTATGACGTCCTCAACGGTCACCTAAAAAAAATAACAACAAAGTAAGGGTGAGTCCAAAGACTCAGCAAGTACACAATAGAATAATAAACACTGCCCAATCATGTAAGCAATTTTACCAGCCATAACATATTCTGCATGCATTATCATGTTCATACTTCCATTGACATATTCCAACATTGTTTTACCCGTAGTGCAATGCAACATTACTCTACATACTCATTTGCTCATCTCCTTGCATATACCGGTATTACCGAGTGAACACCCGTCGATGTTCACCCAAAATCTTGGGCCCATCCATATCGGCACGGAGTCTCTCCACTCCCATGGAGGCCTACCGAAGTAGGTCTTGCAGGATCCACCCAAGCGGATCCCAGTTCTCATTTCATGAGTGCACATTATGCGAATGCATATACCCATTGTCATTGTCATTCTCATCAGTATTATCATTGGTAGGGTGGCATCGCTGCTCACCCCGTTCCATTACCATTGTCATTATTAATTAAACATCATCATGTCATATAACCATTGCCATTCCATATAAGCATCATCATATCATGTAAACATCGCATATTTCATAAACTCTACGGTCTACCATTCTACCATGCACTTGCCTGTTAAACAAGCGGAGCGAAACGATGTGCGGACGGCGTCGACTCAGGATCTCCACCTGAACAAGTAATTAATCCGACTCAACACATCATAACAAAACCAATGCTTAAGCGAGCAACAACGACTCTACGCACTTAACCCAACTCTGGCATAAAATGCATGGGGTTAAGGACCCGTCGCGCAGGTACCAAACCCCTATTTTTCTTTTCTTTTTCTCCTCTTTTCTTTTCTTTCTTTCTTTTTTTTCCTTCTTTTTCTTCTCTCTTCTTTTTTTTCCTTTTTCCTTCTTTCTTTCCCACCCGAGCTCTCTCTCCTTTATCTGATTTGGTCAAAGGCCTCATCCACTTTCATCTCTCGCTTCCTCTCTAGGCATGCGACTACGCTCGGTGCACTGGCCTTAACTTCGCCACAGGCCGGCAAGTTGCCACTGGCCACCGAGTCGCTGCCGGTCACCCCTCCTCCTCCACGGCTCTCTCTCGCTCCCTCTCTCTCTCCTGGTGGATTGTAGCGCGGAGGGGATCCCAGGCTCATTGATCTGGAGTGCGCCGCCAGCGATTCCTCCCAATCCGGCCGGCCAAGGCCAGATTCGGCCGTCGCCCTGCCGTCGGCTGCCTCCCCTCCGGCCACTCCGCCTCCCCCTCGATCTTCGCCTCGGATCTGGCCAACCAAGACCGAATCCGCTGCCTCCCTTGTGCGCGCACGGCATGGCCTTCCTCCATTCCCTTGGCTTCGGCCATGGCCTCCTACGCCTCCGACCTCAGCCTACCACTCTCTTCTAAGACTCAGGACAGTCCTCCCTTCTTCTACTTACTACATACATTTTATTTTGAATTTAGCTACTACTTTTGCCTTGCTCTGTTCCTAAGAGCGCATGGCTGGGAAGGCTCATGGTGGCCACCGTGTCAGGACTTGATGGAGTGCATGCGCCGGGAGCATGCACTGCCATCTAAGGGGGCACGATGGTGCTACGGGCTCGCCGCTAATGCGTTGGGGGAAGAATAGAGACTTATTTAATGTCAGCTAAAAAAGGGGGCTGGGGGTGGACGACGACTTGGCATGGTGTCGACGATCGCCAGAAGTCTTGCGCCTCCGGAGTCGTCGCCGTCCCCTTGCTTCTCTCCATCGTCTTCCCTAGTTTTTCTCCTCCGGGGTTTGTCTTCCTCATTGCTTGGGTATGGTTGGCAAGGAGCTTGGGTGGTGATGGGGTTGAGCCCGGCTTGTGCCTTACCTTTGGCCGAACTGCAGTGGCGGTTGGCTCTTGGTTTGGTTTTGGGTTACCTCTCGGTTGAGAAAGTGAAATGGCTTTGTGATGGGCTTGCTTGTACTATGCTGGCTTATATGGGGGCCTTAGTCTTGTGAAATGTCCTAGCTATCCCTCCCTTACCCTCATTATTCACTCATGTGGCTGACTGCCTTAGGGGCAATTTGGTCCAAGGTGCTCTGCACTGTGTTTTGGAGAGTTTGTAACTATGGCAGGTAAGTCGGTAAAAGTGGACGTTGGCTAAATTTTTCTGCCGAATGATGAAGCCCATAATAGTGAGAGGCGTTGACCGGCCCCGAACGGTCTGGGAACCTCTATGAGCGCTATTTTTATTTGGCATTCTAAAAGCCGATGGGTCTGACGGTAAAACTCTACTTTATTTTCTTTATTCTCTCTTGAATTGTCTTTCTTTCTCGCTTTTCTTCTCCTTTGCATTTTGGGTGGTATTACAAGCAAACTGAAACATGCATACAAAATGTTGTTACTTGTGACACCACTTGATGTTTAGCTCTAAGCCAAGACCTTGCGCTATTAATATATGGTTGTGGTTTGTGTTTCCGTCCAGTCAGCAAAGCGTGTGCATATTGTGCAATTCTTAAATGGCTTTGCATGTAATGCAGCAACTAGAAGCAGCAATGGACGAGGCACCAATGGAAAACAACATGCCAATTTTAGAGGTGCCAGCTGAGGCTGAGTTAGCAGTTGAGGAAGTGGACTCTATGCCCATCAAGCCGCCTGCTCTCGAAGCTCTACTGCCACTTCCTGCAGCTACAGGAGCTGTTGGTACAAGGCGTCCCTGCTATGGATGGATTAGTGAAGTGAATCGGACAACCAAGAACAGCCCGCCAGTCAACAACATGAGGTGCATGTTCCGAGTCCAGGAGGAGGCTTGCTTTGTTAGAGGAAGCGACTGAGTAAATGGGATGTGAAGCCACTTAACTGGTTGTGTTTCCGATCTCTGATTTCCCTTACTTTGTTATCTTTAAGTTGGTTTTTCGTTACTGAATTGCTATGAGTAGTCTGTAGTAACTTCATATCTATTGTCATTCTTATGCTTTTGATCCAACGGAAGATGCTTGCTGTAAAGTTTACATTTTCCTTGGTTATGAACACAGAAATATCATATAGACCGAACAGTGAGTAAAATAAATAAATTCAAATAAAAATTCAAATGAACTCTAATTTCATATATTCCACTGCTATTAGATAAATCTTGAATTTATAAGAATTTATAAATAGGTTTCATTACATTTGGAGAAAAATGAGTGAGAACGTACCCTCCAAAGTTTAAATTAGGATTAAATCCAAAAAAACAGAGGAGAGAGGGTACTCTCTCACTGACAGGTGGGGTCCACCAGATTAAATTTGATTTTTGAATTATTTCATAGCTAGAAAAGACCACAAAGGCTGACAAGCGGGACCCACAGATTTAATTAAATTTTGAAATAATTTCTTAAAGAAAAAGGGCCTGAGAGGCTGACAGGTAGGACCATTCACTGTCCATCACAGTGAATTGGGGCTCACTTGTCAGTAGCTCTTTTCAATTAACAGGGTTTAAAAGGATTTTTTAAAGTGGATGGGGCCACGTGTCATAGAGTTAAAGGCTTCACTTAATGAGCGGAGTCTGCACGTTAGCGGAGGATTAACTAATGCTAACTATGATCATTAACTCAACTAGTATTGTCTTCCTTCTGCCGAGAAGACCACGCTCATCGTCGGCAGGCGACGGGGGTCACCGGTGAGGGCAACAATGGAACGCCTACGTTGAGGTGAGGCGACACAATCTAATTTGGTGGCTGTGGTGGCCGACAGCGAACTAAGCAGTGGCGGAGCTTGGCACCATGGAACTATGGTGAGCTACGACACTAAAAACAGATTGCATGCTAGAGGAGCATCTAGGGGCTAAGAGGGACTCACTAGCGGTAGAGCAGAGCTTAGGGAAGAGTGGAACAAGCTGGTGACATGGACTAGGTTAGTGGAGGAGAGGAGCACAGCACCGATGATGTGGAGGCAATGGCAATCCAATCCAGTGGTTGGGATCGATGGAGGAGGTCACGAGGTAGCTCCAAGCGAAAGGAATTGGTCGAAGGGGCGACGAAGCGATAGCTTGACTGAGCGCTGGAGTTGGAGTAGAAGAGGAACTTTGGTGGGCTGCATAGCCAGAGAAACCATTCAGAGACAGTGAGAGGGAGAGAGAGAGACAAGGCGATCATAATGACATGCTCAGCGGGGCACGAGACTCACCAGTGATGGCTGGCGATAGTGAGGTTTGAGCGAGGCAGGTGGTGCCGACGATGAGCTCAAGGGAGCATGGTGCAGCCAAGGTGAGGGGAGAGGGGGCAATGGCAAGGTGGGAGGTGGTTCGGCAGTCAACGGTTGGACTTAAATAGCCAAGAAGAAGCGTGGAGCCGTTGGGAGCCTTCAATGTCGCGCAGGGGCTAAGGACGGCGGTGCTCAACACACGGCACTACACAGTGCGAGGTGGGTAGAGTCGGCGTGTGGCGTGGAGGAGAGAAGGCACAACGGTTAGGCACACAGATTCTGGGTACGCGAAGCAGACAAGGCGTGGGGGCGGTGGGCACGGGTGCGCGTGGGAAGGCGCGCGGAGAGGAGAGGGGGGAGAGGAGGGCTAGGCCTGGGTGAGGTTGGCACGGTACCGATGAGCACAGTGGAGGGAGGTGGGCCATTGCTGGGGCATAGGAGCTAGGTGGCGCTGGCGCGCGCTCGGCGGACATGGGCTGGGGGCGCGCACAATGAGGGGAGGGGAGGCATGGGCCCGTGTGGGCTAGGCCGTAGGCCAGATGGGCCAGGGAGAGGGAAAGATGGGTTGGGTTTGTCCCATGGAAGATTTAGACTTCGAAATTTTTAAAAAACGTTTTGAATTTGGGTTCAACTTTGATTTAAATTTGAATTTCAAATGTTTAGTCAAGCACTTTGATTACCTAAAAATGGGATGTTACATTTAATCATGTAACTAATTTTTCTGGAATGCGTTTCTACAATTGAAACAGAAGCAAAAATAAAAACAAATTCCGTTGCCGGGACTCGAACCCGGGTCTCTCGGGTGAGAGCCGAGTATCCTAACCAGCTAGACTACAACGGATGATGCTTTTATCTGCAGTGTTACTTATTTATTTGGTGATAATTGATGACTGTCACGTCCCACCTACAGAGATCCTCACAGAACTCACAGAACTACCGGCTTGTCTGGAAAGCAGAAAATTTTACTGAAAAAAAAAATCAATTTTCATAAGAATTAGAAAAAAAATACCGTGTTTGAAACAGCCACACGGAGATGGGTTGGTAAGTTGCCTTTACTAGTTTAGTTTGGCCCAACGGGACATGTGCTTGATTGTATTTGAGTGATTCAAGTAGAGATATGTGAGGTGAAAAAAGTATTATCAAGTTAGTGCTCTCTCCCGCTAAATTACTAGTAAGTTGCCTTTACTAGTTAGTTTGGCCCAACCAGCTTCTTTCTGTAGGTGTCCAGTCCAGGAGCAGTGGCATGCCTAAATGCCTAGAACTAAACCAGGGGAAATGAATCTTAGTTCTCGGCATGGTTTTGATATAATGACGCTTCAGGATTGCTTAGTCGCTTAAATTATATACTACAAAGATGCTACCATCGTACCAATATCAACGGTGGCAGGCACAATGTAGCAAACTGAAACATGCATACAAACTGTTGTTACTTGTGACACAACTTGATGTTTAGCTCTTAATATATGGTTGCGGTTTGTGTTTCCGTCCAGTCAGCAAAGCATGTGCATATTGTGCAATTATTAAATGGCTTTGCATGTAATGCAGCAACTAGAAGCAGCAATGGAAAACAACATGCCAATTCTTCATTCGCTTGGCTCACAAGTAAGTGGGTCTTGAAATTCTTGACTTGACTCGAACTACAGTTCTTTGTTTCCATACTCTACTCAGATGATCGCATTAGAAAGCAAATAAACATGTGAGTAAAATAAATAAATTCAAATAAAACTCAAATGAACTTTAATTTGAAAAATTCCACTGGTATTAAATAGATCTTGAATTTAGATGAATTTATAAATAGGTTTCATTAAATTTAGAGTTAAAATGAGTGAGAACGGGCCCTCTAAAGTTTAAATTATGGTTAAATCCAAAAATAAATAGAGGAGAGAGAGTACTCTCTCATTGACAAGTGGTCTACCAGATTAAATTTGATTTTTGAATTATTTCATAGCTAAAAAGATCACAAAGGCTGACAAGTGGGACCCATGAATTTTATTAAATTTTGAACTAATTTCTTAAAGAAAAAGGGCCTAAGGGGCTGACAGGTAGGGCCATTCACTATTCATCATAATGAATTATGGCTCACTTGTCAGTAGCTATTTTCAATTAACAAGGTTTTAAAGGGATTTTTAAAGTGGACGGGGCCACATGTCATAGAGTTAAAGGCTTAACTTAATGAGCGGGGTCCGCACATCAGCGGGGGATTAACTAATGCTAACTATGATCATTAACTTAATTAGTATCGTCTTCCTCCCGCCGAGAAGACCACGCTCATCATTGGTGGGCGACAGGGGTCACCGGTGAGGGCAAAAATGGAACACCTACATTGAACCACACCTAGAGGTGAGGCGACGCGGCCTGATTTGGTGGCTGTGGCGGCTGACAGCGAACTAAGCGATGGCGGAGCTAGGCACCATGGCACTATGGCGAGCTACGACACTAAAACTAGATTGCATGCTAGGGGAGCATCTAGGGGCTAAGAGGGACTCACCAGTGGTAGAGGCAAAGCTCGGGGAAGAGTGGAACGAGCTGGCAATGTGGATTGGGTCAATGGAGGGGAGGAGCACAGCACTGATGACGTGGAGGCGATGGCGGTCCAATCCAATGGCTGGGATCGATGGAGGAGGTCACGAGGTAGCTCCAAGCGATAGGAATTCTTCAAAGGGGCGACGAAGCGATAGCTTGACCGAGCGCCAGAGTTGGAGTAGAAGAGGAGCTTCGGTGGGCTGCACAGCCAGAGAAACCAATCAGACATAGTGAGGGAGAGAGAGACAAGGCGATCACAACGATGTGCTCAGCGGGGCACAAGACTCACCGGAGATGACTGGCGACGGTGAGGTCTGAGCGGAGGCAGGTGGTGGTGACGATGAGCTCAAGGGAGCTTGGTGCAGCCAAGGTGAGGGGAGAGGGGGCAATGGCAAGGTGGGAGGTGGCTCGGGAGTCAACGGCTGGACTTAAGTAGCCAAGAAGAAGCGTGGAGCCGTTGGGAGCCTTCAATGTCGCACGGGGGCTAAGGATGGCGGCGCTAGGAACATGGCACTACATAGTGCAAGGTGGGCGGAGTCGTCGTGCGGCGTGAAAGAGAGTTAAGGCGTGGAGGAGAGAAGGCACAATAGTCAGGCATGCGAAGCAGACAAGGTGTGGGGGCGGTGGGCACGGGTGCGCACGCGGGAAGGCGAGTGGAGGGAGAGAGGGAGAGAGGAGGGCTAGGCTTAGGTGAGGTCAGCACGGTACTGACGAGGACAGTGGAGGGAGGCGGGCCATTGTTGGAGCACAGGAGCTGGATGGTGCTGGCGCACGCTCGACGGACACGGGTTGGTGGTGCGCACGATGAGGGGGAGGGGATGCAGGCCAAATGGGCCGAGGAGAGGGAAAGATGGGTTGGGCTTGTCCCATGGAAGATTTAGACTTTGAAAATTTTAAAAAATGGTTTGAATTTGGGTTCACCTTTGATTTAAATTTGAATTTCAAATTTTTAGTCAAACACTTTGATTTCCTAAAAATGGGATGTTACATTTAATCATGCAACTAGTTTTCTGGAATGCGTTTCCACGATTGAAACAGAAGCACAAATAAAAACAAAATTCCGTTGCCGGGACTCGAACCCGGGTCTCTCGGGTGAGAGCCGAGTATCCTAACCAGCTAGACTACAACGGATGATGCTTTTATTTTGTGATAACTGATGACTGTCACGTCCCACCCACAGAGATCACAACTCACAGAACTACCGGCTTGTACCCTTAGCTTTCACAACGGATAAACGGTGGCTCTCGAGGCTATGGACGAATACAATACGCTGCAACGGAGGGAGTAATATTTCTTTTATTCCACTTCAATTATTAGCCCTTATTAAAGATGATTAATGCTTAAGCCACCCCAATCCATGCTAAAACAAAATCTTAGTAAAATTCATTCACTCACTTGCGGGCTCAAATCTCGAAATTTGGACGTTTTTAGCACTGTAGTCACCGAAAATTCCAAAAAAGACGTCGGAGAGAACAAAATTCCACATCTAGCCCCCTTCCGACCGCACCACTAAACGGGGAGGCGACACGTGTTAATGGTGCGGTCGGGGAGCGCACCACACCGAAGTGGTGCGGTCCCCGACCGCACCATTCGGGTGGCCGACGTGGCAGGGCAAATGTGAACAGTGCTCCACCGAATGGTGCGCTCACCTGGCGCATGATTTGGCTAATGGTGCGGTCGGGGACCGCACCATTTGCCCTGCCACGTCGGCCACCCGAATGGTGCGGTCGGGGACCGCACCACTCCGGTGTGGTGCGCTCCCCGACCGCACCATTAACACGTGTTGTCTCCCCGTTTAGTGGTGCGGTCGGGGACCGCACCACTCCGGTGTGGTGCGCTCTCCGACCGCACCATTAACTAGATGTGGAATTTTGTTCTCTCCGACGTCATTTTTAGAATTTCCGGTGACTACAGTGCTAAAAACGTCCAAATTTCTCAAATCTCACCGTTCTCCTAGCTAGGACCAAGTGCCCAGCGACCCAAACCCTCACTTCTGCATCTGAGTCATGCAGCAGGAACAAGACAGCTACGGAGACAAAACAGGTACATAGGATGTGACAGTTCTGAATTGGAGTCTTAAGTTTGATTAGGAGCCGTTTATTTTGATTTAAGCTTATCACTTCTGGTTTATTTTGTATTATTTATAAATATTATTTTTTTTGATTTTTTTACTCTTTTACTGTTTATTTTTTCGTATTCCTTTGTATTGTCTATGATGAACTAGTCTGTTTTTTCTATTTTTATTTTTTTTAAAATTTAATTATATCAAATATACTAGCATCAGCTACTATATAATTTTATTCAACTACAGTACAATTTTAATCTTAAATAACTATTTCTCAGTCTACATAAAGGGCACCTGTGTTTTATCGGCAGAGAGTACCTGTGGGCCATCCTCTCGCTTAGATGGTGCTTGCTTGCGCTTGCACTCTTGCAGACTTGTCAGCAGACACATGACATGCCAGATTTTCTTAAGAACGAGTGTGAACATGTGCATTTTGGGTGCAGTCATATACGGAATCGGATCCTCTAACTTTGCACTGTGCAAAGTTAGAGTGACTTTGCATCTGAACCACCCGATGCAAAAAGGACGGCCAGATCCATCCCGCTACAGTGATTTTTTTACATTGGGCGGTAAAAAAATCACTGTAGCGGGATGGATCTGGGCGGTTCTTTTTGCATTGGGCGGTTCAGATCACGCCAAAGTCACTCTGACTTTGCACAGTGCAAAGTCAGAGGATCCCATTCCGTCATATACATATATATCGGCTAAGAATAGTGTGATTGTGTACCACAACATACACTGATGCAAACAATGAATTCGGCCCTGTTTATATTAACCTCTAAAAACTGTTTTTATATTAATTAGCTTTTCTGTAGCATACAATTTTTAAATTAAGTGTCTTTTTAGTGAAGGTCTACTAGTTGATTATAGTATACACTGCAACGACTTCATTAATATCGGTCAAAATCCAATACGAATATCTCTCTCTAATATTTTCTATAAATTATTACTATTTATAAACCAAAACCAAAACCAAAAGTTTTATATATAGGTGGTGATCGGTTCGGCTGAAAAGCTCATGGCTTATGGCAGAAAACACTGTAGCTGGCTGAAAAAAGCACTGTAGCTGACAGAGCCTTATTTAGCATAATTAAATTTAAAAAAATTTAAAAATATAAAAAATATGTTAGCCCATTACGTATAATACAAACAAATACGGGAAAAAAAGAACCGGCAAAAAAGCTCAACAAAAAGCCAAAAGTTCAGAAAAAGACGAAACTTATGAATAGTGAAAAATAAGCCAGAAACCAGAAGCCGAAGCCGAGTTGATCAGGGCCCAGAACCAGAAAAAAGTTGGACTATTTATTAGCGTTGCAAACTGCATCATCAACTCAGCAACACAGCTCAAGTCCATGAAGCTAAGCAAAAACAGGATGACTCATGAGGAGATCTACCTGTAGTACTGTACTAGTTGTTGGATTATGACCGATAGATAATTGGGTTGTAACTTGTTTATATAGGATAGAGGCTGTCAATTGCTCCTGGATGATAATATCTGAACTATCCGTGCTCCTTACTCTGCAGCCCAAATTAGAAGCAGGATTTATCATAAACAAATTTCCTAATTTTCTTATTCTAAATCGGACAGTTGGGTATTCCCAAGAATTCTCTTGCGCTTGCCTTACACATATAGCAGAAGTACAAATGTGGCAGGACAGCCATATAGTTTCTGAACAGTAAAAAAGACATGGGGTGCCTGGAAAGTACATGATGAAACATTCTGCATAGATCTGGATTTGGTTGTTCACATATGACTTGTAAACAACTATCTGTCCTGTTGGATGAGTCATGAACAAGGCCATAGCTGGTTCTGTTGCCTGGTTGCTTAATTTTTAAGCACCTTGGGATCTGTCTTCGGAGTTGTTTCAGAAATTCAACCGTTGCTCAGGGAAGTTCTAAGCCTTCCGATGTGGACACAAACTGTTCTACTTTTAACATCTAGTCAACAATTAGTAATGCACAACACAAGTGGCCAAACATAGGGGCATAAGTACTACGTCAATAAACTGCTAACAAACCAAACCAATGTCATTTGATTCCTCACTTCTAGTATAAGCCAGAAACAAAAAACAGCACTCAAGCACAAAAAAAATTCAACTTTCATCATCCTTCATGCAAATCTATACCCATACAGGAGAACAACAGCACCAGGACTTTACAAGGCGCCTTCCTTGAACAGATTTCTTTATGTAGAAGAACACCAACTATTGACATCTCACCAGGCGATGAAGGCTGAAACATGAAGCATTGTGCTCAGTACTTTCACGAAGAATGGCCACTCACCCACTAATTTCATCTCTACATTCACATCTCATTTTTATAGGCACAAGAAATTTACATCCAAAGACACGTCATCCTATGAACATATACTTGTCGATCCCGTGGCTAAGTAAAAAACGAAGCACGAAGGAGATCTCATTAAAGTCTTTAGCTGCATTGTTACCTTGTGAAGGTAGTTAGCCGTGTAGGTTTGCAAACCGTGTCAGTTCATGTGGAGACAAAAAAAGAAAATCCTGTTTCACATCACTTTATGAGGTCTATGAGGAAGAAGCTCAGGTCTGGGCCTAGCCCTCGTGATTGTTTCATCGCTGTGTCGAATCATCTCGGACAATTTCCAAGGCTTCTGCCACTTCCACTTAAACTGCAGTAGCCACTGGTGGTGGCTCCTTTTCCATCTCCAAAGCTTTCCTGATTGGCCTGATATTGAAACCTTCTTGACAACAGGCAACTGTGCGATAGGAACCATCTGCATTGAACATCATCAATGAAGAGAGTGAGAGAGAGATAAACAGGGAAAGAGGAGATCAGGTAGAGAGATCGAACCTTCAGTTGCTGTTTGTTGAATGCAGCAATCCCTTTGCTGGGGCTATTTACAATTCCAGCAGTGTACTTCAGCTGCTTCTGTGCAGGAACTGCAACCGGGGACAGTGGCGTGTTGGAGTCATCAGCAGAGTGCTTCACAGAGCCATTTCCATTTCCCTGTAAGGTGTATAGATTTTTCATTAATAATTTTCATGTTATATCTTGAATGTTGTACATCTGCTTCATGTCATGTACTTATGAATCAAGTGACCCAATGTTTTATCGGTTAGTCCAGGGCAGCTTTTCCTAATTTCCCATCAAGCTGTGCATTTATGATTGAATGATGCCAAGGCCAAAATCAGGTTGCATATTTCATTGTACCAAATGATTATTTTTTGGGAAAATCTAAACATAGTTAAAAATACGTCATAGATGTTTAGCCATGTTGTTCATCATTCATATTATCTTTTTATTTTGAGGGATCATATTGTCACAATCTGAGAGAAATCGCACCGGAGGTGTAGTGGCCATGGCAGCTGTCTGCTCTTTTTGCTTAATCTGCTTTTCCATTTCCCTTCTACGTGATTCGCTGTGTTGAAGAATGCCCACAAGCTCTGTCATTTGCTCCTTCATTTCCTTGATCTCCATTTCCTTCTCCCTCACTTGGCATCTGATTTCAGCAGTAACGAGACCATCACTCTTTGTTTCAATACAGGATATATTGAATGAAACTGGCTTTCAAAGAATCACCCTTTCAAAAAAAAAAAAGATGATCTTTTTGCATGGTATCACGAAAAGTTAAGTATCTCTCTTTCATTCATATATTTAACTCTTTTTAAGAGAAAACAAATCAGGCTTTTTAAGTTCAGGTTTTACCAATAGAAAAGTTTTGCTAGGAGAGATGACATCATTATAATAGATGACAGGAAAGCCAAGAATGCAAGTTGTCACTCCTATTTTAAAAGTAGTACCAGACTCTTAGCAAAAGATTAGGTACTAGAATTTCAACAATTTTCTAAAAAAAGAAGGGTTTTTAGTTCCAGGTTCTACAAATTGAGAAGTCTCAAGTATGGATGATGCCATAGTCCCATAATATTAACCAACGAACACACCATAAGAACAAAATAACCTTGCATCCGCAGCAACATTAAAGATGTACTGCAGCAAACTCTTTGCATCTCCCATTGACCGCAACTGATTCCAACGACTGCGCCCAGAGAATGCACGTTCTCTTTCTTCAGCTTCTGACAGTTGAGAAGCCATTGCAACAAGAGTATTTGACGAGATTGTGACCATGCTCTCAAGGGATGCTATCCTAGCTTGTCTTGCATTTGGTGACAGGGTATTTGCCCTGAGAATGAAAATTGCAGCCAAGACATGCATGAGCATTTAGAAGCACTGATTGCAAACTTAGGTACAATATGGGGATTAAATACGTTCAATCATAACTGGATTGCAGATCCGGATAGTGTAAGGGCAAAGTGTTCTTTTATATGACTTAATTACATATTATGTGATAATACATAGATTAAAGAAGTGATTTCGCTAAAAAGATACCTAAAATACAAAAGAAAACAAGGGGATAACATTACCTAGAGTTTCCATTCTTCCCTTTCGTCGGACTAGCTGCAACAGACATGACATCTTCTTGCTTCAAAATAGCAAGCTCCTCACCAAGTGCAGCACGCCTTTAAAATCATTTTTTTGGATTAGTAATTATAAATTATGCATTAAAAATGCAAGGGAAACTCTGCAATTTATAATTGAGAAGAAAAAATTGAACTACATACAATTGACTTTGCTTTTCATATTCGTTTCGGACTTCATGGACATGTACCATGACTTCTAACTCTTGATCTAGCCATTTTTGCAGCGATTTCTCACTCATCTGTGTTATCAAGAATATTTTGAGGGATGTATTCAAAATGAACATCAGAATTTCTTGGTTAAGTATGAATATGTCTTACGTGAGAGCCAGGAGAAGTACCGTTCATACCAGCTATGTTTGGAGGAAAGCAGAAAAATGGAAGCGATGTTAGATTGGAGAGTATTAATTATTCTGCAAATAAATAGTGTCATTATGCAGAGAGATATACCTGAATTTTCACGACCTGAAGATTTCCGAGCTTCTAGCAACTCTTTCAGCCTTTTAGTAGCCATAGCGGCCTCTTCAGTCTTCCTCTGGAGAACCTATACATACAAAAGTGCACCATTTTGTTATTCAGTTTATATCAATAAACAGGATAACATGGGTAAAAATTTAAAAAATAATTATATGAATGAAAAAGGATGTGAAGTTGTGAACTGTTTGAAAGACAACTATGTCAAAGAAGCGATTGCCGCAGAAAGTAAGGCTGAGTAGCTTGAGCATAAGCTAGTCCAAACAATGCTATTATTTCGAATAGTGTCTAAAAGATTTGGTGTCCATGAGAGCTGGCGTCCCCCTATCTGGCCGTTTATTTAACATTGGGATTATGATGACTTAACTATGTCAGCTACATCTGTGAACCCTGACCACCAAATCACTAAGATATTTTCGCTCATGAATGCGGTAGTTAGCATTTAATTGGTGTGGTAATTTTTGCACATGAGTGTGGTAGTTAGCATTGTTTGATTCAATCATTAGTAGTTGCAAAAGGACACTAGGATTTAGTTGGGGCTATTACCTGCGCCTGAAATTGATCACAATGTTAGTTTTGGCATCACTCATAGTACCAGAGGGGCAAATTATGTCAAATGTAAAGACATAACTAACCACTTTTGCCCCCTTAATCAACACTGTGGTTAGTGACACCGTATGTAACAATGGACAAAAAGGTGACTAATTTTGTCTTTAATCACGGTGCTGGTGTTTGCCATTTTGTCCTTAATCACATTTGTTGGTTTTGACATTAATCACAGTATTGTGATCAATGACAAATTAAAACTTTTGTCACTTTTAACACTTCTGGCTTCAACACTATGATTAAATACAACATTGTGAATAATGACAAAACTAATTACTTTTGTCACTTCAATAGTATGATTGAAGACAACACAACTCGGTAAGCACCGTGTCAACAACAAGAAACACTACTTGGTAAGTACATTGAACAAGTTGCATGCACCAACCGTAGTGTTGCATAGAAGAATTGCATTAAGGGTATGTACAATAGTCTGTATCTTAAGGTTATCTCTGAAACTTCACCTCACTTAAAAATAGCACTAGAAATAACCTCTCCAACAGTAAATCATTTCTCTAACTATTTTATACTATTTCACCATAACTTCCTGCCTTACACTCCCTCACTATTTGCATTAGTTTACAAGCTTAAGTCGTTTCTTACATAAAAGACAACATATTATTTCTCCTCACCCCCTCTATCCTCTACATAAGATTTTACTCATTTAATATAGCTAAGAAATAGCTGAGATGGTACTATTAAAGATGCCTAATGCGCAACATCTAGCCATCATTTGTTCTTGCATTAATGCGCGTTAACCAAATGAATATTGCACGCACCAACCAATCGAATCATGAGAAATTTGTTGTTTGCATTAATGCGTGACAACAGATAGACATCATTTGCTGTAGGGGTCGTTAACTGAGCATTTGACAGCATCTACAAAGCCCATATCCCAATGTCAGTAACACTCCCGATAAGGGGTACAGCGGCTCCCTTGTGCACAAAGCAATTTTTCAAAGTCTAAAATCCAATTAATTTTTCCTGTCACCTTTTCAAAAAAAATTCACATCATACCATTTTCTCTTCTTATATCAAAATTTTAGAAGAGAAACTTACCAATTTCTGCCTCTGATTAAGTGCTTGAAGTTTGTGGCGTTCGTACTCATTTCTCCGTCCCTCCTTCCGCAACTGTATTTAGGAAACAATAAGTGAGGACCATGCTTTGCACAATGATTTCTAAAAACACTTGACTTTATCTATACAAATATTACAACACAAGCATTACATTAACACTAGACATATACCAAACCCAAGTATCCAACAATAACTTATGCAAAATTTAAAATCCAAGCATTTTCCCATATATATTTTGTTATGTGCTTCTGTTCCACTGCAAACAAAGGCAGTCATGGATCTCTAAGTAGCTAAGGAATTAAGGTCACATAATTTTTACCAGGTCCTTGTTTTGATTGAATTTGTTACACAGTAAATTTGCAGTTATTTGAACTAACAACATAGTGACTTATTCATACCTGCAGAAGTTCCTTTTCACGGGAAGCCTTCCATTGCCGGAACTGTTCTGCTTCTTGTTTGATTTTGTGTTGTAGTTGAACCTGACATCATAGAGGGTTGGCTTGATATGAATGAGACATTATCGATATCACTTGTATATGATGAAAAAAACTGATGCATTAGGACCAATGTTGTTATAGACAAGATGAGAAAGGGAAGACAACCTTCTGTGACTTTATAAATTGGATTTCTTCTTGCAATTTCTTAGCAGCTTCATCACTCTTTTGCTTTTCCTTCAAAAGTTGAACTTGATTCTCCTGCTTTTTCTTGAGATCTAGAATCTGCAGTTCCGGTATTTTATGACTATCATGTGTCGAACTGTGAAATCTATTTCAACACATTAAGAAGCGCTATTCACCTGTGCTTCAAGGGTTTTTAGTTTTTGCAGTTGGGCATCCCGCAACTTATGTGTCTGACCGTCTGCATTTAGGCTTTCAACTTCAGCCAACAATCTGTCCCTTTCTTGCTGAGTTTTTTCAGAATTTTCTTGTAAGATTAGTATCTTTCATGGGCAAGGGCTAGCAATATGCAACTTTTGATGACTGAACATGGTAATGGGAAGATGTTGTGGCAAACCTGTACAGTTCTTTTCTCTTCTTCGAGCTCCATAAGTTTCTTTCCAAAGTGTTGCTTAAGTGCAACAGTATCATATCCATACATTTTCATCTCAGACTGCAAAGTGTTTGAGAACACTGAAAGGTAAGGTCCTTGGCAAGTATGCCAGAACAACAAGGACAAGTTTACTCATAAAACAGGTCAGAATAAAGTTTTTAGATATCATATTGCCTTGCACTTTCAAGTTACTAGAGTAATAAATGGTTCAATTAATGACCCTTGCAACTTAATTGATAATGCATTTTGAAGTCAACTTTACCAAGACATAGACAAGAATGCCGATTCTACCACTTATGCTAGAGTCCAAGACAGCATACCAAAGAGAAGGGGTTGGGGACCCACAAATCATTTATAAGTAATAAAGGCATAACGAAAAATATTATAGAAGAACTCTATGAATTATCATATGTATGAGTGTAATTTTTCTGAGGGGAATATATAAGTGTAATTTTATCTACTTCTAATGAAAATTCACTTCCAGCTTTTGTCTTAGAAATGTTTTGGTTCACCATTCAGACAAGAATCCTAAAAGTGCCAGATACCACGATCCATTTTGAATTATGGCTCAACATGTGGAGATGAACATGAGTATCCAAATAAACAAATAATGTAGCAGCGAGAAGCCCAAAGACATTTGCTCCCTAAAAAAAAGAAGCCCAAAGACTTTCAACCAAATTCAGATTGAGAGTCTAGATATGCCATTCAGAAGTGAATGCATGTGTCATTCATGAGTGAATAGTAATGGTGTATTTTTTATTTACAAGATTAATACATGCTGGATTAATTGTTACTGTCAAACGTTTGATACCTCCTTTTGCTCTAGTTGTCTGTTTAATTCATTCAGCTCTTTGCCCATGCTGTCCTGCAGCATTGTGTGTTCCCATTCTTTAGCTACTTCATCTTCAATATCTTTAGGGTTGCCTGCAGCAGGTAGGGAAAATTAGTGGCTAATAAGGAAAGAAAGATAAATTCCAAGAAAAATAAAAAAAAGGAAATAGCAGTGACCTTGTTCATGCTTTGATTCATGCCTTGAAATGGAACCAAAATATCTGAATACCAAGAAGAAACCATGGAAATGCTAGAAGATTACCTCTTACTGAGTCAGCCATAGGGACATCAAATGGCTCTGTACTTTGCAAGCTTCTTTTGAGCCCTTCACCTTTGGTATAGCCAGTGCCAGTTTTCTGAAACAAAGTGCAGAAGTAGTGATATATATGGTCCAGCTATACCACTTCAAGTGCAATTCCATGGAAAACAAATTAGTAGACACTGTGTTTTATCTGTTTCCCCTTTTTCTTTGTGAGAAACATACATTTATTGTGAAAGGAGTAGTGGAGGGAAAGTCGTATACTTATTTTCAAATGTAAAATCTCAAAAAGAATGCATAAGAACTCATCGACATACTTGCAGTTCAGGTTCACATGGATCAGTGTGAGAATGGTTGCGAAGGCCATATAGTTCCCTGCAAAGGTCTTCATTTGTTTGCTCAAGCCATGAGATCCTTTCCCTGAGACACTGAAATTTCAACTCTTGTTATTCTGATTCTTAGTGTGATTGAATGCGTAATACAATATAACTTTGTCGACGATGGCAAATAGTGTAGAAAACATTTACCTGAACATCATCTGATCCAACTCCTCCACGAGCTGAAACGAGCTCTGATTGCAAGTATTCAATCTGCTGGCGCATCCTTTTCATCTCATCAGCAATAGGATTTCTGTTGACCTGGAAATCAGGAAAGTAAATAGGAGAATGTCAAATAAGCACCCTGAAAAAGAAAACCTATTGAGTAAACAAAACATAGATACATGTCAGATATCTTTCTGAGACAAAAGATAATGAACTCACAATAGGCTTATTCTGAATATTACGTGCCCGGTTGGCATATTTCAAAGTGTTCAGTGTTTCTTCGGCATTAATATCTGCTGGACTAATACAGGCTGCAGGAGAAAATATAGATACATGTCAATTGAATGTAAGCTCAATCAAGCAAGATTGGGAAATGTAAGCTCAATTAAGGTACTTCTAAGTCATTTTTCTAATTAAATGAAAGAAACGATTGAATCATATCATGGGACGCATATTGTCTACTTAAGAAAGTGATGACAAAATGATTCACATATCATTTTAAATTGTGATTTGACCACCAATTCTGGAACTTTTGTGGATTTATATATTTTATCGGAAATAACTCTAAATGTTATGACTATAAGATTAATGATCTCCAACAAGATGAATTAGAATTACCTATCATTACAGTCTTGCTGTTTCCACCCAGGGAGTCCTGTAGTGAACAAAGAAGATATAAATCAGAAGTAGTTAGTTATATCACAACAACAAAGATACTAATCTAAAAGTATATCTGCTGCTGAAGCATGAGTTGGCTTGCCTTCTTCATTGAACACATTTATGAAGTCAATAACATTTCTGTAAAAGCCACATTGGTGCAGTTGAGTGAGAAGAATTTTACCTGCAGAAGGCGAGTGAGTTTGCTGTCCCGATAAGGGACATGAGCACCTTCTTTCCTCTTTTTCTCATCGCCAAGAGCACTTATGACGTTGCCAAGAGCAAGAAGTCCTCTGTTGATATGAACACCTAATGACATGAGGCATAAATTTCCTTTAGTTTGGAGCCGGAATGATCGTGGAATAACGGTTCAGATAAAACAAGAAACATGCCAAATACCTTCCTTGAACCGAAGGCCGTCTGAACCAGTTCTCTTAGCCCGTTCTGACCCAGCAAGATCTACCAAGTGAAGTTTAGCACATAGATAATCTTCATTCATCTCTTCAATAGGCATTCCATCTGAAGTCATGATGGGATCTGCTTTGCGCATCTGCTCCAATGTGATTGTGAAGATGGCATGGGAACGACTATTACATGCCGAAACCAAAAGCATAAATTTCATTAAAATTTGTAGAATTTAGTAATGGAATATCAGATAGCCAATCTGATTGAATGTGTCCTAAAGCACTTGACCAGAACAAATTGTTTCAAATTGGACAAAACATTGACTTTTTTTCCTACAGAAGGATGAAACATTGACTAATTTTGCAAAATGTCCTACACTGATATAAGTGGGGATAAATATAGCAGTACGCATTGAACCAAGAATTCATCAAAAGAAATTGAATCCTGCACAGATTGCCAGTTTCCAATCTCAATGATGCGATTTTCTTGTCATCAATTATGAGTGAGTAATCTGCTTCCTCCTCCAAAAGGTAAAGAATAATTAGGATAATGTTGCTAACCTTGATTGGTTGTTCATGTTGGTACTTCCAGTTGCGCGACCAAGAGAACCTTGCTCGAGGCATGCGGTCATTTCCTTCTGAGTACTGACATGCACTTCGGTCGATCCAGCTAGCGTTATGACACCATTTGACGCCTCTCGGATTTGCACAGGAGGTTTCCCTGGTACAGATAATTTTCCAGCATGTCCATTGCCATTCTCAACTTTGCCAACAGCAGCAGCAGCAGGATCAAGCAAATCCCTCACCTCTTCTTTCAAAATCTGTTCAAAACGAACGGACGATTAAATTTTACAAAAGACTGGCAGACACCATCAGATAGCCACTTGGTCCACCCCATTCAATCAAATTGGAACAGCTCACGTACCTCAATGAACGAAACACGTAGCTGGAACTCTACTTGATTTTTCTGTTTCTCGATCTTGTCGAACAACGCAGCCATGGCTCGTGGGATAATTCCGATGTGCGACCCCTCCTTGCACGCCGTCCCCATGGTGTATGTCTTCCCTGACCCAGTCTGTAAAAAGACAAAAAAAAAAGGAAAGAAAACACTAGCAACGATCAGCATTTCAGGCTTTATCTTCCTAGCAAATGTGAAAGAAAAGAAAAGAACCGAGTCGAAATGATCAACATTTCGGGGTTTCTGGGAGCAAAAACACTCTTGCTCCATGCCTCCATCATGGCACGAACAGCTGGGGGAAAAAAGAAGAGAGGATTGCTGTTCCACCACCACATGATGTGCTGCTGGCTTTTGCATCTTCCCGACCCCAGCGTGGTGGCCCAAGCTCTCAGGCTACGAATGGGCACATGGGAGCAGAATGATTGACAAGGGCAAGGGCGTGATACTTAACCTGGCCGTATGCGAGCACGGTGGCGTTGTATCCCTGGAACAGGCCCTCCACCAGCGGCGCCACGCACTCGTCGAACATGGCCGCCGACGGCGTGCCGGTGCTGCCGTACACATGGTCGAAGGTGAAGGAATGGGTGCCAATCTGGACCTGCAACCAACCAAAACAACACCAATGTGTTAATAGTCACCGCTCCCTTTCAACAAAGTTGCTGCAGCTTACATACGTGCAGTACTACATATCATCATTATTAGCAAAGAGTTTGGGGAAAAGAAAGTTACTACTTTTCATCGATCTTCGCCCCAAAAAAAATGCTTGAGCCAAAAAAATGATCACAAAGATCAAGAATTTACTGGGTGAGAAACCCAAGAAAGATCAAGAGGCGAGTGTGCCACTGACAGCTGGAGATGTAGAACATCTAGCCAAAAAAGAAACTATAAAATTGGGGAAAACGTAAGCCGGGTCTCAGGCTCAGAGTGGAATGAATCCCTCAGGTTTGTGGGGGTTAATAAATAAATCTCGCTGAAAGAAGAAAAGGGAACAGGCGAGATGGGAGAAGTGAAGGATTGGATCAACAAAACTGGACCAAAAAACCCGGGCGATAATTGCGTGATGCTGATAGAATTCTTGCCCAACTAAAGAAAAGCATGAACATCATCTCAAGATTGGACGCAACTTCGCACCAAAAATGAGTGAAGCTTGGCACTGCCGACACGGGAAAAAAGAAATTGAGAAAAGAACTGGGCATCTCTATCATAGGGAACTAAAACAGCGAAGCAACCTATAGGTTCTCCCTGAATTCTGAGGATTTTTTCGCTCGAGAAACAGATCACATTAGAGGATCTTGATGTCCAAAATCGGGGGAAAGAAGATGTTGCCAGTTGATCTCCGGTGAGCTCGGCTGTACTTGACTAAACAGAGAAAAACAGAGTAATCCGTAAAAAAAGTTTTTTTTAATTTTATTTTGAGAAAAATCAGCGTTTCAATCCTCAAAAATCGGCAGAAAGTGTCAGTCCAGCCTCTGAATTTTAATTAAGAAAATGCAACCAACGTCTTACTCGTTCTTAAGAAAAAAAAACCAGCAAATTTATCATATTGCCAGAATTGGAAGGGGCCTGATTTCCCAGAGAATCATCCAAAAATAAATGCCATGCTATCCATAATTGGCAGGAGGAGTCAATCTAGTGCCTGAATTGAGTCATGTTGTACTAGTATGGGGGGAGAGAGAGAGCATCAAACAATTCCATCCAAAAAAGGAGAAACTTGAGTGAAGGAAGAGGAGAAGAATGATAATCCCATCAAAGATTGGTAGGTCACCTGCGGCTTGCCGGGCACGACGGCGACGCAGTCCTTACAGCCCTGCAGCTTCTCGTCGCCGATGAGCGGGCGGACATGGACCGCCACCTTGACGCAGCAATCCTCGCCGTGCTCCATTGTCATCTTGGCCGCCGAGCATACAACAGCAGCAGCAGCAACAAGAAGCACACCCTTCCTTTCTCGCCCCAATGCAAGCACCACGGAAGGTGTTGGGATGTGGGTCTCTTGCAACAAGGCAGCAAGACAAGGATGGGAGAGAGAGAGGGAGGGAGAGAGGAGTGAAGCAAGGATTAAAGAAGGGGTGAAAGAAAAGGATGGTCAGTGGTGAGTAACAGCAGCCACTACCGCCGATCAATCCTCCTCCTGCTCCTCCTGCCACAGACCATCATGGTTTCTTGGGTTGTACTGCAATATATCCCCTTCTCCCGTGCAGTGCTCTGCGGCTCAGTGCAGGGGAGGTAGGTTGGAGTTCAGATGGAGATCATGGATTCAGATGGATGGATGGAGATGTTGGTGCGGTGAAGGGAAAGGAAACTTCACGCACACTTCTGCAACCACTGCCACCACCACTCCTGGATCCAACTGCAACTACAAATGCTGCTGCTCTTGCTCCAAAGGACTCTCTCTCTCTCGCTCTCTTGTTGGTTTCTTGGCTCCTTAATTTCGCTGGTGTTCTTGGGAGGGAGGAAGGGGGAGGGAGGGAGAAGATGGGGGATCCTTGCCTTGAGGTGTTTGGTGGAAACGGAGGAGGACAAGAAGAGGAGAGTGTAGTGTAGGTGTGCCTGCTTTGCTTTGCCAGTAATCTTTTTGGTCTCTTTCTCTCTTTCTTCTTCTCCTTTTGGCGAGGCTACTGCTTACAGCCTGCCAAGAAGAGGAGATTGTTACCACTGTCCCTGCAACAAGGACATGGCATCTCCTTGGTCGCTAGCGAGCTGAGCTGAGCTGAGCTGAGCCACCCGACTAGCTAGCTAACTGCTCCCGTGACGATATGCTCCGGGCCATGATTATTCCCATCTTGCCTGCTTACGGCCTTTGCCCGTAGCTATAGAGCAGCAGCTGGCTGACCTGACCTCCGTTGATCGCTCGTAATCCTTCCTGTGTACGTACAGACGAAGTAAGTAGACTAGGCCTGGCGTGTAAAATTACGGCATTTTGAGCTTTGGAATCTGCATGTGAATGCAGCGTGATTGCTCCTGGAACCTCTCCCTCCATGTCCATGGCTAGCGCTTTGTTACCTGCTCAATTTTACCGGGCCGTTTAATTCCTCTTCTTACCCTAGCCGAGCACCGATCACTCGCCTCTAACTTTAGGTGGATTCTTTTACGCTAATAGCTTATGATTTAAATATTTAAATTCTAACTATTTATAAGAGATAGTACGTAGAGAGAAATAGTTGTATGCGATTTTGGTTAGTACAGCTGAACTCAGTGTACTTTTTGCTATAATTTTTCTATTGATTCCGTTTTAAAAAAACACATCATTTAAAAGCTAGTTACTATAGACAAAATAAATATAAGTCAATTTTAAATATAAAAGAATGTAGCCTTTGTTAGTCTTTTTACCTGGAAGATGCTACTGTTCTAGCCAGAACTACAGTTAGGCTCAGCAGCATCTGGTCTCTTTTTCTAGCTAATATTCGTCGGGCGCAAGGCCAGTTAGGAACTGGCTCTTCCTGAGTGTGGGCAAAGAGAAGATAAAACTGGGGAAAAATAATAGGAGAGGACAGCGTACGACGCATCAAATTTAGAGCAGAATAATCGCAGACTGCAACAACAATGCGCAGTGAATATCGGGAGCTTCCTCACACTTCATCAGGTGCTGTTTTTTTTCCACTTACACTTTATAATTTTTTAAATAAATAAATACAATGATTTCCTTACTATAACTTTGAAGTAATTTATTAGGATAGTTTATTAAAAAATGTATTGGCATTCGATCTGTTAGCACAAGCACTCACACTAGAGCCAAAATATTAGTGATATACTATAGAGGTAATTATGAAGATGATTGTATCATTTCTATATTCACGACCTTTTCAATAAATATTATTATGTTTCTTGAATAAATTATCATTTATAAAAGTTAGCAAGTGGAACAAATTTGTGATCTATTCTTGAGAAAAACTGAGTGGAACAAATTCCATTGACTAGTATCGTAACTTGAGAATTGTTATCAAGCAAGAAAGGAAGGAATATATTCTAAAGATTCCATATCCTGATGAACCGGTTGAAAATGCTACTCGTGATGAAAGAATCATTATGAGAAATATAGCAGTGACTCACTAGAAGTTAGCTATCTTATGATTGCCACCATGAACTCTAAGCTTCAGAAGCAATATGAGAACACAGATGCCTACAATATGATTGTGGGTCTTAAAGATATATTTGAGAATTAGGAAATGGCTGAAAGGTATAACACCTTTAAATAATTGTTTATGTGCAAGCTACCTGAAGGAAGTTCGGTCAGTCCTCATATAATCAAAATGATTAGTTACATTGAGAGTTTGAAAAAAAGCTTGATTTTTCCCTTAGCCAAAAGTTGTTTGCTAATATGGTTCTCCATACACTCCCTCCAGGCTTTGAGTTAGTCATTTTGAAATTTCATATAAATGACATGGAGAAGTCAATGATCGAGTTGCATGGAATGTTTAAAAAAGGCTCTAATCATGTGATAATGATTCAGAAGACTACCACCTTAAAAAAGAAGAAGGCTAAGTCTTTAGACAAAAGGAAGGATGCGAGCAAAATTTAAGATGAGATCTTGAGTATCAATTCTAAGCTTTACAAGCTCAAGATTAGCATTGCACCTGACACCATTTACTACCATTGTCATCGGATAGGATATTGGAAGAGGAACTATAAGAAGTATTTAGCAGAACTAGAAAAGAAGAAGAGAAGTAGGACTTTCACTTCAGGTATAAATATTATAGAAATAAATCTTACTACTTTTCATATTGGTTCTTGGGTATTTTTTTACCTGATCGGTTGCTCATATTTGTAATTCGATACATGGGTTGATAAGGAGTAGGAATTTCGTAGGAGGCGAGGTTTCAAGATTAGTTTTAGAATTAAATAATTGTTATTATGTTCCCGCCATAAGCAAAAATATAATCTTTGCTTCATGTTTGGAACCAGAAGGTTATGAGTTCAGAATAAAGAACAATTGTTGTTCAATTTATTTGAATGATACACTTAATGGTCATACTCCATTGGTGAATGGGTTGTATATTTTAAATCTTAAGGATGTGTTTGGCTATAACATTAATACTAAGAGCCTTTGGCTTAATGATTTGAATCCCATTTATATGTGGCATTGTCATTTCGGTCATACAAATAAGAAGCACATGATAAAGCTCCATAAGGATGGTCTTATAAACTCATTTGATTTTGAATCATTTGAAATATACAAGTTTTGTTTACTTAGCAAAATGACTAAAGTACTTTTCATTGGTCTAAATGAGAGGACAAATGATTTGTTGATCCTTATACATACAGATGTATATGGACCAATGAGCTCATCGGCCAGAGGTGGTTTTCAATACTTCATAACTTTTCCTAATGACTTTAGTAGATATGGTTACATATACTTAAAGAGGTCTAAGGCTGAATCCATTGAAAAGTTCAATGAATTTAAGAATAAGGTACAAAATTAACTTGGCAAGATAATTAAAGCTATACGATCAAATCTTGGCAAGACAATTAAAGCCATATGATTAGATCGTGGAGGTGAATATTTGAGCCATGAGTTTGGTAATCATCTAAAGTAATGTGAAACTATTCCATAGTTGATTATGTAGGGAACACCTTAATAGAATGGGGTGTCTGAACGACGGAATCGAATTTTGTTAGACATGATTTGATCAATGATGAACCAATCTGATTTGCCATTGTCTTTTTGGAGGTATGCTCTAAAAACAGCTGTGTTCACATTAAATAGGGTTCCATCAAAATATGTACAGAAGACACCATATGAGATATGGTCTAGGAACGTCCCAGGTTATCTTTTCTCAAAATATGGGGACATGAGGCATGCGTAAAATATTTGACGTCTAATAAGATCACGCCTAAATCATATAAATGCTTCATTGGGGGTATCCTAAGGAGACTAAATGATATTACTTTTATAAAAAAAAATAAGAACAAAGTGTTTGTTGCTTGAAACGATATCTTTTTAGCGAAAGAGATTCTTTCAAAAGGAGTTAGTGGGACTCAAAGAAATTCGAGAACCATTAGAAAATTTATAGCTTCCATTGAACTTCCACAGGATGTACAAGATGTTGTAGAACCTATGGAAGAGACAACAGTCCCACGTAGGTCTGAAAGGCCATGTCAATTACCGATAGGGTATCAGAATGATGCTTTGTTGTTAAACAATAATGAGGCTAAGATTTATAAGGAAGTAATGATGAGCCTAGACTCTAAGAAATAGCTTAAAGCGAAGAGATCCAAAATATAATCAATGTGTGACAATCAAGTTTAAAACTTGGTTGATCCATTCGATAGTGTAAAAACCATTGAGCGCAAGTGAGTTTATAAGAAAAATAGACGTGGATAGAAATGTCCATATCCATAAGGTACGATTGGTGGTGAAGGATTTTAAACAAATTCAAAGTGTTGACTAGGATGAAACTTTTACGCCCGTCGCTATGCTAAAGTCTATTCGAATTATTCTAACTATTGCTACATATTTCGATTATAGGATATGATAGATGGATGCTAAAATAGCTTTCCTAAATGAAAACCTAAATAAGGATGTGTACATGACACATCATGAGAGTTTTGTCGATCCACAAAATCTTATAAAGATATGTAAATTTCAGAAATCTATCTATGGACTGAAGCAAGTATTTTAGAGTTGGAACATTCATTTTGGTGAGGCTGTCAAAGGATTTGGTTTCATCAAGAATGAATAATAGTCTTGTGTTTACAAAAGGGCTAGTGGAAATGCACTTGTTTTTCTATTTTTATATGTGGATGACATATTACTGATCAAAAATAATATTTCTATACTTGAATCTGTTAAGTTTTTATTAAGAAATAGTTTCTCTATGAAAGACTTATGAGAAGCAGCATATATTTTGGGTATAAAGATCTATAGAGATAGAACTAAAAGATTTTAAGAATGGCTTATGAAATAGTTTATCTATGAAAGGCTAATTGGATTAAGCCAAGACATGCACATTGACAAGGTGTTGAAACAGTTTAACAGGCAAGATTTTAAGAATGGTTTCTTACCCATGTTACATGGCACTAGTCTTAACAATACTCAGTGCCCATCGACACTTGATGAGCGAGACCGGATGGGTAAAATTCCATATGCTTGTGCTATTAGGCCTATCATATATGACATGCTTTGTATATGACTAGATGTGTCATGTGCTTTTTAAGTTTTACAATCAGATATGCACAAATGGCCACTAAGAATATAGTCACTAAAACAAATTAACGATGTAAAATCTGGTTAACTACAAGATGGGAGATAGATAGATAGATAGATGTTGGACCCAAACTAAAATGGAGTAGCCGCGAGAGGACGCAACAACTGATGAACATGGCTACGTCATGGGACAGCTGAAACACATACTCCTTGGAAGCTAAGGTGTCAATTCGATCGGCGGTCTACTACTCACTCAGCATGGATGTAAAACGCAGCTGGTTCCGGCCAGACTTACATGGCTGATGTTAACTCTTTACCTCCACGAATAGTGACTCAATGCATAGTTTATGCAGAGCAGATGATCGATCGACGCCCCTAGCTATCACATATGGCATTATCATATTGTCTGTCAAAAAGTGCTTCCTTTCGTATCAAACATATAGCTGGTGGTTAGCCAATCTCACGTGGCTTCGACAACAATTCATTTCCTTGTTCGATTCCTCCTCTTTATAATTTGTTTATTCGTCATCTTGCAGTAAAGTTATCCAAAGAGCAAATTTGTTAGTGAGATTTGGTTGTGGACTGCTTAAAGTTGGTTGTACCAGTATATTTATGGCCCTGTTTCAAGCTTCATTTGTTGGCATTTATTTTCATTTAATTGAATACTTTAGAAAAAACTAACAACCACTGTAATACCAATTTTAGCTAATTATAGCCACGATACTTTTGAATAGGGTCATAAACCGGTATGGGCTAGCTGACCTCTCTATTTTCTTTGGAAAATTTTAGGATTTGCCAGTACATTTGTTGGCATTTCAGGATTTGCCATCCATTAGCTCTGTACCAAAGTGCTGTGCCTTTTGACTGAAATAACACTGTAGCGGCTGTTAGCTTTTTCTGAGGTATTTAATTAAAGAAAAATATAAAAATAGAAAACACCGTTATATCTCCGTGGATAATGCATAGGAAAAAGGAAAAGAAGGAAAAGGCTATGTTAAGAAATCAACACGTTTCAAACAACTTTTGGCTTCTGAAGCCAGAAGCCATAAGCTATTTAGGGTGTGTTTGGTTGAGCTGTGGCTTCTGGAAAAGCTGCTGTGAGCTGTAGGCTGTGGAAAAGCTGCTGTAGGTTGTGGGCTGTGGAAAAGCTGTAAGCTATTTGGTTCAAACAAGTATAAAACTTATCTCCTATCTCTATTTTCCTTGAAACAACTGTGAACCAGCTCTCTATTTTCACCATTTCAAAAAGCAGAAAGCCAAAAGCAGGGTCCAAGGTGCTTTCAAAACTGTACTACCCAAAAGTAGCTGCTTCTAAAAAAGCAGCTTCTAGTTTCCACCCCTTTGGTTGGCTTTTGGCTTTTTAGAAGCAAAAACAGCTCCCAAAAGCTCAACCAAAGGCACCCTTAGAATGAGGCCATTGCCTCACTAACTTGTGGTCCCTAGATCCATATGTCAGTGAGACATCGACTAACATATGTCCCTCGTTTTCTTTCACCTTTTTTTTGTTACTTTGCTCCTTTTTACATAATTTTTTTTAAAAAAATAAACCTCCATTACTTGGCATGTATGTGGGTGGGGGACCACAGGCTTGTGCGTTCCTCAATCAAAGGGGCCAGCTGAAATTTCTTGGACCCTAAGGTTTTATATAGTTCGTGGTTTACATGTTACATTTGGAACCCACTTTATTTGCACAGTCTGTCTTTTGTTCATGATAGTTTTTAAGCCAACAAACCAAATAAATAGCGTCCGACCGTTTTGAGTGTTCCAATTATGTCTTTTAATACTTTTATTCAGATTTGCATTCGAATAAAAATGGAAAAGCTAATGCTGTTTTCTTGCACTCTCAATGTCTTAACATGCATGGAACTCAATTTAATAGCAGGATAAAATATACTGAATTTATTATATTTATAATAGATGATCATCATAACCTGATCCACTAGGAAAAGAATTGTTTGTCATGTTTGAAGAATCTGATTAGGGACCAGGTCTGCAAACCATATTAAACATCATGTACTATAGTGGCATTAATTAGACCTGTTTAGAAAAGTTTTCTGTCTGCTCACAAGCCTAACAAACTCAAACAGTACAGTAATCTCTGTTTGCCAAAAAAATAATTTGTCCTACTAAGCACTTCAGTTAATTTGTCCTATTTACTTGGTCTTACAAATTAACTTGTGACAACACTTCGTGCAGAAGATCATATCATTCCAACCAGAACACTAGTTTTGTCGGGATTAGATAACATAACTTAATCTTCGGCCTATCTAGTGCAAACCTCCTACTTGTACTATATATATCATGCTAACTCTTTTGATTAGGGTTTTAACTTTTAAAGGGCCGGCCGGGGTATCACACATGACGAGTCTATTGAATTTTTTTTATTATTTTTATCCCCGATCCAAGTGACACATCGCAGGCTTTGCTGCAATGCTCGAATGGAAATGTTTTAGTAACTATATATGAAAAATGTTGCAACACAAATACTAATTGAGTCCTTGTACCGCCAATTTAATTGTAATTAATTTAAGGAACGATGGTAATTCACCATATGCATGTGCCCTGCCCACACGTGTGCAAAATGGTTAACTCGATGTCACCATTCCACGTAAGAAAACTGACCTGGGAAGTAACACAGGAGTGTTCATATTGGCTGCCGTGATGATTTTTAACCATGGTTAATGATTTTTTTTGGTTAAAAATAAATATAGTAGTGATTTAAAAAATTGCTTTTAGAAAGAAGGGGCGAGTGATGGATCAAGTAAGCGAGAGGTAAGCGCGTAAGACAGGAACGAGAGAAATGGAGTGCGTAATACGTCCGTAACTGTCTTTCTTACCCTCGAAGCGAGACGAGGCGAAAGGAGTGGAGAACCTGTTTCGAGAAGTCAGGTGTTCATATTGGTTTCTGGCTTATCTAAATAGAAGCCAATACGAACACCCACAATAGATCCGTTTGAAACGGCTTTTGGCTTTTAGTTTCTATCTTCCAAAAGTCGGAAGCCGTTTCAAACACTTTAAACTTCTTAACACGGCTCCTCCCTCTTCCTTTCCCCCCTTTTTCTTTGTCCTTTGCATTGTTCGTGCAAATATAACGGTTTTTTATTTCGTCTCTTTTTTCTTCATTTTCTTTTAAGTGAATACTTCAACTAAACCTAATAGCCGCAGCAATGCTATTTTAGTCGAAAGCCATCAGCCACAGTCGAATTGAACAGGCCCATATATTCAACACTGCATTACTTCGCGTACCAAATTGTCTTAAAAACTTATATAAAACTAACCGGCACGCTCCTACCCTTGAAGTCTTGATCTGCACCCACCTTCAATTCAGATTTCGCGAAGAGTTTGTTAAAAAAAGGGGGGGCTGTAGTACATACGAATTCTGGCTGGACACATGGAAATTCCATCTGTCTCTTCAAAGCTGGCAGTAGAATTAAGGAGCAAGGAAAGAATAAATGGGCGCATGTGGAGTGTAAATCCCCATCACAACACACCATGCACCCGCTGACAAGTGTAGCAACCAATGTTCCTTTCTTTAAATTAAGCATGGGAACGGCTGCATGAAGAAGAAGAAGACTTTTGGAGATGGCATGCAAGTGCTGCTTGCAGAGTGCCCTGCCTTCATGACAGCTAAGCCAAGATACTTGTGGATGTGTTTTTTTTTTGCTACGATGAATGGTTTATAATTGTGACTGATGACTTTTTGCTCTAGGCTTGCACGGATAAACCAATGAACCAAATACCGATAAACTGTTTTAAAAAAGCTGTCTTAATAAGCTACTTTGAAAATACGACAGAGAAGCTATTCTACTTGTTTGTTCAGAAAAATCATGAACCATAGATTATGCCATAAGAGCAAGTATAATAAGAGGCTGTTAGTAGGCTGTATGCTGAGGTGGAGGAGAGAGAGGAGGAGAGAGAAGAGAGGAGGGCTGTAAGTTTACAGCCAGCTGAAGCACAAGAACCAAGAAACTTTGTGAGAGAAAGGGGTGGGTCATACAGCCTTCAGGTGGCTGTAAACTACTATATAAATGGGTTGATAAGTAGGCTGTAAGTATCCATACAGCCAGCCGAAGGCTGTATTATTAGCCTTGCTCTAAGCTCAAAACGAAGGGGCCACATACATGGTTGGCCAAGAGAAGCAAAGCAACTCACTGCAGCTGCACAGAAGCAAAGCAAGCACACATGAGGCACAACCATAGTACAGCGCGCGCGCACCCAACAAGCACATGACCACTAAATATGCCATGACCCAACATGACCCCCCCTCCCTCACATGCAAGGGGGGAAGGGAAGAAGGATTGTTCCCCCTCCCTAATTTAAAGTGGAGCACGGTTGGTTAGATGGGGGCAGCAAGGAATGTCACCATTTCTTAGCTTAAGGATGTGTTTCTATTAATCATAATATGGTTGATAGTTTTTTGCTAAAAATAAATAAGTAGTGGCTGAAAGAAGCGATTTTAAAAATGCGAGTGCAAGCGGTGGTAAAGTGAGTGAGAGATGCGTGCGCGAGACAGAAGAGAGAGATGAGGGGTGCGTGATGCTTCTGTGACCCTCTGTCTTATTCTTAGAGCGAGACGAAAACAAGAGGAATAGAAAAACCGTTTCAAGAAACCGAATGCTGATATTAATTTCTAGATTCTTCAATATAAGTAGAAACAAATACCAAAATGATCTAAAACTAACAGGTTTTCTTTCACGGGCATTGGATTGAAAGGCGAAGGCTGAGATATTTCCAGCGCCAAAGTAACACAAATCCAGTTGTACTGCCAGTCGGTTGGCCTCTGGTAACCTGATTGCTCTGATAAAATGTGCAAAATTTAGGGATACCAAAGAAGATCAACAGAAATTAACAGTGATGCGTGTGGGCTTGAATTAACAGGGTGGTCCATTGAAACAGACTCGGGTCGTGCATTGCTGAGACAAATAATGTGCAAGAGCTTCATGACAACCAAGGTTCAATGCGCTTGCTTTATGGCCGATCTGAAAACCCCCCCGATTGCGATGTGCACTAATTTGAACAATTAATCCCCAACTATTGATGCATTAGTTATGCCATCTTTAATTAAGTTACAATTACAAAATTTTGGTCGTCTGTGCAGAAACATATGAAGGATGTCCTGGATAATCTTGTTTTGCGAGGGAGAATATAGGAAATATAATCTCGTTGAGTTTAGGAAAGATAGATTTTCTTTTAGAATCTCTGGACCAAACTATGTGACCTTGTAGCTATATCATCTTTTCCTTTTCTTTACAGAATAGCATAGCTGCGATTTATTTAAGAGTGGCCTAGAACAATGTTGCAGTCTATGACCACCTTGCAATCGCTACGACCACTTAGCAGTCGTTACGACCACGTACTGAGTCGGCTCCGACCACACCCTCGCACTCCGACAGCGTACTCGTAATTTCTACTGACGAGAGTTACAACCACGTCTTCTGCCGTGCTTCAGTTCCTTCGACCATATAGTATCGCTGATCACCCTAGTCGTAACTCGATTGCAACCACGCTGTGACTTACATGTTAGAAATTGGCCCATTTAATTATGGCCTATTTCCTTAATTCCAAAGCATCCATGGTTTAGTACCATATTGCTAAGGCAGGGTGAGGAAGTCCGATTTATAAGGTGGAGTCCTCCCCACTCCTTAATATGGAAAGAGATGGTATGAGGAGGGTTTTGTCTAGTCACACACGCGCACACGCGTATTCGTGTATTTTCGTGTGAAAATCGCATGACTTGTGACCGTGCCGTGACATGGCGCGCCACTTGGCAGACCAAGTCCATCTTTATTTTTTTGCTAAACTCTGCACCACTCTCTCTCTCTCTCTGTGTGTTTGAATGAGATTCAAACGTTTGAATTTGAGGCTTTTACTGGGGTTTTGATGATAGACAGTTACTAGTGGATAAATGGCTGGTTGAATGTGTCAGTTACCAGTGGGTAAATGGTTGTTTTAATCATGTCAGTTATCAATCTGTCTATATATGCCTGGAGACGTCCAGAGTGTAAAGATGAATCCTACTGCCTCCAATTTTCCTTCTCTGCGATTTTGTGCTCGAGTAATGTGTTGTCTGAACCTCGTCGACCTTTCTTCCCGGCGTGCACCTGGAAAGAGGGAGAGCGGCTATCTCCGAACTGTTGCCGCAGAGAGTACCTACACGGGGGCGGCAATAAGGTTTCTGGGCAGCGCATCTGCGCGACCGCTCACTGCACTGCGTCATATACGTTCTGCACTACGTCAAGCCTGCGTGGTTTCCTGTTCTTCATCAGGCTAACAAGTAAGTCGTTCGCGCGCACGTTCAACTTGGTTACTATATTCTTTCTTGAGTATATTCTGAAGTATGATGAGTAGCCTGCTGTTAGTTGTGAGTTTTGCATCATTAGTTTATTGTTTTTGTCTCCTAATAAAACTTGGAATTGAAATATTGCCTTACTTTCCAACATTACAACCATGTTGAAGGCTCTATCGACTGCTGTGGTTGTAATCCTTACAGCCACGTTTTCTGCTCTGCGACCGTGGTTGTAGCTCGTTTACGACCATATCTTCAGCTCCTACAGACACCTCTGCTCATCAGGTGTCACATCCCAAAATTTGGCTTTTTGAAAAATTTAAATTCAAATTAATTATTTTAAGGTAATTGGATTTTACTTGGCTTTTATTTGCCTTTCTGGATTTTTCTGGAATTTTAAAAACTATTTTTAGAGCTTAAAAAGTAATTCAAAATATGAAAATTAAATATCAACAGTAGTTGGAAATAATTTTATTTAGTCCAAAATATGTCCAGGAGCTTCTGTGAATTTTTCTGGAATTTTTGGAGGTATTTTCATATTTTTCTGAGGCCTAAATAAATTTCTAGCATTTTTCTGAAATTAAAAATCATTAAAAATCTCTCCCTTTTCCTCCGGCCGACGCGTGGGCGGCCCAGATCCGCCCACGTCGCCGCTCGGCCGATCCGGCCCGCTTTTCCCCCTTCTCCCTCCGCCAAGCGGGCCCGGCCTGTCAGCCTCCCGCGTCTTCCCCCTCATTCCCTCTCTGCCCCTGGGCCCCGGCTGTCAGCCACCCGCGTTCGCATCCCGCCATCCCCTCCTCTTTGGGCGACGCGTGTACAGCTCGCCTCATCTCGGCCGTCCCCGCTTCGCCCGCTCGCGGACGCCCGATCCGCCTCTGGGTCGCGTGGCAGCCATCCGCGCCGCCCGCCCGCTCCCTTCTCTCTCTCACTGCACGCGGGGCCCGCCTGTCGGATCCGTCGTCCCCGCGGAGCCGCCCCTTTCCTTTCTTCCCCCCCCTCTTTCCTTTCTCGCCGGCCGACCGTACCCGAGCCGAATCCGGCCCTTTCCCTCTGTCTTCTCTCCGGTTTTGGAAGCCCCGGACGCCGCCGTGACCGAATCCCCGATCTTCCGGGCTCCCCTTCCATCGGCGCCCCCTCTTTCCTGTTTCTCCCCCTTTCCTTCCTTTTTCCGGCCGACACACCGGCGAGCAATTGCGCGCCCGTGTCCCCTCCTCCGCCCCTATAAATAGCTCCCTCGGCTTCGCCTCCTTCCGCACCACCTCCCAGCGCCCTCCACTTCTCCCCTTGAGCCCCGAGCGCCGTCGCACCAGAAGCTCCCCGTGCGCGTACGGTAAGTGCTCCGGTGAGTAATCGCCGTCGCCTCGGTCTTCCCCGAAGCTCGCCGCCGCTACCTCGAGCACCCCCGTGGCCGTGCGATCCTCCCCGACACCTCAGCCGCCCCTCCCCGCCGCCGGAGCGCCGTCGCACCGGAGGACCCGAGCCAGCTCCGCCCTCCCTCGTCGCCGGCCACCTCCGCCCGTCCCCGAGCCCTGCCAACCCCTCCGTTGGATTCGTCTCCGCTCCGGGTTTGCATTTCACGCGTCACCCGAACCCCTCCGCCACTCCCTCGCCGCCGACGACCCTGCCTCCGGCCACCTTCCCCGGCTTTCCCTCCGGCAGGTAACTCAAAAGGTTTGATTGCCCTATATGGGTAGGCAAAGCCTCCCCCTCCCCTCTGGTTAGCAGCGCACTCCCTCGACTCCCCGGTGCGCGTTCGAGCCCTCGGCTCCGCGCGCTGGGTTGAGTTTTTCGTTATTATTCCGCGCTGACAAGTGGGTCCCACCCGTCAGCGGCAGCCGACTGTGCAGGCCACTGTCGTCTGGGCCCCACCCGCCTGTGTCAGCATCTGACAAGTGGGTCCAGATCCCAGTGGGTCCCACATGTCAGTGACCGCCAGAGGGTACTGGTCAGTGGGTCCCACCTGTCAGTCTCTCAAAATAAAAATAGAAATTTAAAATTTAATTCTCCAGTGGGTCCCACCTGTCAGAAATTTCCGAATTTCTCGATTTATTCAAATCTGAGATTTTCAAATGAGCATAACTTTCTCATTTTAACTCCAATTCCAGCCATTCAAATTTCTAAATTCATCTAAAATCATAATCTATCCAACTATGGCCTCTGTTGAATTTTTGGATTTTATTTGAATTTTCGTTTGTATTTATTTGTTTTGTTGCTTCGTCTTTCCTCGCGTAGATTCCAACGTTGTCGACGATCCCTCTTCACAGCAGCAAGAAGACCCAGAAACCCTGCAAGAAGGCAAGTCTCCTTTGATCATTTTGAGCCTATGCTTTTGAAATGTTTTTAAAATATTTTAAATTATGTGCATTGCTTTTTACATAAAGTCACTAGTTCAAGTCTTTAGGAATTAGTTATTCCAACTTTGTTATGCCCTCATTTGACATTGATTGCCATGTACCTTGTCACCCTAGAACTTCCTTTGTCTCAATAATGAGATTACTATTAACCTTGTGAATAGTAGATGGGTAGCTTAATGCTTATTCTTGCTATCTAATAACTTTGGAAAATCTTGAAAATGGGAAATTATGCTTTATTATTAAATCCTGGTGTTTGAAAGTGAAGTGGCAATTGGAGTTGTCACTCTGATTTTAAAATAAAATAAAATTGTGAAAGATGGTTTAGATTAGGGTGGATGGTTGTTTGGGTTGGTGCAGCAAGCACGAGAACTTGTTAAGTGTATGTTCCACCCTAGTCAATTAAGGACCGACGCTTGTGTTTGTCCAAACTGAGCATTAACCGTACAACCACAAGTCTATATGGGTACGACCTAGCTGACTAACTTATGATAGTCTAGTTTAGGTGCCACCAGTGGAAAGTGGGTGCCAGGGATGGACTGGTTATTCACAGTGAGGGACAGGGATTTACTGTACTCATATGGCGCAAGAGGGGACTTCAGATTGGGCGGATTTAACCCTTCTGCGGTGAAACCTCAGCGGGTGGTATCTAGCTAGATTAGAGTAAGGTAAAGGCTTTGTGGTATTTTATCTGGGTCTCATGCCAAGGAAGCGTGTTGACTTTTAGGATAATTTATCTCTTGTGGGTAAAGTTGTACAACCTCTGCAGAGTGTAAAACTATTCGAATAGCCGTGCCCACGGTCAAGGACGGGCAAGGAATGCATTCACATGGTAGATTTCTGGCTTTGTTTTAAAATCAAAAGTTTTGTATTCCGAGGGTGGAGGGAACTCTCGGAAGGGAATCCTGGCGGATGGAGCCAGAGAGGGTGGATGGAACCCGCAGTTTAAAACTTGACCAATGGTAATTGGTTAGCTAGTGTTGGTAGTTGGAACCTTCACTAGAAAGTTAATTCTGTTAAAACATTTACTTCATTAAAATAATGCCTTCGAAAATAACTAGTAGTAATCAAGATTTCAAATTTTGCTTTGTGCAAAAGAAACATATGGCCCTCCTTTGTTAATCCTTGCATCTATGCATTTTTCCCAAGACTTGCGGAGTACTTTATGTACTCACCTGCTACACTTAAAAATAACATCTCAGAGGAAGTTGAAGCTCAAGAAGGTGACTACGACTACTGCTTCGCGTGTGGCTGTGATGGATTCTTCCCGGAGGACTAGGTCGCGCTTCCCCAGTCAATTGCCTGTGGCGGATTGATGGGTCGTCCTCGAGTTTTATTTGCTTCCGCTTTATTTCTTGTGTGCGAGGTCTTAAACCTCCATTGTAATAATGAGACCATGTGGTCAGTACTCTTATTTACTGTAATAAATCGTTGATGGTGATGTTTTCCATTCTGTTTGACTGTGTGCACTAGCTTTGATCTGGGACTAGTGCTGTAATACACAGAGGGTCCGGGTTTGATAATCCGGGGGCCCGACAGAGATGGTATCAGAGCCAATTTGACTGTAGGACGTGACCTAGATTAGGAATGGCAAACCATAAGGACTTATATTTATAAAAAGAGTATATTAAAAATGTATAAGCTTCTTTGCTTCTACTCTCTTCCTACTTAGAATCTCGTTCTTGTCTCCAACTCCATTTGTTAAAACTTTTACTAATCTTTTCTTTCACTCAACTTTGTAGATGGCTGGTTCATCCTCCGCTGCCCCGTGGGACTACTACTCACATGGAGAGGATGCTGGAGCATTCGCTAGCCTTCTCCGGCAGCTGATGCAGTGTCTGGAGTACCGTCAGCCGCCCATCTTCAGGGGTCGGAAGACGCGGATCCTGGATCGAGACTCTTGGACGATGGAGGTATTCCTGTATGCACGGGAAGAGGAATTCAAGTCCCACACCTACCCCATCAAGCACCCTCGGTCCCGCTGTTTCGACGCTGTCCAGGACGCAGCACGCCTCGCCATTGACGAGTTGTGCCACCTGCACAAAGATGCTGTACATCAGTCCCCCTTTTGCTTCTTCATCAACCCTCGCCCAGGACAGAGGTATCCAGATCCCTTTGATATTCCAGCTGACGATCCTCGACTGTCACAGCAGGTGCAGCTCACCCAGGCGATGGCAGTCACTTATGCTAGAGCTCAGGAGGAGATTGGACAACTTCGGATGCTTCTCACTTCCAGCTACCAGCATTCCGACACGCTTCGCACACAGCTTCTCCAGAGCCAGGCAGCTGAGTTTGAGTTGGGACGTCTCCGGGCCGCAGCCGACTACGTGCCGTCTTCACCCGTAGTTGATTACACGCCGTCTTCCCCAGTACCAGCTGTCATCCCCAACAACCCGGCACCAGCTCGACTTTCAGGACTCCACATCAGACTTACAGCACGCAAGAAGGTGCGACGCCCCAGTCCGCCACCTGTCATTACTCTCAAGAAGCGCAAGCCTTCTCCTTCCCGTTCTCGGTCGACTGCCTCCAGTCGTAATCGTGCCTCGGCCGAGTGTGACTGTTCATGTCACCACGTGAGAGAACGCCAGGAAGACCCGGAGGAGGATCCAGAAGAGGACCCGGAAGAGGACCCTGAGGAGCGCGTCTTTGGAGAGGATTAGTAGTCTTTTGAGTCCGTAGTACCCAAATAAAATGTCCGCGTCCTTAGAACGCTTATTGTTATGTTTTGGTGTGCTAGATGGACTGTACCAGGCCTATGTGCACTTGTGGTACAGCCATCCTTGGAGTTATCTTGATTTTAATAAAAGTTTTTCCCTAAGTGGTTGCTAGTTCTTTCTTGTGTGTTGGCTTGGGATGTGGTTTAGTTCCCCTAATCTCTTACCTTTGCTATTTCCCTCTTACCTTCTGCTAACCTAAACCGCTTCAGATGGTGAACACGAGGAGCAACCCTGGCAGCAGCCGTGACGCCAACAACCAGCCGGAGGACAACATTCCACCACCTCCCGCTCAGGCCCCCAACTTGGAGCAAATGATGGCTATGCAGCTGCAGTTACTTCAAGCTCTCGCCCAGAACCAAGTGCAGCCAGCCCAGCAGGCACCCAACCAGGCACCCCAGTCTAAATTGGGGGAATTCATGAGGACAAGGCCTCCCACTTTTGCTGGATCAGTGGATCCCCTGGAGGCAGATGATTGGATCAAGGATGTGGAAAGAAAATTGGTCCTAGCTCAGTGCAACGATAATGAAAAGGTGCTGTATGCTGCTCACCAGCTCAAGGGAATGGCTGCCAACTGGTGGGAAAACTACCGCGCCGCCCATCAAAATGCACAAGCCATCACTTGGGAGGAGTTTGTCGAAGCTTTCCGCACTGCCCATATTCCTACGGGAATAATGGAAATGAAGAAGAGAGAATTCTACCAACTACAACAGGGAAACCTCAGTGTTTCCGAATACCTGAACAAGTTCACGCAACTGTCCAGGTATGCATCTGAAGAGGTCACATCGGATGCGACCAAGATTTGGAGGTTCACGCAGGGACTTGACCCCAACCTTAAGGTGCAGCTGGTATCCAATGACTTCCCAACCTTCCAGCACCTAGTGAACAAGGCCTTTGTCCAAGAAGATGCTCAGCGCCAGCTGTACGAAAATCGGAAGAGGAAGTTTCAAGCACAGCAAGGAGCAAGCAGCTCTCGATTCCGCCCCAACGCACCTCACTATCATAAGCTCTCAGAGTCAAGCATGCCAAGGACTCCCTTTTCAGGACCCCGCTCAAATCCACAAACTCCCCGGGCAAACAATGGTGGCCAACCCCCGCAGAACAAGACTTCAGCAGCAGGAGTGCAGTGCTTTAACTGCAAGAACATGGGGCACTATGCCAGCAACTGTCCCCAGAAACGCCCAGCAATGACTCCAGTTCGTTTCAATCTGGGGACTACGCCAGCAAGAGCTCCGACTGCAGGTCAAGGCCGTGGGGCACCACATACCCCAAGGACTCCACCAGTGGTGAGCAGAGGGCATCTCAACCATGTGACCGCGGAAGCAGCCCAGGATGCACCTGACGTAGTTCTGGGTAAGTTTCTTGTCAACTCAGTAATTGCATCAGCATTATTTGATTCTGGAGCTTCGCATTCTTTTGTGTCAAAAGATGTGGTTGAAAGGTATAATTGGGATGTGAGTAAACTACAGAACCCCATGCTAGTCCAGTCCCCTGGAAAGGAAATGAGGACTCACACAGTTTGCCTTGACGCAACTGTGGATATAAATGGAGTTAAGTTCTTAGCAAATCTTATTATAATAGACTCCAAGGGTTTAGATGTAATACTTGGAATGGATTGGTTAACCAAGTATAAAGGGCAGATAGATTGTGCTGATCGAGCTGTTACAATCACTAACTCTGATGGGATTCAAGTAAGGTATAAGTCAAACTCCCCCACCCAGAGCAGGTGTAGTTTGAACAGTGTGAAGGGAGTGACTCTGGAAAAAGTACCTATAGTGAGTGAGTACCCAGATGTATTCCCTGAAGATTTGCCCGGAATGCCGCCAGACAGAGAAGTAGAGTTTGTCATCAACCTAGTACCTGGAACAGCTCCAATTTCCAAGAGACCTTATCGGATGTCTGCAAATGATTTGGCGGAAGTTAAGAAACAAATTGAAGAGCTGCAGGATAAAGGATTTGTAAGGCCTAGCTCGTCACCTTGGGGAGCACCAGTACTGTTAGTGAAGAAGAAGGACGAAAGTCTTCGCATGTGTGTGGACCATCGATCCTTGAATGATGTGACGATTAAGAACAAGTACCCTTTACCCAGAATAGATGATCTGTTTGATCAGTTGAAAGGATCATGTGTATTTTCTAAGATTGATCTTCGATCAGGATATCATCAATTGAAGTTAAGACCAGAGGACATACCCAAGACCGCATTTGCCACCCGTTATGGATTGTATGAGTATACAGTGATGTCCTTCGGTCTAACCAATGCCCCAGCATACTTCATGAATCTGATGAATAAGGTGTTCATGGAATATTTGGATAAGTTTGTGGTTGTATTCATCGATGATATCTTGATATATTCCAAGAATGAGGAAGAACATGCCGAACATTTGAGGATAGTTTTGGGAAAAGCTCAGAGAAAATCAGTTGTATGCCAAGTTTAGTAAGTGTGAGTTTTGGTTAAAGAAAGTAGCTTTCTTGGGCCATGTGATTTCGGCAGGAGGAGTATCCGTAGACCCGGAGAAAGTTAATGATGTGCTCAATTGGACACAACCAAAGTCAGTATCCGAGATCAGAAGTTTTCTTGGATTGGCTGGTTACTATCGTCGATTTATTGAAGGTTTCTCCAAGCTCGCAAGACCTCTCACCCAGTTGCTGAAGAAGGAAAAGAAGTTTGAATGGAGTAAACCATGCGAGGATAGTTTCCAAGAGCTGAAGAAGAGGTTAACTTCTGCACCAGTGTTGACGCTTCCGGACATTAGGAAGGATTTCGAAGTCTTCTGTGATGCGTCAAGGCAGGGACTAGGCTGTGTACTGATGCAAGAAAGAAAGGTAGTAGCATATGCCTCAAGGCAGCTGCGACCCCATGAAGGAAATTACCCAACGCATGATTTAGAGCTCGCTGCCGTAGTGCATGCACTGAAAATATGGAGGCATTACTTGATTGGTAACCATTGTGAAATTTACACGGATCACAAGAGTTTGAAATATATATTCACTCAACCCGATCTCAACATGAGGCAAAGGAGATGGCTTGAGTTAATAAAGGATTATGATATTGGAATACATTATCACCCAGGAAAGGCTAATGTGGTAGCAGATGCCTTGAGCAGAAAGAGTTATTATGCCAAGCTGTGGATTAAGGACAGTATGCCTACCCTTCAAGAAGAGTTCCAACGGCTCAACCTAGAAGTAGTGGAGGAAGGATTTCTAGCCACTTTGGAAGTTCAACCAACCTTAGAAGATCAAATCAGAGCAGCTCAAAAGGAGGACAAGTATGTCCAGGAGATCAAGGATAATATGAAGAAAGGAAAAGCTTCGGGATTTTCAGAGGATGAAGAAGGTACCCTTTGGTTTGGGAAAAGGATTATTGTACCTGAAAAGAAAGAGGTAAAGGAGTTAATATTAAAGGAAGCCCATGAATCTGGATATTCAATTCACCCTGGGAGCACCAAGATGTACCAAGATCTCAAGGAAAGGTATTGGTGGTCAAGTATGAAACGAGAAATTGCAGAATACGTAGCCTTGTGCGATGTATGCCAACGGATTAAAGCTGAACACCAGAGACCTGCTGGACTTCTGCAGCCATTGCAGATCCCTGAGTGGAAATGGGAAGAAATTGGTATGGATTTTATAACTGGATTACCAAGAACCAAAACAGGGCACGATTCAATTTGGGTTATAGTGGATCGTTTGACAAAAGTCGCCCATTTCATTCCAGTAAAGACCACATACTCCGGGGATAGACTTGCAGAGTTGTACATGTCAAGAATTGTGTGCTTGCATGGGATCCCAAAGAAGATAGTGTCCGATCGAGGAACCCAGTTCACTTCGAGATTTTGGCAAAAGCTACATGAACTTTTGGGCACAAACTTAAACTTCAGTACAGCTTATCATCCACAGACAGATGGTCAAACAGAAAGAGTAAATCAAATCCTGGAAGACATGTTGAGAGCTTGTGTACTGGCAAACAAGAGTAATTGGGATCAGAGTTTGCCCTATGCAGAGTTCTCCTACAACAATAGTTATCAATCCAGTTTGCAAATGTCTCCGTTCGAAGCCCTATACGGCAGGAAGTGTAGGACTCCATTGTATTGGAAGGAAACAGGAGGACAAGTGTTTGGACCAGATTTGCTGAAGCAAGCAGAAGAACAGGTTCGTCTAATCCAAGACAGATTAAAAATAGCACAAACCAGACAGAAGAGCTATGCGGACAATCGCCGTAGAAGCTTAGAATTCGTACCTGGGGATCATGTTTATTTGAAGGTGTCACCTCTTAAAGGAATGAGACGTTTTGGAGTCAGTGGAAAGCTAGCTCCCAGATTCATTGGACCTTTTCCTGTTGTGGCGAAACGAGGAGAAGTGGCTTACCAATTGGAGCTTCCACCACAACTGTCAAAGGTGCATGACGTCTTTCATGTGTCTCAACTAAGAAAGTGTCTTAGAGTTCCAGAAGAGCAGATGCCTCTAGATGAAATAAACGTGAAGGAGGACCTCACCTATCCAGAATATCCAGTCAAGATATTGGAGGAAGCAGAGCGCCGTACGCGCAGCAAGGTTATCAAGTTCTGTAAAGTGCAGTGGAGCAACCATTCAGAATCGGAAGCAACTTGGGAGCGTGAAGAGGATCTAAAAGAAGAGTTCCCCGACCTTTTTCCCAGTCCATCCGAATCTCGGGGTCGAGATTCTTTCTAAGGGGGGTAGGTTTGTCACATCCCAAAATTTGGCTTTTTGAAAAATTTAAATTCAAATTAATTATTTTAAGGTAATTGGATTTTACTTGGCTTTTATTTGCCTTTCTGGATTTTTCTGGAATTTTAAAAACTATTTTTAGAGCTTAAAAAGTAATTCAAAATATGAAAATTAAATATCAACAGTAGTTGGAAATAATTTTATTTAGTCCAAAATATGTCCAGGAGCTTCTGTGAATTTTTCTGGAATTTTTGGAGGTATTTTCATATTTTTCTGAGGCCTAAATAAATTTCTAGCATTTTTCTGAAATTAAAAATCATTAAAAATCTCTCCCTTTTCCTCCGGCCGACGCGTGGGCGGCCCAGATCCGCCCACGTCGCCGCTCGGCCGATCCGGCCCGCTTTTCCCCCTTCTCCCTCCGCCAAGCGGGCCCGGCCTGTCAGCCTCCCGCGTCTTCCCCCTCATTCCCTCTCTGCCCCTGGGCCCCGGCTGTCAGCCACCCGCGTTCGCATCCCGCCATCCCCTCCTCTTTGGGCGACGCGTGTACAGCTCGCCTCATCTCGGCCGTCCCTGCTTCGCCCGCTCGCGGACGCCCGATCCGCCTCTGGGTCGCGTGGCAGCCATCCGCGCCGCCCGCCCGCTCCCTTCTCTCTCTCACTGCACGCGGGGCCCGCCTGTCGGATCCGTCGTCCCCGCGGAGCCGCCCCTTTCCTTTCTTCCCCCCCCTCTTTCCTTTCTCGCCGGCCGACCGTACCCGAGCCGAATCCGGCCCTTTCCCTCTGTCTTCTCTCCGGTTTTGGAAGCCCCGGACGCCGCCGCGACCGAATCCCCGATCTTCCGGGCTCCCCTTCCATCGGCGCCCCCTCTTTCCTGTTTCTCCCCCTTTCCTTCCTTTTTCCGGCCGACACACCGGCGAGCAATTGCGCGCCCGTGTCCCCTCCTCCGCCCCTATAAATAGCTCCCTCGGCTTCGCCTCCTTCCGCACCACCTCCCAGCGCCCTCCACTTCTCCCCTTGAGCCCCGAGCGCCGTCGCACCAGAAGCTCCCCGTGCGCGTACGGTAAGTGCTCCGGTGAGTAATCGCCGTCGCCTCGGTCTTCCCCGAAGCTCGCCGCCGCTACCTCGAGCACCCCCGTGGCCGTGCGATCCTCCCCGACACCTCAGCCGCCCCTCCCCGCCGCCGGAGCGCCGTCGCACCGGAGGACCCGAGCCAGCTCCGCCCTCCCTCGTCGCCGGCCACCTCCGCCCGTCCCCGAGCCCTGCCAACCCCTCCGTTGGATTCGTCTCCGCTCCGGGTTTGCATTTCACGCGTCACCCGAACCCCTCCGCCACTCCCTCGCCGCCGACGACCCTGCCTCCGGCCACCTTCCCCGGCTTTCCCTCCGGCAGGTAACTCAAAAGGTTTGATTGCCCTATATGGGTAGGCAAAGCCTCCCCCTCCCCTCTGGTTAGCAGCGCACTCCCTCGACTCCCCGGTGCGCGTTCGAGCCCTCGGCTCCGCGCGCTGGGTTGAGTTTTTCGTTATTATTCCGCGCTGACAAGTGGGTCCCACCCGTCAGCGGCAGCCGACTGTGCAGGCCACTGTCGTCTGGGCCCCACCCGCCTGTGTCAGCATCTGACAAGTGGGTCCAGATCCCAGTGGGTCCCACATGTCAGTGACCGCCAGAGGGTACTGGTCAGTGGGTCCCACCTGTCAGTCTCTCAAAATAAAAATAGAAATTTAAAATTTAATTCTCCAGTGGGTCCCACCTGTCAGAAATTTCCGAATTTCTCGATTTATTCAAATATGAGATTTTCAAATGAGCATAACTTTCTCATTTTAACTCCAATTCCAGCCATTCAAATTTCTAAATTCATCTAAAATCATAATCTATCCAACTATGGCCTCTGTTGAATTTTTGGATTTTATTTGAATTTTCGTTTGTATTTATTTGTTTTGTTGCTTCGTCTTTCCTCGCGTAGATTCCAACGTTGTCGACGATCCCTCTTCACAGCAGCAAGAAGACCCAGAAACCCTGCAAGAAGGCAAGTCTCCTTTGATCATTTTGAGCCTATGCTTTTGAAATATTTTTAAAATATTTTAAATTATGTGCATTGCTTTTTACATAAAGTCACTAGTTCAAGTCTTTAGGAATTAGTTATTCCAACTTTGTTATGCCCTCATTTGACATTGATTGCCATGTACCTTGTCACCCTAGAACTTCCTTTGTCTCAATAATGAGATTACTATTAACCTTGTGAATAGTAGATGGGTAGCTTAATGCTTATTCTTGCTATCTAATAACTTTGGAAAATCTTGAAAATGGGAAATTATGCTTTATTATTAAATCCTGGTGTTTGAAAGTGAAGTGGCAATTGGAGTTGTCACTGTGATTTTAAAATAAAATAAAATTGTGAAAGATGGTTTAGATTAGGGTGGATGGTTGTTTGGGTTGGTGCAGCAAGCACGAGAACTTGTTAAGTGTATATTCCACCCTAGTCAATTAAGGACCGACGCTTGTGTTTGTCCAAACTGAGCATTAACCGTACAACCACAAGTCTATATGGGTACGACCTAGCTGACTAACTTATGATAGTCTAGTTTAGGTGCCACCAGTGGAAAGTGGGTGCCAGGGATGGACTGGTTATTCACAGTGAGGGACAGGGATTTACTGTACTCATATGGCGCAAGAGGGGACTTCAGATTGGGCGGATTTAACCCTTCTGCGGTGAAACCTCAGCGGGTGGTATCTAGCTAGATTAGAGTAAGGTAAAGGCTTTGTGGTATTTTATCTGGGTCTCATGCCAAGGAAGCGTGTTGACTTTTAGGATAATTTATCTCTTGTGGGTAAAGTTGTACAACCTCTGCAGAGTGTAAAACTATTCGAATAGCCGTGCCCACGGTCAAGGACGGGCAAGGAATGGATTCACATGGTAGATTTCTGGCTTTGTTTTAAAATCAAAAGTTTTGTATTCCGAGGGTGGAGGGAACTCTCGGAAGGGAATCCTGGCGGATGGAGCCAGAGAGGGTGGATGGAACCCGCAGTTTAAAACTTGACCAATGGTAATTGGTTAGCTAGTGTTGGTAGTTGGAACCTTCACTAGAAAGTTAATTCTGTTAAAACATTTACTTCATTAAAATAATGCCTTCGAAAATAACTAGTAGTAATCAAGATTTCAAATTTTGCTTTGTGCAAAAGAAACATATGGCCCTCCTTTGTTAATCCTTGCATCTATGCATTTTTCCCAAGACTTGCGGAGTACTTTATGTACTCACATGCTACACTTAAAAATAACATCTCAGAGGAAGTTGAAGCTCAAGAAGGTGACTACGACTACTGCTTCGCGTGTGGCTGTGATGGATTCTTCCCGGAGGACTAGGTCGCGCTTCCCCAGTCAATTGCCTGTGGCGGATTGATGGGTCGTCCTCGAGTTTTATTTGCTTCCGCTTTATTTCTTGTGTGCGAGGTCTTAAACCTCCATTGTAATAATGAGACCATGTGGTCAGTACTCTTATTTACTGTAATAAATCGTTGATGGTGATGTTTTCCATTCTGTTTGACTGTGTGCACTAGCTTTGATCTGGGACTAGTGCTGTAATACACAGAGGGTCCGGGTTTGATAATCCGGGGGCCCGACAGAGATGGTATCAGAGCCAATTTGACTGTAGGACGTGACCTAGATTAGGAATGGCAAACCATAAGGACTTATATTTATAAAAAGAGTATATTAAAAATGTATAAGCTTCTTTGCTTCTACTCTCTTCCTACTTAGAATCTCGTTCTTGTCTCCAACTCCATTTGTTAAAACTTTTACTAATCTTTTCTTTCACTCAACTTTGTAGATGGCTGGTTCATCCTCCGCTGCCCCGTGGGACTACTACTCACATGGAGAGGATGCTGGAGCATTCGCTAGCCTTCTCCGGCAGCTGATGCAGTGTCTGGAGTACCGTCAGCCGCCCATCTTCAGGGGTCGGAAGACGCGGATCCTGGATCGAGACTCTTGGACGATGGAGGTATTCCTGTATGCACGGGAAGAGGAATTCAAGTCCCACACCTACCCCATCAAGCACCCTCGGTCCCGCTGTTTCGACGCTGTCCAGGACGCAGCACGCCTCGCCATTGACGAGTTGTGCCACCTGCACAAAGATGTTGTACATCAGTCCCCCTTTTGCTTCTTCATCAACCCTCGCCCAGGACAGAGGTATCCAGATCCCTTTGATATTCCAGCTGACGATCCTCGACTGTCACATCAGGTGCAGCTCACCCAGGCGATGGCAGTCACTTATGCTAGAGCTCAGGAGGAGATTGGACAACTTCGGATGCTTCTCACTTCCAGCTACCAGCATTCCGACACGCTTCGCACACAGCTTCTCCAGAGCCAGGCAGCTGAGTTTGAGTTGGGACGTCTCCGGGCCGCAGCCGACTACGTGCCGTCTTCACCCGTAGTTGATTACACGCCGTCTTCCCCAGTACCAGCTGTCATCCCCAACAACCCGGCACCAGCTCGACTTTCAGGACTCCACATCAGACTTACAGCACGCAAGAAGGTGCGACGCCCCAGTCCGCCACCTGTCATTACTCTCAAGAAGCGCAAGCCTTCTCCTTCCCGTTCTCGGTCGACTGCCTCCAGTCGTAATCGTGCCTCGGCCGAGTGTGACTGTTCACGTCACCACGTGAGAGAACGCCAGGAAGACCTGGAGGAGGATCCAGAAGAGGACCCGGAAGAGGACCCTGAGGAGCGCGTCTTTGGAGATGATTAGTAGTCTTTTGAGTCCGTAGTACCCAAATAAAATGTCCGCGTCCTTAGAACGCTTATTGTTATGTTTTGGTGTGCTAGATGGATTGTACCAGGCCTATGTGCACTTGTGGTACAGCCATCCTTGGAGTTATCTTGATTTTAATAAAAGTTTTTCCCTAAGTGGTTGCTAGTTCTTTCTTGTGTGTTGGCTTGGGATGTGGTTTAGTTCCCCTAATCTCTTACCTTTGCTATTTCCCTCTTACCTTCTGCTAACCTAAACCGCTTCAGATGGTGAACACGAGGAGCAACCCTGGCAGCAGCCGTGACGCCAACAACCAGCCGGAGGACAACATTCCACCACCTCCCGCTCAGGCCCCCAACTTGGAGCAAATGATGGCTATGCAGCTGCAGTTACTTCAAGCTCTCGCCCAGAACCAAGTGCAGCCAGCCCAGCAGGCACCCAACCAGGCACCCCAGTCTAAATTGGGGGAATTCATGAGGACAAGGCCTCCCACTTTTGCTGGATCAGTGGATCCCCTGGAGGCAGATGATTGGATCAAGGATGTGGAAAGAAAATTGGTCCTAGCTCAGTGCAACGATAATGAAAAGGTGCTGTATGCTGCTCACCAGCTCAAGGGAATGGCTGCCAACTGGTGGGAAAACTACCGCGCCGCCCATCAAAATGCACAAGCCATCACTTGGGAGGAGTTTGTCGAAGCTTTCCGCACTGCCCATATTCCTACGGGAATAATGGAAATGAAGAAGAGAGAATTCTACCAACTACAACAGGGAAACCTCAGTGTTTCCGAATACCTGAACAAGTTCACCCAACTGTCCAGGTATGCATCTGAAGAGGTCACATCGGATGCGACCAAGATTTGGAGGTTCACGCAGGGACTTGACCCCAACCTTAAGGTGCAGCTGGTATCCAATGACTTCCCAACCTTCCAGCACCTAGTGAACAAGGCCTTTGTCCAAGAAGATGCTCAGCGCCAGCTGTACGAAAATCGGAAGAGGAAGTTTCAAGCACAGCAAGGAGCAAGCAGCTCTCGATTCCGCCCCAACGCACCTCACTATCATAAGCTCTCAGAGTCAAGCATGCCAAGGACTCCCTTTTCAGGACCCCGCTCAAATCCACAAACTCCCCGGGCAAACAATGGTGGCCAACCCCCGCAGAACAAGACTTCAGCAGCAGGAGTGCAGTACTTTAACTGCAAGAACATGGGGCACTATGCCAGCAACTGTCCCCAGAAACGCCCAGCAATGACTCCAGTTCGTTTCAATCTGGGGACTACGCCAGCAAGAGCTCCGACTGCAGGTCAAGGCCGTGGGGCACCACATACCCCAAGGACTCCACCAGTGGTGAGCAGAGGGCATCTCAACCATGTGACCGCGGAAGCAGCCCAGGATGCACCTGACGTAGTTCTGGGTAAGTTTCTTGTCAACTCAGTAATTGCATCAGCATTATTTGATTCTGGAGCTTCGCATTCTTTTGTGTCAAAAGATGTGGTTGAAAGGTATAATTGGGATGTGAGTAAACTACAGAACCCCATGCTAGTCCAGTCCCCTGGAAAGGAAATGAGGACTCACACAGTTTGCCTTGACGCAACTGTGGATATAAATGGAGTTAAGTTCTTAGCAAATCTTATTATAATAGACTCCAAGGGTTTAGATGTAATACTTGGAATGGATTGGTTAACCAAGTATAAAGGGCAGATAGATTGTGCTGATCGAGCTGTTACAATCACTAACTCTGATGGGATTCAAGTAAGGTATAAGTCAAACTCCCCCACCCAGAGCAGGTGTAGTTTGAACAGTGTGAAGGGAGTGACTCTGGAAAAAGTACCTATAGTGAGTGAGTACCCAGATGTATTCCCTGAAGATTTGCCCGGAATGCCGCCAGACAGAGAAGTAGAGTTTGTCATCAACCTAGTACCTGGAACAGCTCCAATTTCCAAGAGACCTTATCGGATGTCTGCAAATGATTTGGCGGAAGTTAAGAAACAAATTGAAGAGCTGCAGGATAAAGGATTTGTAAGGCCTAGCTCGTCACCTTGGGGAGCACCAGTACTGTTAGTGAAGAAGAAGGACGAAAGTCTTCGCATGTGTGTGGACCATCGATCCTTGAATGATGTGACGATTAAGAACAAGTACCCTTTACCCAGAATAGATGATCTGTTTGATCAGTTGAAAGGATCATGTGTATTTTCTAAGATTGATCTTCGATCAGGATATCATCAATTGAAGTTAAGACCAGAGGACATACCCAAGACCGCATTTGCCACCCGTTATGGATTGTATGAGTATACAGTGATGTCCTTCGGTCTAACCAATGCCCCAGCATACTTCATGAATCTGATGAATAAGGTGTTCATGGAATATTTGGATAAGTTTGTGGTTGTATTCATCGATGATATCTTGATATATTCCAAGAATGAGGAAGAACATGCCGAACATTTGAGGATAGTTTTGGGAAAAGCTCAGAGAAAATCAGTTGTATGCCAAGTTTAGTAAGTGTGAGTTTTGGTTAAAGAAAGTAGCTTTCTTGGGCCATGTGATTTCGGCAGGAGGAGTATCCGTAGACCCGGAGAAAGTTAATGATGTGCTCAATTGGACACAACCAAAGTCAGTATCCGAGATCAGAAGTTTTCTTGGATTGGCTGGTTACTATCGTCGATTTATTGAAGGTTTCTCCAAGCTCGCAAGACCTCTCACCCAGTTGCTGAAGAAGGAAAAGAAGTTTGAATGGAGTAAACCATGCGAGGATAGTTTCCAAGAGCTGAAGAAGAGGTTAACTTCTGCACCAGTGTTGACGCTTCCGGACATTAGGAAGGATTTCGAAGTCTTCTGTGATGCGTCAAGGCAGGGACTAGGCTGTGTACTGATGCAAGAAAGAAAGGTAGTAGCATATGCCTCAAGGCAGCTGCGACCCCATGAAGGAAATTACCCAACGCATGATTTAGAGCTCGCTGCCGTAGTGCATGCACTGAAAATATGGAGGCATTACTTGATTGGTAACCATTGTGAAATTTACACGGATCACAAGAGTTTGAAATATATATTCACTCAACCCGATCTCAACATGAGGCAAAGGAGATGGCTTGAGTTAATAAAGGATTATGATATTGGAATACATTATCACCCAGGAAAGGCTAATGTGGTAGCAGATGCCTTGAGCAGAAAGAGTTATTATGCCAAGCTGTGGATTAAGGACAGTATGCCTACCCTTCAAGAAGAGTTCCAACGGCTCAACCTAGAAGTAGTGGAGGAAGGATTTCTAGCCACTTTGGAAGTTCAACCAACCTTAGAAGATCAAATCAGAGCAGCTCAAAAGGAGGACAAGTATGTCCAGGAGATCAAGGATAATATGAAGAAAGGAAAAGCTTCGGGATTTTCAGAGGATGAAGAAGGTACCCTTTGGTTTGGGAAAAGGATTATTGTACCTGAAAAGAAAGAGGTAAAGGAGTTAATATTAAAGGAAGCCCATGAATCTGGATATTCAATTCACCCTGGGAGCACCAAGATGTACCAAGATCTCAAGGAAAGGTATTGGTGGTCAAGTATGAAACGAGAAATTGCAGAATACGTAGCCTTGTGCGATGTATGCCAACGGATTAAAGCTGAACACCAGAGACCTGCTGGACTTCTGCAGCCATTGCAGATCCCTGAGTGGAAATGGGAAGAAATTGGTATGGATTTTATAACTGGATTACCAAGAACCAAAACAGGGCACGATTCAATTTGGGTTATAGTGGATCGTTTGACAAAAGTCGCCCATTTCATTCCAGTAAAGACCACATACTCCGGGGATAGACTTGCAGAGTTGTACATGTCAAGAATTGTGTGCTTGCATGGGATCCCAAAGAAGATAGTGTCCGATCGAGGAACCCAGTTCACTTCGAGATTTTGGCAAAAGCTACATGAACTTTTGGGCACAAACTTAAACTTCAGTACAGCTTATCATCCACAGACAGATGGTCAAACAGAAAGAGTAAATCAAATCCTGGAAGACATGTTGAGAGCTTGTGTACTGGCAAACAAGAGTAATTGGGATCAGAGTTTGCCCTATGCAGAGTTCTCCTACAACAATAGTTATCAATCCAGTTTGCAAATGTCTCCGTTCGAAGCCCTATACGGCAGGAAGTGTAGGACTCCATTGTATTGGAAGGAAACAGGAGGACAAGTGTTTGGACCAGATTTGCTGAAGCAAGCAGAAGAACAGGTTCGTCTAATCCAAGACAGATTAAAAATAGCACAAACCAGACAGAAGAGCTATGCGGACAATCGCCGTAGAAGCTTAGAATTCGTACCTGGGGATCATGTTTATTTGAAGGTGTCACCTCTTAAAGGAATGAGACGTTTTGGAGTCAGTGGAAAGCTAGCTCCCAGATTCATTGGACCTTTTCCTGTTGTGGCGAAACGAGGAGAAGTGGCTTACCAATTGGAGCTTCCACCACAACTGTCAAAGGTGCATGACGTCTTTCATGTGTCTCAACTAAGAAAGTGTCTTAGAGTTCCAGAAGAGCAGATGCCTCTAGATGAAATAAACGTGAAGGAGGACCTCACCTATCCAGAATATCCAGTCAAGATATTGGAGGAAGCAGAGCGCCGTACGCGCAGCAAGGTTATCAAGTTCTGTAAAGTGCAGTGGAGCAACCATTCAGAATCGGAAGCAACTTGGGAGCGTGAAGAGGATCTAAAAGAAGAGTTCCCCGACCTTTTTCCCAGTCCATCCGAATCTCGGGGTCGAGATTCTTTCTAAGGGGGGTAGGTTTGTCACATCCCAAAATTTGGCTTTTTGAAAAATTTAAATTCAAATTAATTATTTTAAGGTAATTGGATTTTACTTGGCTTTTATTTGCCTTTCTGGATTTTTCTGGAATTTTAAAAACTATTTTTAGAGCTTAAAAAGTAATTCAAAATATGAAAATTAAATATCAACAGTAGTTGGAAATAATTTTATTTAGTCCAAAATATGTCCAGGAGCTTCTGTGAATTTTTCTGGAATTTTTGGAGGTATTTTCATATTTTTCTGAGGCCTAAATAAATTTCTAGCATTTTTCTGAAATTAAAAATCATTAAAAATCTCTCCCTTTTCCTCCGGCCGACGCGTGGGCGGCCCAGATCCGCCCACGTCGCCGCTCGGCCGATCCGGCCCGCTTTTCCCCCTTCTCCCTCCGCCAAGCGGGCCCGGCCTGTCAGCCTCCCGCGTCTTCCCCCTCATTCCCTCTCTGCCCCTGGGCCCCGGCTGTCAGCCACCCGCGTTCGCATCCCGCCATCCCCTCCTCTTTGGGCGACGCGTGTACAGCTCGCCTCATCTCGGCCGCCCCCGCTTCGCCCGCTCGCGGACGCCCGATCCGCCTCTGGGTCGCGTGGCAGCCATCTGCGCCGCCCGCCCGCTCCCTTCTCTCTCTCACTGCACGCGGGGCCCGCCTGTCGGATCCGTCGTCCCCGCGGAGCCGCCCCTTTCCTTTCTTCCCCCCCCTCTTTCCTTTCTCGCCGGCCGACCGTACCCGAGCCGAATCCGGCCCTTTCCCTCTGTCTTCTCTCCGGTTTTGGAAGCCCCGGACGCCGCCGCGACCGAATCCCCGATCTTCCGGGCTCCCCTTCCATCGGCGCCCCCTCTTTCCTGTTTCTCCCCCTTTCCTTCCTTTTTCCGGCCGACACACCGGCGAGCAATTGCGCGCCCGTGTCCCCTCCTCCGCCCCTATAAATAGCTCCCTCGGCTTCGCCTCCTTCCGCACCACCTCCCAGCGCCCTCCACTTCTCCCCTTGAGCCCCGAGCGCCGTCGCACCAGAAGCTCCCCGTGCGCGTACGGTAAGTGCTCCGGTGAGTAATCGCCGTCGCCTCGGTCTTCCCCGAAGCTCGCCGCCGCTACCTCGAGCACCCCCGTGGCCGTGCGATCCTCCCCGACACCTCAGCCGCCCCTCCCCGCCGCCGGAGCGCCGTCGCACCGGAGGACCCGAGCCAGCTCCGCCCTCCCTCGTCGCCGGCCACCTCCGCCCGTCCCCGAGCCCTGCCAACCCCTCCGTTGGATTCGTCTCCGCTCCGGGTTTGCATTTCACGCGTCACCCGAACCCCTCCGCCACTCCCTCGCCGCCGACGACCCTGCCTCCGGCCACCTTCCCCGGCTTTCCCTCCGGCAGGTAACTCAAAAGGTTTGATTGCCCTATATGGGTAGGCAAAGCCTCCCCCTCCCCTCTGGTTAGCAGCGCACTCCCTCGACTCCCCGGTGCGCGTTCGAGCCCTCGGCTCCGCGCGCTGGGTTGAGTTTTTCGTTATTATTCCGCGCTGACAAGTGGGTCCCACCCGTCAGCGGCAGCCGACTGTGCAGGCCACTGTCGTCTGGGCCCCACCCGCCTGTGTCAGCATCTGACAAGTGGGTCCAGATCCCAGTGGGTCCCACATGTCAGTGACCGCCAGAGGGTACTGGTCAGTGGGTCCCACCTGTCAGTCTCTCAAAATAAAAATAGAAATTTAAAATTTAATTCTCCAGTGGGTCCCACCTGTCAGAAATTTCCGAATTTCTCGATTTATTCAAATCTGAGATTTTCAAATGAGCATAACTTTCTCATTTTAACTCCAATTCCAGCCATTCAAATTTCTAAATTCATCTAAAATCATAATCTATCCAACTATGGCCTCTGTTGAATTTTTGGATTTTATTTGAATTTTTGTTTGTATTTATTTGTTTTGTTGCTTCGTCTTTCCTCGCGTAGATTCCAACGTTGTCGACGATCCCTCTTCACAGCAGCAAGAAGACCCAGAAACCCTGCAAAAAGGCAAGTCTCCTTTGATCATTTTGAGCCTATGCTTTTGAAATGTTTTTAAAATATTTTAAATTATGTGCATTGCTTTTTACATAAAGTCACTAGTTCAAGTCTTTAGGAATTAGTTATTCCAACTTTGTTATGCCCTCATTTGACATTGATTGCCATGTACCTTGTCACCCTAGAACTTCCTTTGTCTCAATAATGAGATTACTATTAACCTTGTGAATAGTAGATGGGTAGCTTAATGCTTATTCTTGCTATCTAATAACTTTGGAAAATCTTGAAAATGGGAAATTATGCTTTATTATTAAATCCTGGTGTTTGAAAGTGAAGTGGCAATTGGAGTTGTCACTGTGATTTTAAAATAAAATAAAATTGTGAAAGATGGTTTAGATTAGGGTGGATGGTTGTTTGGGTTGGTGCAGCAAGCACGAGAACTTGTTAAGTGTATGTTCCACCCTAGTCAATTAAGGACCGACGCTTGTGTTTGTCCAAACTGAGCATTAACCGTACAACCACAAGTCTATATGGGTACGACCTAGCTGACTAACTTATGATAGTCTAGTTTAGGTGCCACCAGTGGAAAGTGGGTGCCAGGGATGGACTGGTTATTCACAGTGAGGGACAGGGATTTACTGTACTCATATGGCGCAAGAGGGGACTTCAGATTGGGCGGATTTAACCCTTCTGCGGTGAAACCTCAGCGGGTGGTATCTAGCTAGATTAGAGTAAGGTAAAGGCTTTGTGGTATTTTATCTGGGTCTCATGCCAAGGAAGCGTGTTGACTTTTAGGATAATTTATCTCTTGTGGGTAAAGTTGTACAACCTCTGCAGAGTGTAAAACTATTCGAATAGCCGTGCCCACGGTCAAGGACGGGCAAGGAATGGATTCACATGGTAGATTTCTGGCTTTGTTTTAAAATCAAAAGTTTTGTATTCCGAGGGTGGAGGGAACTCTCGGAAGGGAATCCTGGCGGATGGAGCCAGAGAGGGTGGATGGAACCCGCAGTTTAAAACTTGACCAATGGTAATTGGTTAGCTAGTGTTGGTAGTTGGAACCTTCACTAGAAAGTTAATTCTGTTAAAACATTTACTTCATTAAAATAATGCCTTCGAAAATAACTAGTAGTAATCAAGATTTCAAATTTTGCTTTGTGCAAAAGAAACATATGGCCCTCCTTTGTTAATCCTTGCATCTATGCATTTTTCCCAAGACTTGCGGAGTACTTTATGTACTCACATGCTACACTTAAAAATAACATCTCAGAGGAAGTTGAAGCTCAAGAAGGTGACTACGACTACTGCTTCGCGTGTGGCTGTGATGGATTCTTCCCGGAGGACTAGGTCGCGCTTCCCCAGTCAATTGCCTGTGGCGGATTGATGGGTCGTCCTCGAGTTTTATTTGCTTCCGCTTTATTTCTTGTGTGCGAGGTCTTAAACCTCCATTGTAATAATGAGACCATGTGGTCAGTACTCTTATTTACTGTAATAAATCGTTGATGGTGATGTTTTCCATTCTGTTTGACTGTGTGCACTAGCTTTGATCTGGGACTAGTGCTGTAATACACAGAGGGTCCGGGTTTGATAATCCGGGGGCCCGACATCAGGGTCATAAGTCGTTTACGACCACGTCTGCGATCCTGATGAACTTGATACTCGATAATTTCCCAGAGCCAAACTGCTCTTTCTTCTCGTCTTTATTTCTTTCTCTCGTTTGATCACACCGATCGCTACAATAAACCCGATCACTCCGACCCTCTCTATCTCCTCTCTGTTTCTCTTCTCGTTCTCATTGTTCTCCTCTCGTTACATGATTGCGTGCCTTTTAAAGCCTGCACACATGGCCTCCTCACCCGACTATGACTACGACTATGACACAAACTCTGACTACCAGAGTCGTACTCGTACACGACCATGACAAAATCGACTATGAGTAGGACATAAATCGGCTACGACCAAAATAAGATTACTAACTCTAGCAATCATCTCCTTAATCTTGTTTCTCGTTTCTCTATCTTGATTACGCCGATCTTTTCTACTGCGTCTCGCCGCGGAGGAGTCCTTGATTGCCCACACACCGGAGCTCGCGACAACGACATAGCTGCTGCGCCTGGACCATCAATGCAGCTCTGATACCAAATGTTAGAAAAATTTGAGTTATGAACACACTGAACACAAAGAACAACAAGATTTGTGCTACGAGGTGGCAACGTTTTCTTCTTGTATTGATGAATTTATGAGACTCTATATACAGAATGTGGCTTGAGTAGCCTTCTAGATTTGCGCCACTACGGCTTGCTCTTGCGCGAACGACGGGCATGTCGAGCTGAACTACGCACGATCGGAAAACGTGGTCATGCGCTTCACTAAACATAACTCCGTACGTGGCGCCATTACGAGCTGCTCCAACAGATGTGACGGTTTCCTCCACGAAGATTCAGCGGTGGGCTTTCTCATCCTCAACATTGGACCGGCGGAGGTGACAGGCTTCCTTGCCCCGGTCAGGACCTGGAGGAGACGCAGGGCATGATATTGTGGATTCGGTGGCTGCTTCCCTTCCGGATGGTAGCAGCGTAGTTGTCTAGGTGAGCGTGAGATAGACCACCGAGCCCGACGTCTCTTGACTACACGCTGGACAACGATCTCACGACTATCGTTGTCATGGTGCCGTGGTCGGCATGACGGAGTTGTCGTTGAGCGAGGACGACCTCGCCGTGGAAGAGTCCTTGATTGCCCACATGCTGGAGCTCGCGACGACGACATAGATGCTGCACCTGGACCTTCAACGCAACTCTGATACCAAATGCTAGAAAAATTTGAGTTATGAACACACTCGAACACAAAGAACAACAAGATTTGTGCTACAAGGTGGCAGCATTTTCTCCTTGTATTGATGAATTTATAAGACTCAATATACAGAATGTGCCCTGAGTGGCCTTCTAGATTTGCGCCACGAACGACCAACCCGTATGTGGCGCCACTATGACCTACTCCCGCGCGAATGACACGCACGTCGAGCTGAACTACGCACGATCGGAAGACGTGGTCATGCGTTCCACTAAACATAACTCCGTATGTGGCGCCACTACGACTATTTGCTCCAACAGATGTGACGGTTTCCTCCACGAAGATTCAGCGGTGGGCTTTCTCATCCTCAACATTGGACCGGCGGAGGCGACAGGCTTCCTCGCCACGGTCAGGACCTGGAGGAGACGCAGGGTGTGATAAAGCCACGTTGAAGATGCGTTGCTCTTAGGCCACCTAATGCAATGCGATGCATGCAGTCACGAAAGCTTTTCTAAGAACCACCTAAAAAGGGGTGAAAAAAGAAGGGAGCTAGTATTTTAAGAACGTCAAGGATGTTAATTTGGTCATTAATTCGTCCAACACGGAATTTGATTGTTGTAGCTGTGACATCAAGATTTGAGGGTTCAGATTGAGCGTGGACATGCTATGCTGCGGCTTTTTTTTTGTTTTTTGTTTTTTTGGAGTCCAGATCTTAAGAGTTAACCATTGAGAACATTTCATGTGCTACGATGCTTCCCGTGCTACCTTCACTTGAATATGATGCAAATGGTTATAAAAAAAATTCTGAAACAATTTGGTTAGATAGAGTTTGATATCATCAAGCATCATGCATAAAATTCAAATCTAAATTCGATCTACACATTGAGAAACAGGAAAAAAACAAATCTTTGAAGAAAAGGAAATCCAAAAATTAAAAGAAGAAAATAAAGCTACCGTTCACTGAAAATTTTCTTTTTTTGTTTCTCCTGATACACGTTGCTTTTTAGGTTGAATTTTTGCATGATTCTAGATGATACCATACCCTATCTAATGAAAGTTTTTTGAAATTTTTCATGGCTATTTGTATCATTTTTCGAAAGAATGTAGCACGAGAAGCACCATGAGTCCGGAACCAGAGGAAATGTCCTCGTTAACCATTGATCAAATAGCCATGATCGAAATTTAGTTACAATCCCCTGCTGCAATTGTGGCATGGTTGACAATCTAGATCAAATGAAGTACGTAAATATACCAACATTTGGCGATTCTTTTTTTTTTCTCCTGATGTAGTATGTCTTTATTTGAAATGTTGATTGGATGGCAATTCGTATACATAAATTTGCTCTGGTCGCTACGCAACCGCAATGGATTTGTGAGACTTTTGCCAACATATAATCTCAATATTTGATTCCCATTATGAATGTATGTTGGTCTCGAAAATGCCATAGGAAGTATGGACACTCTTTCGGCTTCAGCTTCTGGCTTCCGGTTTATTTTTCATTATTCATAAATTTCGTCTTTTTTTGAACTTTTGATTTTTTGTTGAGCTTTTTTGCCGGTTCTTTTTTCCTGTATTTATTTGTATTATACGTAATGGGCTAACATATTTTTTTTAATTTTTTAAATTTAATTATACAAAATAAGCCTCTGTCAGCTACAGTGTTTTTTCAGCCAGCTACAGTGCTTTTCAGTCATAAGCCATAAAAAACCCAAATGAGCACCACCAACGCTCCCCCTCAAAGGCATAATTCAGAAAGCAATGACATACATTAATTTTTCGGGACGCAAGTAGCACAAGCATAGACTCTTACCTTCTCTGTTTGTCGATTATATTAATAGAAAGAGAGAATAAAATGCCTTTTCGAACACACCTGCCGACCAAAAAAACAATCATGTAGCACGATGCTGAAAAATTCCAGGTGGATTAGTAGATTTGATGAATGACTTCTCACCTGGCCATAGGGGTGTTCAAACAAACGCGACATCGATCTAATAGTATATGTTTGGTCAATTGGAATAATTGTAGCTTGTGAAGCACGTACAAGCGTCAGTTTTTAGCGTATTTTCAGTCACTCCATCCTTTGACTGTTCTCATCCTATGGAGCAAATCATGACACCATCAATTTAATTTAATTTCACGCAACACAGTTCTACACAGCACTAGCTTAGGCCATGTTTTGAATACAAAAATTTATTTCACGAGAAACAGTTCAATTGCCGTAGAAATCGCAGAAAAAAATTCCGCGTTCCAAACAAAAGAAATTCAAGGACATGAAAAATAGGATGTCATATACTCTGTATTTCCAAGAAATTACTCCCAATAGTTTAAGCTGACATGCAAAAAAAGATACATACAATGATATACTCCATGTCAGTGTTCTGGCTCCAGGAAATTACGTGAGCTGCTTTGCAGGACGCTCCTGACTGGAACCTAGCTACTCCCCAGGGTGGAAGGAAGGATGCTCTTTTCACTAGCTCGTCATCTCAGAACAATCACGCATAGGATCCATAGATTAAGATCAGGCATGGGTGAGAGGCACATCACATGCATCCATGGGTGGTTTTGGAATGCGAGCAGAGAGAGAGAGAGAGAGAGAGAGACTTAGACAGACAGGGAGCTTGTGCTCCGGAAAGGAATGGAAGCATCTTTCTTTTGCACGAGGCACTAGCTACTCTCTGGTTCCTTCAAGCGTGCCCTAGCTTTCTCATCACTCTATCATGTATGTGTCGTGTCACCACGTGGTGATGTCGATTCATGGCATATCTTCCAGATTGTATTTCTTAATTGGCTTGAGAAATGCATGCTCGTCGCACGAACAGGTTTTGTTCGTACGCACAATCGCATTTGGACATGCAGGCAGGCCCGGATGCAGGTGGATTACAGAGGAACAACGGGGACTCTCTCCCCCTCTCTCTCTCTCTATATATATATATATATATATATATATATATATATATATATATATATATATAGTATAAATAACAGGGGCACCACTAATATACACCCAATTAAACAAACTTAAAATACTCTTTTATCACTTTAGGTATACTCGTATACTGATTATAAGATACTCCAATATGAACCATACGAAAAAATTACAAGGAAATCCTTAGTTTTTAGCGTATTTTGTAAATACCTTCATATACGCACATAAAAAGGAGTATATCAAAAAAATGTATATACCACATCTGAAAATTTGTTCATACCACCTAGATGGTTTTAAATACTCGTATACTACACGTACATGCTCTCCGTTATGCGAGATACTTTCTATATTGTGAAATACGATATAGAGTGTAATTACACCTCGAGAGTACATGCTCGCCGTTATGTGAAATACTCATGCTACCTCGAGAGTGTATATATATATATAGAGAGAATAACACATTTGTTCTCTAAAGGCACCACGTTTGGACAAAAACTTAATCTTTCAGCAAATTAACAGTAAAAAATAATGGCAATAACTCCGTAGTAGTTTAGCAGGAATATGGGGGCGCAGCGCGGAGGCTCGCAGATGGAAGTGCGGCAGCGTCAGGCCGCATCGGCGGAAGGTAGCGCGGCGGCGGCGGCGGCGACGTGTTCGACGCGGAAGGGGAAGACGCCGCCGTAGGAGCGGGGGAAGGGAGCGGCCACACTCGGGCGCAGAGATGGAACGGCTAATAAGAGATGGAATAGCAAGAAACCAATTCCCTTTTATCCACTGGTTGAAAAGAGTGATTAGTGTTGTGGGGTTTTGTTAAGCAGTTGGATAAGATGAGTTAGGATCAACGGTCCTGAACGGTTCGGTTTGAGCTTCTGGTTTATTTTTCACTATTCATAAATTTCGTCTTTTTCTGAACTTTTGGCTTTTTGTTGAGCTTTTTTGCCGGTTCTTTTTTTCCCATATTCGTTTGTATTATACATATTGGGGTAACACATTTTTTATATTTTTTAATTTTTTTAAATTTAATTATGCTAAATAAGACTCTGTCAGCTACAGTGCTTTTTCAGCCAGCTACAGTGTTTTCAGCCATAAGCCATGAGCTTTTAAGTCCAACTGATCACCACCGTAATCATGTACCGCTGTAGCTAGAGTCCTCCCGCTATAGTCATCTTCTTCCCAAATTTGGACGGGTCCAAATCCAACTCTAAGGGCTTATTTAGTAGACCCAATCCACCGAGATCTGTAACATCCTATTTTAGGAGTTTTAAAAAAATGCTTGGTTAAAATTTTGAAATTTAAATTCGAATCAAAGATCAAACTCAATTTCAAATCGATTTTCAAAAATTCAAAATCCAAACCCTTGCTTTGGCTCGGCCTAGCCTGTTCCCCATCCCCTCCGACCTAGTTGGCCTTTGGCCCAACCCATGTTGGCCCATGCCATCATCCCCTGTACCGTGCGCGCACTGGACGAGCCCTACACGCGCTCTGCCCACACTGTGCTAAAAGCATCTAGGCCCATAAAAATGGTTTTGATAATTAATGATATTATGTGAAAATGAGACTAACATGTTTATTAAGTATTTGAAAGGTTTAGTCCCTGATGACGAATGTGAGTGTAAACTCAACCGTTCTGAGATTAAAAAGATTAATGGAAGAAGGGAAGACTCCTAAGATAACTGTGGATCAACAAGGTGTTCTAAGGTACGGGACACATATCTTTGTTCCCCACTAGAAGAACCTTAAAGACCTGATACTTAAGGAAGCCCACAACTCTGCATACTCCCTCCACCCCGGGAGTACCAAGATGTATCAGGACATGAAGCAGTGGTACTAGTGGCCACACATGAAGAGGGATATTGCCGAACACGTGGCATGCAATGACATATGCCAAAGAGTAAAGGCCGAGCATCAAAGGTCATCAGGGTTATTACAGCCATTACAAGTACCTCAGTGGAAATGGGAAGAAGTTGGAATGGACTTTATCACTGGACTACCATGAACCAAATCAGGGTATGACTCCATATGGGGTTGTAATAGATAGGTTGACCAAGGTCGCACACTTCATTCCTGTCAAAACCACCTACAAGGGAGATAAACTGGCAGAATTGTACATGTCCCACATCGTGTGTTTGCACAGTGTGCCAAAAAGGATAGTTTCAGATCGAGGTTCTCAGTTAACCTCATACTTCTGGGCTAGTCTTCATAAAGCCCTTGGCACCCATCTGGATTTTAGTACTGCCTATCACCCACAAACTGATGGACAAACAGAGAGGGTAAATCAGATACTAGAGGAAATGCTTTGAGCCTGTGCCCTAGATTTCTCTAAGGATTGGGATAAATGCCTGTCATATGTCAAATTTGCTTACAACAATAGTTACCAAGCCAGCCTACAGATGTCCCCATTTGAAGCTTTATACGGAAAAAATGCCGGACTCCTCTACATTGGTCAGAAGTAGGAGATGGCTATATCTTTGGGCCTGATACTCTAAAGCAGGCTGAAGAAAAAGTTCACCTAATTAGAGACCGATTGCTAGCAACTCAGTCAAGACAAAAGAGTTATGCAGAAAAGAGGCCATGAAGAGTTAGCAGCTCTGTTTTATTTTCCTGGGTCCAATCTAATTTTTCTGACCTATTCTTTTCTTTTCCCTTTCCTATCTTTTCTTTCTTTCTCTCTCCTCTCGGGTACTATTCATGCTATAGTGCACTCGAACACTATTCATCCACCTTCAACCTCCGTCCGAGTTTGTTCGAACAGAAAACCAACACAAAGGTCGCCTACCTCCTCCCCCACCTCCCTCGGTCGCCTCTTCCTCCCCTACCCTCACCCCTTCCTCCTCCCCCACCTTCCCCAACCGCCTCCTCCTCTGGCCACCCCACCGCCTCTGGCCGCCTCCCTCCTCCCTCGGCCCCGCCCCCGGCGACCCCTCCTCGGCTCTTCCCCTGGCCGCCTCCTCCTCCCCTCCCCCAGCGACTTCTCACCTCCCTCCCTCCTCCCTCGACCCCCTAGCACCTCCTCTTCCCCCGGTCGCCTCCCTCCTTGGACGGCGATGAGTGCACTTGCCGTCTTCTTTGCCTCAGCATCCTTGGTGCACACTGCCTCCTTCCTGGGCTTTCACGATGTCCCGCTAGGTGCGACCGGCGTCAGCTTCAGCGGTGCGGGCGTCTACTTCGGCTATGATGGCGCTGGGGTAGGGACGTTGGGGCCGACGGGGCGCCTGAGCTTTCCTGGCCTAGGCTTATGCGCCACACAGACTATGGCAAGGAGGACGATTAGGTAGGCAGGACACCACCGGCACCATGCTCGACACCGTTCGCACTGACGTTGACACCTATGACCAGGGCTTCGAGGAGCTCACACTGCTCATGTCTAACAGTCCAAGCATGATGCCGAGCTGTGGTATGCTCCTTCCCCTCTACTCTAGTCCTCTACTCCCTCTCCCTACTGTGTGATGGATTGTGGGGTGGGAATCTGTGGGATGATGGGATGGCGACGGGAGGGTGGCGGGAGGGGCAAGTTGAGGCGGTCGCAGACGCTGGTGTGCTAGCCATGCCCCCGTGTCGGCCATGCTCATCGGGCCAGGCCGGGTCGGCCTAACACGGCACGATATGCCGTGGCGTGCTGTGCCGCCCGACGAGTCGGCTCTCCAGACCCAGCTGGCCCGACCTGCCATTTGTGTCGTGCTAGCACGGCCCGCCATGTGGCGTGCCCGTGCCGTACTTGGGCCATACCGGGTCAGCCGAGCCTCGGGCTAGTATAGATAAGCCCGACCCAACTCTCAACTCTAGTCCTGAGGCTTTTACCAGCTGACCCCGCAATTATTAAGAGCTTAAAGTTCGCTGTACTTGTTTGTAGCATCGAGTATTTGTTTCCAAATATTTGTCCATCAAGATAATCTAGAGCGTACTTGTTGTAGTTTTTTCTACTCATTATTTCTACTTAAATACTTTAAAAGATATTAAGTGATTGTCTCATGTCATTTAATAGGGATATATAGTTATTTCCTATTAAATATTTCTTAGAATTAGTGCTTCTTTAATCTATGCGTGTGGTGGACTGTGGATAAATATAACGAACCAGAGGAGTAGCACACACAAGTGTTTTTTTTTTGCTTTCTTATCTAAGTTTATAAGATATATTTTTTTGAATGGTCTTGTCTATAAATATAGGGTGTAGTTCAAACTGCAATGTAAAATTAGTGTGACATTTCCTTTATACCCCTAATAAATACGCATCTTTATTTGTTATTCTCTACATGCATGCATTGAATATAGTATTTGGAGATAATAAGTACAGGTAATCTAGCTATTTTATTATCTCCTTGGTCTACCTTCTAAGAGAAAATATGTCATAGGGCATGTACAATAGTTTTATCTCAAGGTTGTCTCTAAGGTTTCCATCTCACCTAAAGACATCAGTAGAGATAACCTCTCTAATAGTAAGGTGGTGATCAGTTGGGCTTAAAAGCTCATGGCTTATGGCTGAAAACACTGTAGCTGACTGAAAAAACACTGTAGATGACAGAGGCTTATTTAGCATAATTAAATTTAAAATTTTTTAAAAAATATAAAAAATATGTTAGCCCATTACGTATAATACAAACAAATACGGGGAAAAAAGAACCGGCAAAAAAGCTCAACAAAAAGCCAAAAGTTCAGAAAAAGACAAAATTTATGAATAGTGAAAAATAAGCTAGAAGACAAAAGCTTAAGCCCAACCGATCAATGCCAAATCATTCCTCTAACTATTTTATGCTATGTTTACCATAAATTCTTGTCTCCCATCCTCTCACGATATTTAAGTAATATTTAGCAGAATTAGATTATATTTATCTCTATTAGACGGAGTGATCTCTCTAATATACAGACAAAGGATCCTAACCCATACATGAGCCGAGAAAATGACGTTTCACAGAGCTCAAGTGTGCACTTAGCCGTTGCTGAGCTGAATCAAATGCAAGAGAACAAAAACCAGCCACAGCGGCCATGCATCCAACCAAAATAGGTACAGAAACAAACAAGCACAAGACTGTGCCACATGCAGCACAAAATTAAGAAACGGCTAGTCGATTTGTTCGTTGGTGTGCTCGATCAGTGGTCTCACGGCGCCCGGTAGGGGACTACATGCATGCAGTATATACGTGCGTGTGATGGCCCAACCGAAACGGTAGAACTGCATTATTGTAACACTTTTATTTCTAAAGACACTAGTAATTTCCAAAACTATATAAAAATAAACAGTTACAAAGTACTGTACATGAGTATGCATCACAGCAACATATGCTTATCTCTCTTTACTTTATCTCTTCTCTATATAAAATTTTACTTATTTAATGTAGCTAAGAAATATCTAAGATGATATTAATAGAGATGTCGTGGTACAAATTTAAAGGGAGGGAGTACGGCTACAGCTTGCAGCAAACTTACAAAGGCAGTCAGGCACTTAGCCATCAGTGAACAACTACTTCGGTACATGCATTACTTAAATTGTCTGTGGAATCCGAAGGAAGCGCGCGTGTGTTCAGCCGTATCTATCCGTATGTTTATGTCTTGCATTTTCAGCACCTGCAGTGTTCATTTGTGTGTGTGTATTTTTCTCTTGGTCATTGTTACAGTATTACTGATGATTTGTACTTTTACGGCCTTAATTACTGACGAATGGTGTTAATGCATCAGCCATCTTTGACCAACACTATTTTTATGAAAAAAAAATAGATTAGTCGCGTCAAAATGACTGGTCATATCAGTCATATTCGATACTTTAATTAATTATTAGAATCTTGCAAATTTCGCAAATACATCCAAGAACAGTTTACAAATTTACCCCAGGTACATCCAAGAAATTAATGTGCACAGATGCGCTTAGGCAGTGCGGATGTTCTCTTTCGCCGATTGTAATCAAACTTGCCTGATTTCTTGGCGGAGCTAATCAAATGGGGATGGGGAGGACGACGCCGGCGACTGGCCGGAGAAGGAGGGGAGGTTTTCTGAAGAAGAAGAACACTTGTTTTCAAGGCAAGGCATTGATGATGGATAATATGGATGTACAACTTATGGTCTGCATGGTCAAATACAGAGTTTTTCCAAAGGAAAAAAAAACCTAATTTGTAGTTCTCTTACAGAATAAACCTTGGGCTGTAATTGACAAATATATGATCCAATTGGCAATTGCAATATGTCCTGACTGGTCGGTGCATGCAGCAATTAGCACATAGAATCCCATGCGGTATCAATTTGATCTCCTCTTAAGCTTTTCATATTGATCAGTAAGGCACTAATCATGCCACAGACTAGTACAAGAACCTGACCTGAGTGACAGAAAAAAAAAGATACTATTATTTCGTCGTACTGGGCACATCCGTAGCTAGTTCATTCCAGTAACGTCGTTTTCTCCTCTTCTCTACGTGTACGTATACCGATAATGTGATATATATACGTGTGTACGAGTGAGAAATTAGAATGCTACCGTACATAGTACTTGCATGGGCACTCCCCTCTCTTTTATACTTAAATATAGGGGATGCCAATGTACGTACGTACGTACGTACGGCAAGCTAAGCGCACATGCAAGTGTCCTCCTATGCCAGTCTTCATATATAGGAGTCTTTTTTTTTGGCAATAACCAAAGAACAGCTCACTGCATAATTGCTGACACAGGACCACTGTACATGTGCACATGGTACTTTGATTGCGTCATACTAAGTGGGGCTCGGGCTTTTTTGATTGACCTAATAAAGCCTGTTCTTTTGGTCAGTAACTAATGTGTTTTGCGCTCAGTTTATTAGTACAGTAAATAGTGATTACTGAAAAAAACTATAAGCTGCTAAAAAACTAAAAGGAACAGTGTCTTAGGTATTTGATACTCCGATGGAGAATTCAAGTACTACGCTAGCATTGTCTTGTTGGCATGTGGGTGTAGGAGTGAGACATTGAGTGACAAATATATATAACCATCACAGACACACAGTAGGCTTTCGCCCCTTCAAATCTGTATAATTGTCCGTCAACATGGTGGACAAAGTACTTTAATTTGCTGGCCCATTAAAAGGCTCGCATCAGGTTTCTGTTGAACCCCAACAAAGCACTGATAGCTAGTTAGCAATAGTAGGTTGATGCATGCATGGAAGCTGATTTGTGAACAAATAATTAATCAGGTCAGAATTATCAATTATGCCAGATTCTGGCCATCATGGTTTAGCTATAGCTCCTGAGCTTAGCTGACAGTGTTAGTAGGAACCGTTGGTACAGTACACCTACGGCGCCGCAACAAACCTTAATTTGTAGGCTAAATTACATATAAAACATATATCTCATATTCTTTCTTTCTAGAAAATGGGACGGGAGCGTGTCACAACACCACTCCTGTTCCTAGTTCGACAAACCGCCTAGTTGACGGCCTAAGCGACAAGAGGGTGAGCGGCCCAGCAGCAAGTAGCCAAGTGAAGAATGGGTTGTGTGAGTGGGCTTATGTCTGTTGTGTTGTATAGGTGGGGCCTACCTGTCATGCCTCTGCCGAGTCTCCATGCGTAGCATGTAGCAATTGAAATATGAGAGCACCGAGATTGTAATGACTTAATTGGCTCTGAACCTTCCCCGATCCAATTCCTCTTGACTCCCAGTCTTGTTCTTCCCTTCTCAATCTCATATTGATAAGTCGGAGGAAGGCAATTTGGGAAATTTTCCCATGCTGCCTCTAGGCAATGGTATGTTCCATTTGCCAAGTCCCTCCCTCACTCCCCGTGAGGATTCTGAATTCTATATTAGGATTGCAAGGCACCACCACAAACCATCAAAAAGTGTGAGAATTACTTCCAAGTTTGCTCAGCTCATCCCAAATTGAAGATTGGTTTAGCCACCATGTACTTTATGGGAAATGCTATGCTCTTGTTGCAGTCCTGCTCATCTGCATCATCACACTTGGGGTCCTTGGCTACTGCAGTCTGTGCTCGCTTTGGTAGGGAAGAATTCCAGCAACAAATTAGACAACTAAATCGCCTCTGCCACAGTGGCTCTGTCACTGAGTATGCTAAAAAAATCAATGAGATTCTACACCATTTGCTAGTGCATCACTCTTGGGATCTTTTTTTGTTACATAATTTATTAATGGTTTGTGGAGTGATGTACGTGCTGCTATAGTTTTACATCATCCTCCCAATTTGGATACTGCTATCACGTTGGCTTGTTTGCAGGAAGAAGTGTTGGAGACGGTAAGGCAGGATGTACATCAGTTGGAGCCATCCTCTGGCACCCATTCAGTGTTGCGCATGGTGCTGCCTCTGCCATTGCTACCTGGCAAGGAGATGCTAGCGGTGGGGGCTCGTGCAAAAGATCGAAGGGGAATTGAAGCAATGGCGTGTTCATTCTTGATGATTGACTGATCGACCACTCTATGGGCATATTGTTGAGCTCGTGGTCTATGCCACACATGCAGTGAACGTTGGGGCCGGGATCACAAGTGTGGCCCTACCATCCAACTGCGTGGGGTGGAGGAGCTTTGGGAGCTACTGCAAATAAAGGATCGATCTCCGACGCCATCAGAAAGTGGCGAGGGCTTGACAGGAGGTGAATTGATGTCAATATCCAAGGAGGCAACAAGTGGACAAAAGGCAGAACATACTATCAGATTGCAAGGACGGGTGCAGGGGTATGAGGCACTAATATTGGTGGACCCAGGAAGCTCTTATAGTTTTGTGAGTGAGGCTTTTGCAAGCCAGTTGGTAGGAGCATAAAGGCCATTGAAACCGATTCAAGTTCATATCATGGATGGAGGATTGCTCAGCTACTCTAAGGACTTTTTTGCAATGGAAATGGGAGGTGCAAGGGAATGTATTCCATACTAATCTCATGGTGCTACCCCTCGGGAATTATGAAGTCATTATTAGTATGTATTGGTTGGAGTTACGCAACCCAATGGTGGTGCATTGGCACAAGAAATATATGGCATTTTGGCATGAGGGTAGGAGGGTGCAATTGCGATACATTCGATAGCGGTCACCTCAGGACTTGCAACTGTTGATTCAGCCACTACCGAAAAGTGCATTGTATCAATTGGAAGTGCCTAACTAGTTGGAGGCTTAAGAGGTGAAGGAGCAGCTACCTATAGTTATTCGGGCCCTCCTCAAGGAGTATGAACATCTATTCGAAGAGCCAAGAGGGTTGTTGCCAAGGAGAGCATTCGATCATGCTATTCCTCTGCTTCAAGGTGTGTAACCAGTCAACTTGCATCTTTACAAATATAATCCAGCGCAGAAGGATGAAATTGAAAAGCAAGTCAAAGAAATGCTATCCCAACGCTTGATTGAGCCAACTGCTAGTCCATTTGCATCCCCTGTCCTACTAGTGCCGAAGAAGGCCAAGTCTTGGAGGTTTTGTGTAGATTACCAACACCTAATGCAATCACCATCAAGAATTGGTACTCGTTACCTATAATTGATGAGCTCCTGGATGAGTTGGCGAGCTGTCAGTGATTCACTAGTTTGGACCTGCACGTTGGATGTCATCAGATTAGAATGCAGCCAGAGGACCGAACACAAGACGGCCTTCAAAACGCATCATGGGCACTTTGAGTTCAAGTCATGTCCTATGGTTTGACAAGTGCTTCAACTACATTCCAAGGATTAATGAATACCATATTGGCCTCGCTATTGCGGAGGGGAGTCCTCATCTTTATCGATGACATTATTGTGTATAGTCGAACTCTGAAGGAGCATATTGAGAAGCTGCAGTAGGTGGCTGATATCCTCACTCAACATCAATTGAAAATTAAGAGGACCAAGTGTTCATTTTCATAGCCCAATCTTACCTACCTAGGGTCATGTTATCAGTAAAGAAGGTGTAGCCACGGATAACAAGAACATCGAGGCTATGAAGTCGTGGCCAACACAGACAAATGTCAAGGAAGTCTAGGAATTCTTGGGCATCGCAGGATATTATCGCAAGTTTATTTGCAATTTTGGAGTAATTAGCCAACCCTTGATAGAACTATTGAAGAAAAATGTGGTGTTTGGATGGACATCTAAGAAGGAAACGGTGTTCCAAGCTCTAAAGAAGGCCTTAGTCTCGGCTCTTATATTGGCTCTTCTAGATTTGAATAAGCCTTTCAAAATTGAGATGGATGCATCAGATAAAGGAATCAGCACTGTGTTGATGCAAGGAGGCCATCCCATTACTTATCTCAGCAAGGCTTTAGGGCCGCGTACGTAAGGGCTGTTGACTTATGAGAAGGACGGCCTTGCTATCATCTTGGCCATTGAACGGTGGCGAACCTACCTGTTGCACGTAAAATTTATTTTCCTAAGAAGTGTATATACTTCAACAGATTTTGCAAAACACATTTGCAAACTACAATATTATGCACATAAGGATTATCCATGATTCCCAACAAGTTAAAAACACATTTGCACAGTTTTAGAATCAGACACACAGATTATACACACACACACACACTACAAAGGATGGAAACATGGACTTCAAATACTTACAAAATATATTTGCAATATATAATCCCATGTTACAAGGATTCAACACAAGAGACGCAACTATTTGCAAAACACATTCGCAAATACAAATCTCATGTCAAGAAGAGCTAAAGTAAGTGAGGTTGAGCTATCAACATATGATGAGACTCAAACTACTAAACATGACTCTCTTAATAGTACGGTAACCTATACTAGCAATCTGGTCTTCCAATCAAGCACCAAGACTAGTAAAATACTAGAAAAATATCCTTAGCCCTAGCTAGCCATACCTTTGTCTTGAGCCATAGTCTTGACATACATCAACACATGATGAATCCTTTACTTCAACTCCAACAACACATGATGGATTTTTACTTAACTTAACGATCAACACATGCTCATCTTCTCTTGAACATGTTGACTTGATAATCTTCAATATACAAAGTTGTCCCAAGTCTCGCTCATTTGTAGAACCTAACCTATTCATCTAACTAATGGAAAAAATTAGTCCACAAAACAATTGACATCAATTATCAAACTTCACCATTAACACATAATGGAGGGACTACATTCTACAATATTTCTTTTTTGGTAATTCATGACAATCTCAACAAATAATGAGATAGAAATTGAATTGCGAATATACAACATGTATACAACACTTATATATTCTAAGATAATCTTTTAGAGCAAACCTTACTTATCCAGTTGTCATTAATCATCCAACTATTAATACATAATGGAAGAACTAGATGACAACCTGATCATGTGCATATATGAACTACACAAGCTATATATACTCAAGAGATATTTTTAAAGTAAAGATTCTTAATATGTGGAAATAGAACATGGATCAATACTAATAAAACCACAAAACATAGAGTGAACTCCCTCTAAATGTGTGCATACAAAATGTATTGTGAAAGCATATACACATATTTAAGTTTGACTTATTTGGTGAAGTTTATTATATATATTGGATCCGAGGAATGCAATAAGATAAGAACGTGATATCGAATGCATACCTATTATGTTTTTCACCTTTTCATCTAAATTAGACTAAGCAATATCATAATCAATAAACATATTAGTCTCACAATTGTATTTGTCGTTATCAACAAAACCAAATTAATGGAGGTTGAACTTACAATCTCTCCCTCTTTGGTGATGAATGATAAATCTATTAACAATAACAATATTTGGATGCAAATAAACATATGATAGGAAATTCAACTAAGGAGTAAGCATAAACAAGTATAATAAAGAATTTGTCTCTTTTTAGCATCAAAGTTATTCTCCTCCTTTTCGCATTATACACTTGAATAAAATGTTATTATTCATTCTTCTCGCGCTTTTGGCATTTATCACCAAAAATCAAGGAGAAAACAAATTTAGCCAAAATGGAGATTTTTCAACATATGGAGCTTGATACTGATTGATTTAATTTAATTTTAGTCATAAAGAGTATGAAATAAACATATGTGGCGAGAGGGAATTTTAGGTAACTAAATGAAAATATATTTGAAACATATACAAATAATCTTACTCATGAGAGCTCGTTGAAGGCTTTTGAATTTCTTCCCCTTTTGACATTTGAAGCACACTCCAATTTGAAGTTCCAGATTTTTAAGATTTTGACATTTCAGATTAGCTTTAAAAGCTAGCTGAAAATCTAACCTACAAATGTCTAATAAATCTGAGAAAATTTATCAGTATAAGTCAACAATAGGGGATCAACAATTATTATTATGTCTTCTTTAGATTATGAGCACACTGAAAGATACAAAAATCACAAACTGCTCAAAACCATGTGAAGTTCTAAAATTTTAGCATTTTAATCAAAATGAGATAAGTACACAACTTTCTCAAATGTAGTTGAAATGCTTTTAAATTTTACAGAAATGAACTTTGGATGCCTAAGAAACTTTCCAACAAGAGATTTTGAAAAGGGAGTTTCTATTCAAAAGTTATGCTAAAATGCACTTTGAAAGCACGAAGGTGCAAGAATTTTCATTAAAAGCTCAAAAACCATTTTTCACTTCAAGAATGCCAAATGAAGTAAATGAAAATGAAACACATTCATTAACAAGATCCATAAAATATTTTGGGAAAATAGGTACAATAGTTTTCCCAATATTAATACTTTATCCTTTTTTGCTTTAGTAAGCCCAAAATATTATGTAGGTTTTTCACAAAGAAAAACTCTCCTTACACAAAAGTTACTGTTGGCAATTCTTTTTCTTTTCCTTTGGCACACAAAGGATTTTTCTCTTCTATTTTCCTCTTTTCACATCTTTTCCCTTTTTGTTTAACCTTTCTCTCCTTATGTTATCTAGAACTAAAAATGAAAGATACCAATTGTAAACCTTTTATCCATACTAAGTGCCTTTTAATCTTTTGTGGTTCTTTTATCTTTTCTATGAAAGGCATATACCACTTTGATATGTACACCACTTATGATGACATCAGATACCATTTTTGAAAAATACCACTTGTAATTGTGAATGATACCAAGTATAATTAATTCTAATTGTAGAGACTAGATAGCACTCATGAGCTTAGATAATATTAAATATGATTAAATCCATTTTGTAAAGACTTGATACCATTTTGGGAGCATACATGACACAAAGTGTGATTGATTCCATTTATAAAACTTGAAGCCACTTGTATGATCAACTCGTATCCCATAAGGTCAAATTAGGCACTTCATCTTCCATGATTTTCACTTGATAACATATGAGGGGGAATACTATTTGTAAGAAGATATTATATGGAAGAGCTTAGTTAAGAAAAGATTTTTCTCGGCAAGATGAAAGATTTGATACCACTTTCAAAAGGGAAAAATGATATCACTTGAAAAGACAAGGATAAAACTCATGCCGAGGTCAAGATGATCAAAAGTCTACCACTCTTAGAGAGAATGTCATTTCATGATAAAAGAGTATCACAAAAGGATCAAAATGGCATATAGAGTCAAGAGATTACTCGAGGATAGCTAGCAATAATCACAAACACCAACCTGACATGAGGAGCAAAAGAAATAAATAGGTTTTGAATCAAATATGCTATTTTCAAAGAAATCAAAAGTACCGCAATTTCACTGCCGGTAGTTTCAGAAGATGAAAATACCGTAGAATATGCAGTGGTAGTTCCAATTTTTCTAGAAGCATGTCAAGGATTATAATTTTTAGGAGAGGGATGATATAATGTTGTACCTTACTCCAAGCCTTTCACAGAGAAACTTAAATCATTTGTGGAGCACTTTCAACTATATGCCAAGATTGAAAATCTTTTGAACATAGGTTTTAACAAATTAAGCTTTCATTTTGAAAAATCAACTCATTTTCAATGAAATCTTCAAGATTGCAAGCATGAGCATTAGAGGGTATCTTAACTATTAAAAATTATGTATGAGTTGTAAATACCCTTATGAGCTAATATATGTCAATAGATTTAGTCAAGTGGCAAAACTCACTTAAATACAAGATTGTGACCACTTAGGTCAGCTAAAGATTTTGGATGAATTTCGAAACCAAATAACTATTGATTTTCTAGTTTTTTGGAAAGCTTTTGAATACCAATATGTTTGAAATAGACAACTCTAAATTTTTGGTATTGAACACTTTTTCAAATTCCTTTTAGAATTGATTTTGGCCATTTTTTTGAGTTTAAAGCCAAAATAAGATACTATATTGCTAGTTTTGGATTAGAAACTAAATTTTGCTTGAAATAAGTTTTGTCTAAAGCCAAAACATTTCGAAAACATTTGAAATTTATTTGTATACATTTTTCAATTAGTTTTTCAAAGATATACTAATAATTTCATAATTTTGATTTTACGCTAAATGGCTCAATTTTCAAAAACATTACCAGCACTTAATCAATTTGGGCACACTTAGGGTTGTGATACACATAAATATAATTTAGCACTCCCCTTTAATGTGCCACTTTCATTTTGCTCATAATTATAATAATAAACTTTTACAGCAAGAGCAAGAACACCCCTTTTAAAGATTATCATGTAATACAACCTACACAAGGCTTGGGGCGAAATATATCCAATGTAGATATTTGTTACCGAGATGGCATTGATTCATTATGTGACATGATCATCCTTAAACTTGGCTCCCATTATGCATATTGTAGAATTCACCTTTTCGTGTTTAAGCCAAGCCTCCAATGTCTCTCCAAGTACCTATTAAGCTTTTAAGCGCATTTGGTACCCAAAACATAGTTGGGCCCACCAATGTTAGTCACAATAGATTTGGGTACCCAAATAGTCGTAACATTATTTTCATGTAAACTAACATATCTAGCAAACACATTGCCAAAGCAAATAATGTTCATTAAATAAAGATGGCAATGATACATTTGGGACAATCCTTACTAAAGTGTCCCTTCTCTCGGCAATTGTAGCAAGTTCGGCAATTGCTACCCCTTCTTGTCTTCTTGTATTGCTCAATGCCGGTTTGCCTCATTTTTTTTATGATTTCGTCTTGTCATCCAACTTGTTGGGGGCACACCGAGGCGAAGTGGCCCTTCTTGTTGCATCCAAATCATTTGACATTGTTTAATTATTTTCCAAATTGCTTGGGGATTCTATTCACCTTTTTCTTGGAGGTGAAACCGATTCCTCTCTTATCATTTGTTTTTTTACTTCCCAATATTTTGTCAAAAGAGGCCTTTCCTTTGTAGCACTTTTACAAGTCATTTTTCAATGTTGTGATTTGGGCTTAAAGCTCTTTGTTTTCCTCTAAAAGGTTAGTCTCGCAATGCATGGAGAAAGTAGAAGTATCTATTTTTGAGTAACAAGATATATCAATTAAATTCTCACAAGATGTGGATACACTAACTTTAGATGTTATGCAAGGATTATAATCCATACATGGCATATCATCTATTAAATTACAAATAATGCCTATATCCACATTAGGCTTAGAATATTCCTTGAAAAGAAGAGACTCATGTTCTTCTTTTAGCACATCATAATTATTTTGAAGAGTGATATCTTCTTTCTTCAAAATTTTAAACTTAGCCTTTTCTTTTCAAAGGAATTCATTTAGCTCTTCTAACCTATTCATCAACTTATCATAAGAAGGTGCATCATTGTCATTATCATTATTTACTTTCTTGTTACCTTTTGCAATAAAGCATCAAGTTTATGTGAAGAGAATGGTGGATTCTTCATCGTCGGAGTTAGAAGTTGAGCATTCTTTTCCTGACATCACTCTTGTATGCAATTTTCATCGGATGAGGTGGACACTTCATATTTATCTTAAATTTTTGTCCACATATCATGAGCACTCTCAAGATTGCATATTTTGTTGAACACCTCTACACTCAAAGCACTAAATAAAGCGTTAGTTGCTTGAGTGTCAAGATGTGAGCATTTCTCTTCCGCAATTATTGGAGCAAGAGGATCCATTGGAGGAGAAAAGCTCACATCTATAATCTGCCATATTGTTAGCCTCATAGCCTTAAAATAACAAATCATGCGGATTTTTCAATTGTCATAATTAGTGCCATCAAATAGAGGTGCTTCATCAAGGTATACTATACCTCTAGTCGCCATCCTTTTACTCTCTAGGCGGTGAAGTCTAATAAATAAGAGACCAAGCTCTGATACCACTTGTTAGATCGAGGAGGCCGACTAGAGTGGGTGAATAGGCAGTTTAAAAAATTCTCTAATTAATTATCAATTTCTATTTGGCTAAACTAAGCAAATAATGTGAAAGCTTAACTAAAAAATGTTTAGCAGAAATAACGCTTAAAACAACTAGGTTCACCTAGGTGCACCAATAAGATAAGCCTATGTCAAGGTTTGCAATTCTGGGATGACAAGCAATTAATTTAATTGTATGAATGTAAATTACTTGAATGTAAACAAACCACAATTGACACAGTTGCTTTTTACCGTGGTGATCGGAGAATCGGAGATTTGCTGGTCTCCCCCAGTCCATGTTGAGGTTAGCCCAAATGAATTTGACCGACTCCACGAATTAAGCCGAAACACCTCAATCCACTAGTGGTAGCTCTTTTCCATTCCGGGTATGTGAGCTCCAACTTTCATAACTTTACTGGGCCTTCTCACAACCTTCTATGAGAAGATCACCTTGTATGACACATCCAACGCCGTCTAGGAGTCAACAAACTACAAGAGTAATAAGTCAAGCCCTTCGATTGACTCCACCACGTGCAACGAATGCACACTACTCAAGTGGATATATAATCCACCTCAAGATGCAACACATGCAATCTAGAGCCTTCCTCTTTGCTCATAAGATGCAACACAAGCACAATTAAGAGGAGGACCTCACACTAGCTCAAAGGAGTATCAAAGGATGCAGCAGCCACTACTCCAACTGGCCACAAGGGGGTGTATATACTCACACCACAAAAACTAGCCATTGGAAGCAAAACCTTGAAAAACCAGGATTTTTGAAAGTACCACCGGCTTATGATTGGTACTTCCGCTCTCTTCTGCAATGGTCAGAAAACTAGCCGTTATAGGCAAATTCGGTAGTTCCTACGTGCAAAGTCTGGTACTACCGATTATCTGAAGTATCGCAGCACTCGAGTGGAACTACCAATTTCCTCAAGGATGAGAAGACTCCACACAGGTGTCTCTCTAGAAAAATGTACTGCTACACATGCCGGTCGTTCCAAAAATCAGAAGTACTGCTCAAACAGAGCCAACAGTACCGCTCACTAATCAAACCGCTTACACAGAGCTGATCAGACTGCCCACACAGAGCCGATCGGACTGCTCACACAGAGCTGGCCAAAAGCACCGATCGTCGACTACATTGGTTCCTGATCACGTTGGATGGTTCGACCACTTAGGTCTCCGACCACCTTGATCTTCGACCACGTTGTCCGGTTCGACCATATAGGTCTACATCTACGTTGATCTCCGACCACGTTGTCCGGTTCGACCGCACAGGTTTCCGACTATGTGGTTCTGTTCGACCACACAGGTCTCTGACTACGCTGGTCTCTGACCACGCTGGTCTTTGACTACGCTGTTCGGATCGACCACACGGGTCTCCGACTATGCTTGTCTCTGACCACATTAGTTTCGACCGCTCAAGTCTCGACCATGTCAACCATATCGATTTTTGACCATGTTAATCTTCAATCACACAGATCTCTGACCGCCATGTCGATTTTCAACCATGTTGTATCAATCACATCAGTTTGGCCACATTGATTTCAACCACATAGGTCTCGACCATGTCGGTTTCGACCACACTGGTTTCAGCCACATTGGTTGCTATCACATAGATCTCGACCATGTTGGTTCCGACCACACTGGTTTTGATCACACAGATCTCGACCACATCGGTTCTGACCTCGTTGGTTTCGACCACTTCAATCTTGGACCACGTCGATCTTTGACCACACAAGTCATCGACCATGTCGATCTTCAGGCTCGTTAGTTCAACTATGTCAGCTTCGACCATGCTGGCTCCTGACCACATTGATTATCGACCACACAGATTTTCGACCACAATGGTTCTTGATCAGACAGGTCTTCCGACCACCAACAGACGTGGTAGTTTCGTGATTACAACGCCAATAGTTTCGACAAGCGATAGTACTGCAGAATGCACTGTGGTAGATCCGATTTCCCTAAGAAGTGCATATACTTCAACAGATATTGAAAAACACATTTGCAAATTACAGTATTATGCACATAAGGATTATCCATGATTTCCAACAAGTTACAAAATATATTTGCACACTTTTAGAATCATGACACACAGATTATATATATGAGCTTCAAATATTTGCAAAACACATTTGCAAATATAAGCCTCATGCTACAAAGAATAGAAATATGGACTTCAAACACCTGCAAAACATATTTGCAATTTATAGTCCCATGTTACAAGGATTCAACACATGAGCCACATCTATTTTCAAAACTGAGAGACCATGTGGATGTGACCCCATGTTTGTGATAAGTAATTGACGTGTATTCTGGAATGTTTGAGTTTGGTTTGAGTGGTTCGAGCCAAGTCATTGCATGGTGTAGTCGACTGTGGTCGGACCTAGTCGAACGCGGTCGGACGTGCTTAGGACACCTGTTTTCTTTTCGACCGATCGTTGGTTTTTTGGATGTGAGCATTTAATTCTAATACGACTTTGTTTTATCTGTATCTCGAGCGGTGGTATGTGATGTATTTCTTGTCTGTGATGGCTGCAGGACATAGAGGCGGAGTCGTGACGAGGCACGGGATGACCGGACTAGGCACAGGTGGTGCTGAGGTCGGAGCGGTCGGAATGTGTCGAAGACGGCGAGGACTCGAAGTGGCTGCGAGGCTTGGACAGCAAGAAATGTGGAAGCTTCCTGGAAGGTGCAGGAGGGGAATTTCGGTAAATACGCAAGGCTGCACAAAAAGAAGCGGATGCGTTTCGGGTTAATGGATAAAGCACTAAAGTTGTTGGAGGCTTAATGGGCAAAGCATGTTGCAAACCCATTATGCAAGGCTATAAATAGGAGAGGGTTTCCTGGTTGTAAAGGTACTTGTGAGATGGTTTTAGGGTTTTGCTTTTAGTCAAATGGCTTTTGGGGAGGTTGTTTTCTCTTTGTGCTTTAGTAGTTGAGAGTTGTTGAGAGAGTGTGCAGGGTGCTTTGCCTTCTTCTCATCTCCCATGCGTGTGTGAGTTCTCCTCTCCAGGGAAGCATGTAGTGAGGAGGAAGTCTCTCATTCTCCAATCATGTATGGGGACTCGTGTGCGTGTGTTCTTGATGTGTATTGGCTGTTGAAACTCTCAATAGAATCATTCTTGTCTCAGTTTCTTTGCTTGAAATGATATGGTGATCTATCTCTTTATGCTATGGTTTTTGTTTTTTTAGTTGATGTTCTTCTCTGTTCTTGCCAGCCGAACTGAAATTTGAGTCTTGTCTGTGCTTTTCTGAGAAGGAGAGCAACCACTTGATCATTTCTCTGCTCTTTCAGACTGCAGACTTCTTTTCTTTTCAGCCAAGAATGCATTCAGTTTGTACTTGCTGTTTGGGTTATTTTTCTGGCCATTTAATCTGAAAAGGAGCAGTGCAAGATCAGCCTATTTCTAGTCTATTTCAGCCAAGAATGCATTTAGTTTGTACTTGTTGTTTGGGTTATTTTTCTGGCCATTTAATCTCAAAAGGAGCAGCGCAAGATCAGCCGCAAGATCAGCAATCTTGCTGGTTTCAGTTTGCCTGCAGTTTACTCTAGTAATCATTAATTTATCGGGGCAGCAAGCAGCCGATCTTTGTTTCCTTTTTGGTATGCAGTATGTGTTTTCTCTTGTCTTTATTTTCGGTCTGCACTTGTCTCTCCAGCTCCCAACCGAGAAGAACAAGTTGTTCTCAGTTCTCTTTTCGGTTTTGTCTTTTTGGGTGCTTTTTGTTGCTAGCAGCGAAGACTACACACGGCCTGTCCTTTTGGATTTCTCTCAGTTGAGAATTTAAGTCAGTGTAGCAAGAGTTTGTCTGCGATATATATATATATATATATATATATATATATATATATATATATATATATATATATATATATATAGGACAAGTGTTTCATGCACCTTGGTGCCAAGGCACCCATATCAATACCCGTTGATTTGCTTTGAGATTCGCAACGTTTGCAAAATTGCCAACAATTGCAGCTTCTTGTCTCTGGTTATTCGGTCCGTTTTTTACTTTGTGGTCAATGCTCTTTCTTCAGTAAGATTTCTTTTTCTTCTTCATAGCATTTTAGCTATCGGAGGAGAAGATTGTGTGCGAATACTCAGGGGCGATTTTTGAACGCACCATTCACCCCCCCTCTGTTGCCATTTTTGATCCTTCAATTGGTATCAGATCCGGTTAGCTCTTCCTCATAGATCTTAACCGGTCTCTAGAGCCATGGCGGCAGATAAGTATTCGACCAAGCCCCCGGTCTTCGATGGGATCGACTATCCCTTCTAGAAGAGCCGGATGGAGACCTACATCTAGGCTCAGGGCTACGCCATCTGGCGCAAGGTCAAGGTCCGGTATGCTGTTCCTGCCGATGAGAACATCAATGCCAGAAACATGGCTGATGTTGAGGCGAATGCTAAGGCAAGGAACATCATAATTCAGGGTCTGAGAAGAAGCGAGTTCGATCGCATCTCTCATCTGACGTCGTCCTTCGACATCTGGGTGACCCTCGATGCATACCATGAGGTCACTACCCAGATCAAGACGGTTCGACAGGACCAGTTCAAGCAAGATTACAACAAGTTTGAAATGCTCACTAGTGAGTCCCTCGATGAGTGCTTTGCGTGTTTCCACAAGATTTTGAGCAACCTCCGAGCGGTCGGTCTCACATACCCCGACTTGGACAATGCTCGACAGATGCTCGCAGCTCTTGATTTGCGTGTTTGGGAGATGAAGGTGACTACCATCAAGGACACCACCGATCTTTCGACCTTGACTCTTGACGCGTTGTACTCACGCCTCAAGACTCACGAGATTGACATAGTCTCTCGTAGGTCGAAGTCGCAGTCGATGGCCTTAGTCATCGATCCCAGCCTGGTTTCTGGACCTTCTTCCAAGTCGATTTGTGGATTCTCTCTAGCTGCTCTCTGTGACGTGACTGATGATCAGTTAGAGCAGCTACCAGATGATCAGTTGGTCCTTCTAGCCAGAAAGTTTTCCCACGCATACAAGAGGGTGAGGGATCGAAAAAGTAGTGGTCCGATAATTTGCTTCAAGTGTAGTGGCCCCAACCACATTCGGGCGAATTGCCCCAAGCTCGGGAAAGGAAAGGGCGACTACGGCGATGTGAGCAAGAACGACTTCATCGACAAGAACCACAACAAGAAGCCCTCGGCTCATGCTCAAGGCAAGAAGAAGTTCCGCGACCTTGGCAAAGCCAAGAAGCTCTTCCACCGCGTCCTCACCGCCTTCGACGACTTCGACCTCAGCGAGGTGGAGGGATGGAGCGACGACGATGGGACGGGTGATCAAGAACCCAAGGATGGCGACGACTTCTCCGGCATGTGCTTCATGGCCCTTGAGGGCGAAGTGAGCGACAGCGAGCTTTATTCCAACTCCGATGAGGTTCGCCGGGCAGGGAAGAGAGAGGTTTGGCTCGTTGACTCCGGGTGTTCTCAACACATGACTGGAGACTCTCGTTGGTTCTCTTCCCTAGCTCGTGCTCCAGGTGATGAGACGATCACCTTCGGAGACGCTTCGTCTGGGCGCGTCATCGCGCAAAGGTACAGTGTGTGTTAATGAATCTTTTATTTTAAAAGATGTTGCCTTGGTTAGTAAGCTGCAATATAATTTGCTTTTTGTTTTTCAGCTTACCGATGACGGTTTTGAGGTGAGTTTTAAGAAAAACGTTTGCAAAATTCTTAATTCTTTGGGTAGTCTGGTTTGCGGGATTTCTCGTTATGGGAGGATCTTTCGTGCTGATTTTTCTGAGTCTTCTGGTGATCCTCTCTGGTGTTTAGTTGCTTCTGAGTCCTGTGACCTTACTTTCTGGCATAGGAGACTTGGTCATATTGGATTTGACCATTTGACCCGAGTTAGTGGCCATGATCTTATTCGTGGTCTGCCTAAACTCAAAATGGTCAAAGATCTTGTTTGCGTTCCATGCCGGCACGGCAAGATGGTTGCCGCTTCTCACCCTCCGGTCACAGTGACTATGACCGATGCACCAGGACAGCTACTCCATATGGACACAGTTGGACCAGCCCGAGTGCAGTCAGCAGGAGGGAAGTGGTATGTTCGTGTCGTCGTCGTCGGTGACTTCTCGAGATACTCTTGGGTGTTTTTCTTAGCCTCGAAGGATGAGACGTTTACACATTTTCGAGGTCTTTTCAATAGGCTTTCTGTTGAGCTTCCGGGTGCCTTACGAGTGATCCACAGTGACAATAGCACGGAGTTCAAAAATTCCAACTTTGAGAGGTTCTGCGATGAGACAGGTGTAGAGCACCAGTTCTCTTCTCTGCACATCCCACAGCAGAATGGCGTCGTGGAGAGGAAGAACCGTACCTTGGTCGAGATGGCCAGGACAATGCTTGATGAGTATTCTACACCTAGAAAGTTTTGGGCTGAGGCTATAGCGACCGCGTGCCTTGTTTCAAACAGAGTTTTTCTTCGGGCACACTTGCATCGCACCTCCTATGAGCTGAGATATGGGCGGAAGCCCAGTGTCTCTCATTTTCGTGTGTTTGGTTGCAAATGTTTCATTCTAAAGTCCGGGAACCTAGATAAGTTCGAATCACGATCTTTTGATGAGATCTTTCTAGGTTACTCGACTTCTTCGCGGGCGTATAGGGTTTGGAACTGCGAGTATAGTAAGTTGGTAGAGACCTGTGAGGTGACTTTCGACGAGACCAGTCCGGGGACTAGGCCCGATATCTCAGGTTCTTTAGAGCAGTCCGAGCCCATATTTGTGGATGATGAGGATGATGGCGATGAGGGTTGTCTACCTGATCCGGTTCCTCATCCACCCCTTGAGGTGCCTTCTTCCACTGCACCTCCAGGTGATCAGTCTATGCATTCTGCTTCCTCTGGAGCTAGTGGCTCTGTTCCTACCTCTTCAGCTCATGAGGTAGAGGCCACTTCTTCTCATCCAGAACCTCCCCGACATATCCAGAAAGACTATCCTTCCGAGCAGATGATTGGAGACCTTTTTGAGCGAGTCACACGCTCAAAGTCTGGCATGTCACATTTCTGTCTCCATTCTGCCTTTGTTGCCTCATTCGAGCCCAAGGACGTTTGTCATGCTCTTTCTGATGAGTCTTGGGTCAATGCCATGCATGAGGAGTTAGAAAATTTCGAGAGAAACAAGGTCTGGTCGCTTGTTGAGCCCCCACGAGGTCACAATATCATTGGGACTAAGTGGGTGTTCAAGAACAAGCAGAGTGAGAATGGGGTTGTCATTCGGAACAAGGCTAGACTAGTTGCTCAGGGCTTCTCCCAGGTTGAGGGTCTAGACTTTGAGGAGACTTTTGCCCCTGTAGCTAGACTTGAGGCCATTAGAATCCTGCTTGCTTGCGCAGCTTCTAAGGGTTTCAAGCTTTATCAGATTGATGTCAAGAGTGCCTTCCTCATTGGGTTCATTGAGGAAGAGGTCTATGTGAGACAGCATCTAGGTTTCGAGAACCCCAAATACCCAAACCATGTCTACAAGCTTTCCAAAGGCTTGTATGAACTTAAGCAGGCCCCTAGAGTTTGGTATGAGAGGTTTAAGTCCTGTCTGTTAAGTCATGGTTTTGAGATGGGTAAGGTAGATAAGACCTTGTTCATTTGTAGGCATGACACTGATCTACTGCTTGTCTAGATTTATGTGGATGACATCATCTTTGGCGGCTCTTCTCATACTCTTGTTTCACAGTTCTCGGATGTCATGAGCACCAAGTTTGAGATGAGTATGATGGGCGAGTTGACCTTCTTCCTTGGCTTCCAGATCAAGTAGACTCGGGAGGGTACCTTCTTGCATCAGGGCAAGTACACTCGTGACCTCCTGAGACAGTTTGACATGAGTGATGGCAAGCCAGTGTCAACTCCCATGGCATCCACAGCTTCTCTTAGGGTGTGTTTGGTTTGAGGGATGGGGTGGGATGGAATGGTCCAAAGTGGAATGAGCCTGTGCAAATTTAGAGAATATTCTTCTTAGATGCTGGACCATGTGGTTCCACCTTTTTTGTGAAACCATCTTATCCTATTCCATCCCATTCCACTTTCATCACTCCAACCAAACACATCCTTAACCAAGATGAGGATGGCGAGCCAGTTGATCAGAAGGAGTATCACAGCATGATTGGCTCCCTCTTGTACCTCACTGCCTCGAGACCAGACATACACTTCTCCGTGTGTCTGTGTGCTCGCTTTCAAGCTTCTCCTCGCGTATCTCACCGCCAGGCGGTGAAACACATCCTTCGGTACCTTCGAGCTACCATTGACTATGGTATCTGGTACTCTTCCTCGTCCTGTCTTTCCTTGAGAGCCTACTCTGATGCAGACTTTGCTGACTGTAGGATAGATAGGAAGAGCACTTCTGGCACCTGCCAATTCATTGGCACTTCTCTTGTTTCTTGGTCTTCTAGGAAGCAGTCCGAGGTTTCACAGTCCACCGCAGAGGCCGAGTACGTTGCTGCCGCCAGTTGTTGCAGCCAGGTACTTTGGATGGTCTCGACCCTACGGGACTTTGGGTTAGCCATAGACAGTGTTCCACTCTTTTGTGATAACACTTCTGCTATTAACATTGCCAAGAACCTAGTGCAGCATTCTCGGACTAAGCACATTGATATCAGATATCACTTCGTTTGAGACCATGTGGAGAAGGGTGACATAGTGCTCCAGTTTGTAGAGAATGACCACCAGTTGGCTGATATTTTTACCAATCCTTTGGATAGCTCTAGGTTTTTAGCTCTACGGGGAGAGCTTGGGGTGGTTTGTCCTTATGGACTGTTGTGAGGGGGAGTTTTGCGCTTCATACTTTATCATGTCTTTTATGCTCTTACTCCTTTCTGTTGCATTGTGTATGGATGCATTGGGGTTAGTCCTTCTAGCATAGGTTAGAGTGGTTCTCTTGTCAAGTTGTTTAGACTTCTTCCTCTCATCTTGTGATTCTAGGATGCTGCTTATTAGTTGTTTCTCTTCTCACTAGGTTGAGCTCACTCACTTTTTATAGGTTCTAGCGAGGGTTGGGCCACCCTCGGGTAGACAGGGTACGTGTTTGCTCCTTAATGTGTTAGATGATCAGTTGATAGTCCTAGAGTCATATGGGGTAGATGAGAGTCAGTCTAAGCCATATTATCCTCTATATCTTATCTATGCTTTAAGGACTGCCTTTTCTGATTCTCTTGCCAGCTTCTCGATTTTATTGTTTTGATTCAGGGGGAGTTCATTTGGGAGCTTCTGGATCTTAATTTTGACATAACTCAACTTGAACTAAAAGTGCATCTCATGTTGAGGGGGAGCTGGATTTGCTTGCATTTCATTTCAGCATTTTGCATTGTAATATAACTACATGGAGCCTTGATTATTATCCCGTTATGACATGTTTACAATGAATTACATCTTGCCATGATCTGAGCTTACTTGCTAGATATATCATGACTTTATATGTGTAGTATAGTCTTTGCCATGATAGGTTGATTAAAATGCTCAACTTAAACTAATTCATGTCATGTTAGCTCTTGAGACTAGTCTGCCTTTAGTTATCCTTTTATGATTCATGCCATGTCAAATAGGCTGAGTTGAGTCTTGAATCTATATTGAGCTTTAGATTGAGCTATGTTAGTTCCTTGGTGAAGCATAAGTTAGTACGACCTTTTAAGAAAGCAAAAAGACCTCTTTTGTGCGAAAGAACTGATATCATCAATTCTTTTCTTATGAGACAGCTTGCCATTGCACTAGGCATAAACTCATGGGGAGTTTTGGTTGACCAAGACCATTTCCTTAAGCGTCTCGCTTGGAGTGATCGCATAAGGCTTGAGATCTAGCACATGACTAAACCAAAAGTTTGGTTGGAAATAACCATAAGATTTCTAAAGAAAAATATGTCAATTGTGCTAAGTTTGCTTAATTACACAAAGATCAAGTACTTAAATAAATGATTCATTCTTGAACTAGTAGCACTCTAAATTGACTCAATACTAGATTCTTGGTTCCACTTATATTATTGACATGGCTTGCATCATCCTTGGATACCTTTAGCTAGACTAGACTCTTGGTTGACTTGACATGATAAGAAATTCGACTAATTTTCAGATTCTGACTTATTTGGCCTAGCTTGTCTATACATGTCTTATCATGATCTTGATAGCATACTTATGTGTTATGGTTTGGTGTAATACTTCACGGTCATTTTGGATAATCTTCATGAGTTTCTTTGTTTTCCTTTAGACCATGCTTGACTTTCTTTCATTTTCAAACTCAACTTTATGCTTTTTCTGGGTTTGTCAATATACTCATCAAGGGGGAGATTAAGAGACCGTGTGGATGTGACCCCATGTTTGTGATGAGTAATTGATGTGTATTCTGAAATGTTTGAGTTTGGTTTGAGTGGTTCGAGCCAAGTCGTTGCATGGTGTAGTCGACTGTGGTCGGACCTAGTCGGACGTGCTTAGGATGCCTGTTTTCTTTTCGACCGATCGTTGGTTTTTTTGGATGTGAGCATTTAATTCTAATACGAATTTGTTTTATCTGTATCTTGAGCGGTGGTATGTGATGTATTTCTTGTCTGTGATGGCTGCAGGACATAGAGGCGGAGTCGTGGCGAGGCACGGGATGACCGGACTAGGCACAGGTGGTGCTGAGGTCAGAGCGGTCGGGATGTGTCGAAGACGGCGAGGACTCGAAGTGGCTGCGAGGCTTGGACGACAAGAAATGTGGAAGCTTCCTGGAAGGTGCAGGAGAGGCGTTTTGGTAAATACGCAAGGCTGCACAAAAGGAAGCGAATGCGTTTCGGGTTAATGGATAAAGCACTAAAGTTGTTGGAGGCTTAATGGGCAAAGCATGTTGCAAACCCATTATGCAAGGCTATAAATAGGAGAGGGTTTCCTGGTTGTAAAGGTACTTGTGAGATGGTTTTAGGGTTTTGCTTTTAGTCCAATGGCTTTTGGGGAGGTTGTTTTCTCTTTGTGCTTTAGTAGTTGAGAGTTGTTGAGAGAGTGTGCAGGGTGCTTTGCCTTCTTCTCATCTCCCATGCGTGTGTGAGTTCTCCTCTCCAGGGAAGCATGTAGTGAGGAGGAAGTCTCTCATTCTCCAATCATGTATGGGGACTCGTGTGCGTGTGTTCTTGATGTGTATTGGCTGTTGAAACTCTCAATAGAATCATTCTTGTCTCAGTTTCTTTGCTTGAAATGATATGGTGATCTATCTCTTTATGCTATGGTTTTTGTTTTTTTAGTTGATGTCTTCTCTGTTCTTGCCAGCCGGACTGAAATTTGAGTCTTGTCTGTGCTGTTCTGAGAAGGAGAGCAACCACTTGATCATTTCTCTGCTCTTCAGACTGGAGACTTCTTTTCTTTTCAGCCAAGAATGCATTCAGTTTGTACTTGCTGTTTGGGTTATTTTTCTGACCATTTAATCTGAAAAGGAGCAGCGCAAGATCAGCCCATTTCTAGTCTATTTCAGCCAAGAATGCATTCAGTTTGTACTTGCTGTTTGGGTTATTTTTCAGGCCATTTAATCTCAAAAGGAGCAGCGCAAGATCAGCCGCAAGATCAGCAATCTTGCTGGTTTCAGTTTGCCTGCAGTTTACTCTAGTAATCATTTATTTCGTGGGGCAGCAAGCAGCCGATCTTTGTTTCCTTTTTGGTCTGCAGTATCTGTTTTCTCTTGTCTTTATTTTCGGTCTGCACTTGTCTCTCCAGCTCCCAACCGAGAAGAACAAGTTGTTCTCAGTTCTCTTTTCGGTTTTGTCTTTTTGGGTGCTTTTTGTTGCTAGCAGCGAAGACTACACGCAGCCTGTCCTTTTGGATTTCTCTCGGTTGAGAATTTAAGTCTGTGTAGCAAGAGTTTGTCTACGAAAAAATTATATATATATATATATATATATATATATATATATATATATATATATATATATATATATATATATATATATATATATACAGAACAGCAACAAGCTCTTTCTTCGGTACAAAATTGCCAACAATTGCAGCTTCTTGTCTCTGGTTATTCGGTCCGTCTTTTACTTTGCGGTCAATGCTCTTTCTTCAGTAAGATTTCTTTTTCTTCTTCACAGCATTTTAGCTCTCGGATGAGAAGATTGTGTGCGAATACTCGGGGGCGATTTTTGAATGCACCATTCACCCCCTCTGTTGCCGTTTTTGATCATTCAAAAACACATTCGCAAATACAAGTCTCATACCAAGAAGAGCTTGAGCAAGTAAGATTGAGTTATCGACACATGATGAGACTAAATCTACTAGGTTTGATCCCTCTTAATAGTACGGCAATCTATACAAGCAACCCAGTCTTCCAACCACACACCAAGTCCGGTAAAAAATTAGGAACACATCCTTAACCCTAGCTAGCTATACCTTTGCCTTAAGATATTGCCTTGACATACATCAACTCATGATACATCCTTTACTTCAATTCCATCAACACATGATGGATCTTTACTTGACTTGATGATGAACAAATTATCATCTCCTCTTGGACACGGATCAACCCATGATGCATTCACCATTTGACTTGATGATCTTCAACACATGAAGTCATTGCAAGTCTCCCTCATTTGTGAAACCTAACATATTCATCCAACTCATAGAATATGTTAGTCCATAAAATAATTACCATCAATTACCAAACTTCACCATTAACACATAATGGAGGGACTAGATTCTATAATTTTTTTTCTTTTTGGTAATTCATAACAATCTCAAAAAATAACGAGATAGAAATTGAATTGCAAGTATACAACATGTACATAATACTTTTATACTCTAAGATAAGCTTTTAAAGCAAAGCTTGCTTATCTGGTTGTTATTAATCATCCAACCATTAACACATAATAGAAGAATTAGATGACTACCCTATTATGAGTATATATAAACTACACAAGTTATATATATTCAAGGGATATGATTCAAAATAAAGATCCTTAATATGTGAAAATAGAACATAGATCAATATTAATGAAACCACAAAACATAGAGTGAGCTCCTCCTAAATGTGTACATACAAGAATCTTGTGAAAGCATATGCACATACTGAAGTTTGACTTATTTGGTAAAACTGATTCTATATATTGGATCTGAGGAATGAAATAAGATAAGAATGTGATATTGAATGCATACCTCTTATATTTTTTACCTTTTCATCCAAATGAGACTAAGCAATATCATAATCAATTAATATATTAGTCTCACAATTGTATTTGTCATTATCACCAAAACCAACTTAATAGAGTTTAAACTTACAATGTTCTCTTGTCGCAAGAAGAAGTAGTTGAGGAGTACAAGAGAGACCCAAGGACCAGCATGTTGTTAACTGAATTGAGTGTGGAGAGTGACAAGTACTCAAAGTTTTAGTTAAAATATGGTATTATGATATTTAAAGGGAGAGTTTGGGTTGAATTCAATCTGGTGCTGCAGCAGAGTATCATCAGTTCCATACATTCTAGTCCTATTGGTGATCATTCCATATTCCAATTGACTTACAACCGAATTCACAAGCTGTTCGCATGGTCGGGTATGAATAAAAAGATGCGTGCTTATGTAGTGGTTTGCACAATTTGTAAGCAAATTAAAGCCAAGCATGTCCACTTTCTAGGACTTCTCTAACCACTTCCAGTATCAAAACATGCCTGGCAGATTGTGTCCATGGACTTCATTGAAGGGCTGCCAAGGTCTGTTGGTTTCAACTACATTATGGTGGTGGTTGACAAGTTCTTGCATTATGCCTACTTTATTACTTTATCCCATCCCTTCATAGCTTTTCAGGCAGTCTAAGCTTATCTACACAACATATTCAAATTGCATGGTTTACCTCAATCTATATCTCAGACCAGGATAGAATCTTTACAAGTGCATTGTGGAGAGAATTATTCAAGCTTGTGCAGACTCAATTTAGGATGAGTTCGGCCTACCATCCACAAATTGATAGGCAAACTGAGAGGTTCAATCAATGTGTGGAAGCTTATCTTCATTGTTCTGTGCATGCATGCCCCAATGAGTGGTTTAAGTAGTTGTCCTTTCTAGATTTTTGGTATAATACCTCTTCACATGCTACTCTTGGTAAATCACCTTTTGAAGTGTTGTATGGACACAGTCCTCACCACTTCAGCATTATGAATACTTTTACAGTACTAGACTTAGAGAAGTGCCAGACTTGGAGAAGTGGTTGTCAGAAAGAGAACTGATGGCTAACCTACTAAGGCAGCATTTGAATAGAGCTAATCAATGCATGAAAGCCTAGGTTGATACTAAGCAGTCTGAGAGGATGTTTGCTGTTGGCGATTTGGTGTATATGAAGCTTCAACCATATGTCCAATCATCGGTGGTAGCACAATCCAAAAAATTGCAACAAACGGGAATTATTTGAGAAACAATACAAGAAAACTACCTCAACAAAAACAAAATATTCTTGCAATAAACTCCAAACTTGACTAAAAAATTGCAAAAAATAAGAATTATTTATACAACAATACAAGAAAACTACCTCATCAAGAAGATGTTGTCGCAACAAATGAAACACTCATGTAACAACTGCAACATTTAAAAAAATGTATTGAAACATGGAAAAAGACTTGCCATAACAATTCAACTTACTAGTTGCAATAATTGGATAAGCACGAAAGAGGAGACAATGTCTAACTAAATCCAGCACCTTGTTGCTGGAGCTCATTGGAGGAGGCCGTCCGCTTCCTCATTGTAGGTAGGCCTAGGCTTGGATCTGACGAGGGGCAAGGTCAGCTTGATTGCATCGTCATCGAGCGTGTTGCTCGTCCTCGATGAGGAATGCACCAAGAAGATAAGGCGCTGTCCTTCGTTCATCTTCGTTGATCCCTGCTACATGTTGCTAGTTGCCTTGGCTCCCTCAGCATGACGTCCTCTCATCGCGCGGTCCTGAGAGGATGATAGATCGAGGAAGGGAGAAGTGTGACATGATGTCAGGCTCCAGCTATGAGCTCTAGCCACCGTCTGGTGGAGGAGGAGGAGGGGAGATGGTTGGAGAGAGTAGTTGAGAAGTGGTGGGCGAGATTTGAGAATGGCGATTGGAGAGAGAAACTGAGATGGGGAACTCCACCTTCCTAACCTGCAACATATCTGAAGAATCATAATTTAACATTTCAAGAAGAATTATTACAACAATCAAAATAAATGGATGCAACATTTTGACTCACTTATTGCAACATCTCGCATCTTTGATGCAACAAATATCGAAGCATATGCAATGAACCCATTGGAGAGGAAGGAGGCAGTGGCAGTGGTAATAAGGGGGCTTGAAGTAGGAGTATGACAAGACCGAGATCAAAGTAGGAGGGAAGGAGGTTGGCTCGGTGCCTCATTGTGGGAGAGCTTCGATTTGGCCGAGACAAGGCTAGCCCACACCATCATCTTCGTCGCTGAGCTTGGGATGCCGTGCTGCTTCACCATGGAGCTTAGGAGACCTAGCTCGTCCTTTTGTGGAGCTCCACCACCACCTACCCCCAAGCTCATGAAGCTTCAATGCCCGCCCTTACCATACAAGATGAAGTATTAGAGTGCTAGTCGAGCTATAGCGGCGCGGCAAGAGACATGGCACTCTGGAGGAGCTCCTTAGAGACCAAGGACATGCTTGAAGGGGAGAGAGAGAGACTAGTACTGAGAGATATGAGTAGATGGAATGGGTTGTAGTTGGATAAGGGGTGAGTTCATTTTCACTCAAGCTTTGGCTTTTTGACTTGCTGCACAGTAACTGGCTTTCAAATGATGCATCTTTTCAAAATAGGATTTACAGGTAGATTGTAGTACCGAGTTCAGTTATACCAACCAGAATCGCATGTGACTTTTTTTCTCTGCGTACTGTCTCTCATGAACAGCCAGAATCTAAAAACCATAAGCCAAGAATCAAAGTTACAGTCCAAAAGAACTCACCTAAGGTTTAGTGCTTGGGTAGATGAGGGAGGCTAGACCGTTCAAGGCGTCCAATGCCATTATTTTGCATGAGGCATAAGAGTAGCAGCAATTCCCTTCTTTCTATCAGGCCAAGTGGGCTCGTCACACCAAGTTCACTCATGCGCACAACGAAACACCCTATATTTTCTAAGCAACAATCACTCTTTTCTCACTAGCCAGTTAAATTCGTCTGCACTTTGGCTAAGAAAATTATAAATAACATTCCAAATATGTTCACTCGGCCGTTGATGTATATCGACAAGAGAGGACCAATTTGTGCCAAATGAGAACACGCGGCGCCCTAAAAAAACAAGAGAGAACAAAGTAGTAACAATCACCATGCATGAAATTAACCCAACAGCTACGAACACAAGAGCTGCTACCATGCATCCTACATACGGGCATATGGCACCAAAGTAACGGCCAGTCAAATCATTATTCATTGGCATGCTTGGTCTCATGTCCATAGGGGACGACAGTGTGATATTATGGCTCAACTAAAACGGTAGAATTGCACAAACAAAGCTGTTCAAGTTCTACGTTCCTGCTTGACTAGCGAGCTAGTTAGTTACTTAGTCGTTAATTACGCATCAACTGATCGATCACCAGCTATCATACCACCTAATCCATGCAGTTCTACCAATAAATTAACAGGGGCACCACTGCATATATGTCGATATATATGCCACAATGCCACTTGAAAGGATTGTATATATTCAGCAAATGCCACTATAAAGAATTGCATCAGTAAAATGCCACCCTAAAGAATATTTCTTCAGCATAATGACACTCTCATCTTTTTCATTCTACCATTTTGGCCTCCCTTCGCCCGCTCTTCTTTGAGGTGGCATTAAACTGCATCAATTCTTTGCGGTGACATTCTACCATGTGCCAGTCTTGAGCACGCAATGCAGCCAATCGATCTCCTGTTAATTGAAGATGTTGATGCTTAATTAGTTTTTGATGTCATATATGGTAACCAGTTCTAATCTGACATGACAACGGCCAATGCTTAATTAGTGCGTTAGTTGTTGTGTGTGCCAAGTGCACATCTAGAAGTGAACATCGCACCTAGTCTGCCTGGTACACAAATTAGTTGGTTAATTACCTGCAAAATGAGATTGGGTTTAACCGGCCGGCAGTCATTCCATGCATGCACACCAACCAGTGACTCTAATTGTGCTCTAAACGTTAATTGGGAATTGAAAGCAATGGTTACTTACACAAACGGGTACAGAGAGGAGCAGTTTGCAATTGTTTTTTTTCCGATTACAAGGAAGAGGTACGCACGTATACAATATATGCACACGAGTGCGTCCTCTTAGCACATGTCTTTACAGACAGAGAAAATGACATTTCAGAGAGGCAGTGTGCACTTAGCCGTTGCTGAGCTGAATCAAATGCAAGAGAGCAAAAACCAGCAACAGCGACCATGCATCAAACCAAAATAGGTACAAGAACAAACACAAGACTGTGCCACATGCAGCACAAAAGTAACGGCTAGTCGATTTGTTCGTTGGTGTGCTCGATCAGTGGTCTCACGGCGGCCGGTAGGGACTACATGCAGTACTGCGTGCATGTGATGGCCCAACCGGAACGGTAGAACTGCATTATCAACAGTATATGTTGCTCAAGTTCATGATCATGCATGCATGGCTAGCTATTGTTAGTTAGTTAATAAATCTTTAATGACACATCATATCATGCACCTAATCCAAGCAATTCTACCTAGAACTTAAATTAACGGGGCACACCTGCTTGTTCGATTGTACGTTAATTGTGGTATGACCTTGTGCACATTTATCTGGAGAGAATATTAATTAGCTCGGTAACACTGCAACATTTTACTGTATTTTTGAAAAAAAATATGATCCAAATGTGAGGCTACCAACTGGGGCATACAGATCTAAATGTGGCGCAGCTATGTTTGCAATGCAACCAATATAGGAGATGTCGATGGTTGCTTAGTTTTTGTTTGGATTCATATATGGTAACCGGTTCAATTCAAAACGATGTGACGTGGTTGTTGAGTATATTGTCCATCTTTGTTCATCAGTTTAAGTTTTTAGAGAACTGGTTGGGAACTCTACGGTGACAATTAATTGTTCTAATTTTTTTGTGTAGTTAGTTGGTGTGTTGTGGCTAATTAAGAAGTTAATGGTGCGAGTTTAATTGTGCAGTGAGGCGTTGCAGCTTAATTTGTGCAGTACACATGGCAATTACTAGCAGGTTGGGATTAGTTAGCAGTCATTCCATGCACATCAATCAGTCATTGCATCACGTTGGTTGCGTATAGAACTGAAAGCAATTGTTACTTACACCAACGGTTAGGTCTGGTTACTTGGTTAATTTCTACCGGAATTTCATGACCATGGGTTAAGTTGTTCATTTTGATTAGTTGGTGCCGTTGAACATTTGCAGTCAGCAGTGATCGATCACAACTCAAAACTAGCTAGCTACTTGGATTGATCAAGGCTTCAACAGCTAGCCGGTTGAGTTGAAAGACGGATGGTAATGTATGCCTGTTTTTGTCATCCCTGACGGAATGTCTGGTCCAGATCAGATAACTCCAGTGGTACGTAATATATACCTGATGGTTGGCCACCAGGAAAAAAATCCGGGTCCCGTAGAGTGATGTGTCCTTTAACCTTTGTGTATATAGGAAACTAGGCTCTTACATGATATATATGTTGGGCATATATTTTTATTTCAATGACTTAAAAGGTTCATATATTTATATGTTGATTAAATCATTTATATGCTTTTTATATCATACTTACATCTTTATTTAATTTGCTAGAATTAAATCTAAATATATGTTTATACCGTAATTTTTACAACACATGTGAGCCTCTTTTATTTTCTTAAAGAATAATTTTATTTAAGTAGACTTATTCCATTTCTTAAAGAAGAAACAAAAAACATTTAAATGTTATGTCCGTACCTTTCCATTTAAATTATGAAGTAAGTTTTACTGTCATTTCTTAAAAACATTTAAACATTTAAATTAGGAGTGTGTAGCTAATTATTTTGAGAAACCAGTGCATAACTCATTAAGGATGCAACAGTGCCGATTGCTTCTCCCGAAAGACAGGTAATTTTTTATAGCATGCTTTCAACGTTATTCTCATAGTCTTAGTCATAATTATTATTATTTAGTCAGTTATAATTAATATAGTTTGTATTATGAAGTAAGTTTTACTACCATTATTTGTCATTATTAATCTTCATACTAATATTTAGTCTGTCCTATGTATTAGAAGGTATGGCTTTACCGGAGATTCTCGAACAGTTGTACGATGAGAAACACCGTTGCCACCCATGGATGACAGGTGACGCGGCTAACCCTTCACCCTTCAAGCTGTGGGGGGGATCTGTGGGCGCTGGACGAGTGCTACATTCCATCCCTGCGGGCCACGGGCTTTTTGCCCTTCGCGAGGCTGGTCTCCACCGGACACGAGTTCACCATCGACGGCAGCCTGCTCGCGGCACAGGTGGAGGCCCAAGATGCACACATTCCACTTTCGGTGGGGGTAAGATGACGTTCACTCTGTAGGATATCGCATTCTTGATCGGTCTCCCTCTTGAGGGTGACGCACTTGTTCTAGCCCCTGCACCAGCCAACTGGAAGAAGAGGCTAGTGGACGGTTCTGCCAGCCTATCCCGGAGAGTGCACATTACGTCCCCCGCACTTGGCTGAACAATTTCAGTGTGTGCCCAAATGATGCACCGCCGAAGGTCGCTAAGAGGCACCTCGTCGCATTTCTTATTCAGCTCTTTGGTTGGAGCATGTTTCCAACCACACACGGCTATATTTGCAATGTTGAGTTCATCGGTCTCGCCGAGTCTTTGGTTAACGTAGAGTTTGGGGTGATACTAGCTGGGGATTAGCAGTCTTATGCACCACGTATTAGGGGTTATGTGACGATTGCCAGCGCGCCACTGCTGGTAGCCCAAATCTGGCTATCTGCTACGTGCTCGTGTAGCTATGGAGTTAGGAGCACTTCCCTATCAGACGTCCGACCATTGTGACGCTAATACACCTATTTGGTGAGTTCATTGACCTGATAGACGGGCCCACTATGGGCATCTGGTGGACTACTACCCGTCTGCGCTGGGTGAAGGGCAAACCGTCGAGGTGCTACTTGCTGTGGCACAATGAGTTCGAGTCGTTGCACGACAGCGATGTCATATGGGGTCCATGGACTGTAGATTTTATGAATCGTGTATCGCCGCACTGGTTGTCCCTGCAATGCCTGGAGGACGTGGAGCTATGGGCGAGGACACACCATCTGGTGTTCTCGTACATAGTGGAGGCTTATGCGCCACAGCATGTGATGCGATAGTTCGGTTTGCACCAGGCCGTGCCCCCTCTAGACGGCAGGTTCCTACTGTAAGCCGTACACCGGTGAGTTAAACTCCATCCGACTAATGTGTACACTTTATATGTCTTGCTATGCAACGTCCATAATTCTAGAAATACAGACAATCAAGGGGCTGGTCGGTATGGTACAGACTGGCAGGCACTGTAGCAAAGTGGATGACGGCATGGACAGACAGGGTGCACCTCGATGTCATCATGGAGCAGCGTCCGTACGACGTCCAGACGTACGGTGAGTACCTGGAGTGGTACGTACCCTAGTCACGTAACAGACTCACCATTCCTCCACCAGTTCCCTTAAGCAAATCACGCATGAGGAAAGTCTGCAATGCTCGATCGATCCCCACAACACTTCGCGGCGGCATGACAGCATAAGACAGTTCTAATTTCGTATCGTTTCATTTAAGAAATTCATACTAGTTGTTACTGAAACTGTTTCGTATGTCACTTCAGCTGAAGCAGGCGCAGCGCATCGCATCGCAAGGGCGTCCGAGGCCACCATCACCAGCTCGGAGACTCCACCGGTCCTGCAGAATACTTTGAAGTACATCCTAAAACAGGCCAAAAAATAGTGCAAAATCTAAGCTACAGCCGTTCTATGGATCACATTGTGCACATAAGCTACCTAGTGGGGGCACCATGCTCACCCACCAGGTCATCACGACCTAGCGAGTCCGGTCGGCCATTATAATCTACTGAGTTTGCTTGAAGTCGTAGTACTACCCGCCAATCATCTGTGTGCCGTATCGACAAGGCGAGAGCTCCTTCGCATCACGAGGGGGATTTCTATAACCTTCGTTCACGACATTATTGTGGGCGGCTCGCAGTTCGGCATGTCTCAGTTGGAGGACATCGACCCTTACCGGACCCAGCCTATTGTACCTAGCCTACTAGACCACCACCGGCCACTGAGCAAGCAGAATGATCTTCATACCTCCTTCGACCTGAGATGCAACCTTCGGACTGACTGACGTACCCCATGGGACATGCTCGTGCTCAACGGAAGACAAGACTACGTACAGGGAGGCAGATGCGGCGAGGAGGTAGCAGTGGCTTATATGGGTGAGCCATATCGTATCCAGTGTGATGCATTTTTTTACTACTACATTTACTTTTATTTGTACAAGTATTCCTAATGTATAAAATTATAAAAATATTGTGAAATATTCGTAAATTCATGATTAAATTAACCTGAATAAACGTTGCAAATTCGGACCACACAATCCCAACAAATTACACAATAACCGTGACTATGTCGGGAGGCTTCACATAAAATTTTGTAATTTGTGGAGCTCATTTGCTATATGTAAAAACTCATACAAGTATCAAAATTTTATGAATTCTTGAGCAATATTCACAATGGATAAAATTACCCAAACATTACAGTGTCAGGTATGTTGTGTCTGCAGACTGTACATAAATTTTTATAATTTTTTGAGCTTATTTGGTATATTTGAAAATTTAAATAAACACTAAGCAAAAAAAAATCACCTGCCGTCTCCTACTGGGCGGCAAGCTGCCTACCGTCTGCTGGCGGGGTGGTAGGCGCCTGCCATCGGCGGCCCCCCCATGTGTCGCCTCGTCGGCGCTGCCGCTTGTTCACCGAACGGCAAAAGTGACATTTCTGTAAATACGATGCACGTATTGCTACTTTTGTAAATACTGTTGCTAACAGTCCCAAATCCTCTAAAAAGTCCATGATGCCACGTTGCCCTGTCGACGTGAGAAAAATAATAGAGGAGGCCATAGCTGCAGTGTGGCGTATGACATGGACAAACCATAACAGGAGGTGAGGGCGGTCTGGCGGCTACCGAGTGGACCGAGTGTGTCCAATGTGTTTACGCATGACGAGATTTCTAAAATCTCTAGCTTTGCGCTACATCTGGCCTTTAAATTTAGAGGTTTATGAAAATTGCTGCTAAACCTATAGTTTTCTGATAGTTTATATAACAAACTTATAGTTTTGTAAAATTTATTCTGAAAAAAATTACGAGAAAAAGCAGTCGATCTAGTGAAGAAAATGTCGCAGCTATCATACCTCGAGCAGTTTGAAAACAATAGAAGTATTTATGTAGAAAACACATGAATTTTGCACTTTCGAATTCGCATCTAATGGGCCTCCCCATCTCCTCGATCGTTTCACCATCCAAACCCTAACCACCGCGTCGTCCCTAAATACGTTGGCCAAAGCGCCACGGAGCCTCCTCGTCCCTGATCGTCGGAGTCACCGGGAAGCACAAGTCGTTAGGTATATCAATCGGCGAGAAACTCAAGCGCCCAAGGAAAAAAAAAAGTCGAGTATCACGTACTCGTCCCTGAGAGTCGGGGCTCTTGTGCTGTGCCGGAGATCACTTGAAATCCGAAAGCAAAAAAGGGAAACCAAACGCGGGGTTGGGAGCCATATTGAGCAAGGAAGGCCTCAGTCATCAGTATCAAAATGTACAAATGGAATATGGAAGAATTAGGCAACGGCAATGAGCGGCAGCCGAGATAGAGAAATCATGATGGCCTTAAACAAAGGCCGTGCGACTCACTTTTCTTTCAACTGTTGCAGGCACGATATTTAAGTAATATTTAGCAGAATTAGATTATATTTATCTCTATTAGACGGAGTGATCTCTCTAATATACAGACAAAGGATCCTAACCCATACATGAGCCGAGAAAATGACGTTTCACAGAGCTCAAGTGTGCACTTAGCCGTTGCTGAGCTGAATCAAATGCAAGAGAACAAAAACCAGCCACAGCGGCCATGCATCCAACCAAAATAGGTACAGAAACAAACAAGCACAAGACTGTGCCACATGCAGCACAAAATTAAGAAACGGCTAGTCGATTTGTTCGTTGGTGTGCTCGATCAGTGGTCTCACGGCGCCCGGTAGGGGACTACATGCATGCAGTATATACGTGCGTGTGATGGCCCAACCGAAACGGTAGAACTGCATTATTGTAACACCTTTATTTCTAAAGACGCTAGTAATTTCCAAAACTATATAAAAATAAACAGTTACAAAGTACTGTACATGAGTATGCATCACAGCAACATATGCTTAGAGTATAAGAGCCAAACTTTTATTACAGACATAAGCTTTAACAACCTCCTTTTTACACAGCGAGCGAGTAAGCCCAAAGCTATCTTACAATACTTAAAATATCCAGGCATACTTAAGCGTAGCTAAAACCTAAAACCAATCGTCCTCAGAGAAGAAATGTTCTTCAGAAACTTCATCTTCAGCCTGGGCATCTTGATTTCACTGGTCTTTTGTTTATTAAATTGAGTGGATGTAGTTTTATTTGCAAACAGTTAAAACAAAAACAATCTCCTTATGATTAAAGGTGTTTTCTTTCAGCAGTTAATTAAACAACTGCACAGATTAAAACATTATAAAATCTACTTATACTTCGTGCTGGAATCACCCAATTAACACAGCTTCATTAACCGGAAGCATGGCGTATTCGAATACCATTGTTTTCACTCTGCAGAGTTGCCCAGCTTTACCCACAAGATTTCTTAACTCCCGCGACAGAGTTAAGAAAACCAGGTCGTTTCACTGCTCAATTCTTTATATAAACTCTACCCGATAGAATTACTTAGACACAGTTCACACACTAACCCTAATCTCTTCTACCCATTATGAGTGACCTCTATCGTTATTAGGTATGGTTTTACCGTTTCGCATATCTAACTCTCCATCATCAATACTCCCACCTTCTATAGAGATTCAATTGAGTTAAGCAGCTACTAAATCAGGGTTAATAAATTAGCTCCTATAGTTAAACGATTACTGACCATCCGCATCCGATCCAACCAAGAATGCAATATAGAGAAAAAGAAAAGATGTAGCTAGCATTGGGCTCTTCAGATAGCTTTGGGGGCCTTGCTGGATGTCATCTTGGGCCTTAAATAAAGGCAGTGCGACTCCGCTGTACTCACTTTTCTTTCACCTGTTGGAGCACCCACCCATAGTGGTTATGTTTGTCCGGTAGCAGACACGATATTTAAGTAATATTTAGTAGGATTAGATTATATTTCTCTCTATTAGATAGAGCGATCTATCTAATATTAGTGAGTATAGTTTAAGATCGAGTTCTTTTAAGTTTAAGAGCGATCAGGATGCCACCATGTGCATTCAGGCATGGAGGATCTGTCTAACCATCTCCATCCATGTGTGGCTGCATGCAATCCTGGCTATTTGAAATTATGCAAATCTGCGTCACAGTCAAATCAAAACTAAAAATGGAAGCCAAATTTGCTATATTGCTTTCACCATACCATACTTGAATCGAAAGAACGTCAGAGAGTGCAGAACAGCAGCAGCAAGGTGAGAATCAAGCAGCAGTTCCCAACTTATATTGAGCAAGGGATTACCACCAACACACGCAGTTTTGACGTCCAAATAATCCTACCTCCTATACTTTATGCTACTGTTTTTGCACATTGCCGACCAGGCAGGGACCAATATAATGTCCTTCACCAGAATAACAAGGCATCCATGTCCACAACTTGAAGTACTCAAGCACTGCTACTCACAGAATTCCTTGACCAGGGAGAGCCACGGCCATGCATCTCCCAGAAAGCTTAGTCGAAGCAGTAGGGAATTGGCGCCTCCTACTGGTCAGCTTCAAAGTCAACTGCTAGTGAGTGGCCTGGGAAATGGCCAAACTTACAGAAAACAGAGGTTTTCCATTTCATTTCATTGAACATTCTACATGCAAGATCAAGAATATCCCGCTGTTCAGACACCGTGTGTAAAAAACGTCATGACAAGAGGGAAGCAGCACAATTGGGAGGCACTTCAGAAACCATTCAGGTCCATGTCAACGAGTCAGCGGAGCAGAATAGTTCTCCATTGAAACATCAGCGACAATTGACATGTACCGTGTCATGGTTCCAGTCACTCCAACACGGTATCTAGAAAAAAAAGAATGTCGAAACTCAGGCAGAAATGCAACTCTAGTGTTAGACAAACTAGATAGACATTTTTTTTTCTTACTGGTATTTGCATCATGTCCTCTCCATGAAAACAACAAAACTCATGCAAAGACTATAAAGAGAAGATTCTATCTGGAATCAGTTTCGTCATGCTTAGTAAGTAATTAAATAGAAAAGTGAGAGATCTAGGTGACTTTACAAAAGAAAGTTTTGACCCAGAGGCACCTCTTTTCGAAATGTTATCCTCAGCTGTTGTGCTACGTATGTATTGTTGGTTTCTAATCATAATTATTTCTTCCTCATTATAGTTTAAAGCAAACAAACATTTTGCCTTTGCAGATCATAGATACCAGCATGTAACATTAAGATCAAGTTTTAGGCATGTTACTAGCTGGGTCGGCCGGTCTAGTGGGCTTGGACGGTCGAAGAGCATGGGCCAATCGGCCTGGTGGGCTTGGCCGGCCAGTGGGCATCCTTCCTGGCCCATGCCTAGGGTTGGACTGGCTAACCCACTGATGGGTCCGATACTATTTTTAGTGATTTTTGGTGCTTTTTCTCTTTTATGTATTTTCATGCAAAATGTATTGGCATGCAAAATATATGGAAATAATGACATAAATGAGCATGATCAAAGTTTAAATCATCACTTTGATGTGCCTTTTGCTGGATTTTGGGGGTAAAATCTGAATAAATCTCATGTCAACAACAAGCACCAATAAGTCAATATGCCTCTTTGTTGTTAGAAAGAACAGTGATTGGGAATATTTCTCATTTCGCAAGTGTCTCTGGGCAGATAGGTTTAGACAGAAACATCTCATTCAGAGGGGCTCACTACTTGTCTGTCTTCCAAAGTAGAGAATCTTTTACATGATGTCGTGTTTGACTGCTGGGCAACACTAAAATTGTATTTTTGCCTGCTTATCATCCTTTGGTTGCTCTTCCATGTATATCACTGTTTTAACCATCTCCTTTGGTATGTCAAGTGAAAGATGTCACTGTCCAGGCTTTCTTTAATGCAATGTCCAATTCTCCATCTCGTCAAAATGCTCATCTATGATCTAGAAAAGACTCACATAAACACCTATTCTTTTTAAGCAAATGTGGCCCATAAGGCCATTAACTCTGGATTAATATTAGAGTGAAGGTACAACCACCTTGAATGTTACATAAGGGACCCTGAGAAGGTAGCATTTGACAATTTAGTCCCTGACGCAAGCAAAATGACTATAAAGAAATGGAAGATTACATCCAAGCCCTTTGACAACTGAGAACGACGCCTTCGATGCTCGTCGCCTTAAACACTCATATCTGGCCATAATTTCGCCACCTGCTATGTGTTTGCTAGAGATATCGAGCGGTGGGAGTGGAAATGGGACCTTGATTGGTTGGACGTTGAGGGAGAAATCGAAGGATTAGAGTCAGCAAGAGACAGCGGTGATCTCCTTGGTAAGGCTCCGATTAGCCACCAAGAACTAATGGTGTTTTGATCTTCGGTCTCGGCAGCTGCATTGATGTCACTTAGGGAGTAGCAGGTGGGGGAATCCAGAGTGACAGAGCAGGGGGATAAATACATGGTGGCCGGAGGAGGTGGCTCACCAACAAAGATGGTGATTAACACCATAACCACAAAAGGGAAGAAATTGTTAGAAATTGACCCATTTATTTATGGCACATTTCCTTAATTCCAAAGCATGCATGATTTAGTACTATATTACTAAGGCAAGGTGAGGAAGACCGATTTATAAGGTGGAATCCTCACCACTCTTTGAATATGGATAGAGATGGTATGAGGAGGATTCTGTCTAGTTACACACAAGCGCGCGTTGTATTTTCGTGTGAAAATCGTGTGACTTGTGACTTGCGACCGTACTGTGACGTGGTGCGCCACTTGGCAGACCAAGTCTATCTTTATTTTGCTAAACTCTGCACCACTCTCTGTGTGTGTGTGTGTTTGAATGAGATTCAAATATTTGAATTTGAGGCTTTACTAGGTTTTGATGATAGGCAGTTACTAGTGGATAAATGGCGGGTTGAATGTGTCAGTTACCAGTGGGTGAATGGTTGTTTTAATCATGTCAGTTATCAGTCTATCTATATATGCCTGGAGACGTCCAGAGTGTGTGGGAGAATCTCACTGCCTCCATTTTCTTCTTCTCTGCGATTTTGTGCTCGAGTACTATGCTGTCTGAATCTCGTCGACCTTTCTTCCCGGCGTGCACTTGGAAGGAGGGAGAGCGGCTATCTCCGAACCGTTACCGCAGAGAGTACCTGCACGGGGCGGCAATAAGGTTTCTAGGCAGCGCATCTGCGCGATCGCTCACTACACTACGACATCTACATTCTGCACTACGTCAAGCCTGCGTGGCTTCCTGTTCTTCATCAGGCTAACAAGTAAGTCGTTCGCGCCCACGTACAACTTTGTTACTATTTTTTCTTGAGTATATTCTGAAGTATAATGAGTAGCCTGCTGTTAGTAGTAAGTTTTATATCACTAGTTTATTGTATTTGCCTCCTAGTAAAATTTGGAATTAAAATATTGCCCACATTTGTAACAGAAACTTAATTAGTAGGGGAAGAGACACAACTCACCAGCACCGAGGAAAAAACCTTCCCTACAGAGAAGGACGGCGACTTGGATGAGAATGGAGAGTGGAGAAGACTGCAGAGGGGAAGCTTCGCCACCAACTTCATGACTTGACTCACGGAGCATCTCCCCGAGAAGATCCGTCACCATGGAGCCACACGACCAAGAAAGGATTTGGCGCTAAGCCTGTCAACACTACTGGTAACACCACGAGCATGAGAGGCACTACCTGGAAGGGGGCCTCTATGAAGAAGATGTGAGGTGACGTAGCTCAAGCCATCGAGCTCCACCACTGATGGTGTCGAGGATGAACGTGTTGGAAATGTGAGCAATATGTTAATTCCAAGTTTTAGTAGGAGACAAATACAATAATCTCACATGCTTCTAATTTAACTACTATAAATCTATAGGCCGTGTTATTTTGAGCATATCCTAGGAAAATACAATTAGCTGTTCTTGGTCCAAACTTTCTCTTTTTCTGTAATGGTATATTGACTTTTGTCAAACACCCCTAAGTTCATAGAAAATTAATATTAGGTTTTCTTCTCTTCCATCCCACATATGGAGTAATCTCACTCTTTTTAGCAATTACTCTGTTTAGGACAAAAGTTGCTATCAATATAGCTTCGCCCCACCATGCCTTAGGCTTGTCGGCACTCTCTAACATGGCATTAACCAAGTTTGTTAGTATCTGGTTTTTCCTCTCAGCTACTCTGTTTGATTGAGATGAATATGGTGGTGTAAATTCATGAACTATTTGATGCTTAAAATAGAATTGGGGGAATTCATGAGCGATGTACTCTCCTCCACGATCAGACCTTAATCTTTTTTATTTTCTTCTCTAGTTGGTTCTCAACCTCAACCCTATAAGCTTTAAAGTAGTTTAAAGATTCATCCTTAGTTTTTAGCAAATACACATAGCAATAGCGTGTTGCATCATCCATAAAAGTTAGAAAATATCTTTTGCATCCTTTTGTCAACAATCTATTCATTTCACACAAATCTAAATAAACAAGATCTAATGGTGCCAAGTTATTTTCATCCTCTAATCCCTTAAAGGGTCTTCGAGGCTACTTTGCTTGCACACATGGCTGGCACTTTGATCCTTTGAAAATTTCACATTTTGAAATTAAATCTAATCTGGACTTTCTAGCAATACTATCAAAACCAATATGATAGAAACAAGAATGCCAAATATTTGCCTCACATTTATTTAACCAATTGCAACATTCAGATTATAATAGGACTCTAACGTATTTAGTCAGAACAAGCCTCCGCTCTCATAGCCTTTAGCAACAAAGTTTTTTGAACATAGACATTACAATTTTATTTGACTCAAAGACTACCTTATAACCATCCTTGCGTAGGAGAGAACCACTAATAAGGTTCTTGTTTATTATAGGAGTATGCTGCATGTTCTTCAAGTGGATAATCTTCCCTGAAGTAAGCTTTAGATCTACTATGCCAACACCAAGTATAGAAGCATGTGACCCATTTTCCATTATAACGGAGGAAGCCCCTGCTACCTAGTAAAAAGAAAACAAGAAAATATTAGAACATATGTGAACATTAGCACCAGTATCAACCTACCAATCAGTAGATTGACATGCTGGAAAGACAACATATAAACTACCATACCCTCCTAAAGTTGAGTCCTTGCGTATGATCACGTTGACAGCCTTCTTCTTTGGTTGTTCACTATCTCTGCTCTTGCGAAAGCGACAATCCTTCTCAACTCAGGTGCCCGCAGTCACAAACTTAGGAGGCAGCACTCAACCCAGGTGTGCAATCTCACCAACTAGTAGTTGGAGGTCATAACCTTGTCCAACTATGAACTTAACCACATCCATGCTAAAGTCAAAAAATTGCTCACATATGTAGAGCTAGTGACCCGCCTCTACCTCTGCATATTGTGCTCTAGTGTATCCACAACTCTATGGCGGACTTGTAGTCCATTTACACATCGTAGAGCTAATATGCTAGAATAGTCAGAATGCAGCCAAGAGCAGTGTTGTTCACATTTTTAAACTACATGAACTACTCAATCATAAATAGATACTACAGGTGGATAACCCACCACAGCCCCAAAGACATAAGCCAAAACTTGGCTCTAGTCTGCCATCTACGGAAGTTCTGACCAGAAAATCTCTTAGGTTTCATAACATCAGAAGCACCAACCATTGTTGTAATGCAACAAAATTCACAATAAGGTTTCTGGAATATTGGAAATGCGGGCAATAACTTAATTCCAAGTTTTAGTGGGAGACAAATACAATAAAATATTAGTGATGTAAAACTCATAACTAACAGCATGCTACTCATTATACTTCAGAAAATACACAAGGCAAATATAGGATAAAGTTGATCGAATGTGCGAATGACTTACTGTTGGGCTTGATGAAGAACGTAAGCAGTGCGGGCTTGATGTAGTGAGCAACATGAGCCAAGTTTTGGCTTGCTATGAGCAACATAAATAATTTAAAAAACCACATAATTTAAAAATAATTTAAATTACTGTGAGCAACATGATCAAAGGTGTAACTTACCTTACTCAAAGTCTTGGTGCTGTGATTCGTCGAAATTGTACTCTCTAAAGTCGTCGTAGTCTATGTGCATAAAAAACAAGGCAAATAATACAAACAAAAACCAAATAAAACTCAAGAATTCAAAAGAAATCCAAAATTGGATAGTTTAGGATTTTAGAAGAATTTAGAAATTTAAACAGGTCCAATCAGAGTTAGGATGAGGAAGTATGGCTTCTGGAAATATTTTTGATGTGGTTGGAGTAGTCAAATGTACAGTGCATGGTCGGAAGTTGAAGCTACAATGCATAGTCAGAAGTCAAAGCTATCGTGTTTTGTGAGTGGTCAGTGATACAGTGTTTTGCAAGTGGTGGGTGATATAGTGTTTTGTGGGTGGTTGGTGATACAGTGTTTTGTGAGTGGTTGGTGCTACAGTGACCGGTTGATACTCGATGCTACAGTAATCGGTCGGTACTCGAAGCTACAGTAACTCATCGAAGATATAGTAACCGGTCAGTTCTCGAAGGCTATAACATGGTCGGAGGGATAGGAGGATATAGCATGGTCAGAGGGATTGGAGGTTATGACGTGGTTAGAGGGATTGGAGGTTATAACGTGGTTGAAGGAATCGGAGAATAAAACATGGTCGGAGGGATTGGAGGTTATAACGTGGTTGAAGGGATTGGAGGTTAAAAAATACAGAGTAGGGTTAAGCACCTCGACGTGGACTACGAGGACATCAGAAGTTGGTCAACGGTGAGGAAAAAGCGACAGAGGCGGCATGGTCATCAACGACGAAGGGGTTCTAGCTGCGGACTGGATCGGTGAAGAACTGTCCAAGGAAGTGAGGAATGATGAGGGCTTTCATTAGTAGTATTTGCTTCGGCTAATGGGGAGTAACGGCCGGCCATTAAGAACTAGGAGGGCATCAATGGCGAACGGTGAAGGAAGAAGAAGGGAAGGAAGGAGAGGAAGGAGATGACAGGAGAGCCCCACCGGTTGGTGAGAGTGAAGAGAAAAATAGAGGGCAACCAAGCGTATGGCTGGGTTTTGTCCACATGAAGATGGAGACAATCCGGGCTAGACACGTGTTGGCCTAGGAGGAAATTAAGATTAAATTGGCTTTTTAATTTTCCAATAAAAACTCACAAAATACCATAAATCTAGGAGAACTTAGGAACAATAAAATCAACTATTTTTGGCTTTTAGAAAATAAACAAATTAAGTTTTCTTGCTCTAGGTTTTGGAAATGAAATCCAAAAAGAACCAAATAAATTCCAAATAAAAAATGCAAGTAAAATTTTGGAATGTTACACTTCATAAGGTGAAGCAATATGTGGCGAGGTGGCTTTACGTATCAAGTGTAGCTTATAACATACATAGGGAACTTGTTGATATCTCGATATACATTTGCCATTAAATATTAATTCTTGTATGTATTAACTATCTATCATGTTTCCATTTTTATTCTTTAGTTGTATCGTTCAATGCCATAAACAATGATGAATTCAAGCAAATAATGGAAGCCATTGGTCGATTTGGTCCAGGATTCTTAGATCCTTCCCAATATGAATATCGGGAGACATTGTTGAAGGAGGAGGTGGCGAGAACAAGTGGTTTGTTGAAGGCGATTGAGTACTCTATCATTACCGATGCTTGGACGGGCCAAAGGAGGAGGAGCATAATGAACTTATATGTGCATTGCTCATTAGGAACATATTTTCTAGAATCAAAGGAGGCTTCAGAAGATACACACGCAAGTGAGTACATCTTGGAGTATGTGGATGCTTGTATTGAAAAAATAGGTCTACAAAATATTGTGCAAGTAGTGATGGATAATACTTCTAACAACATGAGAGGAAACGAATTGTCGAGGGCAAAAAGGCCAACTATCTTTTAGAGCTCATGTGTAACACACCATAAACTTAATGCTTCAAGAAATTGGTATCATGGAAAAGTACAAAAAGACACTTGATCAAGCAAAATCTTTGACCGTTTTTATTTATTCACACCACAAGACATTGGCCTTGATGAGGTGACACACAAAGAGGAGAGATATTATAAGGTCAAGGGTGACTAGATTTGCTTCAACCTTTCTTACTTTACAAAGTTTGATTGAGAAGAAGGATGAACTAAAGGCGATAGTGCGAAGTAAGGAATGGGAAGAATACGCTCACACTAAAAAGGGCAAAGACATCGCGGCAATAGGGACACTCATTAATAGGTCCTTTTGAAATGGTGTGAGCAATATGTTTAAGGTATAGCGTACTTGGACACTTCTCATTTCATATTTGTATGACTTCTATTGTGTGCTATTTCACTATTTAATAATGCTTATATTTTATATTACTCATTTGCTTGAAGGTTTTCGAGCCATTGGTCAAAGTTCTTCGTGTGGTTGATGGGGATGGTCCATCCGTGGCCTTTCTTTATGAAGAAATTCTAGAAGCTAAGAAGCAAATCAAAGAGTCCTTGAACAATGCAGAGAGTAACTACAAGTTGATAATTGAAACAATTGATGGAAAGAGGAAGGGAAGACTTGATTCTCCATTGTACTTGATGGCATACCTATTGAATCCATATTACAGTTATCGTGATTGATCAATCTTTTTGGAATAAACTATAATGGATGGATTCATTGAATGTGTCAAAATCTTTTATCATGGTGATGACGAAAAAATGGATCAAGTGCTCAATGTTGACTTCGACATTTTCAAGGAAAAAAAGGAGACCTTCGGGAAAACTCCCACATGACTTGGATGTCAAAATTTTGATTTTATTCAATGTAAACTTGTTCTCACTTCTCAAATTGAATGGACTAATACATGCAAATTGTCTTTTGTCCATTACTTTTTTCCAATTATATAGCCATTTGGTGGTCTAAGTATGGATGTTATATTCCTCGCTTGCAAAGATTGGCTATAAGAATCATTTTCTTGACCTCAAGTTCATCGAAATGTAAAAGAAATTGAAGTACTTTTGATATGGTAACTTACTAACTCTCAATTCTCATCTCTTAGTTACTATTTAAATCTAAGTATTTAACTAATCTTCATTTTGCAACTCATAGATACATACAAAAAAGAGAAATAAACTAGATACTCATCGCCTCAATAATCCTGTCTATGTTCAATTCAATGCAAGACTTATGAGCAAAAAAGAGAAGAGTAAATCAAAGAACGTAGATGTCATTTTAGCTTCGCACGCTTCTTTTGTCCAAGGATGGGTAATTGAAGGCGGGAATGAGGAGGTTGACCCCGAGACAGGTCTTTCTTGGAAACTTATTGAAGAAGGATGGGCTAATGAAGTCACACAACCTCGTAGGAGCACAAAAGTAAAGAAAACTTCATGAGGATGATTTTGAATCTGAAAGCGAAGAGGAAAAGGAGGTGAACTAGGAACTTGAGGATGTTAAATTCGAATCCGATCAAGATGAAGTTATTCCAACAAAGTATTATGGTCAAGAGGATGAAGATTGACCTATACTTGCTACCTTATTGAAGTTTCTTTAAGAACTATTTTGCTATCTTTCTTGTGACTTGCCACTTGTGAGAAAGTTGCTATGTATTGTTGAGAACTTTTGGTGTGAAATGTTGTGAACTATGTCTACATGTGATTGTAAACTTGTTTTATATATTTATTTTATCTATATGACTATCTCTTATTGTCTTGCAGTCATTTCTTATTTCTTTTATTCTTTTATCATTACATAGAAGTCTAAAGAACAATAGTTATATCATATTATCCACATACCAAGAATCTCATATATTGCGCAATTCTTAATGTGTAGGTTTACAATTACATGAAGCATTTACATTAAGAGTTTACAATAAGTGATGAAGTGTTCATCATCATCTATTGAATTTACAACATTACAAATTACTCTAGGTAACAATATTCGTCCTCCAAACATCACATATGTCATGATATCGCCCATATAGCACTATGCCAAAGTTGATCGCCAAGGCCCCACGTAGCCCCCACCTAGGTGGCCTAGAAGCTAGGCCCCTACTTGCCGCCTGCTTAGCGCCTACTTAAACATTGAATTAGCCTGAATGTGGTTCGGCCCACCATACTCAAAGCTAGTGACAACATCACTCCTCTGGTTCCTCACTTTATGAAATGCTCTTGTGTATTTGGTGAATAGGATGGCTAAGTCATCCTCAAGATGCTTTTCTAGCTACTCATCGCTCAAAGAATGCAAAGCTAACAATAAAAATTCGAAAGAGCCAAAATCCAAAGGATTAGAAGAACTACTCTGAGTAGGATCAATCACAAGTGCCATCAACTCTGTGTTGGGGAGAAGTGAGATGAAGTCAACCTTATGCATCTTCAACCTTAATAGACCTTATCCATGGTAAGCTCAATCATGACTGGACCAATTACGCGAGCACGAGCTAAAAAGATTAATCAAAAGGTGAACTCGCTCCTAATTAAATTTGACTTTAATTTACATGAGAATTGGCTACTACGTAATGCTAGTATCTTAATTGGTCTTAGATTTGTGCATGAGGAGACATTGGATGTCGAAACCAAAAGAAATCGGCCGAGCAAGAAAATCATGCATGAGCATGTGAATTGAGACAAAGAAAACAAACAAAAGAAACACAGCATGCATGGCCAAGACCATGTGACAACTTCAAGCCAAGGCAATGAGCAGTTCGGCCATAAGGCCTAATAGAAGTTAGCCACGTTTTGGCCATGTAATCATGTTTAGCTACATGTTTAGATCGGCCACCAGGCTTAATTGGAGTAAGTCTCGGTTACTTGACCGAGTACCTTCCGAGTCGGTTATTTTGTTTCTTTTGTTACGTACGAGTCAGCTCTTTTCTTTGTGTCGAGACTGGTTATATATAGGCATGTATACCCTTCTGTAATATGGAGACCACGAACAGAGAAATCAATCTACTATTTTTTCAGAGAGCTATACGCTTGTTCTTCCTAGGGTTTGGCATTCGGTTGCAACCTAGAGGGGAATTGGGTGTTCTCTACCTGTCGTTCTTGTGTTTCCTTGTGATTGGCCAAAGCGACGACGCGTCTACTTGGTGGTCGGGTAGACGGGATCACGAGCGTGTGGTTGAGCGAATTCTTTTGTTGTAGAATGCTGTTCTAACAGTGGTTGGCACCATCGATTCGTCAGGTTGCACGGATCCAAATTATCTCCATTGATCCTACGCCGTAAAGATCGGGCAATCCCTCGCATCATCTTGGTATCAGAGCGCGGTTGACACGGTAGAATCAATTTACCCGTAGTTAGATTTATTTTTTTCCTATACACAAAAAGCCAAAAAAAATCTAAACCTTAGTTTTTGCATCTGTTATTTTTCGTGAGCTTTGTTAAGTTTTCATCCATTAGAATTTTGTTTAGGTGTTTATCGTCATGTCCCTTTGCGTCGCTTAATCGTTGTGCCGTTCCTTTGTTTCATCCGAATCCAAAAAACGAAAAAAAATTCCGATCGATACAGTACCGCGGCAATGCTACAGTGATTCGCTACAATACTGCACGTAATCTACAGTAACCTACTACAGTACCGAGCAATGCTACAGTGTCCGCGACAAAAAAATCGTTGCAGCCATTCCTGTTGAATATATCCATAATTTTCCTTTCATCTTTGAAACTAGTCTTTGAGGGTTGTTCTTGGTATTAATTTACACCTGCTGAAATTTTATTTTTTGTGTAAGGGAAAGCTAAACCTTAGTGCCAACCACAAGTTAAAAAAAAGGCGGCCAACCAAAAAAAACCTCAGCAAAAAAAAGTGAACGTTGGCCAAATTGGGGTTAGCTAATTCTAATTCATAATTTCAGCTTTTGTATTTAATTTCTTTGAGCAATCTTGTGCCCTTACATTTATATTATTGCAATTGGCTAGTGTCTCTCCTAGCACTTGGTACAAAACGAGCTATTTAATTCTCAATTTTAGATCACTTCTATTTAGCTCATTTCTTTGTTGCATCGAGTCACATTGATCTTTGCGTGTATGTTCATACACTTCACTTAAACCTTTTGGATCAGCACTTAGGCAAAGTATTCTAGCTTGGATAAATACGTAACTTAACAACATCAAGAATTTCAGATTGCATAGGTTAATATTTTTCCTCCAAGCTCTACTATAAGCCATTATTATAACAGTGCTTGTGCAATTGAACTCACATAATCTACCACCTTGTATTGTCTACCATCACCAAAGTGTGTGCATCTCTTCAATTCCATTAAGGATGCATAAGAACTTTGGTTGGTAAGAGAAGGTGAGGTTGAATGAAGCTTTTCTTGTTGTTTGCACTAACCATGGCAGGGAAAGAAGGAGAGCAAGCATATGTGACCCAGGCGGACCTTGAGAAGCTCACGAATGATTTTAACACTCAGTTGAATGACAACATGAGCGTCTTAAGAAGGGAGATACTAGAGGAGCTTCACAGAGAACGGGGCACAGTTGGCGTCCATGACGGAGGTGTTGAGCTTGATGAGACATATGAGGAGAGGGCTGCACGATTCACTAGAGAAGTTCAAGCAAATTGAGCCGCTGCCAACGCGGTTCGACCACCCTTTCCCGGGCGTGAGGGAGGTGTTTTGGGTGCTAACCATGGACAATGGAGAGGCCATGGCCGTGGGCATGGCTGAGGGTGCGGTGGTGCCGCCCACATTGAGGACTTCGACGACGACTTTTGGCTACACCGCAATGACAACTACTAACGCCATGGCTATTGTCATGATGACTCACGCATGGAGGAGAAATTTGGGAAACTCAAATTTACTATTCCTAAATTTGAAGGTGCTTCCGATCAAGATGCCTACCTCGCATGGGAGCTCAAGGTAGATAAAATCTTCCGGATGCACAATTATTTGGATGAGAAGAAGTTATACATGGCATCACTTGAGTTTGATGGGTATGCATTGATTTGGTGGGAGCAAGTGTTGAACCAAAGAAAAGAGAATGGAGAACCACTAATTGCATCGTGGGCTGAAATAAAGCAAGAGCTGAGAGCATGTTTTGTTCCTAACACTTATAAACGTGATCTTTTTGATAAACTACAGAATTGAGATAGGGAGGTCGCTCGGTGGAGGAATACTACAAGGATATGGAGCAAGCTATGATTAGGGCACATGTGCACGAAGATGAAGAACAAACACTTATGCATTTTCTGTTTGGCCTAAACAAAAACATTAAGCGCATTGTGCAATATCAGCCCTACAATATTGTTGTTGATTTGGTGCATCAAGCGACCAAGGCGGAGAAGCAGTTATTAGAAGATTTAAAACCAGCACCAAGGACAATATCTTTCAACTTGAAAGTTCCATCATCATCATCAACTAATGCCACCAAAGCACGTTTCAATTTGGGACACGGTACATTTTCAGCTGGTACTAATTCAAATACTAATGCTCGTTCTTTCTCAATTGCAAAAACAGCACCTACACCAAGTGAGAAGAAGGCTACTCCATCCCCTACATCCTCAATTGGGGCTTCAACAAAGAGTAGAGAAATTCAATGCTTCAAGTGTTTGGGGTATGGACATATTTCTAAAGAATGTCCCAACAACCGAGTTATACTTATGATGGAGGATGGAGAGTATGAATCCGAAAGTGAAGATGAGGTTGAGCTTAATCATAAAAAGGAGAAATATGAGGATGCATCGGATGACAATGAAGGTGTTGATGTGTTGAATTATGAAACGGGAGAGGCATTAGTTGTCACAATTTGAGCATACTTGCACAAGTAGGAGATGCACATCTGCAATGATTCAACTTATTTCAAACATAAGCCAAGGTAAACAACAAAGTAATTAAACTTATTACTGATGGGGGTAGTTGTCATAACTTGGCTAGTATTGAATTATGTCAGAAGCTTGGTTTAAAGATGCTGAAACATCCATGTCCATATCATGTGCAATGGTTTAGCGAATGTGGGGATGTGAAGGTTCAATTTGTGGTGCATGTTACTTTCAAGATTAGTGAGGTGTTGAGCTTGACGAGTATGAGTGGTTAGTAATGCCTTTTGGTTTAACTAATGTACCTAATACATTCATGCAATTGATGAATCATGTTTTAAGAGCATTCATTGGTAAATTTGTTGTGGTACACTATGATGATATATTGATCTATAGCAAAACGATGGATGAACATATTGATCATATTAGACAAGTGCTAGAAGTGCTTAGAAGTGAGGAATTATATGCTAATTTGGACAGATACACTTTTTGTGCTGATAAAGTTGTGTTCTTAAGCTATGTTGTTTTTGGACAAGGCATTGAGGTAGATGAATCCAAAACTGAAGCAATTAAGAATTGGCCTACACCTGTGAATGTTAGTCAAATTAGAAGCTTTCATGGTCTTGCTAGCTTTTATCGTCGTTTTGTTAAAGATTTCAGCACCATTGCGGCCCTATTAAATGAGTTAACTAAAAAGGGTGTAGTATTTGAATGGGGTACATAACAGAAAAACGTTTTTCAAGAACTAAAGAAACGATTAATTGAAGCACCATTGCTCTATTTGCCTGATTTCACTAAGACTTTTGAAATTGAATGTGATGCTAGTGGAATAAGTATTGGTGGTGTTTTAATGCAAGTAGGAAAATCAGTAGCATACTTTAGTGAGAAACTAGGAAGTGTTCAACAGAACTATCCTGTGTATGATAAAGAGTTGTATGCTTTGGTGCGTGTGCTTGTAATTTGGCAACATTATCTTTGGCCAAAAGAATTTGTTATTCACTCTGATCACGAAGCTTTGAAATATTTGAAAAGCCAAGCTAAATTGAATTGTGGACATGCTAAGTGGATAGAATTCATTGAAACTTTCCCATATGATGTTAAGTACAAGAAAGGAAAAGAGAATATGGTAGATGATGCTTTATCTAGAAAGAATGTGCTTTTAAATCAATTGGAAGTAAAGGTACCTGAACTAGAGAGCTTGAAAATTTTATATGCTTTCGACCATGAAATTTCAGAACCATATTCTAAATGCAAAGATGGGAGAGGATGGGATAAGTTCCATGTTCATGGTGGGTTCTTATTTCGTGCTAACAAATTGTGTGTTCCCAATTCGTCTGTGCGTTTGCTTTTATTGCAAGAATCTCATGTAGGAGGATTGATGGGACACTTTGGGAGAGAAAGACCTTCATGATGTTGAGCGATCACTTTTATTAGCCTAAGATGAGGCGTGGTGTCGAAAGGTTTGTACAGCGATGTGTGACATGCCACAAAGCGGAATCTAAACTTAATCCACATGGTTTATATACTCCACTTCCGGTCCCTAGTGCACCATGGGAGGATATTAGTATGGACTTTGTTTTAGGATTGCCTAGGGCTAAGAGGGCGAAGGATTCAGTTTTTGTTGTTATTGATAGATTCTCTAAAATGACACATTTTATTCCCTCTCATAAAAGCGATGATATGTCACATGTAGCTGACTTGTTTTTCAAGGAAATTGTAAGATTGCATGGCATGCCAAGGACATTGTTTCAAATCATGATGTCAAATTCATGAGCTATTTTTAGAAGACTTTGTGGGGCCAAGCTTGGGACAAAATTGTTATTCTCAACAACTTGTCACCCACAAACGGATGGACAAACGGAGGTGGTGAATAGAACACTTGTAATGCTACTACGAACGATGATCAAGAAGAATCTCAAAGAGTGGGAAGATTGTTTACCGCATGTGGAATTTGCGTACAATAGGGCGGTACATTCTACTACTCAATTATGTCCCCTTGAGGTGGTATTTGGTTTTAAACCAATCACACCACTTGATTTGCTGCCACTTCCACTACATGAACAAGTTAATATGGAGGCGTCAAAATGTGTTGAATATGTGAAGAAACTTCATGTCAAGACTAAAGAAGAAATTAAAAAGAAGGCACGTTATTATGCTGAGAAGGTGAACAAGTCAAGAAAGAAGATGTTATTTGAACCAGGTGGTTTGGTTTGGGTACATCTATGTAACGAATGCTTTCCATACAAGCGTAAGTCCAAGTTAATGCCACGAGGAGATGGTCCATTCAAAGTACTTGAGAAGATCAATGACAATGCATATAAAATTGAGCTTCCGGGTGATGATTATGCTGTGGGTTCTACATTCACCGTTCTTTGGACCAGAAAAATCAGAGTCGAGGATGACTCCTTCTCAATAGGAGGAGGATGATGAGGACATCACGACTGGACCGATTACGCGAGCACGAGCTAAAAAGATTAATCAATAGGTGAACTCGCTCCTAATTAAATTTAGCTTTAATTTAGATGAGAATTGACCATGTGGAGGTCGTCCCATGTGTGTGATGAGTAATTGACATCGGTTTAAGTAAGTCGAGTTTGATTTGGTTGGTTCAGACCTTGACGTTGCGTGGTGTAATCGGGCTCGGTCGGACTTGGTCAAACCTGGTCAAGGGGCTTAGGATGCATATTCTGCTGTTTCGACAGGTTTGGACTCTATTATGCGTAAGTATGACTGACTGATGCCATGTATGCTTAAATATATCGAACGGTGCTTTTGATGTGTTTCTTGTCTGTATTGGTTGCAGGACGTCAAGGCAGAGTCGTGGCGAGGCACGGAGGACCGGACTAGGCGCAGGTGGTGCCGAGGTCAGAACGGTCGAGGTGTGCCGAAGACGGCGTGAACTCGAGGTGGTTGCGAGGCTTGGATGACAAGGAGTGCGGAAGCTTTCCGGAAGGTGCAGGAGGGGCGTTTCGATAAAAACGCAAGCTGCATATGTGGAAGCGGGTTTCCGTTCGAGTTGGTGGGTGTAACGGGTTGGAGACCCGTTAGCCAAGGCCTATATAAGGAGGGGATGTCTCCTTATGGTTTTCATGCACACCAAGGGTTTCTAGGGTTTGCTTTAGTCAAAATGAGCTTTAGAGGGTTGTTTTGGCTTTAGGGCTTTAGTTGTTGAGAGTGGGTGGAGGAGGCAGAGTGTGTTCTGTACTCTTCTTCGTTGTGTTCTTGAGAGCCCTCCTTCCTTCCAAGCTTGTAGTGTGTGTTTTCTTGAGATGGAGAGGGAGAGGTAGAGGAGATCCTTTGTAATCATCCTTTGTTCTAGTGTCCATGTGATGTGACCACGCCACCAACACGTACGACCATAGCGGCCAATATCAAGAATGAACTAAAGGTGAATTCGTTTCTTCAACTTCAACATATTTTAAATGAGAATATGATGCTACCTAATGATGAAAATATATATATTTGTAGCACCACATCACTTTGGAACCAATTGAAGCAAGGATTCAAGTTGGACAGGTTTTGGAATCCAATTCGGCCTCCAGATCAATTCGGATTCAGCCTGACAAGCCAACTTCAAACGGCCATAACTTTTGATTTAGAAGGCTTCTCGGGGCCCATGAGTACTCGTTGGAAAGCTCTTGAAGTCTACTTTCAGATGAATCTAGTCTCACCTCCAAACTCCATTTGAGCAGATCAGAAACTGCGAAAGAAGACACGTTACTTTTCCAGTCCGAGTCAAAGTGGGCCGAGGGCCTTGTAACTTGGGCCATTTGGGCCGGAACTGTTCACGTGAACAGTACCACGTGTGTGAACAGTAACTAGGAATAGTACCACATCCCTTTTCATTAGATAAGTGTGGCTTCCCCCTCCCCTATTTAAAGAGGCCACACCCCTTTAGTTTTCCTCGGGTTTTTCTTAAGAGTTTATTCTGCTTAGCAGTTTCGCCGCATGTTCGGTTTGAGGAACCCCAACTTGTGAACTTAAACATTATTCGCAATTTCAGATTGCATCTTTTACTCTCTTGCTTGTGTTCTCGATTCGCTTGCAGGAGATAGCCTTCTTGGCGAGGTCAATCGTGTTCGGCACGGTTGATAACCAACGGAGCAGTGGTGTAGTGATTGCGAGGGGTTCGATCTGTTTTGGTCGGAGCCTTTGGATCATCAACGTCGAGATCTCCACAATCGACTTATCAGTACCTCTCGGAAGATCGGGCCATCGTCACATCAGTTGGTATCAGAACAACGGTTGCCCGTGAGGTAATTCTTGTATCCCTAGTTAGTAGATTGGTTTTTTATTTCCTATAGTCCAGAAAAAAAATTGCCCCACAAAAAGAGTTAATTTCCGCTGTCCAAACCCCGTTGTGCCTTTCAATCTGTTAGTTTTGGTTTGCTAAATTGAATTTGTGTCCGTCATAGTATTGTCTAGTTGCTGGTCATATCTTTGTTCCATTGAAAATCCAAACAAAAAAAATTCCCCACCCCAAACCCTAATTTCCAATTTCGGCTGATTTTTCCTTCCTCTACAGCCGCCACCAAAAACATCATATCTTTTGATTCCGAGATTATTTTTGAGTGGGACCACCGCCATTAGATTCAAAAATTCCTTATCCATCTATCTGTAAAATTTCACGTCATTCCAGCCAGGCAGTTAAGAGATATGTGCGGTGAAAGTTGACCCAATTATCTGTTCTGAATCTGCAACAGTCAGCAGTTGTGATTTTTGTGCGAATTTCTGTGTTGGGGTTCAGAAGTTGGCCCCAAAACAAAATCTGTAGAAAAAGCCGTCAGAAAACAGTAAAAAAAAGAATCAGTGAAAAAGAGGCATCTGACAAAAAGTTACGGTCGAATTACCAACGTGCTGTCCAGTGGACAGAAATCTGAAGTTTTCAGTTTTGGGTCAATCCTTGTGTTCTTCAATTCCAGATTGAATTGGATTGAATTATCTTGTATTTACCACTCCTACACTTTGCCATACACTTATTCTTAGCCTTCTTCCATCCTTGGTTGATCAGCAACATAGGCTAAGTGCTAGATACGAACTATAATTCAATTCTATGCAATTTCTGAAATTAACTGATTGTTCTCCTTTGCTACATATTGTGCCTTCCAAGCTCCACATACTCTTGATCAGAACAGGTCCCCTCTTGCAATCGTACCCACGCTCGACACGGTGTCACGAACCAGCCACCGGTTGTACCACCTGCTGCATTGATAAGAACACTTGTAAGGGTGTGGTAAGACGCTTAAGAATGTGTGATTCCACCTTCCACCACCTAGTAGTTGATAGGGATAATACCTTTGTGTTGTCTTCTGTTTTCTACTAACCATGATAGGTGGGTCGTCTGATGATCAAGAGTGTGTTTTAAAGGGAGAGTTCATGATGCTCTTGGATGAACGACGCATCGATAGGAAGCTTCAAGCTTCGATAGACACATTGCAGCGCTCCATCAGTTCCATCAATGAGAGACAAAGCCGAGATGCTGGCGCTGCATTTGCTGCCCATGATGCACGCCCACAACACCGCTTACATCACAATCGTTATGGTATGGGAGGTAATAATTTTCAGCACTACAATGCTCGTGCTAATGATGAACCATTTGCTAAAGTTAAATTTACCATACCATCCTTTGCGGGTGTTTATGATGCTGAAACTTATCTAGATTGGGAGATGACAGTTGAACAAAAATTTAATGCCCATCTAGTTCCTGAAGTGCATAGAGTCAGACAAGCTACTAGTGAATTTAAAGATCGTGCTATCATTTGGTGGACTCATGTAGTTAATTCTGGTTTAGCACCTGATACATGGGATAGATTGAAAGTAGCTATGCGTGCTAGATTTGTTCCTCCTGCTTTTAACCATGAAATGCGTAAGAAATTGCAGCAATTAAACCAAGGTAATAAATCTGTCGAGGAATACTATCAAGAACTACAAATAGGCATGTTGCGTTGTAATGTTGTAGAAGATGAGGAGGATACGATGGATCGTTTTTATGGGGGCTTAAGGTGTGAAATTCAGGACATAATTGATTACAAAGAGTATAATGATATCAATAGATTGGTCCAGCTTGCTTGTTTGGCAGAGAAGGAATTGCAGGGTAGGCGACAAAGGACTAGGAGCAACTTTGGGAGTACGTCTGCATCGAGATCGACACCAGGGCAAGCCAAGACAGCCCCACCTCCTATTTTTCGAGCTGCTGCCCCCTCTGTGAGTAGGGCGCATTCAGCAGCGCCTCCGCCACCATCACGCGCATCCGAGACGAGCAAATCTACTAGTATGCAAGCACCAACAAAGAGCACTTCATCGGTTGCTTCCACGGGCCGTACGACGGCCATTGTGTGCCACCGTTGTAAAGGGATGGGCCACATCATGAGAGATTGCCCAAGTCAGCAGGCGTATATTACGACAGAAGATGGTGGTTATGTAAGTGCTTGTGATGTTGAGGATGAATATGCTCTTGCAGCTAACCTTGCAGGTAATGGTGATGATCATGAGAACAAACCTGTGTTTGTGCCATTTTCTATGACTAACAACTTGCAGGTAGTTGAGAACCATGCCAAAGAGGGGCATGAGCTGATTGAATCACTGACTCCATTGGTTGAGAATGAAGATAAGGAGATGGATGCACTTACATCATTTGAGGAGAGCCAAAAAGGTAAAGGCCATGGTGCTATCATCGCTCACGGTACTGATTTGGTGCTACAACAAGACATAGAGCAACCTTGTGAGTATATACCTGCTGTAGTGCAATCTTTCGATGTTCCTTGTATTGACTTAAATGAACCATGTGCGGATCTAAATTCTCATAATTTTGCACATGTCGAATTAATAACACATAAAGAAGTTTTGCCTAGAATTTCTCCTGCTAATTCATTGTGTTACATCATGTTGGATTTACCTATGAAATTGTCACACGCTATGAAGAAAGTTTCTGAACTTGCATGTTCGAAATTCTTGTTTAGTGCCTACAACCCTGGATATAAGTTTAATTTGATTGGAGAGTATGGTGTGGAAAATCAATTTCTTGTATATCGAATATGCATAACTTGCGATCACATGGATGAATTGAAACTTGCTGTTTGGGACAACAATTCTTGTATGCTGAATCATGTTCAATGTGAGAGGGAAGTAAAATTTAGTACTCATCCAATGTTTATGTGTTCATCTCTTTTTGCACCATCTAGTATGGACAATCCGAATAAAGATGATGAATTATGGCAAAACATACAAATCTCTTCACCCTTGTTAGATGAATTTGCTATGGTTCGATTGAGATATGATTATATGGATGAACTTTGCTTGATTCCAAAAGTTATGGTTTTGCCCATATGTGCCACCCCTACATGTTTACAACGTCAAAGATTTGAATTGCATAAATGCTTCACTTACATTTGCAAAACAAGTTGCAATAATTACTGTGTGAGAAATTTTGAATTACTCATTAACATATATGATTACTCTTGGGTTAATAATACAATGAACTTTTATGATCACTGCTGTTTTATAACATTAATTGTGCAACAACGAAGAACTGTTAAAACAGATGACATATACATATACCATGCATACACCTTGGCTTCTTTGTTACCATATTTTCAGCTTATCAAAAGCCGAGGACGGCTTTGTTTGCAAGAAGGGGAGGATGATAAGAACATGTACCCTATGGATACAACCATATTTGCTATACTTGTTGTTCCAATTACAAGAGCTCCTACGCATCACTTAAATTATGAGGTGAGCTCGTTTCAAAGAGATTTTACTTTATTTGATAAAGAACTTATGATATTACATAATGAGAGTTTGTTGCGTTTGTTATCATACACCAAGATTTATGATCAAGATCATGCAATACGTGACACTACACATGTGTTAAAACCGAGGACGGTTTTCCATCAAGAAGGGGAGGATGATGTGACCACGCCACCAACACGTACGACCATAGCGGCCAATATCAAGAATGAACTAAAGGTGAATTCGTTTCTTCAACTTCAACATATTTTAAATGAGAATATGATGCTACCTAATGATGAAAATATATATATTTGTAGCACCACATCACTTTGGAACCTATTGAAACAAGGATTCAAGTTGGACAGGTTTTGGAATCCAATTCGGCCTCCAGATCAATTCGGATTCAGCCTGACAAGCCAACTTCAAACGGCCATAACTTTTGATTTAGAAGGCTTCTCGGGGCCCATGAGTACTCGTTGGAAAGCTCTTGAAGTCTACTTTCAGATGAATCTAGTCTTACCTCCAAACTCCATTTGAGCAGATCAGAAACTGCGAAAGAAGACACGTTACTTTTCCAGTCCGAGTCAAAGTGGGCCGAGGGCCTTGTAACTTGGGCCATTTGGGCCGGAACTGTTCACGTGAACAGTACCACGCGTGTGAACAGTAACTAGGAATAGTACCACATCCCTTTTCATTAGATAAGTGTGGCTTCCCCCTCCCCTATTTAAAGAGGCCACACCCCTTTAGTTTTCCTCGGGTTTTTCTTAAGAGTTTATTCTGCTTAGCAGTTTCGCCGCATGTTTGGTTTGAGGAACCCCAACTTGTGAACTTAAACATTATTCGCAATTTCAGATTGCATCTTTTACTCTCTTGCTTGTGTTCTCGATTCGCTTGCAGGAGATAGCCTTCTTGGCGAGGTCAATCGTGTTCGGCACGGTTGATAACCAACGGAGCAGTGGTGTAGTGATTGCGAGGGGTTCGATCTGTTTTGGTCGGAGCCTTTGGATCATCAACGTCGAGATCTCCACAATCGACTTATCAGTACCTCTCGGAAGATCGGGCCATCGTCACATCACCATGCGTATGGGGACGTAGTTCTTTGTATCTCTTGTTTCCAGGAATGAAATCCTAGAAGCTTATTTCACGAACTCTTCTCTGTTCTTCGTTCTTGCTCATGGGAGATTTTTGAGTTTTTCTCTGTTTCTTGTTGTTTCTTGTGGAGGATGTCCAAAATGGGTTGCTCTGTGATGGAATTACATTTCTGGACCCTTTGGTCCGCTAAAATCCTAGAGCCAAGTGTTTGATTTCAGTTTTGTCTTTTGGGCCTCCTCTGTTCATCTTCTCCCTTCTAGGGTTTTGATGGATTTCTTGATTCCCTTGAGGAAATGGCCTGAGCTTCTTGCTGGCATGCCCTTAGATGATTGCTAAAGTGATTCCAAAGTCTCATGTGCAAATGACTTGTGATTTTTTAGTATTTTGGATTTCTGTGCTCTCTCTGAAGTTTTACAAGCTTTTCTAGGGTTTTGATGCAATTTGGGACTCCCTTCATGAGATGGCTTAAAACTTGACATGTGAAGTCCAGAGGTTATTAAGTAGCTATCCTCAAAGTTTCGTGGCCAAAGGATCAAAGTTCAAATGGGAATTTGAGTTTTTGTTGTTGCTCTCTGTATTTTTCAGTTTTTAGGCCAAATCTCAAATTCATGCCTTTAAGTTGGACCTTCTTGATTTTCCAGGTCCCTCTTGCTATTTGAGATGTTTCTCTGCAGTTGTGGGGTGAAAATTTCTAAGAGAATCCTCTAATTCTCTTGCTGTGTGAAGATTTCAGGTTTGCAGTCTGAAAAACAGGTTTTCTGCCTCTGCCCGAAACCCTGGCGGTCTGACCGGTACTAAACAGGCGGTCTGACTGGCCGCTACCGAGCGGTCTAACCGGCCAGGGAGCGGCGGTCTGACCGACCCGAGCGGTCTGACCGATTCAGACACTGCGGTCTGACCGGCCACCTTCTTCCAACCTGTGGAATTTCATGAAATTTTTATTGTGTGTCGTCTCGCTTTCTTCTTTGTTTGATATAGGTTCCAGGGATCATGTTTTCCAGTAAGCCAAGCTTCTTCTTCATAGCACTCCTTGCTATTGGAGTAGAACTTTTTGATTGAAGATTTTTCGGGGATTATTTTTGAAATCGACATTCACCCCCTCTCTGTCACCATTTCGATCCAACAGTCATTTGACCGACTGTGATCAGTTTCGGTTGGTTGGCCGAGTACCTTCCGAGTCGGTTATTTTGTTTCTTTTGTTACGTACGAGTCAGCTCTTTTCTTTGTGTCGAGACTGGTTATATATAGGCATGTATACCCTTCTGTAATATGGAGACCACGAACAGAGAAATCAATCTACTATTTTTTCAGAGAGCTATACGCTTGTTCTTCCTAGGGTTTGGCATTCGGTTGCAACCTAGAGGGGAATCGGGTGTTCTCTACCTGTCGTTCTTGTGTTTCCTTGTGATTGGCCAAAGCGACGACGCGTCTACTTGGTGGTCGGGTAGACGGGATCACGAGCGTGTGGTTGGGTAAATTCTTATGTCGCAGGTTGCTGTTCTAACAGTGGTTGGCGCCATCGATTCGTCAGGTTGCACGGATCCAAATTATCTCCATTGATCCTACACCGTGAAGATCGGGCAATCCCCGGCATCAACATGAGTTCGAATCTGCTAATACTTTATACTTTAATCCACTTGATCATCTCAGCTTCTTTTTGACCTAAACCATTTCCTAAGTGTCACTCAAACCTCGCAATTTTGATTCACATGATTTTCAGCATTTGGCCAACTTACCAAAATATCATTTCTTGACTCGATATTCTGGCTTGTTTGGTTTGCAGCCTAAGGTTGCGATGCCTAACCTTAGGTGCACCATAACGTCTTAGGTGGGTGTTTGGTTTTGTTACCACAATTATAGCTTGCCACACTTTCTTAGCCTCATGACCCACACATTATAAACTCAGTTTTCTTGCCTAAGTTTGCTACACTTGTGGAGCTAAATTTTGTTGCCACAGATGGCTAAGGTTAGCTGTAGCAAAGTTAGGCATCAACTAAAAAGGCCCTTCATCTTCTCTTGCAAGCAATCATCATACTTGCCACGTGTAGGTGCATCATTGGTTTGTCGCACATCGGCAAGTCTTTCCATTTCAGTTCCACCAATCCACGACTCACTTGAACTGATCAAGCCATGTGGTTCAATCTGTGGCTCGAACTTCCCTTCAACAATTCCTACCTTCCTTGTGCTATACTTCAGCTCAACCATATCATCCGGCATTCTTCATCGTTCTAAGCCTTAGCTCCTCTATGAGTATAGCCCCGATCTTGTCGTTGATCATGGTTAACTCTAAGCCTCCCTGCACATCCAAAGACTAAAAAATCATTGTTGGGCACAAGTTCCTCATAATTTGGCCCACATTAGTCAAAACATGCTTCGTACAACACATACGTAATGATCTAGGTCAAACCAAACCAAAACCGAATTTCCCAAATTTCCAATTCTCTGTTGAAGCAACCCATCTAGCCAATCAGACCGCTGACGTCAGATAATCTGACCACCAGCGGCTGCTGGTCTTACCACTGGCACCAATAGGTCTGATCATCTCTTAGGCCAATCTAACCACTAGGTCTAATCCAAAATCTTAAAAGCTGTATAATTTGTAAAAAAATGTTAATCCCAACTCTTTTAATTTAGCAATAGTACATCACAATTGATGTCTCTTAAATCTCTTGTTGTGTTTTGTTTTGACTAGTAAGGAGTAGAACGGGAAACGCAGAAGCACGCTGCCATAGACAGCCTTGGCACGTACATGCGATAAAAAAAATGAATTATGTTTCGACTTGCGTGCAGTTCAACGGTCATCATGAACAAGAGCAAATCAACCAAATCAAGAAGACTCCAAGAGTGAAGAACAATGTTGATGTATTGCTATTTGAGGATGAAGATTTATAGCCACTCCACTTGGAGGACAAGAAAGCACATCACAACACTCACCCTTCTTAAACCCTAACACTAGAATACTTGGCTAGAATGAGGATGGTTGGATGGTTAACTAGCAAGTTTCCATTCCAACCCGTTAAATAGATAAGACAACTAGCCCACATCTAACCCTAAAGCATACTATTTAATAGCACATATGGGGGAACTCATTAACCCCACACAACATGGGTATAACTCACACATTCAACTCATGCACGCTTTTTAAAGCATATAAGTCCAAATCCGCTAAGACTTTATACTTTAATCCACTTGATCATCTTAGCTTCTTCTTGACCTAAACAGTTTTCCCAAGTGTCGCTCAAACGTCGCAATTTTGATTCACATGGCTTTCAGCATTTGGCCAACTTACCAACATATCATTTGTTGACTCGGTCTTCGGGCCTGTTTGGTTTGCAGCCTAAGGTTGCCATGCCTAACCTTAAGTGCACCATAACTTCTTAGGCAGGTGTTTGGTTTTGTTGCCACAATTGTAGCTTGCCACACTTTCTTAGCCTCATGATCCACACGTTATAAACTCAGTTTTCTTGCCTAAGTTTGCTAAACTTATGGCACTAAATTTTGTTGCCACACAAGACTAAGGTTAGTTGTAGCAAAGTTAGGCATCAACTAAATAGACCCTTCATCTTCTCTTGCAAGCAATCATCATGCTTGCCACGTATAGGTGCATTATTGGTTTGCCGCACATAGGCAAGTCTTTCCATTTCAGTTTCACCAATCCACGCCTCACTTGAACCAATCAAGCCACGTGGTTCAATCTGTCGCTTGAACTTCCCTTCAATAATTCCTACCTTCCTTATGCCATACTTGAGCTCAGCTATATCATCCGGCATCCTTGATCGTTCTGAGCCTTAGCTCCTCTATGAGTATAGCCCCGATCTTGTCGTTGACCATGGTTAACTTCAAGCCTTTCTACACATCCAAAGACTAAAAAATCGTTGTTGGGCACAAGTTTCTCATAATTTGGCTTACATTAGTCAAAACATGCTTCGTGCAACACATAGTAATAATCTAGGTCAAATCAAACCAAAACTGAATTTCCCAAATTTCCAATTCTCTGTCGAAGCAACCCATCTGGCCAATCAGACCGCTGACGTCAGCCAGTCTGACCGCCAGCGGTTACCGGTCTGACTGCTGGTGCCAACAGGTCTGATCCAAAATCTTAAAAGCTGTATAATTTGTAAAAAAAATCTAAATCCTAACACTTTTAATTTAGCAATAGTTCACCGTAATTGATGTCTCTTAAATATCTTGTGTTTTGTTTTGACTACTAGTAAGGAGTAGAAAGGGAAACGCAGAAGCACGCTGCCATAGACAGCCTAGGCACGTACAGGCGATAAAAAAATGAATTATGTTTCGACTTGCGTGCAGTTCAACGGTCAGCTTGACTGATTGCGCAAGCGTTTCCACACTTGCAGCGTCAGCTCTCGTCCTCCCCGGTACAAATCCGTAGCTCACTTGCTGTCTTCCATGCTGGTCAAGTGTATGTGTCTATGTGTTTCTTTGACTGCGTCTGCGTGGCTCAGACCCGTGGCTTATAAATTATACTAGAGTAATTAATTTTTAAATATTATATTTTTATGATAGAATTAGCAAAAATATTGTAGTAAAAATATATTTAATTCAAGTATACTAGCTAAAATCATATGAGAGTATTTTTCTCTGTGTACTGTTTCTTTCGAACAGGCATAATTCAAAATTTTAAGTCATAAGACACAGCTTAAAAGAATCCATCCTTTATTGAGCATAACAACAAAATAAGCGTGCAATTTCTTTTCTATACATGCGTACAAATACCTAGGGTTAAATGCGATTTTCTCATCAGTGGAAGCATGGAACTACAAATCCCAAGAATATGGTGGAATACATGCAAAATTTGCATATTTTGAGAGCCAGATCGAGCCTGTTGTCCATTCAGGAGTCCATAGTCTATAGAGAGGCCATCAGAAATTGTTGAAGGTGTGTTTCGTAAGTACCAAGAGTTCGCGCTTCTTTACATGAAACTGGTAATGGATAATTCGTTTAATCTGATATTTGTATCTGAGAAAATACAAATATGGTAAGCAAAATTCGTATTTAAAAATATCCGTATTTGTATTCAAGAATATTCGTATCTGTATTTGAGAATATTCGTATTCGAGAATATTCATATCCGTATTTGTATTCGAGACTATTCGATTTGTATTCGATCCGTTTCTAGAACCCATGAAAATCCGTACGAATTTTGTGATTCAAAATTTGAATTTAGGCGGTTTAAAACTGGTAACCAGTCAAAAACCGGTGAAAAATCAGCAAAACTGCTAGGAATCCATTTTATCCGATATTCGTATCCGAGAAAATCCGTATTCGAAAATATCTGCATTCGTATTCGAGAATATTTGTATCCGTATTTAAGAATATTCGAATTCATATTTGTATTCGTTTTAAAAATATAGATTCGTATTCGTATTTAAGACTATTCGATCATATCTGATCTGTTTCCACTCCTATTTGCGAAGGATACTCCTGTAAAATTCATCCCCTCTTTTTCCTCATCAAGCCCCGATCACAGGACCAAGCGGATCTCATCCTGCAGAGGGCGTAGAGCGTTTAAATGGCCTTTTACATTGTTGCTTGAGACTTTCACAAATCCCTAACATACTAGCCTGGTCTATCCATGTAAATGAGATGGATCTATAGGAGGTTTGCAACCCTCTTCGATACCTCAAGGTTGGTTAGTTTCGGCTTCCTGCTGTCAATAACACAAACGGACAATCACTGCGTGTGGATTAGTTTTCCTTGGCTAACATCATGGTCCATGGGTCATGGCGTAAGCTGCAAAGATCCAACACCTTAAATCATCGAGCGTACGTGTTAGTCTGTAAATATTGTAATTCAGAAATTGCAAATTGCCTAGTGACATCACGAAATCATAAAGTTATTATCACGCTGACAAGGCGCCCCGAATGAGGCACACGAGGTGCACGAGGAACGGCCACGGCGACATTAGTGGGAGAGGGCCGGGATGCATGATACTAGTAAGGTATCTGTGCGTTGCAACGGAGTACCAAATGATATGATCATATCGGCAAACATGGTCCAAAACCGTTTCACGAACATTTTGGGTCATGAAATTTCCTCCCTTTCTTATAAGATTGCATCTAACATCTTTTGTCTCCTTTGACTAATGAGAGATATAGATATCACAAAAGGATCGTAATCAACAAATTAGTTAATCACAAGGATGAGGGAGGCTAAAACATCCTATGATCTATTTGTCACTGGTGAACTGTAGACCATTCTAGGTGTCCACGATCTAAAGCCCATTAACGCCCCAATACCTTCCTAGTGTCCCTATTATGACAATGCCCAACATCTTACTAACTTTGTCGATTCCAGTCTGCTACCTTCACCACAAAACCCCCTAACCATTTGCTTGATAAGCCATAGTATGCAAGAGTTAACCTTAGCATATGAATTTCTATCACACTGGCCTTCGTCGTGCATGATTCTTATGAAAGTACGGTATTTTCTAAAAGAACTAAACCTTATCATCAGGATGACCTGGTCCAACTTCCTCGCCCGCTCCCTGAGCACATTTTGGCACATAAAATTGCCTCCAAATCCTATAATGACTCCAAGTTGAAGTTCTGGAAGACCTAATTGAGATTTGGGAGTCCAAATGCGTGCATGGCATGTCTAATTGAACATGCAATAATTTTTATAGAAGTTATCACATCTGAAATTTAAATGACAGTGACAAGGATAAGGCAGACAAATACCATGGCAACTTCTAATCCCCCACCAAGAGCAAGACCATCAATTGCAGCCACTAATGGCTTTGTCGCACCTGTTTAGGACAATAAATATATAAAATGCTCAACACAATTCTTCAATAGAAAAACAACAATCAATCAAGATAGAAAACGAACAAATCAAATACCTTGTAGAGTATTAGTCAAAATATCTATTGATATGTAAACAACCTTTGGATGCACCACTATTAGAAATGTAAGATTGATAAATGATGATGAGACTTGCAGAATGGATAATCGGTAATTAAAAATGTGAATAGTGTAACGGGAGATAAGAAGTATAACATACTTTTGCCACCCTAAAGACCACCAAAGGAACTAATATCGAATACTCCAGAAAACTTTCCTCCTTTTCCTGTCAAAGGTTAGGAAAAAAATATTTTCATCACTGGAAAAAATAGTTATTCTTGGAAGGCACAAGCTTGGGAACAACACACCTGTACAGAGAGATGCAGGGTGCGGCCAGTGCCTCCAACAGTGGCATGCATATTATTATGCAAAAGAATAGACTGACCAGTACCTGTAACAACGATAGATTTGACATCGTTTCTCTGACTGACCAGTACCTTTAACTTAGCAATACTAAAAGAGTCATGGTGAAAATTGAAAACGACAATAGACTTTGATTTGTCGGTTAATTTTCTATGTAATCTTAGAAGCATATTGTTGACATCTTCTAATTAGGAAGTATAAAGCTGTGTGATCATCACATATACAACTGCATTACTTTACAATTTGTAAAATGCCATATGCTACAACACCATGTTTTATTAGTGATTGTTCTAGTATTTTAGAATTGTTCATATCCAGCCAAACTGCCAAAGATGCAAGAACCGTTCGGCTTCATGTGTTAACAAAACTATTTCAATAAAACATCTCACAGTACCTCTACCAAGCAAAAAATTTTCATGAGGAAACACAAATAAGTAGCGACATTGCTTCAGATTAGCCTTGAAGCCTATGTGGTAAACAGAGAGTAGATATCAGGAACTCTACTATCCATGCTGTTAGGATGTTAAAGAAATTGCTTCACACCTCTTTCCATTCCTCCCTCCTCCAAATTAGCATTTGAATATAATTGAAGTTAAGCAGTTAACTATTTCGTCTCCAGGTAATATTTTTCTTGTTCAGTATTACATAGCCTACCTATTCACTCATGTAATTTTCATAATCAAACCCATTTATGTTGTGGCACACACTAACAGAAATAGTTGACCAATGTTGTAATCTGGAGAGGTTAAGTTACTTTAACGAAGATGAAGCTTTTTCTTAGGTAGGTGAGTTTCCTGGCCTCATTATTGTAACATGTGACAACAAAAATAGCTAAAAGAACCACAGTTATGAAAAGAGACAAATGACATCAAGGGGCAAGGCACGTGCAAAAGAGGAGTCTTTTGGAGGGAGATTTTTTCACATCATCAAATCATTCCACTCCCAAATCTAAATCTTGCATAAGAACACCCTACAAATAGTTAAATCAGAAATAATTCTAAGTTCCCATCAAATTCTACAAAGAAGCAAAAGAACTGAACAACCCTGCATCAACCTGCACTTCCACAAGGCCCAATCTTGAACCAGACAGCTCATGGAAGCAATATTAGGCCTAGTAACACCTAGAACCCACAACCCTTAGCGGCAACCACCAAAAGGAGACTCTTTTACAGCTCCCCCATCAAATTCCACCAACAGTAGAGCTCAAAACCCCAATCTTGCATCAAACCACCCCCAAAATCAAGAAAAGAAAGAGGAGCAAATCAAATAGGGGCAAAGATGAGGATGGTGGCATACCATCCATGGAAAGTGAGTTGACGACAGAAGGGAAGATATGCATGGCAGCCACAAAATACATACAGGAGAGGAAAGGAGAGTTGGCTTGCCTCGAGGAGGAAGTAGAGGGGAAGCGCGTGAGGAAGTCAGCGACGACATCATCGGGGTCCATTCTTCCAGCCACAGCATCAGGATGGGGGCACCCGACAACATGGTAGGCGACTTGGGATGTGGATCTGAGTGTGTGGCAGTGGGAGTAGGAAGCGACTTGGGGATGTAGATCTGGGGAGCAACAGTTTGTACGCGGTGGTTGCACGAGGAGGGAGCGTGCACTGCGCGAGGAGGATGGGGTGATGTGCACTGCGAGCTGTATAGGAGTTTGTGAAGGAACAAACTCCTATGTTAAATAGATAAGAGCAAGTTTAATAAGGCTGACTGTGCTAACTATAAGGGAATCCATGTCAGCATAGTCCTATGTGGAGGGGAGAGAAAAGGAGAGAGAGAGCCAAGCCGACTCCCATGCAAGAGTCAGGCTATAGCACAGGAAAAGAGGCATTATCCATGCATGTACCCATATAACTAATTGCTATACCCATGCATATATTAAATTATCAATACCCATGTATGTATTAAATGATTGAGAGCTCTTATGGAGACAACTTATAGCCAGCTTATTGTATGAGTTGACTGTATCATTATCTTTTGATGACATGGAAATGTATTGGAGGTAGCAGCTATCTGTACTATTAAACTTGCTCTAAGAGAGGGTGAGAGCTAGAGATAAGAGAGGGTGGGAGCTATCTAGTTGATTCTCTCTATTAAAATATATTGCTTATTCTTTTCTCATCAATTTAAGTTTTTAGATAAAGTGATTGGTGTATACAACTTAATTTTGTACTAGAGCTAAGGCGTCATGAGTTCAATACCTGACTAAAGCAATATTTTTTAAAAAAAATAATTGTGACTCACTTTGAGTCCACGTCTTAGATCTGATGTAGCCTAAACGTGAGGAAAGTGTTGAAGTATATTGCTCATATTTTCTCATCAGCTTAATCTATTGGGTGAACCGATTGGTGCATGTAACTAATAAGGTATCAGAGATAAGTATTCCTGAGTTTAAGACCTGGCTAACACAATATTTTTTTTAAAAATAATTACAACCCACTTCGAGTCCACTTCTCGGCCTGGTGAAGCCTAGACGTGAGGAAAGTGTTGAAGTATTTTGCCTATCTTTTCTTAGGTTAAGCTTTTGAGTGAATTAGTTGGTGCATGTAACTCAATATAGTATCAGAATCAAGAAGTCTTTAGTTCAACACATGGATAACACAATATTTTCTAAAAACATTATTGTGACCCACTTCGAGTCCACTTCTCAGCATGGTAGAGCCTAGACATGAGTAGAGTGTTGAAGTATTTTGCCCATCTTTCCTCAGCTTAAGCTTTTCAGTTAATTGATTGGAGTATGCAACTCAATATGATAGGTGTATGCAACTCAATATGATAATAGAGCTAAAAATTCATGAGTTTAAGACATGACTAATGCAATATTTTTTAAAAAAATTATGACCCACTTCAAATCCACGACTCAGACCTAGTGGAGCCTAGATGCGAGTGATAGTGTTAGAGTATATTATCCACCATTTCTCATCAGCTTAACAGTCAAAATACACCCTTCTTCAAATGGTCAAAAAATTTGACTTTTTTATTCACTTGGTAGATAAAAATATATAGATGGACCCAACAAAAAGGGGCCTCAAAATTATTTGAAATTGCTACTTAATTACGATGCACGTATATTGTGAACATACTATATAGTACCTGGTATAAATAGTTGGAGTTACAAACATGCTTTTTGAAAGGAAAAAATGCACATCCCTATTCTTTGGCCTAATTAATTCATGGTGCTCCTCATGATGCTATTTAAGGATATAAGAGGCACTTTGCCTTAGGCATAGAATTAAGGAGCATTCCCGTTCCCCAACAGGAAATTCCCATATTACGGAATAGAGATGGGAAATTTCTTTCCCATAGGGTAGGAACCGGGCAAAATCATTTCGCATCAGGGAAAGCAGGGACAGGGACGTACCCCCATACCCATTCCTCACGGGGACTCGGTAAAGCATACAAGAGGTGGCCATTTAGACATTTATACAGCTCATATATCCTCTCTTAAACCTTGATCTAAGCCCTATGTGATGTTATTGTATTTTTATTTGCACTTTGTATTGAGTTTATACATTTTTTTACTAATTTGATCATCATATTATTGCTGGTTATAATTAGTTTTCAACTATTGTACTTATTACCAAGTAAAGGGCCCATTATCCATTGGGGGCGGGGACAAGAGGAACTCCACCCTGTTTATGTTGTCAGGGTTAGAGGATAAGGACATTCTAGATGTCCCCACCAGGGAAAGGCCCGTTGTTATCCTACTTTTGATTAGACTAGTTTTGTGAGTCTTGTTCCATCAATCTCCTTGTCTTTTTTTTTGAACTGGTGGGCAAGGAAGGCTTGCCATCTATTAATTCACAGGAAGAAGTTATAGAGGAAAATCAGGGGTAAGGATAGGAAAGGCCCAGAGAAGGACTTAGGAGATAGAAGAAAAAGATTTAGATTGTTACAGGGGTGGTTGAGAGGCCCTCAAGTTTGTTTGCACCCACTAAAACACAGGCGGCAACCTCCTCCTTTATTGTTGCGACCAATAGTAACGTGGCGTCCTTCGTCACCCTAAACACCCTAGCATTCCACTCCTTCCAAATGTGCCAACAAACGAGCATTACTAGGGATGTCATTGCCATTCGAGGTGCGCCAGGCTTTAGCATCATAGACTCCCACTAGTCGCGGACCGAGGTGCCAGTCCTCCAAGAAGCTGACCTCATCGAGTCACATGCAGTCCAATGGGCTATAGGGGTCCAAAAGGTACATGGCAAATTCTAGCTCTTGCCTGTAGAGTGGACATCTTTGATGGTTCGCCCATCCACATTTTTAGAGTTAGTCCGCCATCCATAGCCTATTTTGAATGCCAGCCAGGCGAAGATTTTGCATTGTCATGGTGCCCAAGTTTTCTAGACTAAAAGATTCATCATGGTTCGGACTGTCCCTAGAAGCTACACTCTATAGTCAGATGCCGCCGCGTATTCTCCAGTGGGAGTTAACTTCCAAGCAATTGCGTCGAGGATGTCGTCCCGCAGGGTTATGTTTGAAGTGTAGCCCCACATGGTGACTAGCTTGTCTATGTGTTGCGGGGTGAGGTTCCCTGTCCAATGGAGATCATGTTGCCAGTTATTTCCTGGTAGTGAAGCACTTAAAAGTGAAGTTTTTCTTGTAGATGCCCTGTAGATGGTAGGGGCAATATCACAGAGTCTGTTCCCTTCCGCCTAGGTTGAGGTCTAGAAGGACGATATTATTCCGTCGCCTATCATTATGGTAGTAGCCGCTGCAGAGAGGCGTTGGTCTTGGTCGTCGCATGGGATTTCCATCCCTTACCAAGGTTTTGGTTGAGTTCCCCATTGTTGCCATAGCCACCTTAACTGAGTGCCCTGACAAAGCATTCCAGGTCTAGGATACCAAGGCCACCAAGATCTGTGGGTCAGCAGACTTTGTCCCAGCTGAACTTGCATTTACCACCCATTAATTTTTATTCTGATCCAGCCCAAAGGAATCGTCCCATCCGCTTATTCAGGAACCTGATCACACATTTTGGTGGTTTAATGGCTGTGAGGAGGTAGGTGGATTGTGATGTCAGTACCGATTTGACAAAGGTCTGTTTGCCTGCTAGGGTAAGTAGCTTGCTAGTCCGACCTCCCAAGCGGCTAGCATACTTGTCTTCCAACGCTTGGAAGTCCACCCTTCAAAGTCTTTTAGTTGTTAGGGGTAGGCCGAGATACTTGGGGACAGACGAAGCTATGCAGGTAGGTCCTGTAGAACCCCTTGAAGATTGATGTGGTCACAGTTGATTGGCACCACCTGGCTTTTGTGGAGGTTGGTGTGAAGGCCTGTGGCATCCTCAAATTTTTGTAGAATTCTGACCAAGGTGCAGACATCCTCTTTCATTGGTGCTAGAAAGATAGCGGCATCGTCCGTGTAAAGGGAGGTCCGAAGGGTCGTTGTGCGGCCCCTTAGAGGCCGTAAGTCCCCAAGTTGCGTTGCAATATTGAGGATTTTCTGCAATGGATCCATTGCTAGGACAAAAAAGGAAGGGGGATAGTGGATCCCCTTGTCGCAAGCCTCTGCGGTGCTGAATATGTTCACCAGGGATCCCGTTGAGGGGGACAGTAGAGGTGGCGGTGGAGAGAAGATAGGATATCCAGTCTCTCCATCGTAGTGGGAATACACTATTCTGTAACAGACTAACAGGTTGAGCAGGTATTCCCAATGAACTGAGTCGAAGGCTTTTGCGATATCAAGCTTGAGAAGCAGGGACGGGGTTTTGTTTCGATGGTGTCTTTTAGCTAAGTTGCGAACACAGATGTAGTTGTCTTGGATGCATCTGTCTCTGATGAAGGCGCTCTGACTTGGGAGATGAGATCGTCCATGAACGGTGCTAGTCTTAGGGCCAGAATTTTTACTATGATTTTGGATATGCTGTGTGTGAGACTGCTGGGCATGTAGTCTTCTGTCTCTTGGCAACCATCCTTTTTTGGCACCAAAATTAGACTTGTAATGTTTGCACTTGGGATGCTGTTGATTCTCATATTGTAGAAAGTGTGTAGAGCGGCCATGAAGTCATCCTTAATGACATCCCAACATTTACGATAGAAATTTCCATTGAAACCACCAGGTCCTAGTGCTTTATCTGTTGATAGCTAGATGATCGCATCATGCGCCTCCTGTTATGTGAAGGGGTGAACTAGGGCATACAGATCTAAGCGGGGTAGCTGGAGGGTGTCCCAGCTAAAGGATACACCCGTAGGTTGTGCTTGGCCCCAGATCTGATTGAAGTGATCAAGGAGCACATTTGCTTTATCTTCATGAGCGACTGCCTAGCCTTGGCCCTTTGAAAGCCGCTAAATGAAGTTTTTCCTCCTGTGAGAGTTTATTCTGATGTGGAAGAATTTTGCGTTTACGTCCCCTTCACGGAGCCAGTTGATTCGTGCCGCCTTCTTCCTGGATCATTCAATCGCTACTAAACCTATCACCCTTTTCTTCAGGTGCGCTCGAAGGTCTATTTCTTCTAGCGAGAGAGGTTGATTTCCGGTGCAATATCAAGGCGCAAGATGATCTCTCAGGCCATGTGTAGCTGGAGCTTGTTGAGTGGGAAAATTCTCTTGCTCCATATTTTTAGTCTCCTGACCGTGTTTGTCAGCTTATATTGTTCAGCTTTAGGATTGGGTCATGTTGATATATGCGACGTTGTAACATTATCGATGTGTGCCAAAATATTGGTCATAAAGTTCATAGCCAAAGTTTTGGCCAATGAACTAAGGAGCCAATGAAATACTTTGACATATAATTTGTTTGCCACAAAAAACTGCTACGCCACACTTTCGCAAAGAACAATAGCAATGTGTGACTTCCACCCCAACGAGAAATTTTACTGTGTAACGGTTGTAAGGATTGGTTTGTGTCACAAGCTAATGAGGCACTGACATGTGGCACGAGAGGACGGTAGCAAACACTGTGGAACACTATAGCAAGCATTGTTGAGCACTGTAGCAAAGGGAAAACACATCGAAAATGCTTCCAAAAAATTGTGCTATAGTGTTTTTCTATGCTATAGCACTCACGTTTTATGTTTTCCAGAGGGGGAAAACCAGTTTTGATAGCAATAGGAGTATGCCCCTGCATTGTTTCTATGTGGAAATTAGATTTTGCTACAGTGGAAAAGTTGACACAATGAGAGTAATCAAAGCATCCAGCCAGCAGTCTTGCAGCGAGCGAGAGCTGCTAGCGTATTGCCTGGCAATCCGAAAAGCTGGAGCCTATGGTTTTTTCGGCTTATAATTTATGAATTATAGTTCTTTTAACTAAATAAACGAGTTACTTTTATTATTATTTTTAAAATAACTTATCAAGATAATCTTTTTTAAAATAACGTATCTATTTATTAATATTCTATATGCTATTTACATCTATAAAACATCAGCTAGCCGTAGGCTGTAGCGGAAAAGAAGCATTGGAGACCAAGCCAATAAAACCTCCCCTCCCTTTCCCTCCTGTCCCATTTGTGAATTGGGCTGCGTGCTCATCACTTCCCACTTCCTCCGTTACCTCGGCTCTGCTCTCCATGGAAGGGGAGAAGCCGCAGCAGCTCTCCTCTTCCTCCATTGCCGCCACCTGAGCTAGCTCCCCTTCCAAGAACCCGCTCACCGCGCTGTATATACTAGCTATGGCGTTCGCCACGCTGTTTGACTCGCTCTACTGCGCCGAGGAGCACCTCGACCTGTTCCAAGAACCGGCCGAGGAGCGGGGGTGGCTGGACCCGGAGCAGCGCCCGCCGGTGCTTCTTGACGACGAGCTGCCGGCGCTGTTCGACGGGCTCAGGGGGAAGGAGGAGGTCGTGCTGGCGGCGGAGGCGGAGGCGGAGGAGGGGGACGGGTACGGTGGCGCCGCGGGCCGGGAGGCGGCGGTCGGGTGGGCGTCCCGCGCGGCCGCGATGCTGGGCTTCTCCGCTCTCACGGCCACGCTGGCCGCCGCGTACCTCGACAGGTGCTTCCTAGGCGGCGCGCTCCGGCTGGGGGGCCGCCCCTGGATGGCGCGGCTCGCCGCCGTCGCCTGCGTCGCGCTCGCCGCCAAGGTGGAGGAGACGCGGGTGCCGCTGCTCCTCGACCTGCAGCTCTGCGCCGCCGAGGGCGCCGACGCCTACGTGTTCGAGGCCAAGACGGTGCGCCGCATGGAGCTCCTCGTGCTCTCCGCGCTCGGCTGGCGGATGCACCCGGTGACGCCACTCTCCTACCTCCAGCCCCTCCTCGGCGCCGGCGACGCCGCGCGGCTGCACCACTGCGAGACAGCCCTGCTCGCGGTAATGGCCGGTGGGTTCTTGGCTCTTGTCCACCTCACGCGTTGTCACATTGGGAAAAAAAACAGAGTTGATCTTTTGTGTTTTCCGAGCAAAGACATGATCTTCATTCATGCTGTGGGTGCGTCGCAGATTGGAGGTGGCCTCGGCACCGGCCGTCGGCGTGGGCCGCCGCAGCACTGCTCGCGACGGCCGGCTGCGGCGGCGACGGCGAGCTCCTGTTGCTCATCAATGCCCCCAAGGTCAGCACCGCGGCGCACCGCATGTTGTCAGTAGTGGTTGGCACAGTTATTGCTTGTCTTGTTGTTGTACGACGATCAAATTACTCTTCGTCGTCATTGTTGTGATCATCGAGTGCGTATATATGTGCTCAACTGATGGACGTGCGTGTCGCCGGTGCTGCAGGACGAGGTGGCGGAGTGCGCCAAGATCATCTCCGAGGAGGCGACGGCGGGCTTCATGGGGTTCTGTATGGCTGACGGCGGCGACAATAAGCGCAAGCGCGCGGCGGCGGGCCTGCACTCGCCGCCGCCGAGCCCGAGCGGCGTAATCGGCGCGGCGGGCTGCTTCAGCTGCGAGAGCTCGTCCAGCAGCGCGGACTCGCGGTCGGGCGCGGTCACGGCGTCTGGGTCCGTGTCGTCCTCACCGGAGACCCCCGGCCAGCCGTTCAAGCGCACGGCGACGCTTCCACTGCCCCGCGACGAGGAGAGCCGCGACGCCTGGCCGTCCGCCTACGCCGCTTGAGGCACGCACGGCACGGCGACGCTGGACCACCACCGCAACCTACGGCCCGATTGCTTGCCGCAGAGCGTACATGGGAGAAGCAACTAATGGAAGACAAGAAAAGATGTAATCTTGCTTCCTTGTTGCAATGGCCCATGGTTCTTGTTAGGGGAGGGAGGAAGAATGAGTAGGGCATGAGCCATTGATGGTTCTTGGAGCGGCATGCTCATGGAGAAGGCAGCAATGGCAGGGTCCCCTGTCTGGCTTCCTGGGAATCAGACCCCCTAACGTTGGCGATCTGGACTGCCTTCTGCAGTCCATGATCTAAGCCATCCATTTGAGATCCAATGGCTTGTATTCAATCTTCTAGTATTTAAAAAATATGTTATAAAAAATTCTAAATAAATTTTATTAAAATTAGGATTTTTATTTTTAAGTATAAAAATCCTAATTTTAATAAAATTTATTTAGAACTTTTTATAACATATTTTTTAAATACTAGAAGATTAAATATAATCCATTGGATCTCAAATGGATGGCTTAGATCATGAACTGCAGAGGGCAGTCCAGATCGCCAACGTCAGGCGATCCGATTCCGCTTCCTGGTGGTACAAGTTTGCCTCCTCTCTCTCTCTCTTTCTCTCTCTCTTTCTCTGCATTGCCTTTGCCATCAATGCAATTCCTCGCTCCCCACGAGCTCTACTTGACTAGGGGTGGATATCGAGCCAACTGCTCGTCTTATCGAGCTTTTTCTAAAATTAGCATATTTTGATTTAATATCATTTTACGGATAATTTAAAAGTATTTTTAGAAACGAGCTAACGAGCCGAGCCGAGCTTGAGCAAAATTCAAATTCATTTGAAATTAACTCATTTTAATGTTTAACCAATTAACAAGTATAATTGAAGCAATTTTGAACCGAGCCAACGAGCCCCACTAACGAGCTTTTTTTCCACCCCTATACTTGACATTAATTTCCCCATTTTGCTTCTCATTTTACGCCACTGTCTAAATAAATGTGCATACACCCCTCGCTCTGCTTGTGTGCCTAGTGCGTCAGAATGGGTACCGTTAAGAAAAGGATGAGAGAGAAATTTTATTGTGCTCTTCTTGCGTGCCTACGTGGACCAGCCTATGTGGACACAGAATGCCTACGTGGACCCCTCGCTCTGCTTGCGTGCCTACGTGGACCAGTCAGTGGCGGAGTCAGGATTTGGTTATGCCTCAGGCTCAGTGGTGGAATGATCTAGACTATCTAGGCTAGGCCATGAAAATGTTACCCAGACTAGACTGAATTTATCTGAGCTGTACATTAGATATTTTTTCACATCCTGAGCTGAAGCCTACTTTGTCCGGAGTGTGGCTTCGCCCCTGGACCAGCCTATTTGCACACAGAATGGGTACTGTTAAGAAAAAGATGAGTGAGAAATTTTATTGTACTCTTCTTTTGGTGTAGACAGCTTCTTTCTTCCAGATACAAAACAAGGGTAAAAATTTCGCTAAGAAAAAAAGACAGATAAGGGGTTGAAAGCAAAAGGATAGGAAACTCCCGGCCTTGCCACGTAAAGACAAGTGAGGTGATACACACTCACTGTAGTAGGAGCACAAGTACTGATAGTACCATGAGAGAGAGAGAGAGACGAGCTTTAAAGGCAAAGAGAGAAGGAGGCAGCATCTTTGCATGGAGGGAAAATAATGGAGAAGATCCCATGGCATGGATGCATTTAGGCGCACCCCGGTGGATTAGTTCTATTATTACCACAGGCTGCAAGACAAATGTGTGATATGGATATGAAATTATGAGTAGAATGATGGGGTGACCTTGAACAAATGTGCACATTCTAGGGCATGATTGGATTGGAGGAATTTCGAAGGAAAAGTACAGGAATCTTGAAACAGAGGAAAGTTACACGAATTTGGCATTTGGAATGGAGGATCGAGCAAACTAATTACTATGGAATACTGTTGGCTACCCATGTTTTCACATAAAAAAATCCACCCAAATCTCTTTGTAAACTTTTAATCGGGTAAGCAAGCAAGAGGGGAGATAAGAGCAACTCCAGCAGTAGCCCTCAAAACAGGGCCCCTACTTTTCATTTGAGGACTCCCCCTACTTATGAGGGCCCTGTTTTTTTACATCTGCTCCAACAGCACCTCTCAAATTTAAGCCCTCAAATCCATTCCACTGCAACTGACACATGGGACCCACTCCTCATTCTCTCCCTCTCCCTCAGTCCAACTCCAACGCCAGGAAACCCACGACGCCACGTCCCAGACGGCCGCGACGGCCTTCCCACGACGACGACGGCCTTTCACGCCCATTCCTCCTACCTCCCTTCCCACCACGACAACGGCCGCGACGGCCACCACCACGAGCTGCTCCTGCTGAATCCTCGCCTCACTCCCCGCTTTCTGCTCGACGGCTACCTCCTCCGCCACTCGGCTTACCTCCTCCTCCTCTCCGCCCGGCTGCGCCCTCCGCCCCCGCCGCATCCGCCCCACTGCTGCCGCCGGGGAAGGGGAAGGGGGCGGTGGGGAAGGCGGGGAGTCGGGGGCGGAGGCGGCGGTGGAGGGGGCGGAGGCGCCGGGGAAGGGGGCGGCGGGGACAGCAGGGGAGGGGGCGGCGGCGGGGGAAGGAGCAAGGAGGGAGGCAGACTGGCGGAGTGGGAGGGAGGGGGACGGGCGGAGCGGGGGATTTTTCACCGAGGCGGGAAAAAACAGAAGAATGAGAGCCAGAGTAGGGTGCCCCTGGAAATGAGGGCTGAAGGGGGGATTTGAGGGGCTCCTCAAATTTGAGGGCTCTAGTAGGAGCCCTGCTGGACCTCTATTTTTGCCTTAAGCCCTCAAATATGAGGTTTGAGGGCTCAAGTAGGGGCCCTGCTGGAGTTGCTCTAAGAGGGAGAGGACCCTACCTCACTCGAAAACTACCTAAAGTTTAGGTCTAGTCCATCCAAACAGGTGAACTAATACCTGGACTAATTGTTAGTTCATCTCCAACTAGCTATTAGTTCATTAGTTGGCAAATGTGGACTAAAAGGTGGTATCAAACAGCAAAAGACGAAAATACCCCCGCTACCCTTTCTCCACTACTCCACATGCAACAAACTAACAAATATAGGGGTATAAATGTCTTTGCCCATGAAATCATCACCTTTTAGTCTATGTATCCAAACAACACTTGACTAAAGTTTAGTCACATAATTTTTAGTTCACCAACTAGTGAACTAATAATTAGTTCTAGGCGATCCAAACAGGCCCCTAGTCCGTCATCTCTGAGGTATTTCCAACTGCCACTGCCCTTAGGCACTCTGTCCTCCAACCCCACCCCCATCGTCCCACCTGAAGGGTCTGCCACAGCTGTAATCTACGGTAACCTCCAAACCCATATCTGTGGTTTGAGATTGACTTAGGGGCGTTGGGAGTGGTTGCTTCGCGTGTGAAAGCGTCCGGACGACGTGGCTTTGTAATCTACGAACGTTCGTGATAGAAGATGGCAAAGCAACCGTAAACAATTTCAGATTCGTGAAAACGAAACTGTGCTTGCGTTAACCGGATCATGGTGTCGAGACACAAAACCATCCGAACTGCATCGCAAGGCGCTTTATCGGTAGTCTCCTCCTGCTCTGCTCGTACTTTTTCTAGGCTTTTTGACATGGAGGGAAGAGATTGTTACGTTACGTTACGTTACATTACATTGAGGGGACCTTTCCTCGAAAGACTACACAACACGCATCAAAGGAGAGGAGCATTCTGCTTCTGTCCTGCACTGGTGCTTGCTACACATAAGCAAGGCTCTCTTTTCTTTTACTTGTTTTCTTTTTTTGAAGCGCTACACATGAGGAGCATCATGTTGCTAAAACAAAAGTGTATGAAGATACCAAGACAAAAGTGTGGGTTAAAAACTTTGCCGTTCTCTTTACCCCCACCCACCAAAAATAACCAGGGTGAAGAGGAAGGAGGCGATGGTGATCGCTCCTTCAGCCTGGGTTTGATGGTAGTGACCGCCCCGGGTTTCTTATTCCCTACAAGATATGCATACGTGCGTGTGTTCAGTGAGATAGTGTATATGGAGGTTGTTAAGCCTCTGTTTAGATTCTAGCGTGTGTAGAAGACGCGCGCGTCTGCGTGGGTTTTATGCGTCTGCTTTGTACCCAAAAAAAAAAAAACAGGGTGAACTTTGCCACCAGTCTTGGCATGTGTCAAGTTCTATTTGGATTATAAGAACCTCACGAGAAATTTTCAGACAGTTCCTCGGAAAATTATTTACAACTCCTCCATTCCATTGCTAAGGGACATTACTGCATGGCAAAGGAATTCTTTCCGGATGAAGCGAGGAATGACTGATAAATATGTCACGTAGATCATCAGAGGGCCATGCCTTGACTCTGACAACTTTCCCACTGTATCTATACATCAGTGCTCTGTCCGTCCCTCCCCTCCTACTCTTTTTTTTTTGTGTCACTGACACGTAGGCCGCTTGTCAGTGAGCGGTTCTCACCGAGCTTGTAAATATCGTTTGTACACGGAGCATTTATCAAACAAAATACTAGTTTGTACTGTACCCCAAGTGTAAGGTGAGGGGACACACACAACAAATCATTTGTTTGTCATTACTTGCTTCCGTGGCATAATAATAAATCCAATCACCCCGATTGGGCCTTCGAGCTAAGCAGAGAGAGAGGGAGCAGTACGTGGGTCTGTGTGTCCCACATGATTAAACAAAGACAGAGAAAATGATAAAAGATCCAGCTTTGTTTTGCCCTGTGGTGGGACAGACAACTGACCGAAGAAGGGAATAGGAAAAACTAACAAGCCCGAGAGAGAGAGGTCTGTTTATTTTGATTTGTACTTTTGATTATTGGTTTATTTTTAATTATTTTTAAATTTTATCTTTTCTAGTTTTCTAGTTTTTTTTGAGTTTTTTGCTGATTCTTTCGTATTCGTTTGCATTGTCCGTGATGGGCTAACCTGTTTTTTCTATTTTTAAAATTTTTAAATTTAATTATGTCAAATAAACCACCTTCAGCTACAGTACAATTTCAACTAGTTATAGTAAAATCTCAGCCATAAACTACCCTTTTCAACCTAACTAAGTGGGCTGAAGAGCATGCATGCAGGACAAAGTGGGAACAGGGGCTGCTTGCATTACTTTGCTTTCTCCAACATAAAAAACTCTACACCTACCAACATGTCAAGTACATATTATTGGTATGTTCTTTTGTGCTTTTAGTTTTTGGTTCTTGGTTTCTCCGAAAGTCTAAAACTGTGTGTGCCGTTCACGTCAACATCTACGCCATCCGTTATCATCTCGAAAAACACAAAGCTCAAAAGAACAGGGACAGAGTGATAAATGTGCGCACGAGGGAGCGGGCAAGGGGGACGACATGTACACAGTGCAACACTCTGCTTCGTAGGCTACTCACATGAAATTAACCACACCATGCCAACTCTTTTGCTTATAAAAGGAGGTGGAAGAGATCTAAAAGAGAACACACAACCAAACCCAATACTACATAAGAGCTTGCTTCACTATGTTGGGATGGACAAGAGGTGAAAGAAACAACGAGACAAGATGATGAAATAATGGGCGGAGGCCCACAAACTAGCAAAGTGTGCTGCAGCCTGCGACGAACAAGCAAGGGCTGCTGCGGCCCGCAACGAACAAACGGATCATGCCAGGAGGGCATCTCCTTGCAATGACACCACCGTACCAACAATCCTATCCTGAACGTTCCAACCGAGCATTCGCCGCAACACCCGCCTGAGGGGGAGATACCGCCCCTCTATTAGTGTAGGGACCCATGCAAGTTCTTTAAGTCTAAACAATGGCTCAGCCTGAGCATGCGTTACTAGGGTTGCATAAACTACTCCAATGACTATCCCAACCGCCGTTGGGACACGAACAGCTATCAGTAGCCGGTAAGGACCAGTTACATTGTGTTTTCCTACTATTTCTCTTTCAAAGTACGTACTAATAACCCCTCCTATGTACCCATAGAGCCTGACACCACTATGTGGCTACCACAAGTGGATCGACCTAGAAATTCACCTACATGACCAGTGGACTCTTGACTACGAGGAGTGGAATGTCAAAAGGGCCTACGAGATCTAGAGGGAGGAGTGCCACAACGACAAGCAAATAGAGCGTATACGTTAGGAGAAGAAAGCTCATCTCGAGACGTGCACACGCAGGGCGCGAGGCTCATGAGAGGGAGCACGAGAAGAAGAGGGAAATGGTGTCCAAGGCCAAAGAGGCCATTGAGGAATTCAACGTAGAGCTTGCAAGGAAGAGAAAATAGCTTCGGTCTATACAGTAGGCCGGGTCGTTCCAAACTAGTCCCCGAAGGTCGAATTTATTTCTATTCCAAAAAGGGGCATATGTATCATAAGAGTAGTTTAGTTTATTCCATCGTGTATGATATTGTTTCCTATACACATCATCAAACCTTGTGTGCCATTATTTTCAACTTTATTATAAAGTCTATCTTAATTCGCAACATACAAATCCTGTCGTCATTTCATATTTAATTCTTCAAAAGGAAATCCTTCATTACCATCTTACCACCAAATCCTAAGGTTCCAAACCCAAAATTCAAGTCCAAACTATATTCAACCATTATCTCGATTTATAATTTACAAACCAGCTGCAATCACACATACATGCGATTTCAATCGCTAATTAAATGATCATCACATATCACTAATTAGATTAAATTAACATGATAAAATGGCAAATTCATAGCACATGAAATTCCCAAAAAAAATCATCAATTACATCAACTATGTCAGAAGGTTGCACGTAAAATTTTGTAATTTTTGGAGCTCGTTTGCTATATGTAATAAATCATAAATATCATAATCTTATGAATTTTTTGGCAACATTCATAGTGGATAAATTTATCAATAAATTACACAATGAAGTACGTTGTGTCGGGAGATCGCACATATAATTTTATAATTTTGGAGCTCATTTGCTATATTTAAAAATTCAAACAATAAATAAATAAAAATCCTAACTCAACAGGTGATTAAGCCGGCTAATTAGTTGGCTTAATCACCTGCCGTTCGGTGGCGGGGCGGCAGGGAGGGAGCCGCCCGGTGGGCGAATGGCAGGCTGACGACCACCCAGTGGTCGGGCTCCAATGAACAGGTGTTGGCAGAAGTGCTATTTCTGCCAATTCCGCACGCATATGGATATTTTTTTTGTAAATATTGATTGAAAACATGTGAAAAGTGCCAAAGATTCATTTAACTATTTCTCATATTCAAAACCAGATCTAAGATCGATTATTTTAATAAAAATAGTAAGGTCAAATATTATTTGTGTTTCCTTGATTTTAGTTTTGCCCGTGGACATAAACAAGTCTATCTATTTCTTCCCCAGGCCTTATCTGCATCCGCAACCAAGACAATATTGTGATTTCTTCTGTTTGAATGTAGTCGCTTATTGTACCACAACGATCTGATCATTTACGATTTGCATAGACTTATTAGCCATTACGTTCCGTTCACTTGCCAACAACGAGTTAATATAGAGAAATAACCACATTGTTTTTGGTCTTGTGCCTATTTACTCCACGAAATGTATGTGAACATTATCCTTTTGCACAAACTAAAGCCGACTAACTTACACGCCAAACCCATCCGCATGCATTGGAGCAAGACGTTGCGGACGTTTGTTAGCTTTTGATTCTGGCTTCTACTTAAAGAAATCAGAAGCTAATATAAACACTTGGTTTCTCGAGGCGACTTCTTCACTCCTCTTATTTCTGCCTTGCTCAGAGGATAAGGCAGAGGAGCCACAGATGCATCATGTATCCCACTCCTCTCGCTCTCATCTTGCGCACGTGTATCTCTTTTACTTTTCCCACCACTCGTCCACTAATTCTAAAGGTCACCTTTATTGGTCACTATTATTTATTTTTAGCAAAAAAAAAACCCCATCAGACGTAGCCAACACGACCTTCCTCTTTGGCAGCTAGAGGGTAACTATATTGATTTTCCTTTATGCCAATTTAGGGCTATATTGCTAGTTAAAGAAAAAGAAACAATTTATGATTGTATATATTGGTTGGGCACTGTCATGTGTGTTGGACTTGGCCTTTTGTAGGGAGTGGGGCACAAGGGGCACTTGGGACTGGATTTTGTTCTTGGTATTTTTTTTGAATTTCTTGCTACTACATTTTTCCATCATGTTGGAAAGGGTAAAAAAGAGAGGGCAACATGTTGCTTGGACCACACTGGTTTGGTACTGGGAAACAGTGCCCAAAGCCGCACCCAAACCTGCCTTCCCTCCATTCGAGTTGGCATGCACCAGCCAGCCCTCGAGCGCTTCACGTGTGCGCAGCTTGGGAATAGGACTCGCTCCTCCTTTCTCGCTATTAGCTAGCTAGTAGCACAACAAAAACAAAACTATGTGTCTGTTTTTTTTCGGTTTTTGAAATCGATTTTTGCCTTTTGCTACAGTACCTAATTTTCAAACGGAGAATTTTTTCAAGACAAGGTCTATAATTAAGTTAATTGTAGTACACTTTAAAAGTCTAACATCTGTATCATCCAAAATTGTAAGCGAATATCTCTCTCCACAATCTCTGTCACAAACAACTAAAATTCAAAAATTTCAACCAAAATCCATAAGCCACAGCCATAAAGAACATGCCCTATGCTATGCGATGCCATGCCATGCTTGATGTGCCAATGCCATGTGACAATGTAAGCGCGGTATTGTCGCTGACAGGTGGGTCGAATCCTAGATTTTTTCTTCTTCTTCCCACAAATGTCATACGGTTTAAATCGAAATATAGAGGTAAAACACTGCGATTTAACATGAACTCAAGCCGAAAGGTCCCGTGGCATTGTTTTCTAGATGTGATACCTCTGACATATTGTTTTGCTTATGACTCAAATTAATATGCTCATCTAGGTACCAAAGAGACTCACGGTCACGTACACCCAAGCATGTAAAAAGGTGTAACAAGTCCTGGCCTTGGCAAGAGCCGGCAGCCAAGCTTTTGCAAAAGGTGGCTGAAACAAATTCATACACTCAAGTCCCCGACAGATGGAAAAGAGGAGAAAAGGTCGTGTGCAGAGACAAGTCTCTTGTCAGCCACAGAAGCAGCCAAACACAAGAAGCAGCAGCCTCGCTCTCTGTTCTAGGCACACGTATGAACTACCCTGTTTTCATATGTGGATGACTTCAAAGGGTTTGTTTTATTCCTGTAAATTTACTAGGAAATTACAATGTTTCAAATATCGATCTATTTTATTCTAATATATTCTTTTGAGCATGATGCCACACAGAATAGTGCATGCATGTAGCTTGCATTGAAAAAGTGTAATATGATGTCTGTTATTGATCCGTTCCTATCCATCAGAAGTTCAATGCATCCCCAAAGTGAATTAGTGAAACAAGGAACAAACAGTGACAACACCATGGTCTGAACTGAAAAAAAATTGGGTGTGCTATTGAGTGAAATGCTCAGATCAACAAAATGTAGCATCTGATGATAATACACGTGTATCAAACAAGATTGTTAAAATCTCGATTCGACTCTTTAAAGTCTTCCGATCCTATGACCCTGGTTTACTAAACCGATTCGATCCTAGGTAGAATCATAATTTAGTATAATATTAATAATATTACGATTCTACCAAAATTTTTGTACGATCATGGTTGCAAATTACCTGCAATCCTACCCAATTCTACCAATCCTGGCAATTAATTATAAATAATTACTTGAACAAGTCCTATCAATTGTAAAGTTTTACATTTTTTCATCCATTCATATATGCTATTATTCTATATAAAACTACATATTATTCATTTCGACTACAATTTGTTAAATAAAGGCTTCTAAATTCCAATTCAAAAAATATCTTTGCTAAAATACATGGTAGATTTGAAATAATGTATCTTTTATACAAGCAGGTAAGATCTTAGATTCTACAATACAATCCTTTCGGAACATCTTCAATTTGATTCAAGATCACAATTCTGACAACCTTATGCCAAATAGCCAAAGGAGAGCAGGAGGCGCTAGTGGTTGATGGAAATTTAGGGTTTTTACAGTATATTTTCTTGAAATTTTTTAAAGAACAAAATATATAGTTTCAATCCTTTTATCTTGTTGGAGCATCTGTATTTTAAGCAATCTCACTTGTTTACATTTGAACTTCTGCACTTATGTGTTTTGAACTTTCCAAGGAGATACAAGGAGATATCTCTTGGTGTATACTTTTCACTGATGATGTAGCACTAGTTGACGAGAGTAACATATGTGTCGATGGAAAACTGGAGTTGTGGAGGAAGACTTTAGAATCGAAGGGTTTTAGACTTAGTAGGACTAAAATCGAGTATATGAGGTGTGACTTCAGTAGTGTTAGAGCAGTTGATAGAGATGTTAGTCTAGATAGATAAGTAGTGCCTAGAAACAACACTTTTCGATATTTGGGATCGATGCGATAGTGGGACGGCGTGATTGATGAAAACATAAGCCACTGGATAAGAGTGGGGTGAGTGAAATGGCACTAAACATCGGGTGTCTTGTGTGATGAAAAAGTCTCGCAAAAGTTAAAGGGTAAGTTCTATAGGATGCCGATTAGACCTATAATGCTATATAGAACGGAATGCTGGGCGACTAAAAGACAACATGTATATAATATGAGCGTAATGGAGATGAGGATGTTGCAGTGGATCTATGGTAACACAAGACGAGATCAAATTCGCAATGATGATATACGTGATAGGGTGGAGGTAGAACTAATTAAAGAGAAGCTTGTCAAACATCGCTTGAGATAGTTTGGATATCTCCAACAAAGGCCTTCTGAGGCATTGGTGCTAGTGGAATTTTAAGATATACCGAAAACATAAGAAGAGGTAGAGATCAACAAAGATTGACATGGGAGGAAGCAATTAAAAGTGACTTGAGGGATTGAAATATATCCGAAGTGTTGGTTTTGGATAGGTTGTCATGGAAGTTAGCAAACCATATACCAGAACCATGACATAAGAAGAAGGTTTAGAATCAGTGTTTTAGACATAAGAAGAAGATTTAGGGGCAGTGTTTTAAGATAGGAGCGCATGGAAGTTAGCGATCCATGTGTCAAAACCATGACATAAGAAGAAAGTTTAGGAGCAGTGTTTCAGACATAAGAAGAAAATTTAGGGTGGTATTTTAGGCTCTCAGATCAGATGGTAGGATGTAGGACTTCGAGTTTTAGCCTTGTAGATTTTATTATAAATGTCTTATTTCTTTCACATTGAGGATGTTTCATTCCTAGCCTATCCTAACTTGTTTAGGACAAAAATGCTTTATTGTTGTTGTTGTTTGAACTTTTGAAAGTACACTTTATACACACAAGAAAGCAAGCAAAGTAGAGGGTTTGGGTGTGGGCCAACAAAATAATTAGGGAATAATTGGATGAGAGAGGGAGGAGAGAAGTCTTCCTCGATGGGCAAGCCATCATTTCTACACCCAACAATCGTGTCGCATGACCAAGGTGAGGGGACGATGAAAAAAGCCATTGGAGAGGAATCATCATCTCACAACGTGTTTTATGGGAACCAGTACGAACTCAGTGCATGAACACATTGTTGGCTCTGTGGTAACCATGCTCAATGGTGTATGATGACGCCAAAGTTGGAGACAACCACTATATGGTAGCCAAAGCTTAGATCTGGTTGAAACCACATGCCAACGGCTTGGATCCAGTCGGATCTAAGATGTAACCACTGGATCCAACCTCCCACGGGGGCGGAGGTGAAGTAGGCCAAGGCGATGTGGTTGACGATGGTGGCGAGTGAGAAGGGATGAGGAGGCGGGTGAGTGGGTGGTGGGAAGAAGAGAGGGGATGCGTAGCCAACGCAATATGGGGGTGGAGGATGGTGCACCGCAAAGAGGGCAGAGGCCGGGAGGCAAGGGTGGCATGATGAAGAGGAGGTAGATTGAGCTGACAGGAGGAGGAAGAACAACCAGGAGGTAAGGGTGACATGATGAAGAGGAGGTAGATCGAGCTGACAGGAGGAGGAAGAACAACAGATGGTGCCGATGGTGTCCCAGGAGGAGAGAGAGGGGGGCGAAGGGTTGGGAATATTATGTTAGTGATATGCCTTAGAGGCAATTATGGAGATGATTGTATCACTTCTTGATCTTTTGAATAATATGTTATTGTCCCTTAAATAAATATCTTTCATATTGATCAACAAGTATGCAACTTATTCATGGAGCTCTTTAATCATGTTTTGTTGTTATTCTAAATTATCTCTAATTTTATATCATTATGTGGGACAATATGATTTATAGATTACCATCCAAAATATGATTTATAGATCAGCACATGTGATTGATGATCATGTTTCATGGATCATTGATTTGGGATATTAAATCAATAATGTGGACACATATTAGAGAACATGGTGTTAGATTGATCTACTATGAGACACTGTGGGAATTGTTATTGCTAGACCATGGTGATAGGTCGTGAATTTAGTGATGAATAACTAATATTGGGGTTGCATTGAAATTTACGTTTGTGAAAGTTTTGGCCAATGCGCTATTGTAAAACTGAAATTGCTAGAATATTCAGGTTAAGCGGTCTGATTGCCTTGTATTGGGTGGTTTGACAGGCAGACTTCGACCACGCACGATAGTCAGTGGTTCGATTGGTAGTCAGTGGTCCGATTGGCCTTGTGTTGGGCGGTCCGATCGGCCTTATGTTGAGCGATCCAATTGGTCTTGTGTTGGGTGGTCCAAAATGCCTTGTGTTGAGCAGTCCGATCGGCCATGTGTTGGACAGTCCAATTGGCCTTGTGTTGGGCGGTCTGGTCGACAGATCGACCATGGCAGGTCGACCACGGAAGGTCAAGCACGGCAAAGCAACCATGGCTGAATGACTGCGACAAAACAACCACGGTAGGTCGACCACGGCGGATCCACCACGGTAGGTCGAACATGTCAAAATGACCACAACTGGTCATCCATGACTGGTCGATGGTCCTTGCTACAGTACCTGGTCGATAGTCAGAGCTACAGTATTAGGTGTAAGATCAATGATAACCGACTAGAGGGGGGGGTGAATAGGAGGTTTTTAAAATTTCTTGCCTCTTAATTAATTCTTTACAATTTTAATGTGTCAAGAGTATAATGCACTTGTGACCTACACAAGTTTAGTCAAGTTGAGAATCTACAATAGCACTAGCACAAATAAATGATCACAAAGACTTAAATAAACAAGTGCTTAAAGAGGACAAGAGAGAAATGAGTACACTCGATGTTTTACCGTGGTATTTGAAAACTTGCCGGTTTCCCCTAGTCCACGTTGAGGTTAGCCCAAATGAATTGGACCGGCTCCACAAATTAAGCCCTCCACCTCAAACTAGTAGTGGTAGCTCTTCCCCGCTCCGGGTAGGTGAGCTCCAACCTTTACACACGCTGGGTCTACTCACAAGCTTCTTGAGAAGATCACCGGGTAATCTCCACCAAGTCATCCAGGTGCCGATAAACACCAAGAGTAACAGATCTCAAATTTCACTTGATCACAATTAAGTGCCAAAGGATCAAACTATTGGATGCAATGCATTTTGTTTGGCTCAACCACCTCAAATGAATGCACCGGGAGTAAATGAGGTGTGGAGTGAATGTTCAATGCTCAAAAATATTCAATGAGGTCTATTCTTATTGTCTTTGAGCAGAGTACGGGTATTTATACCCTTACCAACTAAATCTAGCCGTTAGAGAGAAATTCCAGAAAAATTTAGGGCGAGCGGAAGTACCGCAGGCCAAAGGCTGGTACTTCTGCTCCGGCTCTGATGCGACAATAACGGCTATGTCAGAGCTTTTGAACTAGCCATTTAAAGTCGGTGCGGAACTACTATCGTTATAAATCCGGTACTTCTGTTTTGCGGTAGTTCCGGGAAGTCGACACGGTACTACCGCTTGGGCTGAAACCAAAAGATGGCGCTCTATGGAAAAAAAGGTTCCGCCCTTGCCTCCGGAGCTTCCGTGCTCCGGAAGTACCACTTCGGACTACAGAACTAATGCTCGAACGGTAGTTCCAGTGTTGAAACTCCGGTACGTCTGGATTTCGCAAACTCTAAAATCACCCAGAGAGTGCTCTCTGGAAAAAAAGGCTCCGCTCGGATAGCTGGAGCTTCCGGCAAGCGGAAGTACCGCGCTTTACACGTTGGTACTTCTGGTTGTCCGGACAGAGCACCGAGCACATCCGATGGTGCTCTCTGGAAAAAAGGTTCCGCCCGATTTTTTGGAGCTTCCAGGCACCAGAAGTACCTCTCAGGACTACGGAACTACCGCTTTGTGGTAGTTTCACCATTAAAACTCTCAATTCCCACAACATAAAATAACAAGCCATAACATTTATAGAATCTATACAAAATTTCTCACACTTTCTTAGTTGGCACAATTTTTAGATTAATCCATCTAAATCACCAATTTTAGCTCAAAAGATAGATCTGTCATTCCCCAAATAGCAGATTTATTATTTTTGTATGTTTTAATCTACAAGAGAAAATATACTAAAAATGACATTATTGAAATATACAAAAAAATTTCCATTACTTTCTAGTTATCACTAATTTTTAATTCTGGCATTTAGTTAGTCCAATTATCACTTTCCCGTGACTAGTCCAGCAGCCACCCAGCGCTGGACAACAATACTGAAAAATTCATAACTTCTAATCCACCCATAAAAAATTCTATTCTCAGATTCTATTGAAACCTTAATAAATTACCTATAATTCTTGTGGTGATGAAATTTCTAGATTGATTCATCTTCTATGTTTAATTTGTTATTTACTACAGACTGCCAAAACCTGACAGACAGACTGAACGGCAGTACTATAAAACTCATAACTCCGAAACTACTCATTGGATTTACATGAACAAGTACTCTACAAACATATGCTGAGATAATCTACAATTCACTAGAAGATAAAATGTCCAATTTCACACCGGGGGGGGGGGGGCGAAGTCACAGTATACGAATAAACTGCACAGAATCGATCTACTCCTGAACAGAAAATTGCTAAGAGAAAAGAAGGCGAATTTGCTCGTCACCCTTGGAGACCACGATGAAGATCCCTAGAGTTCTCGTGAGACTCCCTTCCTCCTCTTTTCCCTTCTCCTCCTTGATTCTCCTTTCCTTCTCTAGTTCGGCTGCGAAGGGAGACAGGGTCGGTTGCAAGGAGTAGGGCAGAGGGAAGGGGCTGCTGCTGGCCAAGAGGGAGAGGGGAGGCACATGGAAGGGGGTGGTGGATGGTGGGAATGGTTGGAAGGGGGGCGGCTAGGGTTAGGGGAAGGGAGGGTGGTGGCCGGCCAACCCTAAATGGGCCAGACTGCCCTGGGTTGAAGGACAACGGCCTAAAACTCCTCCAAAATTCTAGATTTTCCCATTTATAAACCCCAAAATTATTTCTTTAATTCTATTGATTTTATCTCTTTTTAATTCACCAAACTCTCCAAACGACGTTTGGGATATTACATTCTACCCCCCTTAAATACAATTCGACCCTAAATTTTACGCTCCACGAGCCTGCGTGGGATACCGAACTAAACTAAAAATTAAATCACACACATATCTGAGGTGAACAACTTTGGATGTTTCTCATGCATGTAGACTCCAGCTCCCAAGTTGCTTCCTACTCGGTATGACGCATCCGAAGCAGCTTGTCATATTTTATAGTCTTGTGCCTCGGAACTTGCTCTAACACCTCTAGAATCCATACTAGCCAGGACTCAAAGGTGAGATCTTGCACAATGACCAATGACACTAGCAATTCTTGTGCTACAGATTTTCCCACAAATCCTTCTCCGACACTAGACGTGGAACACATGCGTACAACACGCGAAGACTCAGGATGGTCCAATCAATGAGCCAGATTTGACTACACGCCCCTATCAGGAATGGCCCAATATACCTCAGGCTAAGCTTCCCATTGGCACTAGACCACACAATGACCTTGGTGGAAAATACCTTCAGGAGTCCCTAGATGCCACCTCGGACTCCAATTCTCACCTTCTCACCTCGTCATAGCTCTCCTAAGTGACCACTCCCTCATTTATAATCTGATTAGACACAGCTGTCTAATCTTCACGAATCCACAAGGCCCCGTCCCAAACTCTAAACTAGCATAATCGACTTTAAGAGCTCCACACATCTTTGGTCTAGCATTCCCAAGCTAATGGCATAATTTAGACTTACTTTTCAACTCCCAATCCAACGAAGGTTTGGGATTTTACACTCATTCCCCCTAAAGATTTCACTCTCATATTCTACAGCAACCCATTCCACTCATAATAACTAAAACCAATCAAACAATTTTCTTTTCCTTGGGCACAAACTTGTCTAAGGAAAGATATCTGAACCACAATGCAGATAACCACATGGTCACACTTGCCTTCCATGGCATAAATATCCTAACTCAATAGCACCAGAAGCTCTTCACTTTCTCTCATATGATCCCCTCACTTTGCGGAACACATCCCCTTTTAACATAGGGAAAAACACACCATACTCCTTAACGAACCCTCTTTCAAAAGAATCCATTTGGAAAATAACTAGGAGTTTACCAAGAATCATTCGAATTCTAGATAGGCAATATGCATTCCAGAACCACTTTGAAAAGATTGATTCACTAAGAAATCATTTGACACTCCAAATAAACAAAATGCAATTAAGAATCACATAAACCAAAGGGTCAAATATAGGGGTGCAAACGGGTCGACTTCGGACGGATATTGTTGTTACCATATCCTAACCCATATTTTTTCTTCGGATTCGGTACCAATCGGATTCGGTGCCGGATCGGTCGGGATTAACCCGTTTGTAAGGAATGCATGCAGTACAGCAAATGGAGTAGGAGGACGTACTGTCAAGAACTTGATGTTACTACTTAATAGCTGATGTGGAAGATTTTATTTTACCATTGCAAAAGAAAATGAAACGTCAAATAGTAGCACTAACCTGAAATCAAACTTGAAGACGTATCGGATTCGGACGGATATTGTTGTTACCATATCCTAACCCATATTTTTTCTCCGGATTCGGTACCAATCGGATTCGGTACCAATCGGATTCGATGCCGGATCGGTCGGGATTAACCCGACCCGTTTGCACCCCTAGTCAAATAACTTCAATGTGCAAAATAACAATCTTCTTTTCTCTAGCAAGGAAAAAGACCAACCACAACATCAAGATAACACTTTTCCTTTTAGATGCCAATAAACTAAACATATACAGTAAATAGGAACAAGATAATGCAGCCCTTAGCCCCCGAACATACTTTCCTCAACTTTGAAGTATATTATTTTTTGTTGAGCCATAAATTTTGCAAAACATCCCGTATCGCATATAGGCATTCTTTTAAATTGGCAACTTCAAGTTAAACCCAACCTTACTAAAATATTGCAACAAGTATAGAGACTCTAGTATACTAGTCATGAAATGCATTAGCAAGGCTCCTTCATGAAAATAACACCCTTTTTTCTTTATTCCAACTGCACATACAAATTGATTCTCTGTTGAATCCTATCAATTCAGTTTTTTTAAAAGATAAATACCCAAAAATGCTCACACACAAATATCACAACCCAACAAATTCCATTAATAATCAATGCACATCTAACTTCTCTTGTTATTATGAAAAATCATATCAAGATTGCAACTATGAAACCTGATAACTTAAATATTACATGCTACCACAATAAATTTCCCATTATTCTAGCACACTATGTTACTAAGCAATACCACTTCATGATTTTAATTTAAAAGATTCCTATAATACAATTTTAGGTCTAAATGATTGAGAAACACTAATAAGTGAATCTAGTCTCCACCATCTACTTTTAAAAAAATATCTAAATTCCAAAAGGGGTCATTCACCAAGAAACAATTCATATATAAATACCATAGTTCATCATTCTTCGCCATTCAATTTACTAGCACATTGATTAGGTCATTACAACTTTTTTTCATTATATGTCATGATCAAATTCTATCTAGAAAATTTGGCAATGAACAAAGTGGTAATATTCTTAATAATGCATTAAGTTTACATGCCTTTGATAAATATAAATAATCTATAAGTATAAATAATGGAACGACACTAAAACAATAGCTCACAAGAAAGCTCTAACAAATTTCAATGAGTTCATTTATAAGTTGAATAATTATATTACTACCGTTGTGGCTACAGACCAAACAGAAAGAGAGTATGGTAGTGGGGAGTTAGGTGAGTAAAGATGGCTTAGGGTCTTTCCCCATGGCCTATGTCCTATATATATCCACATGGGGAGTGCTTTTACAATTATACCCTTACACATGAGTACTTCCCTCAGGGGTACCCATGTCACTATACATGTCCCATTCTGGGCCTTACACTCTCTTAACAGGCCTGCTGGGCTTAGGTGGGGGCCATCCCTACAACAACTACACATTCCTTCTTATAAATATTCAACTAATTTTTTTTAATACTGCTACCATAGAACCCAACAAAACTGAAACGAATTATGAGTACAAAACTCCAAATATTACATTAAATTCTTCCCCAAGGTTGACCCATTCTTTTGATTAATTTATTATTATTATTATTATTATTATTATTATTATTATTATTATTATTATTTTCCTAAGAGGTTTAACACCACTCTCAAATACACTTACCAACGATTACACAATTACCAATTCAACAAATGCTTAACAGAAATTATCAAGACTACGGCCATATCCTAAAACTTTACAAATTTAGGCTATATTGGTTCATAATATTTTATTATCTCATCTCGAGCTTTAAAACTCACAAGGCATTAGAAGATTACTACACTAACCATAATGTTCTAGCAAGACTCCTTAGTGAAGGACAAACTTATCGGATCCCGGAGCAACAACTCTGAAATCCTCTGTGTAAATCGCACTAGTCCAGGAGCAGCTAGTGCACATAGTAGAACAAAGATACATATCAAGCACTAATGACCAACAATATTAAACTAAAGAGTATGGCCTTATGGCCAAGTCTTACATTAAGATCTCTGATAACCCAAATAAAGGAAATAACAGCAGAAACAAGACGATAAATAGCAAAGCCCGATAGCCTACCCATAGGCAGACGACTGTAAGACGCGGCCTACTCGTCCAGGTCATCACCGTAGTCGAAGTCGTCCTCCTCTGAGATAAGATAGCAAGATGAGTACAAACATGTACAGTGCAAGTCACATGGAGAAATGCATTATAATGATAAAGGCAACAAAGAAAGGCATATAGGTTTATTTGTGCGTAAAATAGCATTTAAAGAAATGCAGTAAATAGATTGAACATGCTGAATTTAATATAGTAAATAAAAATAGTAGTTGTAAATGAAATTAATACTGTTAATGAAGACTCCGACCAAACAATAACCTATCCACGGGCATCCCACCCGAACCATCAAAAACATCTCATATGGATTCCATCCATCCACACGTTTCCACACACTCATGGATTCCATCCATCCATAAGGTTTTCAAAAACCATTTTTGAAAAACAAAGTCTAATCCGTGAAAAACTTTACTCAGCTTGCCCATGACCGTGGACATGGCTATCCAGGATAGATTATACACTCTGCAGAGGTTGTACAGCTTTACCCACAAGACAAGATCATCCCATATTGCCACCGGATAAACATACTTCCTTTGGTGTGCGGCGAGGAAATCATGACAATGCCTTTACAATGCAAACCCTTCCACTTGGTCAAGCCAACTCTAAGATTTCACCCCAGTAAGGAATCCACCAGACCGGGACACCCTCTTGAGCCAAGTGAGACTTCTCATGGCCAAGCCACGCTCACTTTCAGCCTACAACGAGACTCAGGTTGGGACCCATGAATTAATCAGCCAAGACTATCCCATACCAGTCTTGTGGTAGTACGATAGGGCTTTGCAGCATTAGCTCACAGACCGGTCCTTAATTCGACTTAGGCTCAACCACATACCCCTTGTGCGCGACAATCAACACTGTGTCTCCGAACAACAGTGCATGCCTGCACCCACCACCTAACCATTAGCCTAAGTCTAAACCAGATTTTATATTTTATTTTGAAATAAATTTAGAATCCTTCTTGACTCACCGAAGTCAAGAATACATTTCAAAAGCTTATCATTTTATGTGAAAATAGTATCCCAAGCCCAAGTTATATCTATGCAGGGCTAAGCATTTGCTACAAAAATTCTCTGGCCATACTAGTGTACTAACTTGAGTTTTATTCTAGGGTGAGAAGGTATCGAGGAAATTCAATGTCAACAGAGGAATTAACAAGTAGGAAATAACTAAGTTTAAAACTGAACTGAAATACGTTGAACAAAATTAAGCATGCAATATAATTTAAAATAACATAATTTTATTTTGAAATCTGGGATCAACATGATCAAGGAGTGTAAATTGCCTTACTCCGCGGTTTGGTGTGAATCTTCGTTGAAGAATTCTCCGGAATCGTCGCAGTCTACACGTGAAAATAACCCATCAAATTTAAATAATTTCAAATAAATTCAAATAAACTCCAAAATTTTAAAAGGATGGTAGAAATGGATAGTTTGGAATTTTTGATGATTTTATAAATTTGAACGGGTTCAATCAGAGTTAGGATGATGGAGAACGGGCTCTCGGAAGTTTAAAATCAGAGAAAAATAATAAACTGGAATTTCTGGAATTATTTTTCAAAAGAAAATTGCAATTATGACGTCAGCAGATAATTTCTTTTTTGGCTAAATTACTTTTCTACTGGAAAAACATGTTTATGATGTCGGCTCTGAGGAATTCTTCGGACCAGAGACTGACAGGTAGGCCCTGGTCTATGGAGCACGCGCATGGACCAGAGGGGAGGCTGTGGTGGCAAGGGTGATTGTGTGGCATCCAGGTGGTAGGTGATTGGGCCAATTTGCTGAGGTGGCATGCCATCTGGTGACACCTGGCTGCCACGTGGGCTACGGGGGTGAGGTGGGTGCTGGTGTGGCGCTGACCGGGCAGGCGAGCGCTGGCGTGGCGTGCCACTGGGCTGCCACGCCAGCATAGGCAGTGATGTGGCTGTACGGCCGGTGGCGAAGCTCGGGACCTGATGGTCACCGGCACTCCGGCGAGCGGCGGTGGCCGGCGAGGGGTGGGAAAGGGAGAGGAAGGCACGTGGATTCGTTTTTACCCTGTCTCGGGGCTCGACGGTGAATGGAGGAGGCTGGCGACGGTGAAGGGCGATGGCAGCACTCGGTCGACAGCGGGGACGGTGCCTCGGGGAGTATGATGGTGCCAATGGGGAGGCCCGAGGCGGCGGGGAGAGCTCGTCGGAGTTGGCGGCGGCGCTCGGGAAGAGGGAGCTCAGTGCGGGAATGATGGGGGACCTGAGAGAGAGAGTGGAGGTGGAAGCGGGGTGGTGCGAAGGGAGAAGCCGGGAAGGGGTGTCAGACCCGGATTTTTCAATCCAGAATCTCCTGTGAAACCATCGCACTATTCTCTGGATCAGTAGATAGTGCTCACATGTACATTGCTGCATCATTTCATACATCGCAGGAATCACATCAACTCATAATAATATTACATGGCTGAGTTTAAATTATGCCAAGTCAGGCAATAGTCTTACATAAGGGACGGTCAGGCCAAATGTTTACATTACAAAAGTGCGGCAGTAGAAGCAAAAGCAAAGTAGAGCCTTTAATCCACAGGCAGCGACTGGGGGTAAATATGTGCCATATGATTATTAACTAGGCTAAAGCAATAGTTATAGGCACACAACACCATAGTCTAACTACCTAGGACTCAAAAGCGCAAGAGACGTCCTAGTTCTCGGCGTTGTTCCCTCCTTCTGCAGCGGGGCATCTTCACATGCATAATGATCTTGGGCTCCTGAATCTGATTTTGGTAATGCGAGTGTGAGCAGCGAGCCAACACACAGGATGCAATTAGATAGTATGCATGGCTTATCAAGGGAAGGCTCGGGTTATTTTGTTTGCCAGAAAGTGTTGTGGGAAATATATTGTACTTAGTAAATGTCCTATGACCTAGCAGTTTGAAACAAATTATAGCGTGTGTAAAGGAATGCTTTATTTATAGTGATCTAGAGACCATCCACCATTACATGGTCTCTATACCATATGCTATACTTTCAACGTTATACCTGCTTACATTACCACTGGGACGACGCCCAGGACAACACCAATTAGGGCTTCCCACTGCCCTCACTTTCCCATTCCACCCACCAAGATTTTTGAAATAGAACTATATCTAGTTAAGTTTCCATGTCCACCCTTAACCGTGGGCACGGCTATTCGAATAGTTTTGACTCTGCAGAGTTTGCACACTTTACCCACAAGAGACAGTTCACTCGTTGCCCCACACGATTCCTTAGCCGTGCAGTTGAGCAAACCATCATAGTAACCATTCAAAGTACCTTGTCCCTTCCATCATCTCACCCCTATGAGCTTGGCCCTCTTGCGGCAGGTCTCATAGGTTGTGCGGGATGTTCTCCTTCTGAACGCCTAGCAGCTGGCTACCCACACCGCTAGCACGCCACAGCAGAACTTCACCCTCTGCGAGTTTCCCGTTCAAGTTGTCACCCAGACAGCCACTGCACTACCTCACCTCCTCCACCTGTGATGATGACTTTCAGGGTCCGGTAAATCTACTAAGTCAAGTTGTACTTTACAGACTTGTGGTTGCACTTGTTTTACACAGGAGGTCATGACAAGATTCAGTCCTTAGGGTATCTGGGCGGTTCTACCACAAACCACACTCTCGTGCACCTCTGCACCATACCCCCGAACCATCCACCCAGATAAATAAGCAATTTGAGGTTTTTGGAAGTATAAAATAACCATATCTAACATACACCAGTCATTACCACCATGACTGCCCAACCAAATTTTCTCATAATTAAAAGTGATGCTTGGGCGTTCTTGCGCCCACAAGTATCTAAGCAAAACTAAGCATGACATATAATTACGGACTTATTTTCAAAAGGTTACTGTTATAATTTGCTAGGGAGACAAGGTTCACATATTCAACTATTCCATAGGAGGTGTACTATTAATCAAATTGAATAATGGGCATATAACTAGAATCTTAAATTAAACATGTATTTGCATATAAAATAACAGCATGTAATTTGATAATTTAAACCAAAGTAATTTGCAGAAAACGTAGGTTCAACATGATCAAAGTATTGACTCGCCTTGGTCACAGTGGGTTTGGTCTTGGTTGTCTTGAGCTTCTAGAGCTGCTACCTCGGCTTCCTCCTCCTGAGTCTCGTACGCTATTTTAACGTGCGCAAAAATTTGGATAAAACATAATCAGCGAGCCAAATAAACACTTGCAAGAAAATCCAAATAACTTCAAAATTCATATTTTCAGTTTCATTGGGTAGGAATGAAGAAGTTATGAGTTTTTGAAGTTTGAATATGATTCATTTAACCAATTTATATTATCAAAATTTCAAATAAATTAAAATTTTCATCATTCCAGTTCCAAGGGGTAGATCTTGATTTTAGATGAATTTAGAATTTTATCCCATTCAATTTGGGTGTTAAAATGAATTAGTTATGGATATTTGAAGTTTTCAGTTCATTTAAATTCAAAAGAAAAAGAAAAAGGGGGGAGGGACAGAGACTGACAGGTGGGGCCCATAGGTTTTAATTTCTCTATTTCTTATTTTTGGAGTATGTATCTATGGTAGGCGGGACCCCCCTATCAGTGGGCTACTCGGGCTGACGGTCACTGATAGGTGGGACCGGCCGGATTAATTAAAAAACTTAAGGCAAAACTCAACCTCGGTGCTGCGGAGCTGGAGGCTCGAACAGGGCGGCCAAGGGAGTTGAGGGGGGAGAGTGCTGATAGCCAATAGAACTCACGGTGTTACCTGACTATAGAGGGCGAGTAAATTAGTTAAATCGTGTGCTTCAGGAGGCCGAACAGAGGAGGCCGAGGGCGGAGAACGGCGGTGGTGTGGTCGGCGACGGGCGGCCGGGGAGGTGCCGGTGAGGGGCAAAATGGAATGCCGGGAGCACGGGGAGGCCGAAGGTGGTGGCGGTGGAGACCGAGGGGCGCCGGAGGTGGGTCGGTGGCGGGCTCGGGAGGAGATCGACTCCGGCGATGGAGAGGCGGCGGGAAGCTCGGCGGAGGGTGGGATCAGCTTCGCCTGGTGTGGTGCGGGGCGGCGGCGCGCTGGGTGGCCGGCCGTGGGGAAGAAGATGGGCGCCGACGAAGAAGAGGGCACGGGAGCTCAATTGCTCAGAGGAGGAAGAGGGGAGTGCTGCGGTGCCTTTGCGATCCTCGGGCATGGCTTTTATAGAGGGAGAAGATGCGACGGCGAAGGGGGGTTGTTGGCTGGGTATGGCAGCGACGTCAGCTCCGTCATGGCTACACGGCGGCGACGGATTGGCGCCTGGAGTTAATGTGGGCATGACGCGCGTGTGGCAGAGCCATGGACCAGGTGTGGCTGTGGCCGATGCAGGCGGCATGGCGCGGCGGGGTTGTTCAGCGCTGTGCGACAGTGATGCGGAGGGGACGGGCGCCGGTGGCTGCAGAAGATCACGCGGCGCAACATGGTGACGAGATGGCGTGGGCCCCAGGATGACGCGCGCGGTGTGGCGCGGAGGACCGGCGGTTCGAAGAGGGGAGCACCGCGCGAGGGATGGCGGGCTGCGGCCGGGCTATCCGAGCAGAGGCTTCGGCCTCTGGTCCGAATGCTGTGCGAGGTGGGGAGGAAGACAGGGGTGCGGGGGCGGTCGGCTGGGCTAGCTGGCTGGCTGGGCCGGCCCCTTTCTTTTTTTTAATTTTAATTTTTATGTCTATACCTATTCTTGTACTCATTTGTTTGCATGAATATTTTCTTTGCATCTATTTCCTTTATTCCTATTAACCTTATTTCTTTCCACTAATTTTATTTTTCTATTATCTCTTTATATTTTCATTTACCTGTTTATTGTCATGTTTTCCCCCAATTCTTATTGGTTTCTATTTTTCCTTTATTTAGTCTTTTAAACAAAATTTCAAGAAAATTCAATAGAGCTCATTTACCAAATCCAAAATATTCAATATAATCCATGATTTACGTAATTCCCAAAATTCGAATTTCCAAGGTGTTACAAGGGGTTTTATAGGGTCGGGGAGGGGCAGGCCGGCGGTAATTCGTCACCGGAGTTGTTGGGGGAGTGGTGGCGATTGCTGGCGAATGAGGCCGAGTGGGGGAGTGGGGAGGTAGGCGATGGATGTGGGAAGTGCGAAGCACGACGGGAGTAGTGGGGCAGCGCACTCGGGGGAGGAGACGTGGCTGGGAAAGGCGGAGTGGCGTAACGGTCGGGCGGCGGCGGTTGCGACGCGAGGAGGAAGAAGGGGACGGGGAAGACGGAGCTGACGGGTGGGTCCCAGCGGTAGAGAAAGACAGGAGAGGGCAGGAGCGGGGTAGCTGGATGAGGATCGGATGGCCAGGAAACGCGGAGGCCGGACGGGGAAGATGGGCCAGGCGCGTGTGCGGCCGATCTGGGCCATCCATGCGTCGGCCCAGGGGGAGAGGCGAGATGAGGTGGGTGGTGACGTGGGCAGATCTGGGCCATCCACGCATCACTCGAAGGGAAGGGTTAGGATTTTATTTTTCATTGATTTTTCAGAAATCCCGAGAAAGTTAACAATGCTTTAGAAAATAGCAAAAAATCCAACTAAATCCCAGAAAATTTCCAAAATTCTAACAAAATGCAAGAAGCCAAAATAAAATTTAATAAACTCAATTTGACCATAATTTCTCCCAAACTTTAATAGTTTTCCACATAAGCAAAAATGAAAAAAGGAGAATTTAAATTCCAACAAAACTAAATAAATTTTTGAAATTTTGGGATGTCACAAACCTACCCCCTTAAGAGAATCTCAACCCGGAGATTCAGATAGGCTAGTAGAAGAGGTGGGGATGGTTGGCTTTCAGGTCGTCCTCTCTTTCCCAAGTAGCTTCATCCTTTGTATGGTTGCTCCATTGTACTCAGCAGAAACAGATGGTCTTCCTTCTGGTCTGACGTTCTGCTGTCTCAACTATTTGATTGGCTGTTCTCTGTAGGTGACGTCCTCTTGAAGATTGAGAGTCTCAAGTGCTGCTTGCTCGGTGGGCACTCGAAGGCACTTCTTTAATTGCGACACATGGAAGACATCATGCACCCCAGCCATGGTTGAGAGCAACTCTAGCTGGTATGCTACCTCACCTTTACGGCTCAACATCTTGAATGGTCCCACGAACCTTGGTGCAAGCTTTCCCTTGGTTTGCTCAAAATCTTGAATGGTCCCACGAACTTTGGTGCAAGCTTTCCCTTGGTTTGGAACCTCTTGACTCCTCTAAGTGGGGACACCCTAAGATACACAAAGTCACCCACTGCGAAAGTTAGATCTCGACAGTGATTATCAGCATAACTCTTCTGTCAGGACTGAGCAATCTTTAATCTCTCCTTGATCTTACTGACCTTTTCTTCGGTGTCTTGGAGCAGATTAGGTCTAGGTTCTTGAGAACCTTCCAGCTGGTCCCAAAACAGCGGAGATCTACACTTTCTCCTGTACAGGGCTTCAAAGGGGGCCATTTGAAGATTGGATTGATAGCTATTATTATAGGAGAACTCTGCATAAGGTAAGGCATGATCCCAACTGTCTCCAAGGTCTAGAGCACAAGCTCTCAACATGTCCTCTAACACCTGGTTAACTCACTCGGTCTGACCATCAGCCTGAGGGTGGTAAGCAGTACTGAAATTGAGCTTACTCCCTAACTCCTCATGGAGCTTCTACTAGAACTGAGAAGTAAACTGGCTCCCTCTATCTGACACAATCTTCCTAGGAACACCTCCGGAATAGGTAGTATTGACTGGTATGAAGTGTGTCACTTTGGTTAAGTGGTCTATCACTACCCATATGGAGTCATATCATGTTTGAGTCCTGGGTAATCCGGTGATGAAATCCATATCGATTTCTTCACATTTCCAATCGAGGGTTGGTAATGGTTGCAAGAGTCTGGCGGGTTTTTGGTGTTACGCCTTGACCCTCTGACAGTTGTCACAAGCATTAATGTACTCATCAATTTCTTTCTTCATGCTGACCCACCAATACCTTTCCCTATGGTCTTGATACATCTTGGTACGACCCGGGTGTATGGAGTAAGCGGTTTCATGGGCTTCTCTCAGAATCATACCGTTGATTTCTGTGTTATTAGGCACACAGATATGATTTCCAAACTAGATAGATCCATGTTCATCTTCACTAAAACCAGGGGCCTTACCTCTTCTCATGTTCTTCTTTATTTCCTGAATATCCTCATCTACCTTCTGAGCTTCTCTGATTAGTTTGGGGAAGGTAGGTTGGATTTTGTTGGACCTAAAAGGCGACAGAGGGGGGGGGGGTGAATGTCGATTTAAAAAAAATTCGTTTCCCTGCAAGTACGATGAAATCTCCTTCGATAGCTATAATGAGCTATGAATTCGACTCATGAGCTTCACTGGAAATACAAAAGCTAGAGGTGACAGCGGGAAAAGAGACCACTGAGAAAACACCAAGAACCCAGCACAAAAAAACAAGAAATCATACCAGAGCTGTAGTCGGCCGATCTGACCGCAGTGCCTGGGCCGGTCAGACCGCTTATGCAACGCCGGTCTGACCGCTGGCACAAGTCCGGTCGGACCATGGGCAAACGGGCGGTCTGACCGCCCAATCTCTTCCGGTCTGACCGGCCGTCGGGTCCAGAAGGTTGAAAAGTTGATTTTCAGACAGCAAGACTTGGGACTTCACACAAATGCAAAAATGAAGAGTTTCCTCTGGCTTTCTTTGGCCAGAACTGAGAGGAAACAACCAAGATAGCCAAAAGAGCCTAGGGAAACAAGGAAATCAACCTAAGACCAAGAATTTACGATTTTCATCAAAAACTGAAAAGATACTGAATGCAGCACTAAAAACCAAATTCCCACCTAACCTTTGATTCTTTGGACATAAAACTCAAGGATTAGCAAGGGAATAGCCTTGTGAATCTGAAACTCAAATTTAGGAACATTCTCTCAAGGGAAATCAAGAATCACCTCAAACCCTAGAAAAGCCAAGAACCTGAAAAGATACAGAGGGCTGCTCCAAAATCAAATTCCCATCTAAACTTTGATCCTTTGGCCATGAAACTTTGAGGGTAGCTAATTAATAGGCACTGGACCTGAGATATCGAGTTTCGTGCCATCTCATGAAGGGAAACACAAATTGCATCAAAACCCTAGAAACAAACTGAAGAACAGGGAAGGCCAAAAACCAAAATCTGAGATTAAATGCAATTTGCTCTTGGGAAAAACGATCAAATGATCTTGAGGCATCATCCCAACATAGAGCAACCCATTTTGGGCCTTCTCAGCGAGAAACCACAAGAGAATGCAAAAACTCAAAAATCATCCAGAGGAGGAACGAAGAACGAACAGGAGACAGAAATAAAATTTCAGATTTTCATTCCAAATCAAACGAGGATTACAGATGAGTCCCCATACGCATGGACATTAGAACAAGGTTGATTACATGGAGTCTCAACACATCCTCTCCCACTCCCTAAGCCTCAAGAACACACTACGTGCTTGCTTGGGAGGAACACACACACACACACACACACAGAGAGGGGATGAACGAAGGAGACACTTCCTGCTGCCCTCAACTACTCTCCAACAACTAAAGCCTAAAGCCAAAACAAATTCTCAAAGCTTCTTTTGACTCTAGCAAACCCTAACTCTCTCCCAAAGCCATGGAGTGCATGCAGCCACTCCCACCTATTTATAGCCTTTGGCTAACGGGTCTCCACCCCGTTAGCCGCTAAATCCGAACGGAACCGGCCTCCACTCGTGCAGCTTTACGTTTTTACCGAAACGCCCCTCCTGCACCTTTCGGGAAGCTTCCGTGTTTCTTGTCGTCCACGACTCGCAACCACCTCGAGTTCACGTCGTCTTCGACACATCCGACCGTTCTGACCTCAACGCCACCTGCGTCTAGTCCGGTCACCTCGTGTCTCGCCACGACTCCGCCTCGACGTCCTGCAACCATCATAGACAAGAAACACATCAAATAGCACCGCTCGATACATGTAAGCATAAATGCATTAATGAAACCACATTAAGCATGAAATAGCCCAAACCTGACAAGTCAACATAATATGCATCCTAACCACTTTGACCAGGTTTGACCAAGTCCGATCGAGCCCGATTGCACCACGCAACGTGAAGGTCCGAACCAACCAAATCAAACTCGACTTTCCTAAACCAATGTCAATTACTCATCACACACATGGGATGACCTCCACATGGTCTCTCAATCTTCCCCTTGATGAGTATATTGACAAACCCAGAAAAAGCGTAAAGTTGAGTTTGAAGAGAAAGTCAAACATGGTCCAAAGGAAGAAAATGATGCTAATGACCATGTCGACACAAGGAGCAAAAGAAAGAACAAGTTTTCCTCAAAGCTCCCAAAATGGCTTTTTCTCCGCTATTCTCCCCCTTTTGGCAATAAGCACATCAAGGATGCAAAGGAGAGAAAAAGATCACAAAAATGGATGAAATGGCTGAAGTTGGTTTATTTTAAGCATGTAGAGCCATGAGAATTATCCAAGATGACCATATGAGAAGTACATCAAGCCATAACACATAAACATGCTATCTACATCATGACAAGATATATATAAGCCAGCTAAATCAAAGAAGTCACAATCTGAAATTTTAGTGCAAATTCTTAGCATGTCAAGTCATTCATGATCACAGTCTAGCTAGAGGTATCCAAGGATGATGCAAACCATGTCAATAAGCTAAGCGGAACCAAGAAGCTAGTATTGAGTCAAATTAGAGTGCTACAAGTTCTAGAATGAGACATTTGTTCAAATACTTGTAAATTTTAGCAAATTGAGCACATTTGATAAGTTTTTCTTAAGAAATCTTATGATTGTTGCCAATCAGTTTTTGTTTTATCATGTGCTAGATCTCAAGCCTTATGCGACCACTCCAAGCAAGAAGCTTAAGAAGATGATCTTGGTCATCCAAAACTCCCCCTGAGTTCATGCCTTGTGCAATGGCAAGCCGTCTCATGAGAAAAATTTGGTAAAATCAGTTTTTTCGCACAAAAGAGATCTTTTGCATTCATAAATGGTAGTACTAACTCATGTGTCATCAAGAAACTAGAATAGCTCAATCTAAAACTCAACAGATTCAAGACTCAACTCAGCCTATTTGACTTGGCATGAATCATAAAAGGATAACTAAAGAAAGACTAGTCTCGAGAACTAACATGACAAGTTTCAATTCAAGTTGAGCAATTTTAATTAACTCATCATGGCAAAAGCTAGTCTACACATATGAAGTCATGATCAATCTAGCAATGACGCACAAATCATGGCATGATGTAAAGCGATGTAAACATGTCATGAAAGGATAATAATCAAGGCTCCACGTAGTTATATTACAATGCAGAAAGCTGAAATGCAAGAAAATCCAGCTCCCCCTCAACATGTGATGTAGCTTTTTAGTTCAAGTTGAGTTATGTCAAAATTAAGCTCCAGAAGCTCCCAAATAAACTCCCCCTGAACCAAAGCAATAAAATCGAGAAGCTGGGAAAGAAATCAGAAAAAGGTAGTCCTTAAAGCATAGACAAGATATAGAAGAAACTATGGCTTAGACTGACTCTCATCTACCCCATATGATTCTAGGGCTATCAGCTGAACATCTAACACACTAAGGAGCAAACACGTACCCTGTCTACCCGAGGGTGGCCCGACCCTCGCTAGAACCTATAAGCAGTGAGTAAGCTCAACCTAGTGAGAAGAGAAACAGCTAACGAGTAGCATCCTAGAATCACAAAATAAGAGTAAGAAGTCTAAACAGCTAGACGATAGAAGCACTCTAATCTATGCTAGGAGGACTAACCCAAATGCACCCATATGCAATGCAATAGAAAGGAGTAAGAGCATAATCAATATAATAATGCAGTAAAGCACAAAGCTCCCCCTCACAACAATCCATAAGGACAAACCACCCCAAGCTCTCCTCTTAGAGCTGAAAACCTAGAGCTATCCAAGGCTTGGTAAAGATATCAGCCAACTGATGGTCACTCTCCACAAACTGGAGCACTATGTCACCCTTCTCCACATGGTCTCTAAGGAAGTGATATCGGATATCAATGTGCTTGGTCCGAGAATGCTGCACTGGGTTCTTAGCAATGTTAATCGCAGAAGTGTTATCACAAAAGAGTGGGACACTGTCAATAACTAACCTAAAGTCCCGCAGGGTCGAGACCATCCAGAGCACCTGGCTACAGCAACTGGCTGCAGCAACGTACTCAGCCTCTGCGGTAGACTGTGCAACACCGGGCTGTTTCTTCGAAGACCAGGAAACGAGAGAAGTGCCAACGAACTGGCAGGTGCCCGAAGTGCTCTTCCTATCTATCCTACAGCCAGCAAAGTCTACATCCAAGTAGGCTCTCAAGGAAAGACAAGACGAGAAAGAGTACCAGATACCATAGTCAATGGTAGCTCGAAAGTACCGAAGGATGCGTTTCACCGCCTGGCGGTGAGTTACGCGAGGAGAATGAAGGAATGCGCGTAGGCTACAAAAGCAGAAAACAAAACTTTTCTACCGCGCACACAAGGACATCATGCTAAGGAGGGATCATGGATCATTACCACTAGACGCGCAGTGCAGCGGAAGAAGAGTTGGAGAAACCGATCCAACCACGCACGTCGAGGTAGTAGTGGAATTAGCCGATCGTCCCGAACAGATCGTCTCCTCCACGCGATCAACCACACCACGAGCAGATCCAATCTGTAGGTTGTTGAAGCCGATCAACACCGCAGTGAGCAGCGCATCCACCGGTATCCACACGTCCAGGGTTGGAACGCCGATCGCGAGTGTGCTAGCACTCGTGAGCGGCTAGAGGTTTTTAGAAGCGTATCCCCTCAGCCCCTCGTCACCATATATATAGACCTCCTCACTTGGGGCTTGTGGACCGAGGCCCAATAGGAGTCTATTCGGATCTCTATCCGAAATGAGCCCACATCCGAATCATATTCGAATTAGTGTTCCAACCCGTTAAGCGTGCGACCCTGTAGGCTCACGTATACTTAGTAACGACCCGGAAACGCCTTTCCGGTCACCTTGTTAATAGCGGCCTCTAGCAAGACATATTAACCCCAAAGTATACGTAAAGATCATATCGGCTGAACCTGTAATGTTCTCATGTACGAATCCCTTTGCCTCACGATATAGATTGAGCTCAAGGCGAGACCTGTGTCATCCTCTTAATAGCTCAATCACTCTCTCGATTTCGTGATGGATTATAAACTTGTGATTGACTCCTCAGTCACCTTGGCATGGCCATGCACTTTCATAATCCATTACATCGAGGGGCCCAGAGATATCTCTTCTATAAGGAGGGGCAAATTCTATCTTGATCATTCACATCCCACTACATGTTTCATGGCAAACCCGAAGACTACTTTTATAACTACCCAGTTACGGAGTAGTGTTTAGTAGTCCCAAAATAAGCTACTACGCATGTTGGGAACCATGATGATCTCAAGTCTAAGGATTCTACATAAACACTACTTGAGACCAACTGATGACACATGGAATCTCTGCAGTGTCTCATGGCGGGTCTATCCAACATATGTTCACTAACACATGTCCATATTATTGATTTGGTATCACCATACCATGATCCATGAGACATAATCATCAATCAATACATATGCTGATCTTTGAATCATATTTGTTCCTCATATGATATATGATTAGGGATCATTTAGAAATAGCAACATTTTAGCATTAAGAGTATCATGAATAAGTCACATACTCATTGATCAATAATGATAATATCTATTTCAAGGAACAAAGTAATGTATCATAAACATAGTATGTGATATATACAACATCTCCATGTTGCCTCTAGGGCATATCACTAACAGAGAAGCCTGAAAACGAGCACATAGACACACAGCAAAGTGTATGTCTGGTCTCGAGGCAGTGAGGTACAAGAGGCAGCCAATCATGCTGCGATACTCCTTCTGATCAACTGGCTCGCCGTCCTCATCTGGGTCAAGTGTGGCGGAAGATGCCATGGGCGTTGACACAGGCTTACCATCACTCATATCAAAGCGTCTCAGGAGGTCACGAGTGTACTTGCCTTGATGCAAGAAGGTACCCTCTCGAGTCTACTTGATCTGGAAATCAAGGAAGAAGGTCAACTCACCCATCATGCTCATCTCAAACTCGGTGCTCATGACATCCGAGAACTGGGAAACGAGAGCATGAGAAGAGCCGCCAAAGATGATGTCATCCACATAAATCTGGACGAGCAAAAGATCAGTGCCATGCCGGCGAATGAACAAGGTCTTGTCTACTTTACCCATCTCAAACCCATGACTCAATAAGTAGGACTTAAGCCTCTCATACAAGCTCTAGGGGCCTGCTTAAGTCCATACAACGCTTTGGAAAGCTTAAAGACATGGTTTGGGTATTTGGGGTTCTCGAAACTTGGAGGCTGTCTCACATAGACTTTTTCCTCAATAAAGCCATTTAGGAAGGCACTCTTGACATCCATCTGGTAAAGCTTGAAACCCTTAGAAGCTGCAAAGGCAAACAGGATTTTATTGGCCTCAAGTCTAGCTACAGGGGCAAAGATCTCCTCGAAATCTAGACCCTCAACCTGGGAGAACCCCTGAGCTACCAGTCTAGCCTTGTTTTGAAGGACAACCCCATCCTCACTCTGCTTGTTCTTGAACACCCACTTAGTCCCAATGACATTGTGACCTCGAGGAGGCTCAACAAGCGACCAAACCTTGTTTCTCTCGAAATTCTCCAACTCCTCATTCATTGCATTGACCCAAGACTCGTCAGAAAGAGCATGACAAACGTCTTTGGGCTCGAAGGAGGCAACAAAGGCAGAATGGAGACAGAAATGAGACATGCCAGATTTTGAACGAGTGACTCGCTCAAAAAGGTCTCCAATAATCTGTTCAGAATGATGGTCTTTTTGGATATGTCGAGGAGGTCCAAGATGAGATGAAGAAGTGGCCTCTACCTCATGAGCTGACGAGGTAGGAACAGAGCCACTAGCTCCAGAAGAAACAGAAGGCATGGGCTGATCGCCTCGAGGTGCAGTGGAAGAAGGCACCTCAAGGGATGGATGAGGGACTGGATCAGGTAGACAACCCTCATCTCCATCGTCCTCATCATCCACAAAGATGGGCTCGGATTGCTCTAAGGAACCTGAGACATCTGGCCTAGTCCCCGGACTGGCCTCGTCGAAGGTTACCTCACAGGTCTCTACCATTTTACTAGACTCGCAGTTCCAAACCCTATACGCCCACGAAGAAGTCGAGTAGCCTAGAAAGATACCATCACAAGAACGTGACTCGAACTTATCTAGGTTCTCGAACTTCAAAATAAAGCACTTGCAACCAAACATACGAAAATGAGATACACTGGGTTTTCGCCCATATCTCAACTCATAAGAAGTGCGGTGCAAGTGTGCCCGAAGAAATACTCTGTTCGAAACATGGCACGCGGTGGCTACAGCCTCAGCCCAAAACTTCCGCGGTGTAGAGTAATCATCGAGCATCGTCCTAGCCATCTCGATCAAGGTACGATTCTTCCTCTCCACGACGCTATTCTGCTGTGGTACTTGCGGAGAAGAGAACTGGTGCTCTACACCTGTCTCATCACAGAATCTCTCGAAGTAGGAATTCTTGAACTCCGTGCCATTGTCACTGCGGATCGCTCGTAAGGCACCCGGGAGCTCGATAGAAAGCCTACTGAAAAGACCTCAGAAATGTGTAAACGTCTCATCCTTCGAGGCTAAGAAAAACACCCAAGAGTACCTCGAGAAGTCATCGACCACGACAAGGACATACCACTTCCCTCTTGCTGACTGCACTCGAGCTGGTCCAACTGTATCTATATGGAGCAGCTGTCCTGGTGCATCGATCATAGTAACTGTGACCGAAGGATGGGAAGCGGCAACCATCTTGCCGTGCCGGCAAGGAAGACAAACTAGATCTTTGACCATCTTGAGTTTCGGCAAACCACGAATGAGGTCGTGGCCGCTAACTCGGGTCAAATGGTCAAATCCAATATGACCAAGTCTCCTATGCCAGAAAGAAAGGTCACGGGACTCAGAAGCAACAAAACACCGGAGAGGATCACCAGAAGACTCAGAAAAATCAGCACGAAAGATTCTCCCAAAACGAGAAATCCCGCAAACCAGACTACCCGAAGAATCAATAATTTTGCAATTGTTTTTCTTAAAGCTCACCTCAAAGCCGTCATCGGTAAGCTGAGAAACGGAAAGCAAATTATACTACAGCTTACTAACCAAAGCAACATCTTTCAAAATGAAAGAATCATTAACGCGCACTGTACCTTTGGCGATGACGCGCCTAGATGAAGCATCTCCGAAGGTGCTCGTCTCATCACCCGGAGCACAGGCAAGGGAAGAAAACCAACGGGAGTTTCCGGTCATGTGTCGTGAACACCCGGAGTCTACGAGCCAAACCTTTCCCTTCCCTACCCGGCGAGTCTGAGTCAACAAGAGAGTGAAGTCTCAGTACTGGGATAAATCAAGAGTGATTTTGGCACCCAATACTGAGTAACACGTCGAGCAGATGAAGTAGTCAAACACGACTGACCTCTATCTATGTGTAGACCTAAAGTTGTTGCTTGGTCCGACTGCTACAGAGGAGCGAGTCGGAGCATCGGCAACATGCTAATCACGTCGCAGGTAGCCATCTCGACGGGGAAAACGAGATGTACCCTCAGGACGGCGAAAGTCACGACCAAAGGGAGCATGAGGACGAAAACCAGAAAACTCAGAAAAACCAAGTCCTCGATGCTGCCCAAACTCATCAACAGAAGCAAGCCTAGACCTCGTGTTAGTATTAGGTGCACTCAATGTCTGGGGCTGACCCTGAATACGCCTAAGATCACGAACACGGTTTCTACGCGTGATCTTGGTGCGCCTGAAGCATCGATCGATAAAATTCCCATCCTTCTGACAGAAGGTGCAGTGGTACTTCACCTTTTGAGAGGTAGAAGTAACACGGTGAGGCTTCGCCTTCTGAGAGACCGAAGTTGCAGGGGGAATTACCTTGCTATCAGAAATCCCTTGGACAAAGCCCGCTGACTTAAATTGGATTTTCTCGGTCCTAGGCTCAGTCTCGATCACACCTGGTGCTATGGGTCTGAGCACGGCAGGTGGATGCTTCCTCATGTCCTCATAGAAATCGTATCCTAGACCCTGATTAAATCTGCAAATCTTAGATTGGTCTAGGATAAGATTGAGCTTCTTCTTGCCTCCTACAAACCTCTCGAGAGTGTTCATAAGGTACTGACACTCCCGAAAGAGAGAGGTGCAAGAAGAGCAGGGAGAAGAAGAGACAGCAGAAGGTAAGGGAGCAGAAGAAGAACCAACAGTAGAGGAAAGAATGGCTTGTGCACGCACAGCCGACTCTGAGGGGATAATCCTACTACTAGTCGGTTGGTTCACGTCGCTAAGCGTCTCCACCTTACCCTTGGGCTCCTTCCCCACCTCAGCAATCACATCACAATGAGTTGATGGCTTCTCTAGTAAATCCTTAGTTAGCTTCACACATTGTTCATTCAGAGCAACGAGTTCAAGTTTTAGTTTATCACAACTAATGCATGGTGAGCTAACCGGATCCTTAGTCACAAACTGAGCTAATTTGTTGTCATGATCAACCATCTCTTGGAATTGCTTAGAAACGGACTCAAGCTCAAGTGTCAATTTTGGACAGTTGGTGCAAGAAACAACAGGCTCAAGTAAAGAAGCATGCAACTCAGCAATTTTATGATCTGCCCTTTTTAAGTTCAATTTCAAGTTATTGCAGTTTTCACAAGACTCGGGCAGATCCAGGAGCATGGTATAAAGACCTCTAAAAGCATTATTCTTATCCTCACATGAGGTGCAAGCAATAGTCTCAACAGTAGTAGATGACGAAGGAGCTACCCTACTCATCTCAAGCTCAGCAAGAAGACTAATGTTCTCCACCTTAATCATGTCATGCTCGGAGGACAAACTATCATGCGAGGTCCTTAACTTCTCCATGTCACCCAACAGAGCACAGCATGTATCACAGTCATCACGGGAGGGAGCAGATCTAAGTGAAGTAAGCTCCCATGATAATCTATCTACTTCCTTCTCCAACCCGCTAACCCTAGCTCTAGCTCTAGCATGAAATCCACCTAGCTTAAGAAAAGCATGATTGAGCTGGTCGTAGGTGGGGAATACCTCGTCGGAGTCGAAGTACACTCGCTGTCACTCAGTTCGCCCTCAAGGGCCATGAAGCACATGCCGGAGAAGTCGTCACCGCCCTTGGGGTCTTGCTCATCCGTCCCATCATCGTCGCTCCACCCCTCCACCTCGCTGAGATCGAGGTCGTCGAAGGCGGTGAGGACACGGTGGAAGAGCTTCTTGGCTTTGCCAAGGTCGCGGAACTTCTTCTTGCCTTGAGCGTGAGCTGAGGGCTTCTTGTTGCGGTTCTTGTCGATGTAGTCGTTCTTGCCCGAACCGCCGTAGTCACCTTTGCCCTTCCCCAGCTTGGGGCAGTTCGCTCGAATGTGGTTGGGGCCACCACACTCGAAGCAGATCACGGGTCCTCCTCTCTTTTCGTCCCTCCTCCTCTTGTAAGCATGGGAAAATCTGCGAGCTAGGAGGGCTAACTGCTCATCCACAAGCTGCTCTAACTGATCATCAGTTATGTCACAGAGAGCGGCAAGGGAGAATCCACATAGCGAATCAGAAAAAAGGCTAGAAGCCGAACTGGGATCGGTGACTAGGGCCATTGACTGTGACTTCGACTTGCGAGAGAATGTCAATCTCGTAAGTCTTGAGGCGCGAGTACAGCACATCAAGAGTCAAAGTCGAGAGGTCCGTGGTGTCCTTGATGGTTGTCACCTTCATCTCCCAAACACGAAGGTCGAGTGCAGCGAGCATCCGTCGAGCGTTATCCGAGTCGGGGTATGTGAGACCGACCGCTCGGAGGTTGCTCAGAATCTTGTGAAAACGCGCAAAACACTCATCGAGGGACACGCCAGCGAGCATTTCAAACTTGTTGTAATCTCACTTGAACTGATCCTGTCGCACCGTCTTTATTTGGGTGGTGCCCTCATGGTAAGCATCGAGGGTCTTCCAAATATCGAAGGCGGACGAAAGATGAGATATGCGGTCAAACTCACTACGACTCGGGCCCTGGATTATGATGTTCCTTTCCTTAGCATTTGCCTCAACATCAGCCATATTCCCGACGTTGATGTTCTGATCGGCAGCAACAACAAACCGGACCTTGACCTTACGCCAGATGGCATACCCCTGAGCCTGGATGTATGTCTCCATTCGGCTCTTCCAGAAGGGGTAATCGATGCCATCAAAGACGGGAGGCTTGGTCGAGTACTTGTCTGTCGCCATGGCTCTAGAGACCGGTTAAGATCTATGAAGAAGAGCTAACCGGCTCTGATACCAATTGTTGGACTGAAAAGGCGACAGAGGGGGGTGAATGTCGATTTAAAAAAATTCATTTCCCTGCAAGTACGATGAAATCTCCTTCGATAGCTATAATGAGCTATGAATTCGACTCATGAGCTTTACTGGAAATGCAAAAGCCAGAGGTGACAGCGGGAAAAGAGACTACCGAGAAAACACCAAGAACCCAGCACAAAAAACAAGAAATCATAGCAGAGCTGTAGTCGGCCGGTCTGACCGCAGTGCCAGGGCCGGTCAGACCGCTGGCACAAGTCCGGTCGGACCGTGGGCAAACGGGCGGTCTGACCGCCCAATCTCTTCCGGTCTGACCGGCCGTCGGGTCCAGAAGGCTGAAAAGTTGAGTTTCAGACAGCAAGACTAGGGACTTCACACAAATGCAAAAATGAAGAGTTTCCTCTGGCTTTCTTTGGCTAGAACTGAGAGGAAACAACCAAGATAGCCAAAAGAGCCTAGGGAAACAAGGAAATCAACCTAAGACCAAGAATTTAGGATTTTCATCAAAAACCGAAAAGATACTAAATGCAACACTAAAAACCAAATTCCCACCTAACCTTTGATTCTTTGGACATGAAACTCAAGGATTAGCAAAGGAATAGCCTTGTGACTCTGAAACTCAAATTTGGGCACATTCTCTCAAGGGAAATCAAGAATCACCTCAAACCCTAGAAAAGCCAAGAACCTAAAAAGATACAGAGGACTGCTCCAAAATCAAATTCCTGTCTAAACTTTGATCCTTTGGCCATGAAACTTTGAGGGTAGCTAATTAATAGGCACTGGACCTGAGATATCAGTTTCATGCCATCTCATGAAGGGAAACACGAATTGCATCAAAACCCTGGAAACAAACTGAGGAACAGGGAAGGCCAAAAACCAAAATCTGAGATTAAATGCGATTTGCTCTTGGGAAAAACGATCACATGATCTTGAGGCATCATCCCAACATAAAGCAACCCATTTTGGGCCTTCTTAGCGAGAAACCACAAGAGAATGCAAAAACTCAAAAATCATCCAGAGGAGGAATGAAGAACGAACAGGAGACAGAAATAAAATTTCAGATTTTCTTTCCAAATCAAACGAGGATTACAGATGAGTCCCCATACGCATGTACATTAGAACAAGGTTGATTACATGGAGTCTCAACACATCCTCTCCCACTCCCTAAGCCTCAAGAACACACACTACATGCTTGGTTGGGAGGAACACACAGAGAGAGAGAGGGGATGAATGAAGGAGACACTTCCTGCTGCCCTCAACTACTCTAAAGCCTAAAACCAAAACAAACTCTCAAAGCTTCTTTTGACTCTAGCAAACCCTAACTCTCTCCCAAAGCCATAGAGTGCATGCAGCCACTCCCACCTATTTATAACCTTTGGTTAACGGGTCTCCACCCCGTTACGCCCGCTAAATCCGAACGGAACCGGCCTCTACTCGTGCAGCTTTGCGTTTTTACCGAAACGCCCCTCCTGCACCTTTCGGGAAGCTTCTGTGTTCCTTGTCGTCCACGACTCGCAACCACCTGTCACATCCCAAAATTTGGCTTTTTGAAAAAATTTAAATTCAAATTAATTATTGTAAGGTAATTGGATTTTACTTGGCTTTTATTTGCCTTTCTGGATTTTCTGGAATTTAAAAACTATTTTTAGAATTTAAAAAGTAATTCAAAATATGAAAATTAAATATCAACAGTAGTTGGAAATAATTTTATTAAATCCAAAATATCTCCAGGAGCTTCTGTGAATTTTTCTGGAATTTTTGGAGGTATTTTCATTTTTTTCTGAGGCCTAAATAAATTTCTAGCATTTTCTGAAATTACAAATCATTAAAAATTCAAATCCTTTCCTCCGGCCGACGCGTGGACGGCCCAGATCCGCCCACGTCGCCGCTCAGCCAATCCAGGCCGCACCTCCCTCTCCCTCGCTGTCCAGCGGGCCCGGCCTGTCAGCCGGCGGCCCCGCCTTCCCCTCCTCCCCGCCCGACGCGTGGACGGCTCGGATGAGCCGAGTCCCCGCACGGGCCATCCAGCCGCCCGCTCTCATTTCCTGTAGAGACCCGAATATGCAAATCCGAACTCTCCTGTGTATTCTGCACTAGTCCAGGATCACGCTAGTGCACACAGCATAAACAAGGATAAATATCATCCACATCACGATATTCTAAAGAAAATCCAAACTATATAAATAAAATATCAGAGTACAACCTTATGGTCAAGCTTACAATCTCAATAGCCTGAGTGGCTAATAAGCTAGCAGCGGAAAATCCAAAGTAAAACGTAGTGGCCAATCGACATGCCCACGGGCAATCGAGTGGGGAGCGAAGCCTAGAACGCGTAGTCGTCGAAGAACTCGCCTCCTGGAACATCCTGCTGGTAGTACTCCTCATCCTCAACTGATCAACATAGGCGCAAAGCCGTGAGTACATTGGTACTCAGCAAGCCGTTTGTAACAAATGATGCAATATAATATGCAAGGCTTAACAATGGAAAGCTGAAAGGGTTAATTTGCATAAAACAGCATTCGAAATTACCATAAATAGATTGAAGGCGAATTGTAAATAAATCAATAATAAATAATCAAAGGAATTGAAGTAACCACTTATGAATCTCCCATCCATAAGCTAAACCAACCACTCAAGGATCTCCCAACCAACAGTGAATTAACCATCCCCTGTCCAAAACTTTTTAGAAATAACTATACCTCGTGTGAAATCACCGAGCATTGTCCATGACCGAGGACACGGCTATTCGAATAGTTTTACACTCTGCAGAGGTTGCACAACTGTACCCACACGATGTGAAAATCCTCACGTTAAAGATAATCACAACAAGGCTTTTACAATGATCCATCTCAACCCGATCCCACTCGCTAAGGTTTCGCCGTCGAGTAGGGTAACCCCCTAGTCGGTAATTGCCCCCTCTTGCGCCACAACAACATCGGTAGTGAAACCAAAGTTGAGACTTCACAAATTATTATGCCAGGTCTATCCCATACTAGACATGTGGTTTGCACAGTAAGACTCAGATCAATGGCGCACAAAGTTAAGTCCTTAAGTATTACCCAGGCGAAACATCCACATCCCAATGTGCAACCTGCACCCCCTTTACTGCACGATCAATCGCCCAAGTGAAAACCAATTTTGTATAACCACCGCCAATGACGCACCAACGTCACGGCACAAGTTTTATAACAGTGGTACCAACCACGATTCAATATCTCATTAAGTCAAATTAATTAATCACATGTGATGATGAACCCAAGCGATACTAAAAGCATGGATAAGCATACTAATCGTACCAACCCAAATGTGATCGTAACATAGCATCACTAATAAAAGTTCCCCATCCTATGGTGACAATGGCATCATGGCATTCAAATTATCAAGGAGGAAATAATCAATTAGGTCATTAACTACCAATACAAGGGTTTTATAATAAAGTAGCAATGCATTGTAATTTAAAACAAAATATTTAAGTAATAGATTGAAAACTGGGTTCAACATGATCAAAGGACACGACTTGCCTTGGCCTTGCTCAGTTGACAGTTCTTGAACTTCAAATCCAACTTCTGCTCCTTCGAACGCGCGATCTAACGGGAGAGGAAACAGACGAAGAGACAAAGATAAATTCAAATAAAATTCAAATGAACTCCAAAAATTCTCAAACCTGAACCAAAAGATAGAGCTCAATTTTAGATGAATTTAGGAAGAAGAATCGGGTCAATCGGAGCTAGGACGAGGGAGAACGGGGCTCTGGAAAATTAAATCTACAGAAATTCGGGGAAATTGGAAAAATGCACTGTGCTGTGGACCGGGCGCACGGAGAGCTGGGTCCACGGTGGACTCGGCGCACGGAACAGTGCGGCTGACTGGGCTGCTGGCGCAAGCGACGGGGCTGACGCGGCGGCTGACGGGGCTGACACGCAAGCCCTAGGGCTGACGCGGCGGCTGACGTGGCCAGGGCTGACGCGGCGCACGCGGGGCGGCGGCGGCGGTCGATCGGACGGCTCGAGGGCGTCCACGCGGCGCGATCTGGGCCTTGGCTCAGATCTGGATGAGCGGCACGGATGAGGCGGCGCGGGAGGCGGGAGTCGGCCGATGGCCGCCGCGTGGCGGGCGCGTCGCGCGAGGCGTCGCGGGCGCGGGGACCGAGGCGGCGGGCGCGGGCGTGGGCGTGGGCGACGGCGACCGGCTGACGACCGAGGCGGCACGGGCGTCCGGGCGGCGGCGGCGGCGGCGGCGACGGCTAGGGTTAGGCCGGCGGGGCTCACCGACGACGGCGGCGACGGCGGCGGAGACGGCGGCGAAGGCGACTGCGGCGGAGACGGCGGCGGCTGGCCAACGACGAAGGCGACGGCGGCGGCGCTGGCGAGGGACGGCGGCGAAGGCGACTGCGGCGAGGCTCACCAGCGACGACGACGACGACGACGGCGACGGCGGCGAAGACGACGGCGCAGGCTACGGCACAGGCGACGGACGGCGGCGAAGCTCCCGGCGGCGGAGGCGACGGCGCACAGCGGCGACGGCGGCGAAGGCGGCGGCGGAGACGGCGGGGACGCACGGCGGAGGCGACGGCGGCGGCGCGGGCGAGGCACGCGAACCGAGGTGGCGGCGCGCAATAAATACCCGGGCGGCGAGGGCTGACGTGGCACGGACGCCGAGTCCCGGCCGGATACGGCTCTGACAGGTGGGTCCCACCTGTCAGTGGCACGGGCGAGCGGGCGGCAGCGATGCGCGCGAGCGCGAGCGGCAGCGGCCGAGATGGCGACACGCGTCGACCATCGGGCGGAGGGAAGCGGGCGCGGGCGCGCGCGGATGCGCGCCGCGTGGCGGGGCGGGCAGGCCGGCGGGGCTGGACCGGGCCGGTTCGGTGGGTTCGGCCCACCGGCCGGTTCGGCGGGTTTTTCTTTTCCTTTTCTTTTTCTTTTTCCAGAAATTCAATTAAATACTTTTGAGCTCTAGAAAATAGCAAATAAATCCAGAAAAATCCAGAAAAATACCAATAAAATCCTTGAGACACCAGGAACTCAAATAAAATAAACTTGGCAAATGTTAATGTTTAATTTAATCATATTAAATCCAAATAAATTCTGAAAATTCCTTTTAAGCTTTAATTAATTTCAGAAAATTTCAAATGGTGAATTTTATTTTAAAAGCTTCAAAAAGACTCTGAAAATCAGGATGTTACAAACCTTACCCCCTTAAACGGAATCTCGACCCCGAGATTCAGGCTCACTAAAAGAATAGGTTACCATGAGCGACTTCGGAGACGACGTGGTTGAGTTTCCCCCTTGCAACACTCTGAGGTATCTGACTTCCTTGACTTGACGATGTTCCACGGCTTGCTCGTAGAGTCTTGGCAGGGGTACTTCTATGGTTGAACGGAATTGGCGAGTTTGCACGACGCTTCTGCGGACACTTACGAGCAAAATGACCTGGCTCTTTACACCTGAAGCAAGTAACTGAAGCTGTAGGGTTAAAACTTCTATGTGGCCCACTGCTAGCATTGGCAGGGCATCGGTCCAAAATATCTGATCGAGGTATTGAAGCTAGAGTCTTGGAATTCCCCTGGTGTGGTACACATTCTGGCTGACACGTGTTGATTCTTTCTTTTTGTGACTGATGCAACTGAGTTCCTTGTTGGACCATCTTCCTCTTTCGGGATTGGGTTTCACCTAGTGGGTGTGTCTTGTCTGCTGGGGCCACACAATTGTCCTGGTTGTATTGTTGTGCCTCATCTTCTGATGGTACCTTGGTAAATATTCCTGTAGTCCTGCCTTCGTTTGTCAATGCACTCATGGTAGTAGCTCGGAGTTTCTCTCGTTGCTGCTGCAATACTGAGGCCAATATCGAATCCAAGGGGCACTGAGCTGGGCTATGGTCCTGGCCTTCACATAGGTAACAAGTAATCTTGCTCATAGGACATTCTTCAAGAAAATGAGTTCCTTCGCAACTGGAGCAACTGATTTCATGTTCACTAGCATAATGTCCTATCTCTCCACAGCGAGTACATGCACAATTCTTAAACTTATTCTTTAGGTAGCATTGTTGAATGCAGTGCTCTTCCTTGTCACAACGATTGTGGGCTTCGTGCTGGATTACCTTCCTTGTAGGACATCTGGCAAATTTGTGGCCGGTTCTGTTGCAGTTGGCACAAAGAAAATCTTGTGCTGGCTTCCCTTTTTGAGGACATTGGAAGGCTACGTGTCCATCCCCACCACAACGGTAGCAGATAACTTCTCTAACTGGATTATGGCTTGTAGAAGAACGATGTCCCATGCAGTCATCCTGATGAAGTGTTTCTTGTGCCTTGATTCTTAACGACTTATCAGAGGGACACTGCTGACAAGGTATAAATGGAGCGACCCAGGAAGCTTTGGCATTGTTGTCCACTTGTTGCAACACTGTTTGTATGAGCCGAGTTTGTGCTGCCAAAAACTGACTTAAGATCGGATCCAAACCCATTGGAGTTGCTTGCGGTTCCTGAGTTGCCTGGTTTGCGTTGCTGCCCTCTGGGTCTTGGTTCATCTGACTATGTCCTGCGGTGCTCTGAGTGACAACCATTTCTGCTCTGTTCTGAAAGAAAGATCACTTGCTGAGAACTGACTCTCCAAGGCTCAATAGGTAAGAGGGAAAAGCAAAGGTAAGCGGTAAACTCGTCTAAGGGGAACAACTAATGGCAACCTAAACTAAACAAACACTTAGCCGAAAAGGCTAACAAAAGAAGCGGTAAACTCCACAAAAAGATTTTGACATGACTGCATCATAATGCTAGAAGCAAAACTGCAGCTCACATCACACCCAACGGCAAATAAGAAGCAAGACGATCTATACGATGCTAAAAACTATAACCGGGTTCAAATCTAATGGCTTCTAATCTTCACGGAAATCTTCAATCTTGTCTTGACATATTGGGGTGCTTCCTTCTTCCAAACTTCACAGCACAACTTGAAGAATTCCAGGCCAACTTTCACATTGATAGAGGGACACTCGAGACATCTATGGACATTATAGGGATAAGAAGTCACATTGAGTTTCGAAAACAAGTTTTCAGAGGAGACAAGGAGCAAGAATCCTAAGAATGAGGTAAGAATCAAGAATTACTAGACAATCATTTGGTTGATTTGTTTTAGAAAATAAAATTTGAAAAACTTCGCTAATTCGACCAGTCTATCTAGGGCTTCGTCCTGCAGTCGATTTGGCTCTGATACCATCTCTGTAGAGACCCGAATATGCAAATCCGAACTCTCCTGTGTATTCTGCACTAGTCCAGGATCACGCTAGTGCACACAGCATAAACAAGGATAAATATCATCCACATCACGATATTCTAAAGAAAATCCAAACTATATAAATAAAATATCAGAGTACAACCTTATGGTCAAGCTTACAATCTCAATAGCCTGAGTGGCTAATAAGCTAGCAGCGGAAAATCCAAAGTAAAACGTAGTGGCCAATCGACATGCCCACGGGCAATCGAGTGGGGAGCGAAGCCTAGAACGCGTAGTCGTCGAAGAACTCGCCTCCTGGAACATCCTGCTGGTAGTACTCCTCATCCTCAACTGATCAACATAGGCGCAAAGCCGTGAGTACATTGGTACTCAGCAAGCCGTTTGTAACAAATGATGCAATATAATATGCAAGGCTTAACAATGGAAAGCTGAAAGGGTTAATTTGCATAAAACAGCATTCGAAATTACCATAAATAGATTGAAGGCGAATTGTAAATAAATCAATAATAAATAATCAAAGGAATTGAAGTAACCACTTATGAATCTCCCATCCATAAGCTAAACCAACCACTCAAGGATCTCCCAACCAACAGTGAATTAACCATCCCCTGTCCAAAACTTTTTAGAAATAACTATACCTCGTGTGAAATCACCGAGCATTGTCCATGACCGAGGACACGGCTATTCGAATAGTTTTACACTCTACAGAGGTTGCACAACTGTACCCACACGATGTGAAAATCCTCACGTTAAAGATAATCACAACAAGGCTTTTACAATGATCCATCTCAACCCGATCCCACTCGCTAAGGTTTCGCCGTCGAGTAGGGTAACCCCCTAGTCGGTAATTGCCCCCTCTTGCGCCACAACAACATCGGTAGTGAAACCAAAGTTGAGACTTCACAAATTATTATGCCAGGTCTATCCCATACTAGACATGTGGTTTGCACGGTAAGACTCAGATCAATGGCGCACAAAGTTAAGTCCTTAAGTATTACCCAGGCGAAACATCCACATCCCAATGTGCAACCTGCACCCCCTTTACTGCACGATCAATCGCCCAAGTGAAAACCAATTTTGTATAACCACCGCCAATGACGCACCAACGTCACGGCACAAGTTTTATAACAGTGGTACCAACCACGATTCAATATCTCATTAAGTCAAATTAATTAATCACATGTGATGATGAACCCAAGCGATACTAAAAGCATGGATAAGCATACTAATCGTACCAACCCAAATGTGATCGTAACATAGCATCACTAATAAAAGTTCCCCATCCTATGGTGACAATGGCATCATGGCATTCAAATTATCAAGGAGGAAATAATCAATTAGGTCATTAACTACCAATACAAGGGTTTTATAATAAAGTAGCAATGCATTGTAATTTAAAACAAATATTTAAGTAATAGATTGAAAACTGGGTTCAACATGATCAAAGGACACGACTTGCCTTGGCCTTGCTCAGTTGACAGTTCTTGAACTTCAAATCCAACTTCTGCTCCTTCGAACGCGCGATCTAACGGGAGAGGAAACAGACGAAGAGACAAAGATAAATTCAAATAAAATTCAAATGAACTCCAAAAATTCTCAAACCTGAACCAAAAGATAGAGCTCAATTTTAGATGAATTTAGGAAGAAGAATCGGGTCAATCGGAGCTAGGACGAGGGAGAACGGGGCTCTGGAAAATTAAATCTACAGAAATTCGGGGAAATTGGAAAAATGCACTGTGCTGTGGACCGGGCGCACGGAGAGCTGGGTCCACGGTGGACTCGGCGCACGGAACAGTGCGGCTGACTGGGCTGCTGGCGCAAGCGACGGGGCTGACGCGGCGGCTGACGGGGCTGACACGCAAGCCCTAGGGCTGACGCGGCGGCTGACGTGGCCAGGGCTGACGCGGCGCACGCGGGGCGGCGGCGGCGGTCGATCGGACGGCTCGAGGGCGTCCACGCGGCGCGATCTGGGCCTTGGCTCAGATCTGGATGAGCGGCACGGATGAGGCGGCGCGGGAGGCGGGAGTCGGCCGATGGCCGACGCGTGGCGGGCGCGTCGCGCGAGGCGTCGCGGGCGCGGGGGACCGAGGCGGCGGGCGCGGGCGTGGGCGTGGGCGTGGGCGTGGGCGACGGCGACCGGCCGGCGACCGAGGCGGCACGGGCGTCCGGGGCGGCGGCGGCGGCGACGGCTAGGGTTAGGCCGGCGGGGCTCACCGACGACGGCGGCGACGGCGGCGGAGACGGCGGCGAAGGCGACTGCGGCGGAGACGGCGGCGGCTGGCCAACGACGAAGGCGACGGCGGCGGCGCTGGCGAGGGACGGCGGCGAAGGCGACTGCGGCGAGGCTCACCAGCGACGACGACGACGACGACGACGGCGACGGCGGCGAAGACGACGGCGCAGGCTACGGCACAGGCGACGGACGGCGGCGAAGCTCCCGGCGGCGGAGGCGACGGCGCACAGCGGCGACAGCGGCGAAGGCGGCGGGAGCTTCGCCGCCGTCCGTCGCCTGTGCCGTAGCCTGCGCCGTCGGTGGCGGCGCGGGCGGGCGAGGCACGCGAACTGAGGTGGCGGCGCGCAATAAATACCCGGGCGGCGAGGGCTGACGTGGCACGGACGTCCGAGTCCCTCGGCCCGGATACGGCTCCTGACAGGTGGGAGTCACACCTGTCAGTGGCACGGCCGGCGAAGCGCCCGAATGGGCAGCGATGCGCTGCGACGCGGCGAGACGGCAGCGGCCGAGGATGGCGTACACGCGTCGACCATCGGGCGGAAGGGAAGCGGGCGCGGGCGCGCGGGATGGCCGCGCCGCGTGGCGGGGCTGGGCAGGCCGGCGGGCTGGACCGGGCCGGTTCGGTGGGTTTCGGCCCACCGGCCGGTTCGGCGGTTTTTCATTTTCCCTTTTCTTTTTCTTTTTCCAGAAATTCAATTAAATACTTTTGAGCTCTAGAAATAGCAAATAAATCCAGAAAAATCCAGAGAAAATACCAATAAATCCTTTGAGACACCAGGAACTCAAATAAAAATAAACTTGGCAAATGTTTAATGTTTACATTTAATCATATTAATCCAAATAACCTTCTGAAAATTCCTTTTAAGCTTTAATTAATTTCAGAAAATTTCAAATGGTGAATTTTGTTTTAAAAAGCTTCAAAAGACTCTGAAAATCAGGATGTTACATTTCCTCCCTCACCTCGTTGATTTGCGGGCCCCGCCCGTAGCCGCTCGCGCTCTCGCTCCCTCTGCCACCCGGCCCCGCCTGTCGGACCCTTCGTCCCCGCCGCGGAGCGCCTCTTTCCTTTTTCCTTCCCCCTCTTTCCTTTTTCGCCGGTCCGACCGAGACCGCGCCGGATCCCGCCTTGCCTTACCCGGCCCTCCTCGGTTTTGGAAGTCCCGGACGCCGCCAGCGACCGAATCCCCGATCTCCCGGGCTCCCCTTCCATCGGCGCCCCTCTTTCCCGTTTCTCCCCCTTTCCTTCCTTTTTCCGGCCGACACACCGGCGAGCAATTGCCCGCCCGTGTCCCCTCCTCCGCCCCTATAAATAGCTCCCTCGGCTCCGCCTCTCCGCACCACCTCCCAGCGCCCTCCACTTCTCCCCTTGAGCCCCGAGCGCCGTCGCACCAGAAGCTCCCCGTGCGCGTCCGGTAAGTGCTCCGGCGAGTAATCGCCGTCGCCTCGGTCTTCCCGAAGCTCGCCGCCGCTACCTCGAGCACCCCCGTGCCCGTGCGATCCTCCCCGACACCTCAGCCGCCCCTCCCCGCCGCCGGAGCGCCGTCGCACCGGAGGACCCGAGCCAGCTCCGCCTCCCCTCGTCGCCGGCCACCCCGCTTGCCCCCGAGCCTCGCCGACCCCTCGTTGGACTCATCTCCGCTCCGGGTTGCATTTCACGCGTCACCGCACCCCTCCGCCCTCCCTCGCCGCCGACGACCCTGCCTCCGGCCACCTTCCCCGGCCTCCCCTCCGGCAGGTAACTCAAAAGGTTGATTGCCCTATATGGGTAGGCAAAGCCTCCCCGCCACTGGCTATCACGCTCTCTCCCTCCCCCGACTCCCTCGGCGCGCGTTCGAGCCCTCGGCTCCGCACGAGGTTGAGTTCTTTTATTCGCACTGACAAGTGGGCCCCACCCGTCAGCGGCCGCCGGTCTGCGCTGGCCACTGCCGCCTGGGCCCCACCCCTCTGTGCTGTCTCTGACAAGTGGGCCCGGAGTCCAGTGGGTCCCATGTGTCAGAGGTGAGTCAGTGGGCTCACTGTCCAGTGGGTCCCACATGTCAGTGACCGCCAGTGGTTACTGTTCAGTGGGCCCCACCTGTCAGTCTCTCAATAAAAATAGAAATTAAAATCTAATATTCCAGTGGGCCCCACCTGTCAGAAATTTGGGAATTTCTAGATTTATTCAAATCTGAGATTTTCAAATGAGCATAACTTTCTCATTTTAACTCCAAATCCAGCCATTCAAATTTCTAAATTCATCTAAAATCATAATCTATCCAACTATGGCCTCTGTTGAATTTTTGGATTTTATTTGAATTTTTTTGTATTTATTTGCTTTGTTGCTTCGTCTTTCTCGCGTAGATTCCAACGTTGTCGACGATCCCTCTTCACAGCAGCAAGAAGACCCAGAAACCCTGCAAGAAGGCAAGTCTCCTTTGATCATCTTGAACCTATGCTTTTGAAATGTTTTAAAATATTTTAAATTATGTGCATTGCTATTTACATAAAGTCACTAGTTCAAATCTTTAGGAATTAGTTATTCCAACTTTGTTATGCCCTCATTTGACATTGATTGCCATGTACCTTGTCACCCTAGAACTTCCTTTGTCTCAATAATGAGATTACTATTAATCTTTGTGAATATTAGAATGGTAGGTAATGCTTAGTCATGCTATCTAATAACTTTGGAAAATCTTGAAAATGGGAAATTATGAAACCCTTGTGTTTAAAATGTAGTGGTAATTGGAGTTGCACTGATTTTAAAATAAAATAAAAATGTGAAAGTTGGTTTAGATTAGGGTGGATGGTGTTTGGGTTGGTGCAGTAAGCACGAGAACTTGTTAAGTGTATGTTCCACCCTAGTCAATTAAGGACCGACGCTTGTGTTTGTCCAAACTGAGCATTAACCGTACAACCACAAGTCTATATGGGTACGACCTAGCTGACTAACTTATGATAGTCTAGTTTAGGTGCCACCAGTGGAAAGTGGGTGCCAGGGATGGACTGGTTATTCACAGTGAGGGACAGGGATTTACTGTACTCATATGGCGCAAGAGGGGGCTTCAGATTGGGCGGATTTAACCCTTCTGCGGTGAAACCTCAGCGGGTGGTATCTAGCTAGATTAGAGTAAGGTAAAGGCTTTGTGGTATTTTATCTGGGTCTCATGCCAAAGGAAGCGTGTTGACTTTTAGGATAATTTATCTCTTGTGGGTAAAGTTGTACAACCTCTGCAGAGTGTAAAACTATTCGAATAGCCGTGCCCACGGTCAAGGGCGGGCAAGGAATGCATTCACATGGTAGATTTCTGGTTTTGTTTTAAAATCAAAAGTTTTGTATTCCGAGGGTGGAGGGAACTCTCGGAAGGGAATCCTGGCGGATGGAGCCAGAGAGGGTGGATGGAACCCGCAGTTTAAAACTTGACCAATGGTAATTGGTTAGCTAGTGTTGGTAGTTGGAACCTTCACTAGAAAGTTAATTCTGTTAAAACATTTACTTCATTAAATTGATGCCTTCGAAAATAATTAGTAGTAATTGAGATTTCAAATATTGCTTTGTGCAAAAGAACCATATGGCCTTCCTTTGTTAAGCCTTGCATCTATGCATTTTTCCCAAGACTTGCGGAGTACTTTATGTACTCACATGCTACACTTAAAAATAAAATCTCAGAGGAAGTTGAAGCTCAAGAAGGTGACTACGACTACTGCTTCGCTTGTGGCTGCGATGGATTCTTCCCGGAGGACTAGGTCGCGCTTCCCCAGTCAACTGCCTGTGGCATCTTGATGGGTCTACTTTGATTTCACTTTGCTTCCGCTGTGTTTTGATTGTGCGAGGTCTTGAAACCTCCATGTAATAATGAGACCTGGTGGTCAGTACTCTTATTTATTGTAATAAATCGTTGATGGTGATGTTTCCATTCTGTTTGACTGTGTGCACTAGCTTTGATCTGGGACTAGTGCTGTAATACACAGAGGGTCCGGGTTTGGTAATCCGGGGGCCCGACAGAGATGGTATCAGAGCCAATTTGACTGTAGGACGTGACCTAGATTAAGAATGGCAAACCATAAGGACTTATATTTATAAAAAGAGTATATTAAAAATGTATAAGCTTCTTTGCTTCTACTCTCTTCCTACTTAGAATCTCGTCTTGTCTCCAACTCCATTTGTTAAAAAAACTTTTACTAATCTTTTCTTTCACTCAACTTTGTAGATGGCTGGTTCATCCTCCGCTGCCCCGTGGGACTACTACTCACATGGAGAGGATGCTGGAGCATTCGCTAGCCTTCTCCGGCAACTAATGCAGTGTTTGGAGTACCGTCAGCCGCCCATTTTCAGGGGTCAGAAGACGCGGATCCTGGATCGAGACTCATGGACGATGGAGGTATTCCTGTATGCACGGGAAGAGGAATTCAACTCCCACACATACCCCATCAAGCACCCTCGGTCCCACTGTTTCGACGCTGTCCAGGACGCAGCACGCCTCGCCATTGACGAGTTGTGCCACCTGCACAAGGATGTTGTACATCAGTCCCCTTTTTGCTTCTTCATCAACCCCAGGGTAGGACAGAGGTATCCAGATCCCTTCGATATTCCAGCTGACGATCCTCGACTGTCACATCAGGTGCAGCTCACCCAGGCGATGGCAGTCACTTATGCTAGAGCTCAGGAGGAGATTGGACAACTCTGGATGCTTCTCACTTCCAGCTATCAGCACTCCGACACGCTTCGCGCACAGCTTCTCCGGAGCCAGGCAGCTGAGTTTGAGCTAGGACGTCTCAGGGCCGCAGCCGACTACGCGCCGTCTTCACCCGTAGTTGATTACACGCCGTCTTCTCCAGTACCAGCTGTCATCCCCAACAACCCGGCACCAGCTCGACTTTCAGGACTCCACATCAGACTTAGAGCACGCAAGAAGGTGCGACGCCCCAGTCCGCCACCTGTCATCACTCTCAAGAAGCGCAAGCCTTCTCGTTCTCGTTCTCGGTCGACTGCCTCCAGTCGTAACCGTGCCTCGGCCGAGTGTGACTGTTCACGTCACCACGTGAGAGAGCGTCAGGAAGACCCGGAGGAGGACCCATCACACACATGGGATGACCTCCACATGGTCTCTCAGATTTCTAAAGTCAAGAGGGTAGCTTGGTTCACGGGTTTTAGGCTAAGATGGGCAACTCCCTCTTGAAGTTGGGTTTGAACCTCGTCTGTCCAAGTGTAGTTCGCATAAAACTTGCTGCTCAAAGCATCAACCACAACATTGGCCTTGCCCGGATGGTAATGAATTCCAAGGTTGTAATAATCCTTGATTAACTCAACCATCTTCGCTGCCTTAGGTTGAGCTCTGCCTGGGTGAAAATATACTTTAAACTCTTATGGTCTGTGTATACCTCACAACGATTTCCAATGAGATAGTGCCGCCAGCTCTTTAATGCATGAACCACTGTGGCCAACTCCAGGTCGTGTGTGGGATAATTACACTCATGAGGCCTTAGTTGGCACGATGAGTAAGCTACCACCTTTCCTTCTTGCATCAGCACATAACCAAGTCCTTGCCGGGAGGCATCACAGAACACCTTAAAATCCTTACAGATGTCTGGTAGGACCAACACTGAAGCCGTCACCAACTTATTCTTGAGGGTCTAGAAACTCTGCTCACAAGCCTTCGTTTATTCAAACTTCCTTTCCTTCTTTAGGAGCTGAGTCATGGGTTTGGCTAACTTGGAAAATCCCGCTATGAAGCAATGATAATATCCAGCAAGCCCAAGAAAACTCTTGACTTTCGTTACTGATGTAGGTTGCTTCCAATCCATTACTACCTCAATCTTGGAAGGATCCACTACAATTCCTTGGCCGTTACAATGTGACCAAGGAAAGCTACTTCTTTTAGCCAAAACTCGCACTTGTTGAACTTGGCATACAGTTGGTACCCTCTAAGTTCTTCCAGGATTATCCTAAGATGCCCTTTGTGATCCTTTCCATTCTTGAAGTAAATAAGAATATCATCAAAGAAGATCACCACGAACTTATCCAATATTTCATGAATACTTTATTCATCATGGTCATGAAGTATGCTGGGGCATTTGTCAGTCTAAAAGACATGACTGTGAATTCATACTACCCGTAACGGGTTGTGAAGGCAGTCTTGGGTATGTCCTCCTCCCTAATCTTCAGCTGATGGTACCCGGATCTCAGATCTATCTTGGAGAAAACACTTGCTCCTTTCAATTGATCAAAGAGATCGTCAATCCTAGGCAGTGGATACTTATTCTTGATAGTGGTGTCATTAAGTGCCCTATAATCCACATACATCCTCATGCTTCCATCTTTCTTCTTGATGAAGAGAACGGGTGAGCCCCAAGGTGATGAGTTTGGCCGGACATAGCCTTTGTCTTTCAATGCTTGGATCTGCTTCTTTAGCTCAGCTAACTCGTTAGCAGGCATTTGGTACGGCCGCTTGGAGATAGGGGTTGTACCAGGGACTAGGTCAATTGTGAACTCAATATCCCTGTCCGAGGGCATCCCAGGTAAATCCTCCGGAAACACATCCGGATATTCCCGTACTACTGGTACTTCTTCCAAGACTTGTAGGTGGGTAAGGGTACACTTGTTTATTTCGGGTATTTTGGGGGCGAAGGTCACTTCTATTCCGAGGTCATTTGTGATGGTAATGGATTGGGCAGCACAATCTATTTGACCTTTATTCTTGGATAGCCAATCCATACCCAGGATGACATCCAACCCGTGAGAGTCTAGGACTATTAACTCGGCTAAGAAAGGCACTCCTTCTATGAGTAGCTCCACATTTGGACACAGAGTCCTGGCTCTCATTTCTGCTCTAGGGGATTAGACTAACATGGGACTGCTAAGAGGAATGGATCCCAACCCATTTCAAATCACAAAAGCTTTGGAAATGAACGAATGGGAAGCTCTAGAATCAAACAAAACTGATGTTGGGGTTGAGTTTACCGTAAACTTACCCAGCACAACGTCCGGTGATGCTTGAGCTTTCTCTGCTGTGACATGGTTCACACGTCCCTTGATGAAACTCTTAGGCTTCTCAAAAGCTGTCCCTAAGTTCTGTCCTCCTGAGGATCCCACATTGGAAGTGGCTTGCAGCTTCTTAGGACAAGACTTGGCAAAGTGCCCCGTCTCTTTGCAATAGAAATAGGTCACTCCGTCAGTCAGGGCTGGGTTCTTTTGAGCTGGCCCACTAGAAGGGAGCACACGAACTGTCTGAGATGCTGGGCGATTTGCTTGAGAAGTTAGGCATTGGAAGGCTGGCCTGGAGCTACCAGGAGATGTCAGAGTACTATGAGGTTTAGGGAAACCACCGGAATTGGCCTTTTGGGTGGCCATCCTCCGCTTGCGATTCTCCATCTCCACATATTTGCCTTCCTGGTGAATAGCCTTGCTGACCAGTTGATGGAAGTCGACATAGTCATTGGAGAGGAGTTGTATGGAAATGTTGTCATTGAGACCCTCCAAGAACCTCTCTTGTTTAGCTTCATTCATGGCAACATCTTCTGGCGCGTAGCATGCCAACTGGTTGAACTTTTAGAGGTACTCGCTCACGGTACGTCCTCCCTGGTGCAGAGCTCAAAACTCCTTCTTTAGGGTGATGATGCCAGCTAGAATGTGGGCCTTGCAAAAATGCTGCACAAACTCAGTCCATGAGATGGCCTGAGCATTGGGGTGAGAAGCGATGAAGACATCCCACCACTCCGAAGCGGGTCCATGCAGCTGGTGGGAAGCGAAGAGGACTTGCTCCCGATCACTGCATTGCAGCATATCCAACTTCTTGCTGATGGCTCGGAGCCAGTCGTCAGCATCCATAGGCTCAGAGCTACTCGAAAAGGTTGGCAGGCGCATCCTCATGAACTCTGACAGTCGAGATTGAGGTGCTTGAGCTGGCTATGGGTGGTGAGTAGGCGTTGCCGGGTTGGTGAGGGTTTGAACAAGCAGTTGAATCAGATGGTTTTGGTTGGCCATCATTTGTGCCCAATCTGGTCCATTAGCAGGCGGTGGTGGAGGGTTAGGTGTAGCCTGGTTTCCAGTGTGTTTGCTTTTGTCGTAACCATTGCCGTTGCTGTTGCCATTGCTCCCCGTGTTAACCATCTACTGAGTGTTCCAATTTTTAGAAGGGAGGAGACAAAGGTTACTAGGGGGGTTCTACTTGATCCATCCCACACACCAACACAAGAGAAACAACCAAATAAAGCAATCTTTCTACAAGCAAGAAAATACTTTATTTTATTCTGATAATTTTGTGGCTGTTGACAAGGAAAGTACAGCTCACAACTGCATTTTAGACTAAGGCCTAAATCTAGAAAATATCCTGCTAGGCTGGTTTGAATTGAGCTAAATACTTCTTCTTATGTCTGGTGCGACGTCTCTTCGGTGGGGCCTTGAAATTGTCTCCGGTGACCGAGGAAGAGCAATCATCTAGCCCTTGCAGCTTAGCCAGTTCTTCTTCTGCCCTCCGGAGCTTATAGGCGATGAAGCTCAACTCATCCAAGGACATCTCGTAAGCACCATCCAGGGCCTGGGTGAGTTCCACCTGATGCTTAAGCCGGGAGTTGTCCTCTGACTTTGTGGATGCAAAAATACTTCTTGAACTCGCCGGGTATCTGCTAGGATAATACCAAAATGCAGTGCCTATGAGCTCTGCTGCATATATCTCCCTTAGACGTCGAATGGCCTCTCAAGCGGCATCCTAGATACCAGCGAGGAAGGTGTCTCGCCTCTGTGGAGCATTGAAGATGTGAAAGGCAGCTTCATCCCCCACGTTTGCATAGATCAGGACCTCCACTCGCCAATACTCTTGTTCCCCAATGGTCTGTAGGTACCCTTGGTAAACAGGGCATGTCAAGCCTATCTCTTGCAGGAGACTCCAAAGGCAGGAGGCTAAATGACCAGCTTAGGTGCCATGGGTAACTTGGGTAGGGGTCTCGGTCATCTACAATTCTGAACAAGAGGAGAGGTTAGAAAGTGAGTGGAAGAAAAGTTGTTAAGTATGAGAGAGAATAGACAAGTTTACAAGACTTTTCAAAATTATAAAAATAAGTCCTTAAGAGGTATCGATTCTATTCTACCTATGGTCACGTCTTAGAGTCATCGCGGCTCTGATACCACCTTTGTCGGATCCCGGAGTAACAACTCTGAAATCCTCTGTGTAAATCGCACTAGTCCAGAAACAGCTAGTGCACACAGTAGAATAAAGATACATATCAAGCACTAATGACCAACATTATTAAACTAAAAAGTACGGCCTTATGGCCAAGTCTTACATTAAGATCCCTGATAACACAAATAAAGGAAATAACAGCGAAAACAAGATGATAAATAGCGAAGCCCGATAGCCTGCCCACAGGCAAACGACTGAAGACACGGCCTACTCGTCCAAGTCATCACCGTAGTCGAAGTCGTCCTCCTCTGAGATAAGATAGCAAGGTGAGTACAAACTTCTACTCCGCAAGTCACACGGAGAAATGCATTATAATGATAAAGGCAACAAAGGAAGGCATATAGAGTTATTTATGCGTAAAATAGCATTTAAAGAAATACAGTAAATAGATTAAACATGTTGAATTTAATACAATAAATAAAAACAGTAATTGTAAATGAAATTAATACCATTAGTGCAGGCTCCGACCAAACAATAATCAATCCACGGGCATCCCACTCGGACCATCAAAAACATCTCGTATGGATTCCATCCATCCACACGTTTCCACACACTCATGGATTTCGTCCACCCATAAGGTTTTCAAAAACCATTTTTGAAAAACAAAGTCTAATCTGTTAAAATCTTTACTCAGTTTGGCCATGACCGTGGGCATGGCTATCCAGGATAGATTATACACTCTACAAAGGTTGTACAGTTTTACCCACAAGACATAATCATCCCATATTGCCACCGAATAAACACACTTCCTTTGGTGTGCGGCGAGGAGATCATGACAAGGCCTTTACAATGCCAACCCTTCAACCTGGCCAAACCAACTCTAAGGTTTCACCCTAGTAAGGAATCCACCAGACCTGGACCCCCTCTTGAGCGGAGTGAGATTTCTCATGGCCAACGCCACGCTCACTTTTAGCCTACGACGAGACTTAGGTTGGGACCCACAAATTAATCAGCCAGGACTATCCCATACCAGGCTTGTGGTAGTACGATAGGGCTTTATAATAGTAGCTCACAGACCGGTCCTTAATTTGACTTAGGCTCAACCACATACCCCCTGTGCGTGACAATCAACACTGTGTCTCCGAACAACAGTGCATGCCTGCACCCACCACCTAACCATTAGCCTAAGTCTAAACCAGATTTTATATTTTATTTTGAAATAATTTTACAATCCTTCTTGACTCACCGAAGTCAAGAATACATTTCAAAAGCTTATCATTTTATGTGAAAATAGTATCCCAAGCCCAAGTTATATCTATGCAGGGCTAAGCATTTGCTACAAAAATTCTCTAGCCATACTAGTGTACTAACTGGAGTTTTACTCTAGGGTGATAAGGTATCGAGAAAATTCAATGTCAACGGAGAAATAAACAAGTAGGCAATAACTAAGTTTAAAACTGAACTGAAATACGTTGAACAAAATTAAGCATGCAGTATAATTTAAAATAACATAATTTTATTTTGAAATCTGGGATCTACATGATCAAGGAATTTGTCTTGCGTTGCTCCGCGGTTTGGTGTGAATCTTCATCGAATAATTCTTCGGAATCGTCGCAGTCTACACATGAAAATAACCCACCAAATTCAAATAAATTCAAATAAACTCCAAATTTTTAATAGGATGGTATAAATGGATAGTTTACAATTTTTGATGAATTTAGAAATTTGAACGGGCTCAATCGGAGTTAAGACGAAGGAGAACGGACTCTCGGAAATTTAAAATCAAAGAAAAAGAATAAACTGGAATTTCTAGAATTATTTTTCTAAAGAAAATTGCAATAATGCCATCAGCAGAGAATTTCTTTTTCGGTTGAAATATTTTTCTACTGGAAAATCAGGTTTATGACGTCAGCATGATGTCAGCCCTGAGGGATTCTTCGGACCAGAGACTGGCAGGTGGGCCTTGGACTATGGACAAAGTCCATGGACCAGAGGGGAGGCTGAGGTGGCAAGGGTGATTATGTGGCATTAAGGTGGCAGGTGATTAAGCCAATTTGCTTAGGTGGCATGCCGGCTGGTGACACCTTGAGAGACCATGTGGAGGTCATCCCGTGTGTGATGAGTAATTGACAAAGGTTTAGGATAGTCAAGTTTGGATTGTGTGATCGGACCATGTCGTTGCGTGGTGCAACGGGCTTGGTCGGACTTGGTCAAACTTGGTCGTATGGGATTAGGATGCCTATTCCGATGATTCGACAGGTTTGGACTTCATCATGGGTAAGCATGATGTGTTTATGCTATTTACGCTTTCATGTATCGAGCGGTGCTATTTGATGTGTTTCTTGTCTGTGTTGGCTGCAAGACATCGAGGCGGAGTCGTGGCGAGACACGAGGTGACCAGACTAGACACGGGCGGCGTCGAGATCAGAACGGTCGGATGTGTCGAAGACGACGGAGATTCGATGTGGTTGCGAGGCTTGGACGACAAGGAGCGCGGAAGCTTCCCAGAAGGTGCAGGAGGGGCGTTTCGAGAAAAACGCAAGGCTGCACAAGCGGGAGCGGGCTCCGTTGGATTTAGCGGGCATAACGGGGTGGAGACCCGTTAGCCAAGGGCTATAAATAGATGTGAGGGGCTGCATGCCCATGTATGGCTTTAGGAGAGAGTTAGGGTTTTAGTGGGTCAAAAGAGGCTTTGAGAGGTGGTTTTGGTTTGCTCTTTAGTGGTTGAGGGCAGCAGCACCTTGTCTCCCACGATCATCTCCCTTCTCTGTGTGTTCCTCCCAAGAAGCATGTGAAGCTCTTGGTGATCTTGAGGATGGAGAGGGAGAGTGAAGAGATGGATTGAGAGTCTTGTAATCATTCCTCTTGTTCTAATGTCCATGCGTATCGGGACTCCTCTGTAATCCTTTTGCTTCAATGAATGGAAATCTGAAGTTTTCTCCCGTGCTCTCTGTTCTTCTTTCGTTCTCCTTTTGGCTTGATTTTGAGGTTCGTGATTTCTTGTTGTTTATTGTTGGGGAGTGCCAAAATGGGTTGCTATGACATGGGGGATGCTCAAAAGTCATTTGGCTATTTAATCCCAACAGCAAACCAAGTTTGATTCCAGATTTAGTTCTTGAGCCCTCTCCGTTCTTCATTTCCTCCTTCTAGGGTTTAATGCAAATCTTGTTTCCCTTCGCGAGATGGCTTGAAATTCGGCATGGAGAGTCCAGAGGCTATTGAATAGCTATCCTCAAAATGTCATAGCCAAAAGATGAAAGATTAGGGAGTAATTTGGTTTTTGGCTCGGTTCTTGCAAGAATTCAGATTTTTACCCAAATCTGAAATTCTTGTTTCTTGGAGTGGTTTCTCAAAATTGGCTCTTGGCTTATTCTTCTGGGAGTGTTTCCTAGCTGTCCTCAAAGTTTTCCAAGCCAATAATCCAAGAATCCTTGTGAATTTCTCAGATTTCTGAAAATCCTGTTTGCTGAAATTTTTTGTGCGGTACTACCGCTCAGCGGTACTACCGCTTGGCTCAGCGGTACTACCGCCCAGCGGTACTACCGCCCAGCAGTACTACCGCTTGGCTCAGCGGTACTACCGTTTGTAGTCTGACTTGTTCAGAAATTATTTTTTCCTGACTTTTTCTTTCTGGATCTGGTTTAGCCTTGTTGCTGTGTCTTCCAGTAGTGCCTTTCTTCTTTCTTCATAGCTTCCATAGCTATTGGAGAAGAAGCTTAAGTGTGGATTCTTGAGGGGCGAATTTTATTTTTGAGAGCGCCATTCACCCCCCCCTCTGTCGCCATTTCGGTCCAACAATTGGTATGAGAGCCTGTTAGCTCTAATCAATAGATCTTAACCGGTCTCAAGAGTCATGGCGATGGACAAGTACTTGACCAAGCCGCCCGTTTTCGATGGCATCGATTACCCCTTCTGGAAGAGCCAAATGGAGACATACATTCAGGCTCAGGGGTACATCATCTGGCGCAAGGTCAAGGTCTGGTTTGTTGTTCCTGCCGATGAGAACATCAATGCTGGAAATATGCATGATGTTGAGGCAAACGCTAAGGCAAGGAACATCATAATCCATGGCCTGAGTCATAGCGAGTTTAACCGCATATCTCATCTTTCGTCCGCCTTCGATATTTGGGAGACCCTCGATGCTTACCATGAGGGCACCACCCAAATAAAGACGGTGCGACAGAACCAGTTCAAGCGAGATTACAACAAGTTTGAAATGCTCACTGACGAGTCCCTTGATGAGTGTTTTGCGAATTTTCACAAGATTCTGAGTAACCTCCGAGCGGTCGGTCTCACATACCCCGACTCGGATAATGCTCGACAGATGCTCGCTGCACTCGATCTTCGTGTTTGGGAGATGAAGGTGACTACCATCAAGGACACTACGGACCTCTCGACTTTGACTCTTGATGTGATGTACTCGCGCCTCAAGACTCACGAGATTGACATTGTCTCTCGCAAGTCGAAGTCACAGTCGATGGCGTTAGTCACCGATCCCACGTTGGCTTTTGGTCTTTATTCTTCCGAGTCCTCTTGCGGATTCTCCCTTGCTGCTCTCTGTGACATAACTGATGATCAGTTAAAGCAGCTTGCGGATGAGCAGCTGGCTCTCCTTGCTCGAAGATTCTCCCATGCTTACAAGGGGAGGAGAGACAGAAAGAGAGGAGGACCCGTCATTTGCTTCGAGTGTGGTGATCCCAACCACATTCGAGCAAACTGCCCCAAGCTGGAGAAGGGCAAGAACGACTACAGCAGTTCGGGCAAGATCAACTACACCGACAAGAACCGCAACAAGAAGCCTCCAGCTCCTACACAAGGCAAGAAGAAGTTCCGCAACCTTGGCAAAGCCAAGAAGCTGTTCCATCGCGTCCTCACCACCTTCGACGACCTCGACCTCAGCGAGGTGGAGGGATGGAGCGACGACGACGGGACGGGTGACCAAGACCACCCCAAGGGCGGCGACGACTTCTCCGGTATGTGCTTCATGGCCCTTGAGGGCGAACTGAGCGACAATGAGCTGTACTCCGACTCGGACGAGGTATGCCCCACCTACAACCAGCTCAATCATGCTTTTCTTAAGCTAGGTGGATTTCATGCTAGAGCTAGGGCTAGGTGTACTGAGTTAGAGAAGGAAATAGATAGATTGTCACTAGAGATTATTGCTCTTACATCTGCTCCCTCTAGTGATAATTGTGATACATGCTGTGCTCTGTTGGGTGACATGGAGAAACTAAGGACCTCGCATGATAGTCTGTCCTCTGAACTTGATCTTGTTAAGGTGGAGAATATTAGTCTCTTGGTTGAGCTTGAGATGAGTAGGGTAGTTCCTGTTTCATCTGCTATTGTTGAGACTACATCTTGCACCTCATGTGAGGATAAGGACAATGCTTTTAGAGGTCTTTATACCATGCTTCTTGATCTGCCCGAAACTTGTGAAAGTTGTAATAATTTGAAGATAAACCTAAAACGGGCAGATCATAAAATTTCTGAGTTGTATGCTTGGTTGCTTGAGCCAGCCGCTTCATGCTTGAATTGTCCTAGATTAACTGCTGAACTTGAATCTGTTTCCAAACAGTTTCAAGAAATGATTGACAACAACAAGAAAATGGCTCAGTATGCGACTAAGGATCTTGTTAGCTCACCATGCATTAGTTGTGATAAACTAAAACTTGAACTCATTGCTTTGAATGAACAATGTATGAAGCTAACTAAGGATTTATTAGAGAAGCCATCAACTCATTGTGATGTGATTGCTGAGGTAGGGGAGAAGCCCCAGGGTAAGGTAGAGACGCCTAGCGACGTGAACCAACTGGCTAGTAGTAGGTCTGTCCCTTCAAAGTCGGCTGTGCGTGCACAAGCCATTCTTTCCTCTACTGTTGGTTCTTCTTCTGCTCCCTTACCTTCTGCTGTCTCTTCTTCCCCTACTCTTCTTGCACCTCTCTCTTTCGGGAGTGTCAGTACCTTATGAACACTCTCGAGAGATTTGTAGGCGGCAAGCAGAAGCTCAATCTTATTCTAGACCAATCTAAAATCTACAGATTTAATCATGGTCTAGGATACGATTTTTATGAGGACATAAGGAAGCATCCACCTGCCGTGCTCAGACCCATAGCACCAGGTGTGATCAAGACTGAGCCCAGGACCGAGAAAGTCCAATTTAAATCAGCGGGTTTTGTTCAGGGGATTTCTGACAGAAAGGTGATCTCACCTGCTGCTTCGGCCTCTCAGAAGGCGAAGCCTCCCCGTGCTACTTCTACCTCTCAGAAGGTGAAGTACCACTACACCTTCTGTCAGAAGGATGGACACTCGATCGATCGATGCTTCAGACGCGCCAAGATTGCGCGTAGAGACCGTGCTGAGGCACTTAGCATATTCAAGGTCAGCCCCAGACTCTGAGTGCACCTAAGACCGGCACAAAGTCTAGGGTTGCTTCTGGTGATGGATTTGGGCAGCATCGAGGACTTGGTTTTTCTGAGTCTTCTGGTTTTCGTCCTCATGCTGCTCTTGGTCGTGACTTCCGCCGTACTGAGGGTAGATCTCGTTTTTTCCGTCGAGATAGCTATCTGCGGCGTGTTCAGCATGTTGCTGGTGACTTGACTCGCTCCTTCGTAGCAGTCAAGCCCAACAACAGCTTCATGTCTGCTCACAGACCTTCTGCTGTTTTGAGTGACAGAGAGCGTAGGGTAGAGAGAGGTCAGTCGTGCTTGACTACTTTATCTGCTCGACGTGTTACTCAGTATTGGGTGCCAAAATCACTCTTGATTTACCCCAGTACTGAGACTTTACTCTCTGTTTGACTCAGGTTCGCCGGGCAGGGAAGGGAAAGGTGTGGCTCGTAGACTCCGGGTGTTCACGACACATGACCGGAGACTCCCGGTGGTTTTCTTCCCTTGCCCGTGCTCCAGGTGATGAGGCGATCACCTTCGGAGATGCTTCATCTGGGCGCGTCATCGCCAAAGGTACAGTACGCGTAAATGACTCTTTTATTTTGAGAGATGTTGCCTTGGTTAGTAAGCCGCAGTATAATTTGCTTTCAGTCTCTCAGCTTACCGATGACGGTTTCGAGGTGAGCTTTAAGAAAAATGCTTGCAAAATTCTTGATTCTTCGGGTAGTCTGGTTTGTGGGATTTCTCGTTTTGGAAGGATCTTTCGTGCTGATTTTTCTGAGTCTTCTGGTGATCCTCTCCGGTGTTTGGTTGCTTCTGAGTCCCACGACCTTTCTTTCTGGCATAGGAGACTTGGTCATATTGGATTTGACCATTTGACCCGAGTTAGCGGCCACGACCTCATTCGTGGTCTGCCGAAACTCAAAATGGTCAAAGACCTAGTTTGTGCTCCTTGCCGGCACGGCAAGATGGTTGCCGCTTCTCACCCTCCGGTCACAGTGACTATGACCGATGCACCGGGACAGCTGCTCCACATGGACACAGTTGGACCAGCTCGAGTGCAGTCAGCAGGAGGCAAGTGATATGTCCTTGTCGTGGTTGATGACTTCTCGAGGTATTCTTGGGTGTTTTTCTTAGCCTCGAAGGATGAGACGTTTACACATTTTTGAGGTCTTTTCAGTAGGCTTTCTGTTGAGCTTCCGAGTGCCTTACGAGCGATCCACAGTGACAATGGCACGAAGTTCAAAAATTCCTACTTTGAGAGGTTCTGTGATGAGATATGTGTAGAGCACCAGTTCTCTTCTTCGCACGTCCCACAGCAAAATGGCGTCGTGGAGAGAAAGAACTGTACCTTGGTCGAGATGGCCAGGACGATGCTCGATGAGTACTCTACACCGCGGAAGTTTTGGGCTGAGGCTATAGCCACCGCGTGCCATGTCTCAAATCGAGTTTTTCTTCGGGCACACTTGCACCGCACTTCTTATGAGCTGAGATACAGGCGAAAGCCCAGCGTCTCTCATTTTCGTGTGTTTGGTTGCAAGTGCTTTATTTTGAAGTCTGGAAACCTAGACAAGTTCGAGTCACGTTCTTGTGATGGGATCTTTCTAAGCTACTCGACTTCTTCATGGGCTTATAGGGTCTGAAACTGCGAGTCTAGCAAAATGGTAGAGACCTGTGAGGTGACTTTCGACGAGGCAAGTCCGGGGACTAGGCCTGATATCTCAGGTTCTTTAGAGCAGTCCGAGCCCATCTTTGTGGATGATGAGGACGATGGAGATGAGGGTTGTCTACCCGATCAAGTCCTTCATCCACCCCTTGAGGTGCCTTCTTCCACCGCACCTCGAGGCGATCAGCTCATGCCTTCTGCTTTTTCTAGAGCTAGTGGCTCTGTTCCTACCTCGTCAGCTCACGAGGTAGAGGTCACTTCTTCATCTCATCCTGGACCTCCTAGACACATTCAAAAAGACCATCCTTCTGAGCAGATTATTGGAGACCTGTTTGAGCGAGTTACTCGTTCAAAATCTGGTGTGTCTCAATTCTGTCTCCATTCTGCCTTTGTTGCCTCCTTTGAGCCCAAGGACGTTTGTCATGCTCTGTCTGACGAGTCTTCGGTCAATGCCATGCATGAGGAGCTAGAAAATTTCGAGAGGAACAAGGTCTGGTCGCTTGTTGAGCCCCCGCGTGGTCACAATGTCATTGGGACCAAGTAGGTGTTCAAGAACAAGCAAAGTGAGGATGGGGTAGTTGTTCGAAACAAGGCTAGACTGGTAGCTCAGGGGTTCTCTCAGGTTGAGGGTCTAGATTTCGAGGAGACCTTTGCCCCTGTAGCTAGACTTGAGGCCATTAGAATCCTGCTTGCCTTTACAGCTTCTAAGGGTTTCAAGCTTTACCAGATGGACGTCAAGAGTGCCTTCCTTAATGGCTTCATTGAGAAAGAAGTCTATGTCCGACAGCCTCCAGGTTTTGAGAACCCCAAATACCCAAACCATGTCTTCAAGCTTTCCAAAGCGCTGTATGGACTTAAGCAGGCCCCTAGAGCTTGGTATGAGAGGCTTAAGTCTTACTTGTTGAGTCATGGTTTCGAGATGGGTAAAGTAGACAAGACTTTGTTCATCCGCCGGCAAGGCACTAATCTTCTGCTCGTCCAGATTTATGTGGACGACATCATCTTTGGCGGCTCCTCGCATGCTCTCATTTCCCAATTCTCGGATGTCATGAGCACCGAGTTTGAGATGAGCATGATGGGTGAGTTGACCTTCTTCCTTGGCTTCCAAATCAAGCAGACTTGGGAGGGTACCTTCTTGCATCAAGGCAAGTACACTCGTGACCTCCTGAGACGCTTTGACATGAGTGATGGCAAGCATGTGTCAACTCCCATGGCATCTTCTGCCTCACTTGACCCAGATGAGGACGGCGAGCCAGTTGATCAGAAGGCGTTTCGTAGTATGATCGGCTCCCTCTTGTACCCCACCGCCTCGAGACCGGACATACACTTCGCTGTGTGTCTCTGTGTTCGGTTTCAGGCTTCTCCTCGCGTATCTCACCGCCAGGCGATGAAGCGCATTCTTCGGTACCTTCGAGCTACCATTGACTATGGTATCTGGTACTCTTTCTCTTCCTGTCTTTCCCTTAGAGCCTACTCGGATGCAGACTTTGCCGGCTGTTGGATAGATAGGAAGAGCACTTCGGGCACCTGCCAGTTCATTGGCACTTCTCTCGTTTCTTGGTCTTCGAGGAAGCAGTCCGGTGTTGCACAGTCCACCACAGAGGCCGAGTACGTTGCTGCAGCCAGTTGCTGTAGCCAGGTGCTTTGGATGGTCTCGACCCTCCGGGACTTTGGGTTAGTTATCGACAGTGTTCCACTCTTTTGTGATAACACTTCTGCGATTAACATTGCTAAGAACCCAGTGCAGCATTCTCGGACCAAACACATTGATATTCGATATCACTTCCTTCGAGACCATGTGGAGAAGGGTGACATTGTGCTCCAGTTTGTGGAGAGTGACCACCAGTTAGCCGATATCTTCACCAAGCCTTTGGATAGCTCTAGGTTTTCAGTTCTGCGGGGAGAGTTTGGGGTGGTTTGTCCTTATGGACTGTTGTGAGGGGGAGCTCTGTGCTTTACTGCTTTATTATATTAACTATGCTCTTGCTCCTTTCTGTTGCATTGCATTTTGGGTGCATTCGGGATAGTCCTTCTAGCGTAGGTTAGAGTGGTCTTCTTGTCTAGCGTTTAGACTTCTTGCTCTTATCTTGTGACTCTAGGATGCTGCTTGTTAGCTGTCTCTCTTCTCTCTAGGTTGAGCTTACTCACTTCTTGTGGGTTCTAGCGAGGGTTGGGCCACCCTCGGGTAGACAGGGTACGTGTTTGCTCCCTAGGTTGTTAGTAGACCAGCTGATAGTCCTCGAGTCATTTGGGGTAGATGAGAGTCAGTCTGAGCCATAGTATCCTCTATATCTTGTCTATGCTTTAAGGACTGTCCTTTCGGATTTCTTTGCCAGCTTCTCGTTTTACTGCTTTGGTTCAGGGGGAGTTCATTTGGGAGCTTCTTGTAACACCCCGGCCAAACAAGGACCCAGAATGCTACTAAACTAGAAGTAAAGCAATGTTAACTATTTAAGTTATACAAAATTTTGGCAGAGTCTACCTTGTTTATCTTTCCAATTCAGTGATTTCATGAACAGAAATAATTATAGAAGACAAAGCTCGAGTAACTAGTTCAAATTCAACAGTTATACTAAAAGGATTCTAAAACATGTAAGAATATGAAAGAGTAAAGGCATTAAGGATAATCTAACTCTTAATACAATTATAATCCAATGATAATCAAATGGTTCTTAAAGGTTCTTGCATCCTATAACTAATTATCTTCCTTTATTTTCATGAGTGTGCAAGTGCTACTAATTTATTTCTTCCCTTTTCCCAAGCATGCCGACCTCAAGGGTGGTACCTAAATAAAAAAAACAACAACAATAACAACAAGAGTGAGTCCAACGACTCAGCAAGTACATATGACAAAGAATAACAAGCCAACATTGTTAATCAACATGAAGCGAACACAGAACGAACACAATTGAATGAATTTGAATGAATGAAGTGAATGGAATGGAGGGACTACACAATGCATATACCGGTATAGCCAGTGACACACCCGTCAGTGTTCACTTAAACCCACATTTAACAAAATGTGGGGATTCAATCCCGTATGAAGAACGTTTCATACGGGTGTCCCGAACTACCCACTTTGGAATGGTGGGGCCCACTTTGGAATGGTGGGTCTTACTTGCCCATGTTGGAATTAATGGGTCTTTTGATCCACTCCCGTGGATGAAACAATGAGTGGTATGCATGGAATGAAACTCGCATAATAAAACGATACATTCTCTACACATATAGACAACTCACCTAAGGAATACATCATGAACATAAGTGTTATCAAGGGTCTTAGATGAACATAGGTAAATAAAACAGCAAGCATACAATGTTTTCTTTGAATCAAATCAACATGGTACTTGCCTTCCGAAGGACGACGTGTTAGGATGAAATGGCGGGGGCCTCTAAGCCTGAAACCTTTTCGCCTACAATATATATAATCTAAATAAGAACAACATAACAGGACGCTTCCCAAAACCTTCTACATCGCCATCCCGAACGCCCGCCCAACTAGATAAGTCTACACCGAAAACAGATTGCACTAAACAGAAAGATAATTCTGGACAGCAGGATTAAAACTTGCATAACTTTTGATTCACATAACGGAATTAAGCGTTCTTGGCGGCCAGTGAAATATAAGATCATAAGCTACAATTTTCATAATATGGAGGTTTCCTGATTCAGACTTTAACCATTTTTAATCTGCTGCGCAAAGTTACTGCTAAGAATCAAAACAGAGTTCTGGACAGCAGGATTAAAACTATCATAACTTTTGACTCACAACTCGAATTTGGGTGAACTCAAAGGCTACAGAATCATGACGAAATAATATACAAAACTCTAGGAGACCAGAAATCCTGATTCTGCCTTTACCTACACGAAAACTAAGGTCCAACAGACGACAGCAAATCTGCCTCTAAAAACAGCACTAACCACAAAGTGATAAACAACAAAACTAATTACCCAATCAAACGAACAACGGGGATTACCCTTGAAGAACCGACGAAGAACACGAAGAACACCCTACGAACTCCTCCTCTTCTCCCCTTTCTCCCTTTCTTCTTCTTTCTTCCCTCTTTCTCCAAGGCTTCTCGCCTCGTCGGGGAGGAAGGGAGGGAAAGGCTGCGCAAGGGAGAGGAGGGGCTGCGCAATGGGGAGGAGAGGCGGCTGCCAAAGGGGTGGAGGGAGGGGTGCACTAGGGAGGAGAGGGGGCGGCCAAGGAAGAGGAAGAGGGAGGGGTGGCGGCCAAAAGGGGGAGGAGGGGAAGGGGTGCGGCCAAAAGGGGGTTAGGGTTAGGGGGCGCATGGGCCTAAGGCCCAAGGTGCCTCCCTCACTTCCAAGCCGGGCCCCCAAAGCTTCTCCATCCTGGCCCGTCAACCAAAACCTGTTTTCCCCGCAACCCGAAAAGAATAATTTTTACCCGGATCCTTTCCCGAATAAATTCTCTCTAATCAAAAAGAAAATACGGAGTGTTACATTCTACCCCCCTTAACAGAATTCGACCTCGAATTCTCACCGTCGAAAACATTACTAAAACATAATACCGCAGAATTGGAAACAATAGAATAACACATACCGGAAACAAACAGGTCTGGATGTTGCTCGCGCATGCGAGACTCTAGCTTCCAAGTGGCCTCTCTCTCTGTCTAATGCGTCCAAAGCACCTTGACATACTTTAAACTTATTCATCAATGCTTCTCCTGATCTTTCCAGAATTCGCACTGGCTCGGACTCAAAGGACTGATCTTGTTCAAGTAATAACGGTTTTAGTAAATTATATAGCTCCGGACCTCACAGGTACCTCCTCGACACCGGGTCATATATAACGTTGTGTATCCCACCCTAGGACCCAAGGCGGTCCTAGCGATACACCACCCTCCAAATCCTCACAACTACAGACGCGATTAAATATACCTCGAGTTATCATTCTCTTTGGTACCAACCCATACAACCTGCACATCAACCGAAACCCTTGTTCCAACTCTCAAACGATCTCTTTACCCTAACAAGGAGCATCTCCTTTAACCATTGACGAACAAAAGTGCTCAATGTAAACAATCGCTTTTACATTCAGAATCCAACTGAAAATAAAGGATTCTCATCACAACCACACTTCACCCGCTTCCCACAAAAATAATCAAATCTAAGAATCAAGGATTCAACAGGAGAACCTCTCCACGTTCCAAGTAGGTAATCTGCAAATAACAACACAAAAGTCAGAGGCGAATCACTCCAATGCCAAACTTTTTTTTTTGAACTGGAAAAAACCACACAAGCCAACATAAAGTCAACTCAAACCACAAAAGACTTTTCCTATCATCACACAGCTCAAATAAGAATCAAGAGAGTATTTCACTACCTGAAATATATATATATATTTGGAATAAACTTTCTCTTGAATCACAAGATTCCAAATCATCACACACCACACTAACTCATTTCTCTTAAACTGGCAACATCAACAATATGATCAAACCGAGCGCATGAGCCACACCTTTGTGGAGGGACTCTACTGTCCTCACAATAACATATTCTAGCCAACTCCTCTACCAACAGGGTTACTTTGATAAATAATTTCCAATGCTCCTCATCATTGTTTTCACCCACAATCACTTCACCACAACCCTTTAAGGATAATAAACTTGAAATTCGCAGCACACACACTCAGTTCCTTCACCTAAAGGACACTATCGAGGAGCAACACACTATTTAGAATCCCCTTGTTCCAATATTCCCACATAACATCATTAGCCTCCAAAGTTCTAGCATAACACACCAAACCAAAATTTTTTCCATCTCCCGGGCTCCTATATATGTATTTCGATACAATTGATATGAAGACTCTCGAATTTGGTGACTAAAATTACCACGACCAAGCATGCTCAATCATTAACAATCACATGAAAACATAATCTCAACTCAATTATCTTTAGAAAGATTCTAACTCTTGGAGGGTTACTTACTATAGCCAAATCATGCATAGCAATAATTCAACAATCCCTACTATCCCAATGACTCCCATAATGGTTAGACCTCTTCACAATTACTATCTCATTAACTACACCACCAAAATCATCCTACTAAACCTTGCAAAGTGCCCAATCACAATACTCTAATAAGATCGATCAAGATTCTCATACTTTTGATAATTCTAATGCTCCATCAAAATAATTGAAACATTCTTGAACCACAATCTACTATAAGTTCTACTAACTGCAATCCATAAGGTCAGTTAGCTCCAAGGACAAACGGTCTATGTACCTCAAATCCTCATCGAGAATTATTCCAAGAAATCAGTTTATCACTCAATGAATCTCAAACAGTTGACACCTACAATCTCACCGAAATCATCTACTTGACTACCACTATCGAGTTGCCATTATCAACCTAAAAGGCTTTGCAACACGGATTGGTTAATCCTTCCTCAGAAGAAGATATAGATATTTTTTTAGCACATAGTAAAACATTTACCACTCACCGGAGATACAAGACCAAGGAAAGAAAAGTCAAATAGTCAAGATCTTGGGAAATAGAAGATGAGACCACAGTTGAGTGCACCAGTCCCACAAGAAGAGAATATCAAACTTCAGCCAAAAATAAATAAATAAATAAATAAAGCACTGCTTTTGGGAAACTTGAGGAATTCCTTTGAGGCAAACCAATGAGGTTAAGAACGCTCCAATAAACTGCAAGGTACAAAACTTGAATCCAACTGCAAATACCTCTACTACACCCTTCAATTTAATAAAGGACATAATTTTCTTTAATGGAAATATCACTTTACCACCTTCAAGCAAACGATCCTTTAAGCTCGCTCAAATCACAAGAATCACTTAAGAACACATAGAACCTTCCAAAATGTTACTCTGCATAACTAATTTCAGATACCACAATAATTCACAAACTCCCAAAGAATCATGAAGGCAAATCTCCAAATATTTCATTTAATTGACATCACGAAAGACAAACAAACTCTTTTTACTTCTAAAAGAATCAACACTACCGGCATCATCTCATACTCAGTTTTACTAACCTCATCATTATATATATTCTTAGCCTGAATCATCATAGCCTACCAACGCATCAAAAACCTTTCCAAAAGAACACAATAACTTATTTAATTTTTTTTCCAATAAGATTGCAATAATCTTACTAACCTCAAGAATAATACACTCTTAACAAGAATCGTCATCGTCTACCCTTCCATTATAAGGTCCTCCAAAATCTCGTCAAATAGATCCATGCTACTATATCATCCCATCCTCAAATTGAGAGTATTTCAAAGCATTACAACCTCACTACGACAACTGCTTTAAATTAGAGGAGATCTAATACACACTTTTAATGATTCTACCAAAACTCTTTCATCAAAGACATAACATCATCTGACAATCCCACCATCATGTAAACATAGATCACACTTTTTTTTCCTCTTAAACCCCATCTATTGCTCTCTTATTGATGCGCAACACCAAACTGCATTACGCAACAGTTGCACTTAGCAATTACATACGAACACTAAGTATCCACAAAGATAACTCCAAGATTAATATCCACTAATACAGTAATCCAACACCTTCTGAATTTAACAATCCTAAACTGTTAAATTAATCCATTGAGACCCGTTGATCCAATTTATCCCAAAAAGTTTACTAATTTTGTCTCTCCTATTGATCAACAAGTTCATCGAAGTTCCACGCCTCTTAGTAACTCTATTGATTCCATTAGGAATAGCCCTATTCATAAACACAGTTCATGAACAACCACAAGAAGACGACATCAACTTAATCGGTTTCACTTCAAGGATACTCATACCATACCAATCTATTTGATTACAAACTCTGACTTAACCATAACAAGGCATCACAAAAGGATTTTAACACCTCCCTTCAGAAAAGAGAGGTATTAAACTTCAACACTTAGAATAATCCAAAAGAATCACATAAAGCCAAAGCTTTCACAAGATAAAGAATTTGCAACATAAAACTTTCATTAACGAGAATACCAAGCGAACAAATGAGACAAGTTTCACAACAAGACAAAACTTCCACGGAGGGACCAACCTTGCAAATCCACAATGCTCTCAAGCAGCAAAAGTGTCTCAATAATTCGAAGAACAATAATTGATTCAAAGAACAGGTAGAAACCAATTGAAAACCCTCAACTACAATGAATCCACGAGCCCAAGATAAATTCGTCCACCACCACAGGATAAGAATTGACCAAATTCAATTCAAGAAGGGAGAAACTTTTCCAAAGAATTCATTCCTAACCTTTGAAACTAAGTTGCTCACGGAATAATCCTTCACTATTTCAATACCACGAATAGTGATATAACCTGGCCATATCAATGGCCACACCGCGATCTCTATCTCTCAACATCAACTATCCCCACACATAACCATCATATAATCAAATCATAGGCACAAATGATCATCTCACAACATGTACAAAGTCAAACATTAAGCACACATTCAACTATGTAATCCGACGGAAACGTAGATGCAATGCAAACCCCATTCCCACCTACAGTGCTTAGTGTGTCAAAATTAATATTTCGTTAACCACGGACCTACAGCCCGCTCTGATACCAACTGTAACACCCCGGCCAAACAAGGACCCAGAATGCTACTAAACTAGAAGTAAAGCAATGTTAACTATTTAAGTTATACAAAATTTTGGCAGAGTCTACCTTGTTTATCTTTCCAATTCAGTGATTTCATGAACAGAAATAATTATAGAAGACAAAGCTCGAGTAACTAGTTCAAATTCAACAGTTATACTAAAAGGATTCTAAAACATGTAAGAATATGAAAGAGTAAAGGCATTAAGGATAATCTAACTCTTAATACAATTATAATCCAATGATAATCAAATGGTTCTTAAAAGGTTCTTGCATCCTATAACTAATTATCTTCCTTTATTTTCATGAGTGTGCAAGTGCTACTAATTTATTTCTTCCCTTTTCCCAAGCATGCCGACCTCAAGGGTGGTACCTAAATAAAAAAAACAACAACAATAACAACAAGAGTGAGTCCAACGACTCAGCAAGTACATATGACAAAGAATAACAAGCCAACATTGTTAATCAACATGAAGCGAACACAGAACGAACACAATTGAATGAATTTGAATGAATGAAGTGAATGGAATGGAGGACTACACAATGCATATACCGGTATAGCCAGTGACACACCCGTCAGTGTTCACTTAAACCCACATTTAACAAAATGTGGGGATTCAATCCCGTATGAAGAACGTTTCATACGGGTGTCCCGAACTACCCACTTTGGAATGGTGGGGCCCACTTTGGAATGGTGGGTCTTACTTGCCCATGTTGGAATTAATGGGTCTTTTGATCCACTCCCGTGGATGAAACAATGAGTGGTATGCATGGAATGAAACTTGCATAATAAAACGATACATTCTCTACACATATAGACAACTCACCTAAGGAATACATCATGAACATAAGTGTTATCAAGGGTCTTAGATGAACATAGGTAAATAAAACAGCAAGCATACAATGTTTTCTTTGAATCAAATCAACATGGTACTTGCCTTCCGAAGGACGACGTGTTAGGATGAAATGGCGGGGGCCTCTAAGCCTGAAACCTTTTCGCCTACAATATATATAATCTAAATAAGAACAACATAACAGGACGCTTCCCAAAACCTTCTACATCGCCATCCCGAACGCCCGCCCAACTAGATAAGTCTACACCGAAAACAGATTGCACTAAACAGAAAGATAATTCTGGACAGCAGGATTAAAACTTGCATAACTTTTGATTCACATAACGGAATTAAGCGTTCTTGGCGGCCAGTGAAAGATAAGATCATAAGCTACAATTTTCATAATATGGAGGTTTCCTGATTCAGACTTTAACCATTTTTAATCTGCTGCGCAAAGTTACTGCTAAGAATCAAAACAGAGTTCTGGACAGCAGGATTAAAACTATCATAACTTTTGACTCACAACTCGAATTTGGGTGAACTCAAAGGCTACAGAATCATGACGAAATAATCTACAAAACTCTAGGAGACCAGAAATCCTGATTCTGCCTTTACCTACACGAAAACTAAGGTCCAACAGACGACAGCAAATCTGCCTCTAAAAACAGCACTAACCACAAAGTGATAAACAACAAAACTAATTACCCAATCAAACGAACAGCGGGGATTACCCTTGAAGAACCGACGAAGAACACGAAGAACACCCTACGAACTCCTCCTCTTCTCCCCTTTCTCCCTTTCTTCTTCTTTCTTCCCTCTTTCTCCAAGGCTTCTCGCCTCGTCGGGGAGGAAGGGAGGGAAAGGCTGCGCAAGGGAGAGGAGGGGCTGCGCAATGGGGAGGAGAGGCGGCTGCCAAAGGGGTGGAGGGAGGGGCGCACTAGGGAGGAGAGGGGGCGGCCAAGGAAGAGGAAGAGGAGGGGTGGCGGCCAAAAGGGGGAGGAGGGGAGGGGTGCGGCCAAAAGGGGGTTAGGGTTAGGGGGCGCATGGGCCTAAGGCCCAAGGTGCCTCCCTCACTTCCAAGCCGGGCCCCCAAAGCTTCTCCATCCTGGCCCGTCAACCAAAACCCGTTTTCCCGCAACCCGAAAAGAATAATTTTTACCCGGATCCTTTCCCGAATAAATTCTCTCTAATCAAAAAGAAAATACGGAGTGTTACACTTCTGGAGCTTAAATTTGACATAAATCAACTTGAACTAAAAGTTGCATCACACGTTGAGGGGGAGCTGGATTTCTTGCATGTCA